>CM038671.1:251925225-252518333 GCA_021605145.1 Aegilops bicornis
AGCAGGATTACCGTACCACTCTCGTGCGGATCTTTACTCTGGTTGACCTAATGAGGTTCGGTAGGTAGTAACTTGATCCGGAAGTTACATGATCACCATCATTAGCTTCCTCACTAATTGGTGTAGGAGTCACAGAACAGATTTATGTGATGAACTACTTTCCCGTGAAGCGGGAGTAGGTACAACTACTCTCATTAAGTTCCTACTTTCCTCCCACTCTCACTTCTTTCGAGAGAAACACCTTCTCTAGAAAGGATCCATTCTTAGCAACGAATGTCTTGCCTTCGGATCTGTGATAGAAGAGTGTATCCAACAGTCTCCTTTTGGGTATCCTATGAAGACACATTTCTTCGATTTGGAGTTCCAGCCTTATCGGGGTTGAGAAGCTTTTTCTACATAAGCATCGCCATGGCCCCCAAAACTTTAAGAAACGACAACTTTGGTTTGTTGCCAAACTATAGTTCATAAGGCGCCGCCTCAACGGATTTAGATGGTGCCCTATTTAACGTGAATGCAACCGTCTCTAAAGCATAACCCCAAAAATGATAGCGGTAAATCGTTAAGAGAGACATCATAGATCAAGCCACCATATCTAGTAAAAGTACGATTCACGACATTCGGACACAATTCATTACGCTTGTGGTGTTCCTCGATGGCGTGGAGTTGCTAAACTATTCTGCATTGTTTCAAATGAAGACCAAAACTCCTAACTCAAATATTCTCCTCCACCATCGAGAATGTAGAGTGAGAAACTTTATTTTCTTGTTACGATGATTTTCCACTTCACTACGAAATTTTGAACTTTTCAAATTTTTCAGACTTATGTTTCATCAAGTAGATATAACCATATCTGCTCAAATCATCTGTGAAGGTGAGAAAATAACGATACCCGCCATTTAGCTTCAACATTCATTGGACCACATACATCAAGATGTATGATTTCCAACAAATCATTGCTCGGCTTCCATTGTTCCCGGGAGAACGGGCGTTTTAGTCATCTTGCCCATGAGGCATGGTTCACAAGTACCAAGTGATTCATAATCAAGTGATTCCGAAAGCCCATCAAATGGAGTTTCTTCAGCGCTTTACACCAATATGACCTAAACGGCGGTGCCACAAATAAAAGGTTGCAATCTATCATTATCAACTCTGCATCTTTTGGCTTCAATATTATGAATATGTGTATCACTACTATAGAGATTCATCAAAAATAGACCACTGTTCGAGGGTGCATGACCATAAAAGATATTAATCTTATAAATAGAACAACCATTATTCTCATATTTAAATGATAAACCGTCTCACATCAAACAAGATCCAGATATAATGTTCATGCTCAATGCTGGCAGCACATAACAATTATTCAGGTCTAAAACTAATCACGGAAGGTAGATGTAGAGGTAGCGTTCAATTACCCATCACATCGACTTTGGAACCATTTCCGCACGCGTAAGCATCGTCACCGCCCTTAGCCAATCTTCGCTAATCCATAGTCCCTGCTTCGAGTTGAAAATATTAGCAATAGAACTAGTATCATATACACAAGGTGCTATCATGTAGCATTAGTAAGGTACACATCAATAATATGTATATCACATATACCTTTGTTCACCTTGCCATCCTTCTTATCTCGCCAAATACTTGGGGCAGTTCCGGCTTCCGATGACCAGTCCTTTGCGGTAGAAGCACTTAGTCTCGTGTTTAGGTCCGGACTTGGGCTTCTTCACTTGAGCAAAGAACTTGCTTGCCGTTCTTCTTGAAGTTCCCCTTCTTCCCTTTACCCATTTTCTTGAAACTAGTGGTCTTGTTGACCACCAACACTTGATGCTCCTTCTTGATTTCTACCTCCACAACCTTTAGCATAGCGAAGAGCTCGGGAATTGTCTTATCCATCCCTTGCATATTATAGTTCATCATGAAGCTCTTGTAGCTTGGTGGCAGTGATTGAAGAATTCTGTCAATGACACTATCATCCGAAAGATTAACTCCCACTTGAATCAAGTGATTGCTGTACACAGACATTTTGAGTATATGCTCACTGACAGAACTATTCTTCTCCATCTTGCACGGTAGAACTTATTGGATACTTCATATCTCTCATCCGCACTTGCTTGAAATATTAACTTCAACTCATGGAACATCTTAGATGCTCCATGACGTTCAAAAACGTCGTTGAAGTCCCGGTTCTAAGCCATAAAGCATGGCACAATCGAACTATCGAGTAGTCATTAAGCTTTGCTTCCGCCAGACGCTCATAACATCCGGCATTGCTCATGCAATGGAGTTTGGTACCCAGCGGTGCTTCCAGGACGTAATTCTTCTATGTAGCAATGAGGATAATTCTCAAATTCTGAGACTCCAGTCCGTGTAATTGCTACCATCATCTTTCAACTTTGCTTTCTCAAGGAACGCATTAAAATTCAAATCGGAACAGCATCAATGGCCATCTATCTACAACAATATAGACATGCAAAATACTATCGTGTACCAAGTTCATGATAAATTAAAGTTCAATTAATCAAATTACTTAAGAACTCCCACTTAGATAGACATCCCTCTAATCATCTAAGTGATCATGTGATCCATATCAACTAAAACCATGTCCCATCATCACGTGAGATGGAGTAGTTTTCAATGGTGAACATCACTATATTGATCATATCTACTATATGATTCACGCCGACCTTTTGGTCTCAAAGTGTTAGAGGCCATATCTTGCATATGCTAGGCTCGTTAAGTTTAATCCGAGTATTCTGCGTGTGCAAAACTGGCTTGCACCTGTTGTATGTGAACATAGAGATTATCTCACCCAATCATCACGTGGTGTCTCGGCACGACGAACTTTCGCAACGATGCATACTCAGGGAGAACACTTATACCTTGAAAGTTAGTGAGAGATCATCTTATAATGCTACCGTCGATGTAAGAAAAATAAGATGCATAAAAGATAAAACATCACATGCAATCAATATAAGTGCGATATGATATGGCCATCATCATCTTGTGCCTTTGATCTCCATCTCCAAAGCACCGTCATGATCACCATCGCGCACCGTAGCGACACCTTGATCTCCATCGTAGCATCGTTGTCGCTTCGCCAACTATTGCTTCTACGACTCATCGCTACCACTTAGTGATAAAGTAAAGCAATTACATGGCGATTGCATTTCATACAATAAAGCGACAACCATATGGCTCCCCGCCAGTTGTCGATAACTACTGTTACAAAACATGATCATCTCATACAATAAAATTCTAGCATCATGTCTTCGACCATATCACATCACAAAGATGCCCTGCAAAAAACAAGTTAGACGCCCTCTACTTTGTTGTTGCAAGTTTTACGTGGCTGCTACGGCCGAAAGCAAGAACCGTTTCTTACCTACGCATCAAAAAACCACAAATGATATTTCGTCAAGTATGTGTTTGTTTTAACCTTTAGAAGGATCAAGCGAGCCACACTCGATTGAACTAAAAGTTGGAGAAATCCGACACCCGCCACCAATTGTAAGCGGCAACGCCGGTAGAACCAAGGCCTCCGTAAGCATACACGTAATGTCGGTCCGGGTCGCTTTCATCCAACAATACCGCCAATCAAAGTATGACATTTTGGTAAGCAAGATGACTTGTATCGCCCACAACCCGACTTGTGTTCTACTCATGCATATAACATCTACACATAAACCTAGCTCAGATTCCACCGCTACTTAACGACACTTCTAAAAAAAATCCTACGACATGCAAGATCATGGTGGTGCATAGCAACGCAGAGGGGAGAGTGTCATCCACGCACTCGTGAGACCGTAAGCGAAGCGCTATGGCAACATGGTTGATGTAGTCATCGCCTTCACGATCGATCGATCATAGTACCGAACGTACGGCACCTCCGCGATCTACACACGTTCAGCTCGGTGATGTCCCACGAACTCACGATCCAGTAGAGCTTCGAGGGAGAGTTCCGTCAGCACGATGGCGTGATGACGGTGATGATGATGCTACCGACGTTGGGCTTCGCCTAAGAACCTCACGATATGACAGAGGTGGATTATGGTGGAGGGGGGCACCGCACACGGCTAAGGGATCAATGATCAACTTGTGTGTCTATGGGGTGCCCCCTCCCCCGTATATAAAGGAGTGGAGGAGGGGGAGGAGGCCGGCCTCCTAGGCACGCCCCATGGGGAGTCCTACTCCCACCGGAGTAGGACTCCACCCCTTCAAAGAGTAGGAGAAGGAGGGAAGGAAGGAGGAGAGAGGGGGAAGGAAAAAGGGGGGCGCCGCCTGTCGTGGATCTAAGACTGTTAGTAGAATGGGGGGTAGGTATGAGGAGGCAAGATCCTAGCTATGGCGAAGTTGTACACACGAAGTTTCTGAGTTCAGCCCTTCTAGAGAGGAAATGCACTTCACCCTACGCCTCGGTGCCTGCAGGCGCTTGGATTATGTGTGTGTGTGTGTGTTACGGGTGCGAACCCTTGTGCTGTAAGAGGGGGTGGCTTATAGAGTGCGCCAGACCCCGGCCATCCTCCTGCTACCAAGAGTTCAATGTACATAAAGAGGAGGCGCATCGATAACGCCAGCCTTAAATGCCTTAATGGCCTTAAATACTCTGAGTGAACGCTTGTGCGTTGCTTGTTCGCTCGATGACTCCTGGTCTTCAATAAGTCGAATGGATTCTTTGTATGGTCGAGTGGTCGAGTGACCTCGTGAAGGAGGGGTCTCCAGTAGCTGGTAGGTCGAGTGGATTGCACTCGACACCTTTGTTGGGCCCTCCCTGTTGTTTCTTGAGCTTCTTTGCTTCTAGGATAGTGACCTTGGATAGGGCGTATAGGTCAGGCCTATGACCCTACCCCATGTCTATGTCATCATCATTAGCCCCCGAATGGATTGAGGTCTGAGTGAAAAGAAGGTTGAAGTTGATCTTTCTTCGACTCTTGTGTTTCACAACTATTCATTTTTGAACGGAGGCCAGTGTTGGAACTTCGACTTTGTTTCAGTCGCCTTGATCGATTCAGAAATTGCCGACTGGATTTATAACGTCATCCGTCGAGTGTTGTTTTTGGACGCTAAATCTTTGGCGCCAATTGTTACTGGTGTATCCCGGATTCCACGGGATTCAAAATTTCAGGGAAGCGCGCGGGGCGGAGCGTGTCGTGGTAAGCGGGGTGGATAAACATGAACGTTTCAATTTCCACGCCACCTTTTTCGCCACGTATCCCGTGTGCGACTGTTGAGGGATTTGACAGGATCGCCCGGGCCCATGCATCAGCCACTTGGAAGTGGGCCTTTAAAAGTGACGAGGCCGAGGCGCTCGCGACCGTGGCGCTGGCCCATTCTCCTTCTTCTCCCTCTATCTTTCCACCGCATCCGCTCCTCCGCTCGATGCCGCCCCATCACCATGGGGAAGGAAAAGACGGCGGCACTGGAACGTGTGAAGAAGGCGCCGGGGGCGGCGAAGGGCAAGAAGATGAATCGGGGGTCGTCGTCGCGGTCGGGACTACCGTCGGGTTGGATCCAATGTCGATTGATCCGATCTTCGATTCGGCAGGAAGATTTGGATGAGCTGGCCGAGTCCGGGCTGATCATCCACAAAGCTGCGCGGTTGCCGGAGGGGGAGACGGAGCCGCAGCCGCGACCGGGTGAGTGTGTTCTGCTCGCCACCCATGTCGATCATGCGTTTCTCGCCTCCGCACTCCTTTTTCCTGGGTTTCTTGAATTTCTTGGGGTAACTCCATCATTTTTCTCTCAACACCATCACATATCTTGCCACGCTCGTGTCCATGTGCGAGAATTTCTTGGGGTGTCCACCGACTAGGGTCTTTTTCAAGCACATTTGCACCATCCTCTCCCAGATGGTGAAGAATGCAAATTGAATGACGAGGAAACCCACGTTATCCGGGATGTGTGGGGGTTTGGGTATCCAGGAGAGGAAGAGGAGTTCTTTCCCTCGATGACTCTTCCCGAAGTCGGTCCGAGGCTAGTAGTCGACTGGTTCTATCAAGCAGGATATCGCGACCCCGTGCCACCGATTGTATTTCCCCTTTTTCCTTCGATCGTCATCGACCCCTCTCCGCTGAAAGTGACCGCCACGGAGAAGGTGGAGACAGCCATGCTGGTCGAGAGGGTGGTCCAAATTGATCAACCAAGGCGCCACCGACATGGATTTGTTGAAGGTATTCCTCGGCCAACAGCATCCAACCACCTGTGCTCGTGACCACTCTATGTGGATGTATTCCTGAGCTGGCGACACCGCTTGGGTTCATCCAGAGGAGGTGCCAGCCAAAACAAAGGGCCCAATGGTCGAGGAGTATTACAGAAACAAGGACAACCCCAGAGGTGCCAGGAGAGTCGATCCTTTCAAATGACAAGAATCAACCGTATAAGGTTCGCCGCCACAACCGATTGCATTTGTATACATTTTCCGACTATTTTTGAACCCGGCTGGTTTCCACTGACTTCTTGTCTTGTTGATTTATACATAGATGTACCTCGATGCCCAATGGCTAACAAGCTCTTGAGCAGGACCATGGAGGGCGAGGACAGCGTGGGAGGAGAGTGGTGATTGGGAGTCGCCGGACGATTTATGATGAAGACGTAGAGCGACAAGTCAGATGACGAGGAGGTAGTCGACTCACCACCTCGTTCAGAACGTCGATCCAAGCAGCACCATGATCCAGCGGGCAGGCGCAGTAAGGCTGTGGCCTTGAGTGCTCAAGCGCAGAAGCGCGCTCGGTCTTCGACTCCGGAGCTGGCGGAGAAAGTCACCAAGCAGCCCAAGATCAACCCCTCAAAGGCTCGGAAGACCTTGCCTAAGATTAAGATGGATGTTCCTGTTGCCTCTGGGTAAATGTTCTTCGTGTTTTCTGTTCGACCGATTCTCCTGCTCGCCGAAAGTGGATGGTGAACTTTTCCAGCCCAAATTTCTTCGCGACCTGATATGGATATCGACAAGGTCCTGGACGACAAGGAAAACCGATGACGCTGCTACCTCCAAAGCTAGTAAGTCCGCTTGACTCAATTTATTCTCACAATTGGATTGTTCGTCGCTTGCATCTCTCGATTTTTTCTATTTGTTGCAGCTCCACGAGACGCTGCCGTGCTTCCTGGACGATGAAGAAGAAGTGCCTCCGAGGGAAAGGAGGAGGAGGGACAAGGACCGAGCAAGAAAGCACCCGAGGTTCAGGTTCCTCACCGACATCGATGCCTTCGGGACAGCGCCGAGCGATCCACGATCCGCTCGCACCAACATTACTTTCGCTATCCTCATTGCCGACCGATTGCCCATTAGGGTCGGCTGCTCAGACCCTCGTTGCTCCAATACAAATCCACGATCAGACTCCAGCCGTTGCTTCGACTTCCTCGCCATCATCGCCATCGCAGACCAAACTACGTATCGACCCACCGAAAGTGCCGCCAAGGAAGCTCTTCTTCAATTGAATCTTGTGATGGGGCGATGAAAGTGGTGCACGAGGCCACCAGTGGTCTACAACACCGCGCGCTTGCTCGCAAAACCAATGTCCAGGTTAGTTGATTTCTGACTGATCTTATTTCTCATCAGATCACCCACTGGGGTTTCTCTGCCTTAAAGTTGTATAGGTCTTCCACTTGAGTCGACTTGGGTTAAGTCGATTGAGTTTTCGAACCAGTGGGGTCACGATGAGTGCACCCACTAGGTGTAGTCCCCGAGACCATAGTTGACTACGGGCAGTCGACTGTGGTCTAAGAATCTAATTTTCTCACTCGGCCTAGGCGACCATGCCGAGTGAAACCTCGAACCAATGGGAGCACGCTAAGTGCACCCACTAGGTGTAGTCCTCGAGATCGTGGCTTCCATCATGTAAGCAATGACTATGGTCTCGAGAACAACTTTCTTCTCTTTTTTACTTAATTCGAAATGGGCAATTCATGCCGTTTGTTGAATCAAACCCGTGGGGGCACGCTAAGTGCACCCACTGGGTGTAGTCCTCGAGACTACCGTTGAATGTTTGATTTGGCGGTAGTCTTAGAGTAACTTTGACTATGATGTTCTTTTGTTTCTAACGACTGATATGTCTTATATGTTGACTACAGAAATCTTGTGATCTTGGGGCTCAACTTTCTACACTGAACAAGCAGCAAATCGGCCTCAACCTTGATCTGGAACTAGCCAAGAAGAACCTCAAGACTGCTCGTGACGAAGTAGCTGCCATGGGAGGTAACCAATCGTCAACTGTCCATCTTACGACTAGCACTTTTTCGTGTGTTTTTTAGTCACTTTGAACCGGTGATTTCACCTTAACAGATGTGCATAGTGAAAACCGCTAACTCCAAGCTCGGCTTCAAGAATGTTGTTTCAGAGAGAAATGAAGCAGTTTCTAGAGAAGAAGGATCTCGATCTTGTCACTGCCTGTAAGGAGGCGCGAGAGAAAACGACACTTGCTGACAAGAAGCTTGCTTCAGTTGGCAAGTTAGAAGAAGAGAACTCCAAACTGAAGACCGCTGTGTCTGATGCCAATCGGTAGGTCGAGCAACTGAAGAAAGACAAGGACAAGCTGACTGATGATATTGGAAACCTCAAGGCTAAGAAGGGTGACTTAGAATCTTATCTGGGCCAGCTTGCTGCAAAACTGGTCTTAAAGCTTGAAGGTATTGTTGTTTGACTGACTTGTTGCTGTCGATTGATAGGTCTTACCATATTGTCGACTCACTATTTACTCGACTGCGCAGAACTTTGCCAGGACTTTGAAGGAGAAACTGGGTGGGTCGAGACGGATCTCGATCCCATAAACTGTCGAAGTCAAAGATGACGCCGCGATGAATGTGGTGCAGTTGGAACTCGCATGGATAGCGCAGCTTGCTTATCTTGCCCGTCTCAAGGCGGTGATGACTCGGGTTGATGCTGAACTCGCCTCGTGTGGAATCGCCTCAAGACCTCGAAGTCTCGATGGCTCGATCAATCAAATACCGACCGAAAGTGCAAGAATGGAAGAAATCATCTCGGCCACAAGGGTGTTGATGTCGCCTTATCATTGGTTCGAGGTAATCGTAAGGATTTCAAAGAAGACAAGTTGGCGGAGCTCAAGGTTGCTAACACCAAAAGGCACACTTTCTTCCTTCATGGACAATTTCCTCGACGCTACTACTCACATCGCAGATAGCATAGACCTTGGACAGCTTTCGCAATCCAGCCAATTCTTCTCCCGACGGAGTGACCAAAAATATTATGCTCCACCTTTATTTGCCTCGTAATGCCGAGTGATCGTGGTAATCAAGTTAAACTTGTTCAGGTTTGATGCTCGAGTACTTTTAATCCATGGTCCTAACCTTAGGATTTATCTCGAACTTGGTTTATCTCTCGCATATGCTTGTGTTTGCTTTGAGTGGAACTTGTTCTTCACTTGGAATAGTCTTTGTACTTGAAATGCAGCTCGAGGAGGAGGCCCCAAATGACCAAGAGATCTCGTCAGTTCTGCAGATCGTGGATGGAGCGTACGTTATACTTGTGGCGCAGCTCTGAGGAGAAGGTCGAAATTGACCTGCACCTCGTCGTCCTTGCCGATAGGGATGGAGCGCACGTTATACTTGTGGCACAGCTCCGAAGAGAAGGTTACAAATGACCAAGACTCTCGCCGCCCTTATGGATAGGGGATGGAGCGCACGTTGTACTTGTGGCGCAGCTCTCAAGAGAAGGTTACAAATGACATGCACCTCGTCTGCCCTTATGCGGATGAGGATGGAGCGATGTTGTATTTGTGGCACAGCTCCAAAGAGAAGGTTGCGCCGACCTGCACCTCGTCCGCCCTTCCGGATAGGGATGTATTTCAAACTTAGGCAAGTGTTGGACTACAGCTAAGCCTCCGAGTGAGAGGATTGCTCATCACTCAGTAGGATTTTCAAACTTAGGCGAGTATTGGACCGCAGCTAAGCCCCCGAGTGTGATGGTTGTTCACCACTCGGTAGGATTTTTCAAACTTAGGCGAGTATTGGACTGCAGCTAAGCCCCCGAGTGTGAGGGTCGCCACCGCTTGCAGAGGATTTTTTAGACTTAGGCTAGCATCGACTGCAGCTAAGCCCCGAGTGTGAGGGTTGCTCACCACTCGGTGAGGATTTTTCAAACTTAGGCGAGCATCGGACTGCAAGCTAAGCCCCCGAGTGTGAGGGTTGCTCACCACTCGGTAGGGATTTTTAAACTTAGGCTAGCATCGGTCTGCAGCCTAAGCCCCCAAGTGTGATGGTTTCTCACCACTGCAGGATTTTTCAAACTTAGGCGTAGCATCGGATCGCAGCTAAGCCCCTGAAAGTGATAGGGGTTGCTCACCACTTCAGTGAGGATTTTTCAAACTTAGGCGTAGTATTGGATCAGTTTAAGCCCCCGAGTGAGAGGCTTGCTCACCACTTGAGAGGATTTTTTCAAACTTAGGCGTAGCACTGGATCAGAAGTTAAGCCCCCCGAAAGTGAGAGGCTTGCTCACCACTCCTTGTGAGGATTTTTTAAACTTAGGCTAGCATCGGACTGCAGCTAAGCCCCGAGTGAAGGGCTTGCTCACCACTGTAGGATTTTTTAAACTTAGGCGTAGCATCGGATCGCAGCTAAGCCCTCGAGTGTGAGGGTTGCTCACCACTCAGAGGATTTTTCAAACTTAGGCTAGTACCGGACTGCAGCTAAGCCCCCCCGAGTGAGAGGCTTGCTCACCACTCGGTAGGATTTTTTAAAAATAGGCGCAGTACCGGACTACAGTAAGCCCCCGAGTGATGTGCTTGCTCACCACTCTCTAGAGGATTTTTTCAAACTTAGGCTAAACGGATTCGCTAGTTAAGCCTCCTCCGAGTGAGAGACCTCGCCTTCACTCGACAGTATTTTTTAAACTTAGGCTAAACGGATTCACATCTAAGGCACCCACTAGGGGATTTAGAACATATAAAAAGGAACAGCAATCATTTAGGAGACTGTAAAACTGTGTCTTTGATAATCAAACTAGAGGGTATTTCTTATTACATCTCAACAAAGGTGAGTGCTTTTAAGTGTAAAAAGGGGCGGAGCAGCTCGCATTCCAAGTGCGTGGCTTGTCTTTCTTGTGCTCGACATTGTAAAGATGGTACGCTTTGTTGTGGAGTACTGTGACAATGAAGGACCTTCCCAAGCATAAGCGAGCTTGTGAGGTTTCTCGCTGATCCACTCGAAGAACCAAGTCTCCTCTTGAAACGCCGACCCTCAATGCTTCGGGCGTGGAATCGACGCAGGTCTTGGCTGATAAATGGTCAACCAGATCGTGGCCATCTCTCTTTCCTCTTCCAGAGATCAATCAACTGCCTTGCCTAGCCTGCTCCGCTTCATCTTCGAGAAAAGCTCGACTGGGTGCATTGTGAAGCAAGTTACTCAGAGAACAGCTTTAGCTCCATAGACCAAGAAGAATGGAGTTCGCCATCGGACCGATTTGGAGTTGTCCTCAATCCCCAAAGCATCGATGGAAGTTCATCAACCCAGCGCTCACCGCATGCTTGAGATCACACATCAATCGTGGTTTCATTCCTTTGAGAATCAATCCATTTGCTCTTTCTCGCTTGTCCATTCGACCGGGATGGGCGATCAAGCATAGTCGACTCGAGTGCCTCGGGAAGCACGTAAGGCTCGGAACTCATCGTAATCGGGTTAGATCCATTGTTGGTGATGATGCCGTGAGGAACACCATATCTGAATGTTAATTCTCCGATGAAGTCGACAGCAGCATCGGCTTCAAGATTTTTGATAGGCTTGGCTTCAATCCATTTGGTGAACTTGTCGACTGCCACGAGCACATGAGTGAAGCCGCTCCTGCCAGTCCTTAGAGATCCGACCATGTCCAAGCCCCAAACAGCAAAGGGCCAGATGAGTGGAATGGTCTTCAGGGCTGATGCAGGTTTGTGAGACATGTTTGAGTAAAACTGGCAACCTTCACATTTGTCGATTGTTTCTTTCACCATCTCATTTGCTCGTGGCCAATAAAACTCTGCTCGGTATGCTTTGGCCACAATGGTCCAAGAGGACGCATGGTGACCATAGGTCCTCGAAAGTGGATGTCGTTGAGGATCACTCGACCTTCTTCTCGTGTGTTATGCATTTCGCTGACTCAGCATACACTTTTCCTTGAACAAATTTCGTCCCTTATCACCGTAGAAGGCTTTGGATCGACCAGACGATCCGTCGAGCCTCTTCTTCATCTTCTCGGAGTTCCTTCCTAAGAATGTACGCAATGTAACCGTCTTGTCCGGGGAGTGATGACCAAAAACCTCCATGATCAAGTCGACCACAAATGGGACTTCGACTTTCAATGGATCAGTGGCACTCTTTGGTTGTGGGGGCTCTTCAAAGGAAAGGATCTTCCTGAATCGAATGTGTATGAATATGTTCCAAAACACATTGCTGGGAATGGCTTCCTCTTGGAACCTATCTTTGCCAAATCATCACCGCTTGATTTTTCATGGGGTATGTGATGGAGCTCTAAACCCTCAAACTTCTTCTCTAACTTTCTCATCAGACATTACAATAGCCAGTCATAGCCGGGCTTCTGACGTCCCACTCCTTCATTACTTGATTAACCACTAAATCCGAGTCGCCGTAGACCATGAGTCAACGGACACCGAGTGAAATGGCCATACGCAGCCCGTACAAAAGTGCCTCATATTCAGCTTCATTGTTGGAGGAATCAAAATGAACCTGGAGAACATAGCTGAGCTTGTCACCTCGGGGGGATACCAATACTACTCCAGCACCAGAACCATTTAGCATCTTAGATACATCGAAGAACATGGTCCAATGTTCCGAGTGAATCTGAGTCGGCAGTTGTTGTTCGACCCACTCGGCGAGGAAATCTGCTATTGCCTAGGACTTGATAGCTTTCTTTGCCTCAAACTTGATATCCAAGGGAAGGGGTTCAATCGCCCACTTTGCCACTCCTAATTCGGGCTTGCATCTCTCGTTGTTATTTCTTACAATAGTGCATCACGACGATCGTAATGGAGTGATTAGAGAAATAGTGTGCAACCTTCTTCGTGGTCATGTAAATCCCATAAACAAGCTTACGATAATGTGGATATCTTTGCTTGGATGGATTCGTAACTTCGTAAACATAGTATACCGGGCAATTGAACTTTATAGGCTTTTCCTTCTTCTT
This sequence comes from Aegilops bicornis, assembly GCA_021605145.1. Classification (NCBI taxonomy): domain Eukaryota; kingdom Viridiplantae; phylum Streptophyta; class Magnoliopsida; order Poales; family Poaceae; genus Aegilops; species Aegilops bicornis. The sequence continues at coordinate 251,938,350 of CM038671.1, forward strand.
CCGCCGACTGCGGAGTGTTGTAGATCGACAACTTGTCCAAAGGGCTGCAATATAAAGCAAGAAAGGCTCTTCTCGATTGGGGCAGCGAGCACCGGCTGGGTGGAAAGCAGGGCTTTGAGTTCCGCAAACGCTGCATCAGCTTCAGGAGTCCACTCAAACTTGTAAGATTTCTTCATCAGTTGGTAAAGACGCAATGCCTTTTCACCGAGGAGAGAAATGAATCGACTCAAGGCGGCCAAACAACCAGTAAGCTCGGACATCATGCACACGCACAGGGCGCTTCATCCGGAGTATGGCACCAACTTCCTCTGGGTCCGCGTCGATCCCTTGTTCGGAAACAAGGAAGCCAAGTAACTTTCCACCAGGAACTCCGAATGTGCACTTTGATGGATTAAGCTTGATATCATACCTTCTCAGGTTGGCAAAGGTTTCTGCAAGGTTAGCCAGCAGGTCGGAACCTTTACGCGACTTGACCACAATGTCATCCATGTATGCTTCCACATTCCGACTGACTTGAGTGAGCAAACACTTCTGAATCATCCTCATGAATGGGGCTCCAGCGTTCTTGAGACCGAATGGCATGGTGACATAACAAAAACACCTGAATGGAGTGATGAAAGCTGTTTTTATCTCATTGGGTCCATACAGTCAGATCTGATGGTACCCGGAATAGGCGTCTAGAAAGATGACGCCACACCCCATGGTCGAGTCGATGATCTTGTCGGATGTGGGGTTCCTCGCAAACCCTTGAGGTTCGAACACCGGGTGCGCGCATGAAGTCTTTCCCTCCTATCGATTCACGCCTAGCTCGCTAAGATCTCAAGGATGAACTCGATGAACTCGCAACACGTAAACACACGAGGTTTATATCGGGTTCGGGCCACCGCTGTGGTGTAATACCCTACCCAAAGTGTGGTGGTGGTGAATTGCCTCTTGGGCTGATGATGAACAAGATAAGGGAAGAACAACCTCCGAGGTTGAGGTGTCCTTGTGGAGTAGGCTCTCGATCAGGTTGGATCAAGCTAAGATCGATGAGATGCCTCTACTATGGTGGCTAGCTCTACTTATATAGGCCCTGGTCCTCTTCCCAAATATCGAGCGGGAAGGGAGCCAACAACGGCGGCAAATTTGAAGGGGGACAGCCAAGACAAGCTATCCTCGACAAAAGTGGTCTTTGCTCGTGAAAAGCTCCGTGGTGACACCTCTTGGGCACCACGATGACCTCCGGCCTCGCCGCCCTCCTCCGGTCTTGGTCTCGTTGCACCAATATAGCAACCTTTGCCTCGATGCCTCAGTACTCTTCGCAAGACCGGCCTCCTTAGCACCAAAGAGGAAATAAGGACGCCGCTTGCACGCCACCGGGCGCCTCACCGGGTGTCGTTCGTCATGGCTCACGTCACGAGAGTCTCGCGAGGTTTGCCCCGCCTTGATATCTCCGCTCCTCGTGAGCCTGCCTGGTTTGGCCACTCCAGAGGAGGTCTTGCGTCGTCCGCCTCGCGAGGCTTGGACCCTCGCGAGGTTCTTGGATGCCTTTGTTGACGAAGATGGCCAGACAGCCCGCTGGCTTGGCCATGTTGTGGGCCGCAGTGCAAGTCTGGGGTCCCCTGCTCCTAACACCGACAAGTAGCCCCCCGCCTGGCAGGCGCTGGCTTGGCTTCAAGGGCGGCCAAGGGTCATGTTCGGAGCACTGCAGCCCCAAAAGCCTGCGCGGCCTCGGCCGATGCATGGCGTGTTGATTGGTCGTATGCCTCCGCCCCCATGTCGCCTCTAAGAATCGCACGACTTGACAAGTCCCGGCGACATGCAAGGAAAACCATCATTACCTGCGATCGTGGGAGGCGCCGATTGGCCTTCTTCCGCTATAAATGGGGAGGGTGGGAGAAGCCCCCGTCGCCCATCTCTTCCTTGCTTGCTTGCTTCTTCCTTGCTCCACTACTGACAACAATGGCGCCTTATCGAAGGTTTTCGCCAAGAGAAAGGAAAGGCTCCCGAGATGACCCGGGGCCACTTCCGCCAAGAAGACGGCGTCAATCCATCGCCGTGATGAAGCGGCGATGCAGGTGATGATGAGGCCTTGGTGCGAGCGGCCTCCTCCGGGGTACCCGCTACCCTTGTACGCCCAGGCCGAGGGCTCGGGAGGATGAAGTGACGAGCAGCGACGCCCATGCCGCATCCGGGGTCACCGCGCCACGGTGACGCAGCCGTCACCCTCGGGGTCCACGCCACGCACTCCTCGCGCGAGTTGGTGTTGTGGGTGTTGTTGCCTCAAGCTCCCCGGATCCGCTTCCCGCGGTTCTTCTCCGACGGATGCCACCGAGGGGCCTTCGAGCTCGCTGCAAAGACACCGATCGCAGCGCCCGCGGCCGGAGCGGAGATCGGCGGTCCCCACCGCAAGATCTTCATGACTCACGGCCGGGGGAGATCGTGACGGGTTCCGCTGCGGCGAGGGCGCCGCGATCCACTTCGGTACGACGGCGCTTCCACGCCTTCTTCAAGGTCTTCGACGCCGAGGGCCGCTACCGAGTGCTACCCTAGAGAGGAGCGCCAAACCGACGCAAGGCCCGCTCATCGCGGCTAATCCAGCAGAAGAAGAGCCCTCGAGTCCAGCAGCTCCTCTGAGCTATACGAGACTCCGGAGACGAAGCGACGACAGCCACGCGTTCTCGAGCTCGCCGCCGAAGTAGGGTCACGCGGCGTCAGCCGCCGCCGCCATCGATCCGGATAGGGTTGGCGCCAGCCTCACGTGGGCCCATGGTTGATGATGGCGTCCGCCACGGAAGGGTGTAGATAGGATTCCCCTTAGTGTCCACTTTTGTTTCCTACGAAGAATCATGAACCACCCCGTGGGGGCATGTAAGGATCTGCAAATGTCTTTTGTGTCTATCTTCCCTGTTATGAGAATTTGGTGAACACATGTCCCGTTAAGGCTCGGTACCCCCCTTTCTTTCCTCGCGATAGCTTGTTGCTCTACGCTGACAGGTCCTGGTCCCCAGGCAGGCTACAACCATCGCTAGTATGCCAGGTCGCCATGTCGTGGTCAAGGCCAGGAGGTGTGCGGCCCGACGTCCAGTAAGAGCCCCTGAGGCGTGGTGCTCAGGAGGTCCCCCTTAGCGCTCAAGCAGCCATGGTAAGGCGAGAAAGGGAGTCGACATGGCCGCAACGGGGTTGCGGCAAGGCGTGAGTGATCATTAGGCCCAAACATTTAGCCGATCCGTGTGCGGACTTATCTTGTTGATTTCACGGCGATTCCCGACGTTGCGCCAGAGCTGCACACCTACTTGTGGGGCATAGCTAGACCGGCCCGTACGAGTTCCCCTCCCCTCATGCTCTCCTTAGTGCTCTACGTCCTCAGGTCCCGGCCCTCGAGCGAGCTCACCACCACTGGTATGCTGTGTCGCGATGCCGTGGTCAAGGCTGGGGGTGAGGGCCGGAGAGCGAAGAGCTCCCCGAGTCGCGATGCTCAGGAGCCCCCTTTAACGGCAAGTTTAATTGCACGAGAGAGAAGGAGGCTCGCGGTGCCGCCTCGCTATCCTTCTCATAGAATCCTCGTGAACAGGCACAAGAAGAAACACGGTTTGTTGTTACAATTGCCTCACCCGCTGGTTGCTCTGGATGAGATGAAGGCACCGAGGGCCTGGTGAGGTGACGCGCTGGGCGCTGGCCATGAGCCGTGAGCTTGACCGCTCAGATTTGTCAGCGTGGCAGGGACGGACCCATGCACCAGCGCCGTGCTTGTGTGGAGGCCCCGAGGGAGGCGATGATTAGGCAGGTGGTAGCAGTTGGCAGGTTGAGCATGGAGAGCAGATCAACTTGGATAAATGCAGGAAGATACATGCCACCGGGTCCGGCCCGAGTGGCTTGGGGATGATGCAGCCCGAGGGCGCCCCCAGCAAGGTAAGTTAAAGACATAAGCAAAAGGGATACATGCCACAGGGACGGACCCATGTGGCCTGGGAATAATGCAGCCCGAGGGGCGCTCCCAGCTAAACGAGCTTGAAAGATTTCACCTGGTTCTGTAGACGAAGTAGAGTTGGTGCAGCTGAAGGCGTGCGTTGAAGAAATGACTCCTCATGAGCCACTGGGACCCTGAGCCTCGGGAGGTTCCCTGAAGACCCTCTCCATCTCCTCCAGGAAGGCATGGTACCTGGCCTCCTGAGCCGCCAGACGCTACTGCAGTCGGCCGATAGGCTGATTCCACGCCGCAAGTCAAGGGCATGCAAACGTAGCTATGTGGTGGCCCTTGCAGCGGCCCACACACGATGGCCAGAAGCGCTCCTGAGATGCGGCCCTGTTGAGCCCTGGGACATCGACGCAGACGCCAGAGCCCGGAATCCTCGGCCTGGATGGGGAGCCGAGCCTTGTGGAGCGGCCGTGGCTGCATGGCTCTTGCTTCTTGCAGTTCCTGAGTGGTCTTGGTGATGAACTCCTGAGTGGCAGGCACTCCTTGCCCTGTGCTCTCCTAAGGGACACACACCGCGAAGCACAACTCCAAGTGGTGCCCAAGCGCCTCCCTTGTGAGGTTGGCAAGGTCTGAGGCCCTCCAGAAGAGAGCCCCTGAGTCCTGTCCGAGGAGGGAGCCGGGTGCGCCTTCCTATGCGATGGAGGGAGGCGCCCCTGGAGTGGGCGCTGATCCTGACGAGGCTCCTGCTGCGACACCACCCTCCTGAGGACCTGCACGGCACGGCTTCTTCTTCTTGGGGATGGCCTCTGGAGGGCCTTCATTTATGCCGCTTGGGTCGCCGATCGCTGCGGTTTGAAAGGCGCGCCGAGGGAGCACACCCAATCCCTCTCCTCACACGGGACCGTGATGATTCCTCCACTTCCTGGCATCTTGAGAAATTGTAGCCGTGATGGGTGACTGCCATGAACTTGGCCAGCGCTGGATACCCGAGGATGGCATTGTACGGTAGGCGGATGTGCGCGAGGTCAAAGTCGATGAGCTCGGTGCGGTAGTTCTTGCGCTCCCCGAAGGTGACAGTGTGTGGACCTGCCCTATCGGTGTGGTGTAACCGCTACCACTCTTGAGAAAGGCTTGGTGGGCCGGAGCTGTTCATATGGCACTTGGAGGTTGTCGAACGAGTCGATGGACAGGACGTTGAGCCCTGCGCCGCCGTCGATGACGGTCTTGGTGACCTGCACATTGCTGATGACTGGGGAACACATCATCTGGAGGGCGCCAGCGGTGGCTGCGCACTTGAGCTGATCTGCCGAGTTGAAAGTGATGGCACATTGGGACCACCTGAGCGGGGGCGTGGCTTCGAGCTTGGGGAGCACCTCGTTCACCTCGCGAGCGAACTATTTGAAGATGCATTGAGAGGCTGGGGCCTGGGCACCGCCCAAGATGCAGGCGATTGCACGCGGATCCTGGAAGCCCCCAGCCCCTCGCCCCGGGTGGTGGTCGCTGCTCCTTCTGGCGGCGGTAGCGGGGAAGACCGGTGTTGCCTCGGGGCGATCCTCACGTGGCTGATCCCTCCAGCGCCTCGCGAGGTTGGTCCCGCTAACGGTCCTCATGAGGCCGGTCGCGCCACTCGGGCGCTGGCCACGGCCGCCCCAAGGCCCGCCCACGCCCCTCCTCCATGGCCGTAGCCCCGGTCGTTGCGCTCAGGGCGTCGACCAAAGCATCCTTCGCGTATGGCTCTTAGCTCTTGACAGTCACTGGTGTTGTGGGTGCTCAGGTTGTGGAATGCGTAGAACGGTCAGCCGTTCTTGGAAGACTCGGGCTGATCTGTGCCCGCTTGGTGTCGGGCTCCGCTGCGAGCACCACCGCCTCCTTGCGCTTCACGCCCTGGCCTTGGCGTTCTTCTCCTCTTCACCCCCGGGCGGCAGCTCAAGGAGAGAGAGGCGCCCCTCCTCAGCTCTTGCGCACTTGGTCGCCAGGTTGAAAAGCTCCTGAGATGTGCAGAGCTCCTCGTGGATGGCAAGCTCTTCCTTCATCTTGACGTCACGGATGCCGCCGAGAGAACGCGGAGATGATGGCTTGGCCCGTGACCTTGGGGATCTTGAGGCGGTGTTGTTGAAGCGCCGGATGTACTTCTAGAGGGTCTGTCCTGGTTGTTGCTTGATGCGGCGAGATCACCCGCGGCCAGCAAGTGGGGCGTCGCGAGTGCCCCGGAAGTTGGCGACGAAGTTGTCGCAAGATCTCGGCCCTGTGGAGGAGATCGAGCCGTGCTGTAGGTTCAGGAGCCAGGAGCGAGCCCCATCCTTGAGAGCCATGGGAAACCAGTTCGCCATGACCTTTTCGTCGTTGTTGGCCGCTTCGATGCTCAGCTCATAGAGCTGCAGGAACTCCGCGGGGTCGGCGGTGCCGTCGTAGCGAGGAGGCAGATCAGGCTTGAACTTGCCCGGCCAGGCGACGCTACACAGCTCGGGGGTGAAGGCGCGGCAGCCGGCCGTGGTTGCCGGGGCTCGCTTGGGAGGTGGAGCTTGGTCTTGACGAGGTCCGCACTGCACCGCTACGAGCGGTGTGCGGTCTTGACGGGGTGGCGCGGGAGCGCAGGTGCAGCTTCTCGCGGCCGAGGGATTTCTTGGCAGCTACTCTCTTCGCGCGTGGGCACCGGGCGTGGTGGACCATGCCGCGGAGCCGCGCGCCTTGGTGCCGAGGCACCGTCTTGGGGCTGAGGTGGTGGAGGCACGCCATGAGCCTCGTCGCCCGTGGCTGGTTGAGGGGAAGGTAGAGAGAGGGACGGCGCTGGGGAGCCCCCAGCGGCACAGACGAGCTCGGCGACGCGGTCGAGCCACTCCTCATAGAGGTCGTCGACGGGGCAGTAGCGCAGGAGTTCGTTCGCTGCGAGGAGCGCGGCCCGTGCCTCCATGGGAGCGCGGCGCGCATGAGACGAAGAACTGGCTGGGGTCAGCGATGGAGTGGCGGTGCGACCATCCTGCCGCACCGAAGGATGCAGCGAGGACGCCTGCTGCTCGTTCCCCGCCGGGCCGGTGGCGGCGTTGGCGGCAGGGGACGGAGAACGACGAGGTGGCCCGCCAACGGGGCCGTCTAAGCGACGCGGGCGGTGAGGGCAGCCCGACGCTCATCCCGAGCACGGCGAGCGTCCGCCATGGAGACGATGGAGCGACGGAGCGACTAACTGATGGAAGGGAAGCTACGGCGCGCACCCCTACCTGGCGCGCCAAATGTCGGATGTGGGGTTCCGGCAAACCCTTGAGGTTCGAACACTGGGTGCGTGAAGTGTTCCTCCTATCGATCTATGCCCTAGCTCGCTAAGATCTCATGACGAACTCGACAAACTCGCAACACGTAAAGACATGAGGTTTATACTGGTTTGGGCCACCGTTGTGGTGTAATACCCTAATCCAGTGTGGTGGTGGTGGATTGCCTCTTGGGCTGATGATGAACAGTACAAGTGAAGAACAGCCTCCTGAGGTTGAGGTGTCCTTGTGAGTAGGCTCTCGATCAAGTTGGATCGAGCTAAGATCAGATGAGATGCCTCTACTATGGTGGCTAGCTCTACTTATATAGGCACTGGTCCTCTTCCCAAATATCGAGCGGGAAGGGAGCCAACAACGGCAGTAAAAATTTGAAGGGGGACAACCAAGACAAGCTTTTCATCCTCGACAAAAGTGGTCTTCGCCTGCGAAAAGCTCTGGTGGTGACGCCGTCTTGGGCTCCACGATGACCTCCATCTCGCTGTCCTCCTGGTCTTGGTCTCGTTGCACCAATATAGCAACCTTTGCCTAATGCCTCGGTACTCTTCGCCTGCGCTGGCCTCCTTAGCACCAAAGAGGAAATAAGGACGTTGCGCACGCTGGCGCCCGCCTGGTGTCGTTCGTCATGGCTCACGTCACGAGAGTCTCGCGAGGTTTGCCCCGCCTTGATATCTCCGCTCCTCGTGAGCCTTCCTGGTTTGGCCACTCCAGAGGAGGTCTTGCATCGTCCGCCTCACGAGGCTTGGACCCTCGTGAGGGTCTTGGATGCCTTATTGACAAAGATGGGCCGTATGGCCTGCTGGCTTAGCCACGCTGTGGGCCGCAGGCAGGCAAGTCTGGGGACCCCCGTTCCCAGAACACCGACAGATCTGGTCGATGCGGGGGAGAGGAAAATGATCTTTTGGGCAGTCCCGATTGATATGCTTGATGTCAATGCACATTTGAAGTGAATCGTCCTTCCTGGGGACCATGACAACATTGGCGAGCCACTCGGAGCGGTAAATCTCTCGGATGAACTCAGCTGCCTGGAGCCGAGCCACTTCCTCACCAATTGCTTTTCTCTTCTGGACGGAGGACCATCGAAGATGTTCCTTGACTGGTTTTACTTTCAGGTCGACTCGCAAATGATGCTCAGCCAGTCCCCTGGGTATACCCGGCATTTCTAAAGGTTTCTATGCAAAGATGTCCCAGTTCTCACGGAGGAACTGGATGAGCGCTTCTTCCTATTTGCTGTCGAGTGATGTTGAGATATGAGTAGGAGCAGCATTAGGATCGGTCGGGTGAATATGAATCGTCTTGGTTTCACCAAACGACTGAAATGTAGAATCAGTGGCAGGCTTCTTGGAGCATAGCAAATCACTCGGATTTGCATTTTCCGGTATTCTTGCATTTTGACTACTGCCATTTGTGCATCGGCGATTTTGAGCCCTTCTAGAAGCACTCTTCTGCCTTCTTGTAGTGACCAGACCTCAAACAGCTTGATCTCTGTGCATAAGTGTCATCCCTAGATCGGTAATGCTGACACACCCAGTACTTGAAGGATTTATAACAGAGTAGCAATCACACACTTATTACAACGGAAGTCTCAAAAGAGAACTTATTACAATAAATATGGCTTAAGGCCATCTAATAAGATAACAGCGGAAGGCTTGGAAGATAAAGTGAGTCCATCAATTCCAACGGCATCACTGAATGAAAGACCACGACCTAAGGCTCCTTACTCGTCATCTGAAAAGTCTGCAACATGATACGTTTCAGCCCGAAAACGGGTCAGCACATGGACTATGCTGGCAATGTAACACAAGAGAGTAATGAACAGAATAATGCTATCACTACATGCAAATTGCGAAAAGCCAATTTTCTCCTACTGCAAAGGAATACATTTTGTTTAACTACAAAGTTTGTTGAAAACATTGAGAATGTTAAACCCCATCTCAATCCCAATTAAAAGTAATTAATAATCCCAATCAAAATTAATCTTGTAATAGAGTGATGAGATCCACATGATAATCCAAGAACTAGATACTCAAGATGTCCATAACCGAGGACACGACTAACCATGGTTAGTTTGTACACTCTGCAAAGGTTTGTGCACTTTTCTCACAAGACTCGATCTTCTCCGTTGGATTTCTCGCACTACATGGTGTTTGAGAAACGGATGACCGAGACACAGACTTTCAGAAGCGTTAGCACCTTACGATGGGTAGACAGTACCACCTGCATCCCCTACATCTTCTACTCTACCACTGTAAGAGTTCACACGACTTAATCAACTATGCTAGAGCCCATAATAGCTTGTGGCTGCACACGGAAGTTTCTAGCATGAATAATCTTATGATCCCTTTAAGCCTGGGTGGCAGTCCATAGGAGAATCACACGGTACCCCGGGATTTGCAAAAATACAGTAATCATCGGATACCCTGTGTGCCTCAATCCACCCAGATGTGTATTAAATTTGCCACCTTAAGTTAACCATTAATTAACAATGCTCACATGTCATGAATACACTCAAACCCAATCCACGCTCACGAGCATAGCATAGCAATATAATTAACGAGAAGTAACTCCCAAAAGTTTGATTGCATATAGGTGAATAGGTACTACCTCAACTAATTCCCAACCCACAATTTAATTCAGATCCTAACCATGCAATTATTTGGGGATTGATCTAATGCAATAAAACTGGGTAGTAAAGAGGTATGATCAAAGTGTTACTTGCCTTGCTGATGATCCTGAAACCTAGAGACTCAGAGTAGCACGCTCGCACTGGGTACTCTACCGCAAAACAAACAAGCATACAATAAGCAATCAAGGAAGGGCACGGGTAAAACTCAAATAAGAGATCGAACCGTAAAGTTCAACTTAAGAACTCCATTTGCAAAAAGAATCAAATCAAACGTAAACAACAAAACTCAAACAAATGAAAGAAACAAGCTTCGTTTACATTAATCTGGACTAAATTCAATTTTTACAGTAGCAAAATCTTGTTTAAGTTGGTTAAACAGAAAGAGGGTTTCGAGACGAAACTCTAGGCGCTTGAATCGCCTGATTCCGATAAACAAGCGAAAAATTATACTAAAATGAAAATCGGATCAGAAATCGCGATCGAAAATAATCGCGGAAAAATCCGAGAAAAAGAAAAACTAACGAACAGGCTAACGAGCAAACGTTCGTTGTCTGCGGCTAAACTGTGAAAACCGTTCGTTAAAACGAACATACGGACGGGCGTTCGCTAAATAACTAAACCGAAAAAAATAAACTGATCTATATATAAAAAAAATAAACCGCAGGTCTTAAAAAAACCGTACGGTTTTTCGAAGAAAACCGGCAGCGCGGGCGGTTACCTCCGGCGAGTTCGGCGAGGGCGGTGGCGGCGGCGGCAGGGCTCCGGTGCATCGGCGCTGGGCGGCGGGCAGCGCTGGGCGGCGCGGGCAGCGGCGGCGGCGCGAAGGGCGCGCATGTGTGGCGGTGACGGCGGCGGCGGCGCGGGGCTCGAGGCGGCTCGGGTTTCGGCGGCGCGGCTTATAAAGCCCCCCCTCCTCCCCCCGGGCGGAGTCCCGCTCGGGTACGGCCTGGGCTTGAAAATTTGGGATGTTACAAACCTACCCCCCTTAAGATGAATCTCGCCCTCGAGATTCGGGTTGGCTAGAAAATAGGTGAGAGTGATCCTTCCATAGGTCTTCCTCTCGTTCCCAGGTAGCTTCATCTTCTGTATGGTGACTCCACTGAACTTTGCAGAACTTGATTACTTTGTTGCGTGTGACACGGCTAGCAAAATCAAGAATCTTAACTGGCTTCTCCTCGTAGGTCAAATCGCGATCCAACTGTATCGCTTCCAGCGGCACTTTATCTCTCAGAGGAATATCAGCCATCTCTGCGTGGCACTTCTTCAACTGAGAAACGTGGAACACATCGTGAACTCCTGACAATCCTTCAGGTAATTCCAACTTGTAAGCAACTTCTCCCGTACGTTCCAAAACTTTGTATGGTCCCACAAATTGTGGTGCTAACTTTCCCTTAACTCCAAAGCGCTTTCACTCCTCAAGTGGGGATACACGAAGATACACTTTGTCTCCAACTTCGTAATTGTCTCCTTGCATTTAGAATCCGTGATAACTCTTCTCGCCGGATCGGGCTACCTTGAGTCTATTAAGTAATCAGATTAACCTTTTCTTCAGACTCTTTAATCATATCTGGTCCATACAACCGCCGGTCTCCAACCTCGTCCCACAACAACGGTTTCTGCACCTCCTTCCGTACAGTGCTTCGAAAGGGGCCATCTTCAAACTGGCTTGATAACTGTTGTTATAAGAGAACTCCGCATACGGCAAATTATTGTCCCAACTAGATCCATAATCTAGTGCACAAGCTCACAACGTGTCCTCCAGAATCTGATTGACTCTCTCAGTCTGTCCATCTGTCTGCGGGTGAAAAGTTGTACTAAACTCTAGCCTAGTTCCCAAAGTTTCATGCAACTGATTCCAAAACTTTGAGGTAAACTGGGTTCCTCTATCTGATACAATGGTCCTCGGAACTCCATGCAGACATATAATCCTGGTCATGTATATCTTTGCCAACTTAGCACTGGTATAAGTGGTCTTCACTGGGATGAAATGAGCTACTTTTGTCAAACGATCGACTACAACCCATATCGAGTCATAGCCTGAACGAGTCCTGGGTAATCCCGTGATAAATTCCATGCCTAGCTTATCCCACTTCCATTCGGGTATCGGCAATGGTTGTAGCAATCCTGCTGGCTTCGATGCTCGCCTTCACTCTCTGACATACATCACAAACTGCTACATACTCCGCAATATCCTTCTTCATTCCGGTCCACCAGAAACTATGCTTCAAATCCAGATACATCTTGGTATTTCCTGGGCGAGTCATGGGCCTCTTGCAGAATCAACTTCCTGATCTCCTGATCATTTGGCACATATACGCGGTCCTCAAACCATAAGGTATCGTGCTCATCCTCCTGAAATCCTTTAGCTTTTCCTTTGCTCATTATTTCCTTTATTTCGGCTATCTCCTTGTCCGTCTTCTGAGCTTCTCTTATCTTATCCATCAATGTAGATTGAATCTCCAAAGCTGCTACATAACCTCTCGGAACTATCTCCAAACATAGCTCGCGAAGGTCTTCTGCCAACTCCTTGGGTAACTCTCCAGTCATGAGTGTATTGACATGACTTTTGCGGCTCAACGCATCGGGTACTACGTTAGCCTTTCCAGGATGATAATGCAATCTCATATCATAGTCATTAATGAGTTCCAACCATCTCCTCTGCCTGAGATTCAACTCCTTCTGCGTGAAGATATACTTCAAACTCTTGTGATCCGTGTATACCTCATAATGGTTTCCGATGAGAAAATGTCTCCATGTCTTCAACGCATGCACTACGGCTACTCCAAATCATGCGTAGCATAATTAAACTCATGGGGTTTAAGCTGTCGTGAGGCATATGAAACAAATCTTCCCTCCTACATAAGTACGGCTCCAAGTCCTCGACGAGAATCGTCGCAATACAATTCATAATCCTTGTGTTGATCTGGCAGAATCAACACTGGTGATGTAACCAAGCATTTCTTCAACTCCTGAAAACTGGCCTCACATTCCTCAGTCCATTTGAACTTGGTGTCCTTCTTCAACAACTCCGTCATGGGCTTCGCAATCTTTGAGAAATTTTCAATTAACCTCCGGTAGTATCCTGCGAGTCCAAGAAAACTCCGCATCCCTCCAACTGACGTGGGTGACTCCCAATTAGTCACAGTGACAACTTTGGTGGGGTCTACCGCTATTCCTTCTCCGGATATAACATGTCCAAGAAATCCAACTTCCTTCAACCAAAACTCACACTTGCTGAACTTGGCGTATAACTGATGTTCTCTGAGCTTTCTAAGTACCAAACGCAAATGCTCTTTATGTTCTTCTTCATTCTTCGAGTAGACCAAAATATCATCAATGAACACCACGACGAACTTATCCAAAAACTCCATAAACACCTTGTTCATCATGTTCATAAAATAGGCAGGTGCGTTAGTCAGACCAAATGACATAACGGTATACTCGTATAGCCCGTGCCTCATGGTAAAAGCTGTCTTAGGTACATCATGCTCTCGAATCTTCAGCTGGTGATATCCTGATCGCAGATCGATCTTGGAAAACACCTTAGCTCCTTGCAGCTGGTCAAACAAATCATTGATCATCGGCTGTGGGTACTTGTTCTTGATCGTCACCTCATTCAATCCTCGATAATCAACAGCCATTCTCAACGATCCATCCTTCTTCTCCACTAGAAGTACTCATGATCCCCAAGGTGACGAACTTGGGCGAATGTAACCATTATCCAGTAACTCCTTAATCTGCTTCTTAATTTCCTCCAAATCTTTTGCGGGCAGATATTGGCCCTGTGCCTGGCAAAAGCTCAATCAAAAACTCAATGTCTCCGTCCGTGGCATGCCTAGCAACTCTTCGAAATACATCCGAAAATCCTTCACCACCGGTACTTCCTCCGCATAACTCCTAATAAGGAATTCACTTGAGTCCTATTCGCACATGCCGGATACATACTTGATCCTTCTTCCTTCTGGGGTGGTGAGCAAAATTGACTTACTGGCGCAGTCAATGTTCCCTCCATACTTAGATAACCAATCCATGCCTAATATCACATCCAGTCCTTGTGATTCCAATGCTATTAGGTCTGAGGGAAACAGGCAGTTACCAATCCTTAATGGTAACCGACCACACCATAGGCTAGCCATATACTCTGCTCCTGGCGAGGTTACTAACATGGGTGACCTAAAGGGCTTGGGTTGGCAGTTTAAACTTATCCACAAATCCCCTTGATCTATATGAATGTGATGCACCAGTATCAAAAAGTACGACTGCAGTAAATGACTTAACCAAAAACTTACCTATACTGCATCAGGTTCGGCTTCAACCTCCTCCACGTTAACGTGGTTCACTTGTCCCCTAGTGAAAGGGTTGGGCTTCTTCCCAGAGCTTCCATTGTCGTTTCAATTCTTAGCTTCAAGACACTCATTGGCGCAATGCCCGGTCTTCCGCACTTGTAGCAAGTAACGTGGCTTAGATCTTTCTTGGCGGGTGTTGCGTGGTTGGAACGGTTCCGTCTGGCACGCTTCCTCCATTACCATTCCCATTCTTGGGGCCATTATGGTTGTGCGAACTTCCTCCATTATGAGTATGGCATCCATGGTTATGAACAAGTCCTCCCGAGTTCGGGTGAAACGGGTCTCCGCCGAGCTCCGTAATTATACTTCCCTTGTCCATACTTCCTCTTGTGGTTGTTCATCTGCTGTTGCTTCCCTTCAATCATGAGAGCTCTATCCACCAACTCCTGGTAGTTATTGAAATTTTCCACCATCAACTGCATGCTCAGCTCATCATTCAGTCCTTCCAGAAACTTCTCCTTCTTAGCTGCATCTATAGCGACGTCCTCTGGGGCATAACGTGCTAGCTTACTAAAGTCATCCACATACTGGCCAACAGTGCGCCCTCCATGGCGTAAGTTGCGAAACTCGCGCTTCTTCATGGCCATACCTCATGTTGATACATGGGCAGTGCGAAAAGCCTGCTGAAACTGATCCCATGTCACAGTGTCGATGGGGTAAGTGACTATGAAATTCTCCCACCATGATGATGCGGGTCCATCAAGCTGATGTGCGGCAAAATGCACTCTCTCCGCGTCTGTCCATCCTGCAGTAGTCAACTCCCTTTCAATCTTGCAGAGCCAATCATCTGCAACAATTGGCTCGGTGCTACTGGAGAACACCGGCAGATTCAGCCTAAGAAAACGGGCTAAGTGATCAACTGGTGGTGGTGGTGGTGGTGGGTTGTTGTTGTTGTTGTTCCCCTGGTTCTGATTCTGGACTAGTATCTGCATCAATGCATTCTGCTGCTGGATCAACTAAGTGAGCTCCGGTGGGAAACCAAATCCATTGACGCGTCTCGGAGGCATCTGCTGGGATTAGAAAAGATGAGAAAACAGAGTAGAATGAGGTCTAGGGGGAAAACACTGCCCATATGCACATGAGACAAACACAAACATATCACTCAATCAAATCAAACAAGGGCATACAATCGGTCTAGAACTATCGTTACAAAAGTGCTCGGACTATACTATATACATAGTGGAATACTACTACTGATATGGTGGTCGACTAGAAAAATTGATCAGTCAAAGACTCCATGATATCCGCTCTGGCTTCATCAACATAGTCATCATCGCTATTGTCAGGGTTCGAGTCAGTGTCGTCGATGATGATGATGTAGTTCTCCGGGCAAGTGGAACTGTCATCTTCTCCTCTCGGCGTGGGGTCTCCCATGAAAACTCCTAGCTTCCTTGTCAGGTCGTTATTCTTCTCCACTAGTACGACGATTTCCTCCTCATAATCTTCGCGTGTAGCCTTGAGTTCTTCCTCCACTTGCGGATCCTTGTCATCGCCTTTCTTCAAATCTGTCATGCATGCACACATCTTTTTCTCCGGCATTGAATATGTTGGTTTGACTCGGATGAAAGCTGCAATCAATCTATCCTTCCCGGTGCCGATCATCTCCCATTGCTCATCTCAAATACCACAACCGTAGATAGTATCCTTGAGATCTTTGTGGTAAACTTCTCCAATGCGCCCCATGGTGATGTGGGCTGCCATACTCTTTCCTAAACTCCTGTGTTGGTGCATCAAAGGAAAACTCTATGGGTTCAAAGGATCGCATGAATGTCCTTCCCGGAACTTGAACTTGAATCATCCAGCGCTCCTCTTTTGGTAAAGTGGCATTGTAAGTCCCTGTGAAGCTTGGTATTCCGATGTTTAGGTACCTAGTGACTTCCTTCAAGTGGCGTCCAAAAGGTGTGTCTTCGTCCGGTTGCGTGAACTTGATCCTTGCATCCGCCATCCTAAAGAGTAGAAAATGGAGAGGAGTTAGAAATGAGAAGAGAGTAGTGATCTACGGCTTTAGCTTAGTGGTCGTGTCCTACAGTCAGCGTGTGCTCTGATACCATCTTGTAGCGACCAGACCTCAAACAGCCTGATCTATGTGCATAAGTGTCATCCCTGGATCGGTAATGCTGACACACACAGTACTTGAAGGATTTATAACAGAGTAGCAATCACACACTTATTACAACGAAAGTCTCAAAAGAGAACTTATTACAATAAAATATGGCTTAAGGCCATCTAATAAGATAACAGCGGAAGGCTTGGAAGATAAAGTGAGTCCATCAACTCCAACGGCATCACAGAGTGAAAGAACACGACCTAAGGCTCCTTACTCGTCGTCTGAAAAGTCTGCAACATGATACATTGCAGCCCAAAACGGGTCAGCACATGGAATATGCTGGCAATGTAACACAAGAGAGTAATGAACAGAATAATGCTATCACTACATGAAAATATGGCTGGTGGAGGCTGTATGGTTAATATGTTTTGCGAAAAGCCAATTTTTCCCTACTGCAAAGGAATACATTTTATTTAACTACAAAGTTTGTTGAAAACATTGAGAATGGTAAACCCCATCTCAATCCCAATTAAAAGTAATTAATAATCCCAATCAAAATTAATCTTGTGATAGAGTGATGAGATCCACATGATAATCCAAGAACTAGATACTCAAGATGTCCATAACCGGGGACACGACTAACCATGATTAGTTTGTACACTCTGCAGAGGTTTGCGCACTTTTCCCACAAGACTCGATCTTGTCCGTTGGATTTCTCGCACTACATGGTGTTTGAGAAAC
This sequence comes from Aegilops bicornis, assembly GCA_021605145.1. Taxonomy (NCBI): domain Eukaryota; kingdom Viridiplantae; phylum Streptophyta; class Magnoliopsida; order Poales; family Poaceae; genus Aegilops; species Aegilops bicornis. The sequence goes on from CM038671.1 coordinate 251,955,271, forward strand.
GGATGACCGAGACACAATCTTTCAGAAGCGTTAGCACCTTACGATGGGTAGACAGTACCACCTACATCCCCTACATCTGCTAGTCTACCACTGTAAGAGTTTACATGACTTAATCAACTATGCTAGAGCCCATAATAGCTTGTGGCTGCACACGGAAGTTTCTAGCATGAATAATCTTATGATCCCTTTGAGCCTGGGTGGCAGTCCATAGGAGAATCACACGTACACTCGGATTTCCAAAATATAGGCAATCATCGGATACCCTGTGTGCCTCAATCCACCCAAATGTGTATTAAAGTTGCCACCTTAAGTTAACCATTAATTAACAATACTCACATTTGTCATGAATACACTCAAACCCAATCCACGCTCACGAGCATAGCATAGTAATATAAGCAACGAGAAGTAACTCCCAAAGGTTTGATAGCATACAGTGAATAGGTACTACCTCAACTACTTCACAACCCAAAATTTAATTCAGATCCTAACAGTGCAATTGTTTGGGGATTTAGCTAATGCAATAAAAACTGGGTAGTAAAGAGGTATGATCAAAGTGTTACTTGCCTTGTTGATGATCTCATGAACCTAGAGACCCGTAGTAGCACGCTTCACACCGGTACTCTATCGCAAACAAACAAGCATATAATAAGCAATCAAGCAAGGTCACGGGTAAAACTCAAATAAGAGATCTAACTAGAAATTTCAACTTAAGAACTCGGTTTGCATAAATAATCAAATCAAACGAAACAACAAAACTCAAACAGCGAAAGAAACAAGCTTCGCTTACTAATCTGGACTAAAGTAAATTTTTACAGTAGCAAAATCGTGTTTAAGTTGGTTAAACAGAAAGTGGGTTTCGAGACGAAACTCTAGGCGCTTGAATCGCCTGATTCCGATAAACGAGCGAAAAGTTATAATAAAACGAAAATCGGATCAGAAATCGCGATCGAAAATAATCGCGGAAAAATCCAAGAAAAAGAAAAACTGAAGAACAGGCTAACAAACGAACGTTCGCTGTCTGCAGCTAAACAGTGAAAACCGTTCGTTAAAACAAACGTACGAACGGGCGTTCGCTAAATAACTAAACCGAAAAAAATAAACCGATCTACATAAAAACGCGGGTCTTAAAAACCGTACGGTTTTCTGAAGAAAACCGGCGGCGGCGGTTACTTCCCGGCGAGCCCGGGCGAGGGCGTAGTGGCTCTGCGGCGGCGGCGTGAGGTGCGGCGGCGGGCGGCATGGCCAAGACAGGGGTGGCCGGGCGACGGCGGCGGCGACGCCGGCCGCTAGGGTTTCAAGGCGGCGTAATGAGGTGGTCATGGGGCGGCGCTGCTTATAAAGCCTCGGGCGGTGTCCCGCCTGCACGGCCCGGAGTCGGTTCTCTTTTTTTTTAATAATTCCGACGTGCAGAAGAAGAAAGAAAAGAAATACTAAACGGACTCCAAAAATCCTGAAATAATTTTTCCCCGTCCTCTAAAAATCTACCGGACAAGGTGAACATTTATTTGGGCCTAAAATGCAGTTTTGAAAAACGCATGTTTTTCCTAATTCAAATAAAATAGCGATAAAACTCCGAATAAAATCTTATTTGATTTTAATATTAAATCTCCAATATTTCTTTATTTTGAGGAAGTCATTTTATCCCCTCTCTTTAATTTTCATAAAAGAAATATTCGAAGAGAAGATAATTAAAATCAAACGATCCTCTTTTCAAAATTTGAGAAAACTCAAATATGAAAATAATGAAATCCTCAACTCCCTCCGTGGGTCCTTGAGTTGCGTAGAATTCCTAGGATCAAGCCAAAATGCAAATAAAATATGATATGCAATGATGATCTAATGTATAACATTCCAAAATGAAAATTTGGGATGTTACACTTCTTCCGATTGCCAGTGATAGTGATCACTCCTCTGGGACCAGGCATTTTCAATTTGAGGTACATGTAACATGGCCGATCCATGAAACGTGCATAGGCAGGCCTACCCAGAATAGCATGATAAGCACTCTGAAAATCCACTACTGAATGTCAACTTTTCCTTGCGGTAATTCTTGAATCACCGAAAACCACATCAAGGGCGATGTGGCCGCAGTGATTCAGCCTTCTTGCCGTATAACGCCATGAAAACTCATATTACTTTCACTAAGCTTGGACATCGGAATGCCCATTCCCTTCAAGGTTTCAAAGATTAAGGATATTCAGCCGCTACCACCATCCATCAGCACTTTAGTCAGTCGAGTGCCTTCAACAACAGGGTCGACCACCAACGCTTGCCTCCCAGGGGTGGCTATACGTGCTAGATGGTCAGACTGGTCGAACATGATGGCAGTCTGGGACCACTTTAAATAACTTGCTGTTGCCGGAGCAACCATGTTCACTTCTCTGTTGATAACTTTCAATCGACTTTTGCTCTCAACATCAGCAAAGATCATCAGAGTGGAGTTGACATTGGGAAAACCATCATCATCCTCTTCCTTATCCTCACCCTTGTCCGACTCCTTTTCCTTCTCATTGGGTTGTTTCTCCTGAATCATTGGATCGTGGAGTCGACATCGCCGAGTGGTGTGTTTAGGGTAAATTAGATTACCCTCTTCATCTTTCTTGGTATGAATGTGGCATGGTAAATCCAACACATCATTTCCGGCTTGATCTTTCACTTTCTTGGGGTTCCAGGGCCCTTTGAGCTTCCCCTTGAACTTTCCTTGAGCCGCAACTAAAGCCTCACCAGGAGCAGCTGGCTCGGCCTTACGCTTCTGTTTCCAATTGGAAGTACCTCCACCGGTGTCATGTCCGACTGGTTTGCCCTTTCCACTATGGAGTCGATCTTCTTCTTCTCCGTTAGCGTACCGAGTGGCTATCTCCATCATCCGAGTAAGGGACATATCTCCTGTCTAACCGAATTTCAGGACTAGCTCTCGATACTTAACGCCCTCCTTGAAGGCACAAACTGCTTGATGCTCGTACACATTTTCCATCGTGGTGATGCAAAGTGGTACACCTCTGAATGAAATCTCTCGTAGTTTCACTCAGTTTTTGCACACAATGTCGCAATTAACCTCAACCGCCGGTCGCTTGCAAGTACCTTCAAAAGTCCTAACAAACACTCGGCAGTTCCTCCCAACTGAATATACCGCCAGTGCTAATCGGTTCAACCATGCTCTGGCCGAGCCTTCCAACATCAAAGGAAGGTGCTTCATGGCCACTTCGTCATTGCCACCACCAATTTGTACAGCCACTCGGTAGTCTTCAAGCCAAGTGTCAGGCTTGGACTCACCAGTAAACTTGCTAACTCCAGTCGCCAACCTAAAGTTGGGAGGAATCATCGCGCCCCGATGGCTCGGCTGAAACACTCGGGACCGTAAACATGCACTCGCCGCCACCGGGTAATCTCTCGCTATGGCCTTCCTCGTGTGCTCGTTTCGCCAACCAGACCTTTGAACGAGAATAGATCTCGCATCAATGCCCGCTCTCTTGGGTCGACTGGTACTCTTCATCACCGCTTGTGGGGCGCTCACATCATGTCGCCGAGGCACATATGACCCACTCCAGAGGAGGCGTGGGCACTCGACGACGGTCATCATGGCCGAAGTCGGTGATCATATTGCTCGTGGTTTCAGATCGATCTTGCTCGTGCCCACGCCATTCATGCCGCTGGGCGATCTTTGGCCGTGAGCCGATCGAATCAGATTCCGCCATCACAGATCTGCTATGAATCCTATTCCACGCATCGAGATATCGCTGTTCTCTCGCTTCTCCGGCTTCCCGGAGCAAGGCCCGGATCTGCATCAAACCTCCGCCAGCCTCTAACTAGGAAGGATGAATTGACTCGCTATGCGGGCCGCCATCGTGAGATGTTGAATCGGAGTATGATATACCTGAGGTTGAGGCGGAAAAAGTTGTCATCGACCGACTCGTGGATCCGCTGGTGAGCACGCCGCTGAGTGCATGCTGCAGGTTCTCCAGTCGAGTGCACTCAGCCAAGTTGGCCAGGCGCGCCTCCTCCAAGGCCCGGGCCTTGGGGGTTTCTCCAACGATAGGAGTGTGAAGCGCATCCATATTGCGGCGGCGAAGCTCTTCCCTCTGCTGCGAAGAAAGGGGCTCGGGGCGGTACTCCTCGTGAACGCGCGACGGATCGCCGCCGCCATCACCACCGTCGTCGCGGGGGAAGCCAGGAGGACTGCGTGGTCCGTTGACCATCAAGACTTCCGCCGCGGGATCGCTGCTGTCGCACTCGGATGCGGTCTCGACGAGCTACCAAACAGGCCATAGAGAGTTTCGTCGGTCTTGATTGTCGCGACTTGTGGGGTGGCTGACTGACGGGCCACCGCGTGTCTCACCCACCGCTGGAGCCGTGACCGACCGGAACACTTGCGCCGGTGAATAGCGGGGGGCGAGAACACCATAGGAGCCGACCGATATTGGGTCGACGGCTGCCGGAGAAGGACACCGCGGACGCACGCGTGAAAGTGCGTCACCCCGCGGACAGGGAGCGCCTTGACGTCGAGTGGAGCTTCCTAAAGCCAAGCGGAGTCGTCGGCAACGAAAACGAGCGCGCCAAGACGGATCTCGTGGCCCTCAGCCGGCCCGGCCGGAAACCATGATGATGAGAATCGGAAAAATCGCAACTCCACCAAAAAGTCGCTAAGACACCTGCCCCACGGTGGGCGCCAACTGTCGTGGATCTAAGACTGATAGTAGAATGGGGTAGGTATGAGGAGGCAAGAGCCTAGCTATGGCGAAGTTGTACACATGAGTTTTACGAGTTCAGGCCCTTCGCAGAGGAAGTAACAGCCCTACGTTTCGGTGCTCAGAGGCGGTCGACTGGATTATGTGTGTGTGTGTGTGTGTGTGTGTGTGTGTGTGTGTGTGTGTGTGTGTGAGTGTTATAGGGGGTGCGAACCCTTGTGCCAGAAGAGGGGGTGGCTTATATAGAGTGCGCCAGGACCCCGGCCATCCTTTGTTACCAAGAGTTCGATGTACATAAAGAGGAGGCGTTACTGATAACGTCACCCTTAAATGCCTTAATGGCCTTAAAGACTATAGAGTGAACGCTTGTCGGTTGCTGTTCTGGATGACTCCTGGTCTTCGATAATTTGAATGGATTCTTGTATGGTCGAGTGGTCGAGTGACCTCAGGAAGGAGGGGTCTCCGAGTAGCTAGTAGGTCGAGTGGATTGCACTCGACACCTTTGTTGGGCCCACCCTGTTGTCTCTTGAGCTTCTTTGCTTCTAGGACAGTGACCTTGGATAGGGCGTATAGGTCAGGCCTATGACCCTACCCCAGGTCTATGTCATCATCATCGCCCCCCCCCCTTCCATGTCCAATTCGGACTAGAAGGGGAGGCGGCGTGCGGCCTGCCCTGGCCGCCCCTTCCTCTCTCCACCAAGGCCCATGAGGCTCTGTTACACTCCCCGGGGTTTCGTAACCCCCTGCATCTCAAGATTCGTCCAAACTCACTCGAACCCTTCCAAGTCCAAACATAGTCATCCAATATATCGGTCTTTATGTCTCGAGCATTTCAAGACTCCTTGTCATGTCCATGATCATATCCGGGACCCTGAACTACCTTCGGTTCATAAAAACACATAAACTCGTATTACCGATCGTCACCGAACGTTAAGCGTGCGGACCCTACGTGTTCGAGAACTATGTAGACATGATCGAGACTCACCTCCAGTCAATAACCAATAGCAGAACCTGGATGCTCATATTGGTTCCTACATATTCTACGAAGATCTTTATCGGTTAAACCGCATAACAACATACGTTGTTCCCTTTCTCATCGGTATGTTACTTGCCCGAGATTCGATCGTCGGTATCTCAATACCTAGTTCAATCTCATTACCGGCTAGTCTCTTTACTCGATCCATAATGCATCATCCCGCAACTAACTCATTAGTTACATTGCTTGCAAGGCTTATAGTGATGTGCATTACTGAGAGGGCCCAGAGATACCTCTCTGACAATTGGAGTGACAAATCCTCATCTTGATCTATGTCAACTCAACAAGTACCATCGGAGACACCAGAGAGCACCTTTATAATCACCCGATTACGTTGTGGACGCTTGGTAGCACACAAAGTGTTCCTCCGGTATTCGGGAGTTGCATAATCTCATAGTCATAGGAACATGTATAAGTCATGAAGAAAGCAATAGCAATATACTAAACGATCAAATGCTAAGCTAACGGAATGGGTCAAGTCAATCACATCATTCTCTAATGATGTGATCCCGTTAATCAAATGACAACTCATGTCTATGGTTAGGAAACTTAACCATCTTTGATTCAACGAGCTAGTCAAGTCGAGGCATACTAGTGACACTTTGTTTGTCTATGTATTCACACATGTACTAAGTTTCCAGTTAATACAATTCTAGCATGAATAATAAATATTTATCATGATATAAGGAAATATAAATAACAACTTTATTATTGCCTCTAGGGCATATTTCCTTCAGGAGTAGACAGTGTTATTAGACGTTGTGTACCTGAGCATGAACAGGAACAGATCCTACGCAAGTGCCACTCCGAGGCCTACGGAGGCACCACGCTGGAGATAGAATTACTCATAAGGTATTGCAATCTGGGTTCTGTTGGCCCACTCTCTTTAAGGATGCCGGTAAGTTTGTCTTATCTTCTGATGAGTGCGAGAGAATTGGCAGTGTTAGTAGACGTTAGGAAATCCCTATGAACTATTCACTTGTTATTGAACCATTTGATGTTTGGGGCTTTTATTATATGGGACCTTCTCCTTCCTCCAATGGGTATACACATATTTTAGTTGTTGTTGATTATGTTACTAAGTGGGTAGAAGCTATTCCAACTAGTAGTGCTGATCATAACACTTCTATTAAGATGCTTAAAGAAGTTATTTTTCCGAGGTTTGGAGTCCCTATATATTTAATGACTGATGGTGGTTCACATTTTATTCATGGTGCTTTCCGTAAAATGCTTGCTAAGTATGATGTTAACCATAGAATTGCTTCTCCATATCACCCTCAGTCTAGTAGTCAAGTAGAATTGAGCAATAGAGAGATCAAATTAATTTTGCAAAAGACTGTTAATTGATCTAGAAAAAATTGGTATAAGAAACTTGATGATGCATTATGGGCTTATATAACTGCTTATAAGAATCCTATGGATATGTCTCCATATAAAATGGTTTATGAATGGCATTTCACTTACCTCTTGAGCTAGAACAAAAGGCATATTGGGCTATTAAAGAGCACAATTATGATTTCAAGCTTGCCGGTGAGAAGAGGTTGTTTGAAATTATCCCACTTGATAAATGGAGAACTGATAACCCACAAGTGTAGGGGATCACAACAGCTTTCGAGGGTAGAGTATTCAACCCAAATTTATTGATTCGACACAAGGGGAGCCAAAGAAAATTCTCAAGTATTAGCAACTAAGTTGTCAATTTAGCCACACCTGGATAACTTAATATCTGCAGCAAGGTATTTAGTAGCAAAGTAATATGATAGTAGTGGTAACGGTAACAAAAGAGTAACAGAAGCAAAAGTAATATTTTTGGTATTTTGTAGTGATTGTAACAATAGAAACGAGAAAGTAAATAAGCGTAAACCAGTATATGGAAAGCTCGTAGGCATTGGATCGGCGATGGATAATTATGGCGGATGCGGTTCATCATGTAACAGTCATAACATAGGGTGACATAGAACTAGCTCCAATTCATCAATATAATGTAGGCATGTATTCTGAATATAGTCATACGTGCTTATGGAAAAGAACTTGCATGACATCTTTTGTCCTACCCTCCCGCAAGGCCGGGTCCTAATGGAAACTAAGGGATATTAAGGCCTCCTTTAAAAGAGAACCGAACAAAGCATTAGTACATAGTGAATACATGAACTCCTCAAACTATGGTCATCACCGGAGTGGTCCCGATTATTGTCACTTCGGGTTGCCGGATCATAACACATGTAGGTGACTATAGACTTGGAAGATAGGTTCAAGAACACACATATATTCATGAAAACATAATAGGTTCAGATCTGAAATCATGGCACTCGGGCCCTAGTGAGAAGCATTAAGCATAGCAAAGTCATAGCAACATCAATCTCGTAACATAGTGGATACTAGGGATCAAACCCTAACAAAACTAACTCAATTACATGATAGATCTCATCCAACCCATCACCGCCCGTGAAGCTTCACGATGGAATTACTCACGACGGGCGGTGAGCACCATGAAATTGGTGATGGAGGATGGTTGATGATGACGACGGCATTTAATCCCCCTCTCCGGAGCCCCGAGCGGACTCTAGATCAGCCCTCTCGAGAGGTTTTAGGGCTTGGCGGCGACTCCGTATCGTAAAACGTGATGATTTCTTCTCCTCTATTTTTCTCCCCGAAAGCAAATATATAGAGTTGGAGTTGGCGTCGGAAGGTCTCCAGGGGGCCCACGAGGTAGGGGACGTGCCTAGGGGGCGCCTACCCTCGTGGGACAGGATGTGGGCCCCTGGTCTTCATCTTGGCGAGGATTTTTATTATTTTTATAAGATGTTTCGTGGAGTTTCAGGTCATTCCGAGAACTTTTGTTTTCTCGCACATAAAACAACATCATGGCAATTCTCACTGAAAACAGCGTCACTCCGGGTTAGTTCCATTCAAATCATGTAAGTTAGAGTCCAAAACAAGGGCAAAAGTGTTTGGAAAAGTACATACGACGGAGACGTATCAACTCCCCCAAGCTTAAACCCTTGCTTGTCCTCAAGCAATTCAGTTGACAAACTGAAAGAGAAAAAGAAAAACTTTACAAACTCGCTTTGCTCTTGTTGTTGTAAATATATCAAGCTAGTATTCAAGTTTTCAAAGAAATATCATAACTAACCACATGTGCAATAATTCTCAGGTCTCATGATTATTCATATCAATAGCATAATCAACTAGCGAGCCATAATAATAAATCTTGGATGACAACACTTTCTCAAAACAATCATAATATAATGTAACAAGATGGTATCTCGCTAGCCCTTTCTGAGACCGCAAAACATAAATGCAGAGCACCTTCAAAGATCAAGGACTGACTAGACATTGTAATTCATGGTAAAAGAGATCCAGTCATAGTCATACCCAATATAGATTAACAGTAATAAATGCAAATGACAGCTGTGCTCTCTAGCTAGTGCTTTTGATAAGAGGGTGATGACTCAAAGATAAAAGTAAATAGATAGGCCCTTCGCAGAGGGAAGCAGGGATTTGTAGAGGTGCCAGAGCTCGGTTTTGAAATAGAGATAAATAATATTTTGAGCGGTATACTTTCATTGTCAACATAACAACTAAGAGATGGTGATATCTTCCATGTCACACACATTATAGGCGGTTCCTAAACAGAATGGTAAAGTTTATACTCCCCCTCCACCAACAAGCATCAGTCCATGGCTTGCTCGAAACAACGAGTGCCTCCAACAAACATCAGGTCCCAGGGGGAGTTTTGTTTGCAATTAATTTTGATTTAGTTTGCATAAAGCATGGGACTGGGCATCACGGTGACCAGCCATTTTCTCGGGAGTGAGGAGCGGAGTCCACTCCTCTTGAGAATAACCCGCCTAACATGGAAGATAAGGGCAACCCTAGTTGATACATGAGCTAATAGAGCATACAAAATGTAATGTTTATTTGAAGGTTTAGAGTTTGGCACATACAAATTTACTTGGAATGGTAGGTAGATACCGCATATAGGAAGGTATAGTGGACTCATATTGAATAACTTTGGGGTTTAAGGGATTGGATGCACAAGCATTATTCCCGCTTAGTACAAGTGAAGGCTAGCAAAAGACTGGGAAGCGACCAACTAGAGAGCGACAACAAAGAATGAACATGCATTAAAATTAATAAAAATTGGATGCAAGCATGAGTAGGATATAATCCACCATGAACATAAATATCGTGAAGGCTATGTTGATTTGTTTCAATTACATGCGTGAACATGTGCCAAGTCAAGTCACTTAAATCATTCAAAGGAGGATACCACCCCATCATACCACATCATAACCATTTTGATAGCATGTTGGCACACAAGGTAAACCATTATAACTCAGAGCTAATCAAGCATGGCATAAGCAACTATGATCTCTAATTGTCATTGCAATCATGTTTATTCATAATAAGCTGAATCAGGAACGATGGACTCATCATATTTACAAAAACAAAAGAGGTCGAGTTCATACCAGCCTTTCCCATCTCAGTCAGTCCATCATATATCATCATGATTGCCTTTCACTTGCATGACCGAACGATGTGAATAATAATAAGAGTGCACGTGCATTGGACTAAGCTGGAATCAGCGAGCATTCAATAAACAGGAGAAGACAAGGTAATATGGGCTCTTGGTTAAATCAACAATAATGCATATAAGAGCCACTTCAACAGTTTAATCATGGTCTTCTCCTATCGACCCCCAAAGAAAAGAAAAGAAATAAAACTATTTACACAGGAAAGCTCCCAAAAAGCAAAAGAAGAACGGGAAATATTTTTGGGTTTTTCTTTTTACTTATTACTACTACAGCAAGAAAAATAAACTACTACTATTTTTTTTTTGGTTTTTCTTAAGATTTATTAAACACACAAGAAGAAAGCAGGAAAAAGAAAATAAACTAGCATGGATATTACAGTGAAAGAGTATGAGCACCGACATCTAGCAATGAGTGTGTGTGAACATAAATGTAATGTCGGTGAGAAATACGATTCCCCAAGCTTAGGCTTTTGGCCTAAGTTGGTTTATTGCCGTGGATAGCCCGGCAGATACCCGTAGGTGTAGCTGGGTCGTCATCGCGATGCAAATGACTATTGCCGCCTGAGCTGCAGCGTGGCATCGGGCTGCCTCTGCTCCCCTCTCGTACTCATCTGCCTCCTCTCTGGTAATAGTATATCTTCCTTTTGTCTGAGAATCAAAGAAGACAAAGGTGAAGAGTAATACGGACAACATGACGTTTGTTAAAGATTAGTCGATACTGGAGAGGTGATTCAGTCCTCTTGACAAACTAGTGGGAAACCATAGAATTAAAATCTAAATAAACAGGAGGCAACTCCATGTCACCTTCACGAACATCCACTTCAAGAAAATTAATTAAGCAGGTTGCATAAATTCCTCCAAAGAAATTTCCATTATATCTATTATGATGCAACCTACGTGCTACAATGGCTCCCATATGATAAGATTGGTCTCCTAACACAGCACCAGAAGAATGCTAAGGTCAGGACACACATGTGACATGCTTCATCCTTAGCATTTATGCACCTACCTATGAAGAGAGAAAAATAATGTATAGCAGGAAAGTGAATGCTCCCTATGGTAGCTTGTGTTATATCTCTAGATTCCCCTACGGTTATACTAGCAAGAAAGTCTCTAAATTCATATTTACGGGGATCAACAGTACTACCCCATTGTGGGAGTTTGCAGGCAAAAGTAAAATCCTCTAAGTCCATGGTATAAGATTTGTCATAAAGATCAAACATGACTGAAGGAGAATTACGCAAAGATGAAAACTTAAACCTCCTCACAAATGAGCTAGTGAGATCATGATACTGTGGGCATTTGTCTGCCTCAAAGTCCACAAGATCGGCGTTACGCAAATATGCATTAAATTCCTTTTCGATTCCCGCTCGATCCATAAAATTTTCCGAAGGCCATTCACAGGGCCTCACGGGAGTGTCCCTTGGGGGCTCCTCATCAGCATCACGCATTGCAAGCCTGGGGCCTTGCTTCCTCGAAGAACCACCTTGGAACATCTTCCTAAGCATATTGTTTTTCTCTGAAAATTTTCTGAAATTTTTAGTAACTTCAAACAAAAGTGAACAAAGCTCAACAAAATTGATAGCAACTACTCCTACAAGTGCTTAGAGCCTATATCAAGCATTATAACTACTTGGAACCATATAAATTTGACATGCAAGCTCAAGAACATGGTCACCTATGCAGCACAAATTTGCAATGAATAAAGCACTAGAACAAAAACTAATTGGACCAATGGAGGAGTCACATACCAAGGAACAATCTCCCCAAGCAGTTATGCGAGAGGTGCTTTGAGCAAGGAGATCGAAAATCACAGCAAAGTGAGCTAGAACTCGTGCTTGAGGTGGTTATTCGGGTTTGTGGGAAGAAGAAGAAGAGGATGGGTGCAGGAATAAGTGGAGGAGGGCCACCGTGGGCCCACGAGGCAGGGGGCGTGCCTAGGGGGGTAGGGCGCGCCCTCCACCCTCGTGGCCAGGTGGCAGCTCCCCCCGTGGTGATTTTTGCACCATAAATCCTCAAATATTCCCGAAAAATCATATTAAATTGGCATGGCATTTGGAGGAATTTTATTTTCGGGATATTTTTATATTGCACGGATAAATCAGAAATGCATGTAAAAATACTAATTTTACTTTATTTCAACTAAATAACAGAAAGTAGAAAGAGGGTACAGAAGGTTGTGCTTCTAGTTTCATCCATCTCATGCTCATCAAAAGGAATCCACTAACAAGGTTGATCAGGTCTTGTAAACAAACTCATTCCGATTAACAAGGAACCGGAGAAATTTCGAATGACACTAAGTTATCTCAACAGGGATATGCACACCCCCTATAATAAGAATATCATATTTCTTCTTGACAGTAGGAAAAGGAAATTCAAAACCTCCAAATATAATCGATGGAATATTTTCAATAGAGTTGATACTATGAACTTGAGGTTGTTTCCTCGAAAAGTGTACCGTATGCTCATTACCATTAACATGAAAAGTGACATTGCCTTTGTTGCAATCAATAACAGCCCCTACAGTATTCAGAAAAGGTCTTCCAAGAATAATAGACATACTATCGTCCTCGTGAATATCAAGAATAACAAAGTCCGTTAAAATAGTAACGTTTGCAACCACAACAGGCACATCCTCACAAATACCGACAGGTATAGCAGTTGATTTATCAGCCATTTGCAAAGATATTTCAGTAGGTATCAACTTATTCAAATCAAGTCTACGATATAAAGAGAGAGGCATAACACTAACACCGGCTCCAAGATCACATAAAGCAGTTTTAACATAGTTTCTTTTAATGGAGCATTGTATAGTGGGTACTCCTGGATCTCCAAGTTTCTTTGGTATTCCGCCCTTAAAAGTATAATTAGCAAGCATGGTGGAAATTTCAGCTTCTAGTATCTTTCTTTCATATATTTAGCATAAGGATTTATTTTGAGCATATCAGTCAATCGCATACGCAAAAAGATAGGTCTAATCATTTCAGCAAAGCGCTCAAAATCCTCATCATCCTTTTTCTTGGAAGGTTTGGGAGGAAACGGCATGGGTTTCTGAACCCATGGTTCTCTTTCTTCACCATGTTTCCTAGCAACAAAGTCTCTCTTATCATAACCTTGATTCTTCGATTGTGGGTTATCAAGATCAACAGCAGGTTCAATTTCTACATCATTATCATTACTAGGTTGAGCATCATCATTAACATTTTCACTAGGTTCATGTTCATTACCAGATTGTGTTTCAGCATCAGAGATAGATATCATTTGGATTCTCAGGTATTTCAGCAATAGGTTCACTAGAAGTTTGCAAGGTCCTATCATTTTTCTTTTTCTTCCTTTTAGAAGAACTAGGTACATCAATATTATTTCTCTGAGAATCTTGCTCAATTCTCTTAGGGTGGCCTTCAGGATACAAAGGTTCCTAGGTCATTCTACCAGTTCTAGTAGCCACTCAAACCGCATAATCATTTTTCTTACTATTCATTTCATTGAGCAATTCTTTTTGAGCTTTAAGTACTTGTTCTACTTGAGTGGTAACCATAGAAGCATGTTTGCTAACAAGTTTAAGTTCACCTCTAATATTAGCCATATAATCACCCAAGTGTTTAATCATATCGGAATCGTATTTCAATTGTCTACCAAAATAAGCATTGAAGTTTTCTTTTTTGACAATAAAATTATCAAACTCATCAAAGCATTGTCTAGCAGACTTATAATGAGGAATATCACCTTCATCAAATCTATAGAGAGAATTTACCTTTACTACCTGTGTCGGGTCATCAAGATCAGGAGGTTCTTCAATAGGTAATGGATCAAGATTATATGTTTCTTCAACAGGCGGTAGATTAAGACCATGTATTTCTTCAATAGGAGGTAAATTCTTAACATCTTCAGCTTTAATACCTTTTTCTTTCATAGATTTCTTTGCCTCTTGCATATCTTCAGGACTGAGAAATAGAACACCTCTCTTCTTCGGAGTTGGTGTAAGAATAGGCTCAGTAATTGGAGCAGGGGCTGGCTTGGGAGCTGGCTCTAGAGGTGCCCAATTATTTTCATTTGTCAACATATTATTCAATAAAATTTCAGCTTCATCCGGTGTTCTTTCCATGAAAAGAGAACCAGCACAACTATCCAGGTAATCTCTGGAAGCATCGGTTAGTCCGTTATAAAAGATAACAAGTATTTCATTTTTCTTAAGAAGCTGATCAGGCAAAGCATTAAGTAACTTGAGAGGCCTCCCCCAAGCTTGTGGGAGACTCTGTTCTTTAATTTGCACAAAATTGTATATTTCCTCTAAAGCAGCTTGTTTCTTATGAGCAGGGAAATATTTAGCAGAGAAGTAATAAATCATATCCTGGGGACTACGCACACAACCAGGATCAAGAGAGTTAAACCATATTTTAGCATCACCCTTTAATGAGAACGGAAATATTTTAAGAATATAGAAGTAGCGAGATCTCTCATCATTAGTGAATAGGGTGGCTATATCATTTAATTTAGTAAGATGTGCCACAACAGTTTCAGATTCATAGCCATGAAAAGGATCAGATTCGACCAAAGTAATTGTATCAGGATCAACAGAGAATTCATAATCCTTATCGGGAACACAAATAGGTGAAGTAGCAAAAGCACGGTCAGGCCTCATTTTATCTCTCAGAGATTCTTTACTCCATTTAATTAATAGCCTCTTAAGTTCACGATTATCTTTGCAAGCTAAAATAGCAGCAGAAGCTTCCGTATCAAAAATATAACCCTCAGGGATAACAGGCCTATCTTCATCATCACTTTCATCAATATAATCAGATTCAATAATTTCTTTCTCTCTAGCCCTAGCAATTTGTTCATCAAGAAATTCACCAAGAGGCACAGTAGTATCAAGCATAGAAGTAGTTTCATCATAAGTATCATGCATAGCAGAAGTGGCATCATCAATAACATGCGACATATCGTAGCGAATAGCAGAAGCAGGTTTAGGTGTCGCATGCTTACTCATAACAGAAGGTGAATCAAGTGCAGAGCTAGATGGCAGTTCCTTACCTCCCCTCGTAGTTGAGGGATAAATCTTTGTTTTCTCGTCCTTCAAGTTCTTCATAGTGTCCAGCAGATATAAATCCCAAGTAACTCAAAGAATAGAGCTATGCTCCCCGGCAACGGTGCCAGAAATTGTTCTTGATAACCCACAAGTGTAGGGGATCGCAACAGCTTTCGAGGGTAGAGTATTCAACCCAAATTTATTGATTCGACACAAGGGGAGCCAAAGAATATTCTCAAGTATTAGCAATTGAGTTGTCAATTCGGCCACATCTGGATAACTTAATATCTGCAGCAAGGTATTTAGTAGCAAAGTAATATGATAGTAGTGGTAACGGTAACAAAAGAGTAACAGAAGCAAAAGTAATATTTTTGGTATTTTGTAGTGCTTGTAACAATAGCAACGAGAAAGTAAATAAGCGTAAACCAGTATATGGAAAGCTCGTAGGCATTGGATCGGTGATGGATAATTATGCCGGATGCGGTTCATCATGTAACAGTCATGACATAGGGTGACATAGAACTAGCTCCAATTCATCAATATAATGTAGGCATGTATTCGAACATAGTCATACGTGCTTATGGAAAAGAACTTGCATGACATCTTTTGTCCTACCCTCCCGTGCCAGCGGGGTCCTAATGGAAACTAAGGGATATTAAGGCCTCCTTTTAAAAGAGAACCGGAACAAAGCATTAGCACATAGTGAATACATGAACTCCTCAAACTATGGTCATCACCGGGAGTGGTCCTGATTATTGTCACTTCGGGGTTGCCGGATCATAACACATAGTAGGTTGATACGTCTCCGTCGTATCTATAATTTTTCATTGTTCCAATATTATTCACTTTCATATACTTTTTGGCAACTTTTTATATTATCTTTGGGACTAACATATTGATCCAATGCCCAGTGCCAGTTCATGTCTGTTGTATGTTTTATGTTCCGCAGAATATCCATATCAAACGGAGTCCAAACGGGATAAAAACGGACGGAGCTTATTTTTGGAAAAAATGGAAAATTCCGGAAGAAAAATCAACGTGAGACGGTGCCCGAGGTGGTCACGTGGTAGGGGGGCGCGCCTGACCCCCCTAGGCGCGCCCCCTACCCTTGTGAGCCCACTGTAAGGCGGTTGATGCTCTTCTTTTGCCGCAAGAAAGCTAATATTCAGAAAAAAATCACGGCGAAGGTTTCAGGCCAATCGGAGTTACGGATCTCCATATATACGCGAAACGGTGAAACAGAGCCGGGGAGAACGCAGAAACAGAGAGATAGATCCTATCTCGAAGGGCTCTCGCCCCTCCCAAGCCATGGAGGCCAAGGACCAGAGGGGAAACCCTTCTCCCATCTAGGGAGGAGGTCAAGGAAGAAGAAGACGAAGGGGCCCCCTCTCCCCTTCTCTTTCGGTGGCGCCGGAACACCGTCGTGGCCATTATCATCACCGCAATCTTCATCAACAACTTCACCGCCATCATCACCAACTCTTCCCCCCTCTATGCAGCGGTGTAACCTCTCTCTTACCCGTTGTAATCTCTACTTAAACATGGTGCTCAACGCTATATATTATTTTCCGATGATGTGTTGCCATCCTATGATGTTTGAGTAGATTTTCGTTGTCCTATCGGTGATTGATGAATTGCTATGATTGGTTTGAATTGCATGTTTTATTATTGCTGCTGTCCTATTGTGCCTTCCGTGTCGCGCAAGCGTGAGGGGTTCCCGCTGTAGGGTTTGCAATATGTTTATGATTTGCTTATAGTGGGTTGCGTGAGTGACTGAAACACAAACCCGAGTAAGTAGGTTGTTTACGTATGGGATAAAGGGGACTTGATGCTTTAATGCTATGGTTGGGTTTTACCTTAATGAATCTTTTAATAGTTGCGGATGCTTGCTAGAGTTCCAATCATAAGTGCATATGATCCAAGTAGAGAAAGTATGTTAGCTTATGCCTCTCCCTCAAATAGAATTGCAATAGTGATTACCGCTCTAGTAACATAGTCAATTGCTTAGGGACAATTCCACAACTCCTACCACCACTTTTCCACACTCGCCATATTTACTTTAGTTGTGTCTTTATCTAAACAGCCCTTAGTTTTATTTTCGTGTTCTTTACTTTCTTGCAAGCTTACCCGAAAACACCTACCAAGTACTTCTATTTTCATTCTTGTTCTAGGTAAAGTGAACGCGTCAAGCATGAGAGAGTTGTATCGGTGGTCGATAGAACTTGAGGGAATATTAGTTCTACCTTTAGCTCCTCGTTGGGTTCGACACTCTTACTTATCGAAAGAGGCTACAATTGATCCCCTATACTTGTGGGTTATCAAGACCTTTTTCTGGCGCCGTTGCCGGGGAGTTATAGCGTGGGGTGAATATTCTCGTGTGTGCTTGTTTGCTTTATCACTAAGTAATTTTTATTTCATGTTCTTAGTTGTTCTTTATCTTTAGTTATGGATATGGAACACGAAATACCAAAAAAATTAGGTGTACTTGCTACTCATGAGGATGGGGTAACTCCTAAAACCCCCGATTCTCATTATGTGAGAAATATTATGTACTACTTTGATAATCCTGAGAAAACCCCATTCAACTTTATAATGGGAGACACGTTGGATCAATGTGAATACTTTAGGGATTATCGCTCGACACAAAAAGGGAAACTATTATGGGATCAATTTATTATGTTGCAGTGGTATGCTAGACAACTATGCTTGGAATATGATTATACTTGTTGCTCTAGGATGGAGGCTCCATACCTTCCCTTTTCATGTGAATTTAATGATAATGAAACCTTAGCTTCTTATGCTAATGGTGTACATGATTACTATGGTGTGGAACAAATAGAAGAATTTGTTGCTTTTAAGGCTGCTTATGAAATTGAATCTTTGTTTACGAAGCTTTAGATGATGATGCTTATAGGCCTGAAAATCTTGCTATACTTAGATATTGCTATGAAAATTATGAATACAATTACTATATTAATGCATTTATGAAGAAATTCTCCGCTGTCCAAGAAGAGATTAATATTTTGCAGGGAGCTATGGAAGAAGAAATTGATGAAACTGTGAGCTCATTTGATGAAAAAGATGATGAGGAGAGCGAAGAACAAAAGGAGGAAGAGCGGATTAGCTACCCGTGCCCACCTTCTAATGAGAGTAAACCTCCAACTCATACATTGTTTAATTCCCCTTCGTGCTTACCGAAGGATGATTGCTATGATGATTGTTATGTTCCCGTTGATTCTTTTGAAATATCCCTTTTGATGATGCTTGCTATGCTTGTGGCCAAGATGCCAATATGAATTATGCTTATGGAGATGAACTTGCTATAGTTCCTTATGTTATGAATGAAATTGTTGCTATTGCACCCACGCATGATAGTCCTATTATCTTTTGAATTCTCCGACTACACTATATCGTAGAAGTTTGCACTTATTAAGGATTACATTGATGGGTTGCCTTTTACCGTTGCACATGATGATTTTGATAGATATAATATGCATGTGCTTGCTGCTCCTACTTGCAATTATTATGAGAGAGGAACTATATCTCCACCTCTCTATGTTTCCAATACAGTAAAATTGCAAGAAACTGTTTATACTATGCATTGGCCTTTACTTTGTGTGCATGAATTGTTCTTTTATGACATGCCGATGCATAGGAAGAGAGTTAGACTTCGTCATTGCTTGATATATGTTACTTTTTGCTCACTACTAAATTACAAATCATTGTTAATTAAAATTGGCTTTGATATACCTTGGGATCCGGGTGGATTCATTACTTGAGCACTATATGCCTAGCTTAATGGCTTTAAAGAAAGCGCTGCCTGGGAGACAACCTGGAAGTTTTAGAGAGTCATTTATTTCTGTTGAGTGCTTTCATATAGTTTAAAAACAATAAAACAAAGAGGGGAACCCAAACTTTTTCAAAAAGGAAAGTGAAAGTGAGAAAGACAAGCATTGTTGAAGTGGGAGAGCTCCTTGAACTTTGTTCGTGCTCACGGCAACTTTGTGAATCTTGATTACAGAAACTTTTCAAAAATAATAATTATCCCCTTGTACAATTCCATTGTATTATAAAAATAATGTGCCAAGGTTTGCCTTTAGGATGTTTACAGTACTTGTTGGTTTGTGCGGTGCAGGACAGAAACTTTGGCTGTAGTGCGTGAATTTTAATTTTTTACTGGAAGGTCAAATGGTTCCGATCCTTTTTGCACTGTCTTTCTGTACAAATTTTTTATTGTTCCTAATTTTTGCAGAATTTTCAAGTATCAGAAGTATGGTTAATGTTCAGATTGCTACAGACTGTTCTGTTTTTGACAGATTCTATTTTTGATGCATAGTTTGCTTGTTTTGATGAATCTATCAATTTATATCAGTGGATTAAGCCATGAAAAAGTTATATTACAGTAGACACAATTGAAAAACAAAATATGAATTGGTTTGCAACAGTACTTAGAGTGGTGATTTGCTTTATTATACTAACGGATCTTACCGAGTTTTCTGTTGAAGTTTTGTGTGGATGAAGTGTTCGATGATCGAGAAGGTTTCGATGTGATAAGAAGGAAGAGAGGCAAGAGCTCAAACTTGGGGATGCCCGAGGCACCCCAAGTAAATATTCAAGGATACTCAAGCGTCTAAGCTTGGGGATGCTGGGGAGGCATCCTCTTTCTTCAACAAATATCAGTATGTTTCGGATTCGTTTCATTCATGTGATATGTGCAAATCTTGGAGCGTCTTTTGCATTTAGTTTTCATTTTATTTTTATGCACCATGCTGGTATGAGATGGTCCTTGGTTGATTTATAGAATGCTCTTTGCACTTCACTTATATCTTTTGAGTATGGCTTTATAGAATGCTTCATGTGCTTCACTTATATCATTTGAAGTTTGGATTGCATGTTTCTCTTTACATAGACAACCGCCATTTGTAGAATGCTCTTTTGCTTCATTTATATTTGTTAGAGCATGGGCATATCTTTTGTAGAAAGAATTAAACTCTCTTGCTTCACTTATATCTATTTAGAGAGATGACAGGAACTGGTCATTCACATGGTTAGTCATAAAATCCTACATAAACTTGTAGATCGCTGAATATGATATGTTTGATTCCTTGCAATAGTTTTGCGATGTAAAGATGGTGATATTAGAGTCATGCTAGTTGAGTAATTGTGAAATTGAGAAATACTTGTGTTGAGGTTTGCAAGTCATGTAGCATGCACGTATGGTGAACCGTTATGTAACGAAGTCGGAGCATGAGGTGTTTATTGATTGCCTTCCTTATGAGTGGCGGTCGGGGACGAGCGATGGTCTTTTTCCTACCAATCTATCCCCTAGGAGCATGCGCGTAGTACTTTGTTTTGATGACTAATAGATTTTTGCAATAAGTATGTGAGTTCTTTATGACTAATGTTGAGTCCATGGATTATACGCACTTTTACCTTTCCATCATTGCTAGCCTCTTGATGCAGTGCATTGCCCTTTCTCACCTCGAGAGTTGGTGCAAACTTCACGGTGCATCCAAACCCGTGATACGATAAGCTCACACACATAAGCCTCATTATATCTTCCTCAAAACAGCCACCATACCTACCTATCATGGCATTTCCATAGCCATTCCGAGAAATATTGCCATGCAACTTCCATCATCATCATATACATGACTTGACCATTCATTGTCATATTGCTTTGCATGATCGTAAGATAGCTAGCATGACGTTTTCATGGCTTGTCCATTTTTTGATGTCATTGCTACGCTAGATCATTGCACATCCCGGTACATCACGGAGGCATTCATATAGAGTCATATCTTTGTTCTAGATATCAAGTTGTAATATTGAGTTGTAAGTAAATAAAAGTGTGATGATCATCATTATTAGAGCATTGCCCCGTGAGGAAAGGATGATGGAGAATATGATTCCCCCACAAGTCGTGATGAGAATCCGGACTTTATGAAAAATAAAAGAGGCCAAAGTAGCCCAAATAAAAAAGAGGCCAAAGAAGCCCACCAAAAAATAAAAAAATAAAAAAATAAAAAAAGAGAGAAAAGAGAGAAGGGGCAATGTTACTATACTTTTACCACGCTTGTGCTTCAAGTAGCACCATGTTCTTCATATAGAGAGTCCCTTGAGTTATCACTTTCATATACTAGTGGGAATTTTCATTATAGAACTTGGCTTGTATATTCGAACGATGGGCTTCCTCAAATGCCCTAGGTCTTCATGAGCAAGCAAGTTGGATGCACACCCACTTAGTTTCAGTTTGAGCTTTCATACACTTATAGCTCTAGTGCATCCGTTGCATGGCAATCCCCACTCCTCACATTGACATCAATTGATTGGCATCTCCATAGCCCATTGATTATCTGCGTCGATGTGAGACTTTCTTCTTTTTTATTCTTCTCCACATAACCCCCATCATCATATTCTATTCCACCTATAGTGCTATGTCCATGGCTCACGCTCATGTATTGCGTGAAAGTTGAAAAGGTTTGAGAAACGTCAAAAGTATGAAACAATTGCTTGGCTTGTCATCAGGGTTGTGCATGATGTGAATATTTTGTGTGGTGAAGATGGAGCATAGCCAGACTATATGATTTTGTAGGGATGAGCTTTCTTTGGCTATGTTATTTCAATAAGACATAATTGCTTGGTTGGTATGCTTGAAGTGTTATTATTTTTATGTCAAAGGATAGACTATTGCTTTGAATCACTCGTGTCTTAATATTCATGCCATGATTAGACATATGATCAAGATTATGCTAGGTAGCATTCCACATCAAAAATTATTCTATTTTATCATTTACCTACTCGAGGACGAGCAGGAATTAAGCTTGGGGATGCTGATACTTCTCCGTCAGATCTATAATTTTTATTGTTCCATGCCAATATTATTCACTTTCATATACTTTTTGGCAACTTTTTATATTATTTTTGGGACTAACATATTGATCCAAAGGCCCAGTGCAGTTCGCCTCATTGTATGTTTTATGTTCCGCAGAATATCCATATCAAACGGAGTCCAAACGGGATAAAAACGGATGGAGCTTATTTTGGAAAATATGGAAAATTCCGGAAGAAAAATCCACGCGAGACGGTGCCCGAGGTGGTCACGAGGTAGGGGGGCGCGCCCCCTACCCTCGTGAGCCCACCGTAAGGCGGTTGATGCTCTTCTTTTGCCGAAAGAAAGCTAATATTCGGAAAAAAAATCAGGCGAAGGTTTCAGGCCAATCGGAGTTACTGATCTCCATATATACGCGAAACGGTGAAACAGAGCCAGGAGAGAACGCAGAAACAGAGAGATAGATCCTATCTCGAAGGGGCTCTCGCCCCTCCCAAGCCATGGAGGCCAAGGACCAGAGGGCAAACCCTTCTCCCATCTAGGGAGGAGGTCAAGGAAGAAGAAGACGAAGGGGCCCCCTCTCCCCTTCTCTTCCGGTGGCGTCGGAACGCCGCCGTGGCCATCATCATCACCGCAATCTTCATCAACAACTTCACCGCCATCATCACCAACTCTTCCCCCCTCTATGCAGCGGTGTAACCTCTCTCTTACCCGTTGTAATCTCTACTTAAACATGGTGCTCAACGCTATATATTATTTTCCGATGATGTGTTGCCATCCTATGATGTCTGAGTAGATTTTCGTTGTCCTATCGGTGATTGATGAATTGCTATGATTGGTTTGAATTGCATGTTTTATTATTGGTGCTGTCCTATTGTGCCCTCCGTGTCGGCATAAGCGTGAGGGGTTCCCGCTGTAGGGTTTGCAATATGTTTATGATTTGCTTATAGTGGGTTGCGTGAGTGATTGAAACACAAACCCGAGTAAGTAGGTTGTTTACGTATGGGATAATGGGGACTTGATGCTTTAATGTTATGGTTGGGTTTTACCTTAATGAATCTTTGATAGTTGTGGATGCTTGCTAGAGTTCCAATCATAAGTGCATATGATCCAAGTAGAGAAAGTATGTTAGCTTATGCCTCTCCCTCAAATAGAATTGCAATAGTGATTACCGGTCTAGTAACATAGTCAATTGCTTAGGGACAATTCCACAACTCCTACCACCACTTTTCCACACTCGCCATATTAACTTTAGTTGTGTCTTTATCTAAACAGCCCCTAGTTTTATTTTCGTGTTCTTTACTTTCTTGCAAGCTTACCCGAAAACACCTAAAAAGTACTTCTAGTTTCTTTCTTGTTGTAGGTAAAGTGAATGTCAAGCGTGCGTAGAGTTGTATCGGTGGTCGATAGAACTTGAGGGAATATTTGTTCTACCTTTAGCTCCTCGTTGGGTTCGACACTCTTACTTATCTAAAGAGGCTACAATTGATCCCCTATACTTGTGGGTTATCATAGGTGACTATAGACTTGCAAGATAGGATCAAGAACTCACATATATTCATGAAAACATAATAGGTTCAGACCTGAAATCATGGCACTAGGGCCCTAGTGAGAAGCATTAAGCATAGCCAAGTCATAGCAACATCAATCTCAGAACATATTGGATACTAGGGATCAAACCCTAACAAAACTAACTCGATTACATGATAGATCTCATCCAACCCATCACCGTCCAGCAAGCCTACTATGGAATTACTCATGCACGGTGCTGAGCATCATGAAATTGGTGATCGAGGATGGTTGATGATGATGACGGCGACGAATCCCCCTCTCCGGAGCCCCGAAAGAACTCCAGATCAGCCCTCACGAGAGGTTTTAGGGCTTAGCGGCGGCTCTGTATCGTAAAACGCGATGATTTCTTCTCCTCTATTTTTTTCTTCCCGAAAGAAAATATATAGAGTTGGAGTTGGCGTCGGAAGGTCTCCAGGGGGCCCACGAGGTAGGGGGGCGCGCCCCCCACCCTCGTGGACAGGGTGTCGGCCCCCTGGTCTTCATCTTTAACGAGGATTTTTTATTATTTTTTATAAGATGTTCCGTGGAGTTTCAGGTCATTCCGAGAACTTATGTTTTCTGCACATAAAACAACATCATGGCAATTCTGCTGAAAACAGCGTCAGTCCGGGTTAGTTCCATTCAAATCATGTAAGTTAGAGTCCAAAACAAGGGCAAAAGTGTTTGGAAAAGTAGATACGACGGAGACGTATCAAGAACCCAAGCCTATGAGAATGCCAAGTTGTTTAAAGAAAAAGTTAAAAGATGGCATGATAAAAGGATACAAAAGCGTGAGTTTAATGTAGTTGATCATGTTTTGCTATACAACACTCATTTCAGATTTTTTTTGCAGGAAAGCTTCTCTCTAAATGGGAAGGTCCTTACATTATCGAGGAGGTCTATCGCTCTGGTGCCATAAAAATCAACAACGCCGAAGGCACAAAACCGGAGGTGGTAAACGGTCAAAGAATCAAACATTACATCTCAGGTACTCCCATAAATGTTGATACCAATATAATTAATACCATAACACCGGAGGAGTACATAAGGGACGCTGTCTAGAACGTTTCAGACTCCGAAGAGGAATAGGTATGTTATACGGTAAGTAAACCGACTCCAAAACATTTCCAATGATAATTTTTCTCCGTTTTGAATATTTAAAAATTTAGGAAAATTAAAAGTAGTCTGAAAGAGACAAGAGGCCACCAGAAGGGTGGAGGGCGTGCCCTACCCCCCTGGGCGCGCTGCTACCTCTTAAGCACTGCGTTGGATTTCCCCAAAGAGGAGAGGATGATGCAGCAAAGTAGCGTAAGTATTTCCCTCAGTTTTTGAGAACCAAGGTATCAATCCAGTAGGAGGCCACGCGCGAGTCCCTTGTACCTACACAAAACAAATAGCTCCACGCAACCAACGCGATTAGGGGTTGTCAATCCCTTCACGGTCACTTACGAGAGTGAGATCTGATAGAGATGATAGATAATATTTTTGGTATTTTTGATATAAGGATGCAAAGTAAAATAAAAAGTAAAAGTAAAAAAGCAAAGCAATAATAAAGTGATTGGAGATTGATATGATGAGAATAAACCCGGGAGCCATAGATTTTACTAGTGGATTATCTCGAGAGCATAAGTATTTCTACGGTGGGTGAACAAATTACTGTTGAGCAATTGACAGAATTGAGCATAGTTACGAGAATATCTAGGTATGATCATGTATATAGGCATCACGTCCGAGACAAGTAGACCGACTCACTGCATCTACTACTATTACTCCACTCATCGACCGCTATCCAAAGCATTCATCTAGAGTATTAAGTTAATGAAAACAGAGTAACGCCTTAAGCAAGATGACATGATGTAGAGGAATAAATTCATGCAATATGATAAGTAACCCATCTTGTTATCCTCGATGGCAACAATACAATACGTGCCTTGCTGCCCCTCATCCTTTGGGAAAGGACACCGCAAGATTGAACCCAAAGCTAAGCACTTCTCCCATTGCAAGAAAAACCAATCTAGTAGGCCAAACCAAACTGATAATTCAAGAGACTTGCAAAGATAACCAATCATACATAAAAGAATTCAGAGAAGATTCAAATATTGTTCATAGATAATCTTGATCACAAACCCACAATTCATCGGTCTCAACAAACACACCGCAAAAAGAAGATTACATCGAATAGATCTCCATGAGAGAGGGGGAGAACATTGTATTGAGATCCAATAAGAGAGAAGAAGCCATCTAGCTACTAACTATGGACCCGAAGGTCTGAGGTAAACTACTCAGACTTATCGTAGGGGCTATGGTGTTGATGCAGAATCCCTCCATGGTGGATTCCCCTTCCGGCGGAGCTCCAAAACAGGCCCCGAGATGGGATCTCGTGAGTACAGAAGGTTGCGGCGGTGGAATTAGGTTTTTGGCTCCGTATCTGATCGTTTGGGGGTACGTAGGTATATATAGGAGGAAGGAGTACGTCGGTGGAGCTTCGAGGGGCCCACGAGGCAGGGGGCGCGCCCTAGGGGGGGCGCGCCCTCCACCCTCGTGACCGCCTCGTGGCTTTCTTGACGGAGGGTCCAAGTCCCCTGGATCTTATTTGTTGAGAAAATGACGTTCCCGAAGGTTTCATTCCGTTTTGACTCCGTTTGATATTTCGTTTCTTCGAAACACTGAAATAGGCAAAAAACAGCAATTCTGGGCTGGGCCTCCAGTTAATAGGTTAGTCCCAATAGTAATATAAAAGTGGAAAATAAAGCCCAATATGGTCCAAAACAGTAGATAATATAGCATGGAGCAATCAAAAATTATAGATACGTTGGAGACGTATCAGGCATCCCCAAGCTTAATTCCTGCTCGTCCTCGAGTAGGTTAATGATAAAAAGAGAATTTTTGATGCGAAGT
Organism: Aegilops bicornis; assembly: GCA_021605145.1. NCBI lineage: Eukaryota > Viridiplantae > Streptophyta > Magnoliopsida > Poales > Poaceae > Aegilops > Aegilops bicornis. The sequence goes on from CM038671.1 coordinate 251,981,839, forward strand.
GCTACTTGGCATAATTTCAATGTAATTCTTCTTAATTCTGGTATGAATATTCAGATCCGAAAGATTCAAGACAAAAGTTCATATTGACATAAAAATAATAATACTTCAAGCATACTAACAAAGCAATTATGTCGTCTCAAAATAACATGGCCAAAGAAAGTTGTCCCTACAAAATCATATAGTCTGGCTATGCTCTATCTTCACCACACAAAGTATTTAAATCATGCACAACCCCGATGACAAGCCAAGCAATTGTTTCATACTTTTGACATTTTCAAAACTTTTTTCGATCTTCATGCAATACATGAGCGTGAGCCATGGATATAGCACTATATGTGGAATAGAATGGTGGTTTTGGAGAAGACAAAAAAGAGGGGAAGATAGTCTCACATCAACTAGGCGTATCAACGGGCTATGGAGATGCCCATCAAAAGATATCAATGTGAGTGAGTAGGGATTGCCATGCAACGGATGCACTAGAGCTATAAGTATATGAAATCTAAACAAAAGAAACTAAATGGGTGTGCATCCAACTCGCTTGCTCATGAAGACCTAGGGCATTTTGAGGAAGCCCATCATTGGGATATACAAGCCAAGTTTTATAATGAAAAATTCCCACTAGTATATGAAAGTGACAAAATGAGAGACTCTCTATCATGAAGATCATGGTGCTACTTTGAAGCACAAGTGCGGTAAAAGGATAGTAACATTGTCCCTTCTCTCTTTTTCTCTCTTTTTTTTGGGGCCTTTCTCTTTTTTTATGGCCTCTTTCTTTTTTTTTTCGTCCAGAGTCTCATCCCGACTTGTGGGGGAATCATAGTCTCCATCATCCTTTCCTCACTTGGGACAATGCTCTAAAAATGATGATCATCACACTTTATTTTTCTTACAACTCAATAATTACAACTCGATACTTAGAACAAAATATGACTCTATGTGAATGCCTCCGGCGGTGTACCGGGATATGCAATGAATCAAGAGTGACATGTATGAATGAATTATGAAAGGTGGCTTTGCCACAAATACGATGTCAACTACATGATCATGCTAGCAATATGACAATGATGGAGCGTGTCATAATAAACGGGATGGTGGAAAGTTGCATGGCAATATATCTCGGAATGGCTATGGAAATGCCATGATAGGTAGGTATGGTGGCTGTTTTGAGGAAGATATATGGTGGGTGTATGATACCGGCGAAAAGTGCGCGGTATTAGAGAGGCTAGCAATGGTGGAAGGAAGGAAAAAGTGCGTATAATCCATGGACTCAACATTAGTCATAAAGAACTCATATACTTATTGCAAAAATTTAGAAGTTATCAAAGCAAAGTATTACGCGCATGCTCCTAGGAGGGTAGATTGGTAGGAAAAGACCATCGCTCATCCCCGACCGCCACTCATAAGGAAGACAATCACTAAATAAATCATGCTCCAACTTCATCACATAACGGTTCACCATACGTGCATGCTACGGGAATCACAAACTTTAACACAAGTATTCCTCAAATTCACAACCACTCAACTAGCATAACTCTAATATCACCATCTTCATATCTTAAAACAATTATCAAGCATCAAACTTTTCTTAGTATTCAACGCACTCAAAAGAAAGTTTTACAAATCTTGAATACCAAGCATATTATTATTACTAAGCAAATTACCTTGCTATTTAGGACTCTCAAAATAATCTAAGTGAAGCATGAGAGATCAATAGTTTCTTTAAAACAAATCCACCACCATGCTCTAAAATATATAAGTGAAGCACTAGAGCAAAACTATATAGCTCAAAAGATATAAGTGAAGCACATAGAGTATTCTAACAAATTCCAATTCATGTATGGATCTCTCAAAAGGTGTGTACAGCAAAGATGATTGTGGTAAACTAAAAACCAAATAATCAAATAATACAAGGCGCTCCAAGAAAAACACATATCATGTGGTGAATAAAAATATAGCTCCAAGTAAACTTACCGATGGAAGTAGACGAAAGAGGAGATGCCTTCCGGGGCATCCCCAAGCTTTGACTTTTTGGTGCCCTTGGATTATCTTGGGGGTGCCATGGGCATCCCGAAGCTTAGGATCTTGCCACTCCTTGTTCCATAATCCATCAAAAGAATTCACCCAAAACTTGAAAACTTCACAACACAAAACTCAACAGAAATCTCGTGAGCTCCGTTAGCGAAAGAAAACAAAAGAACACTTCAAGGTACTGTAATTGTAGCGACCCGAACCGAATGGATCAAGTCTCTGTGCTTTCGTGTCATCCCTGGATCGGTATGCTGACACACACAGTACTCGAAGGATTTATAACAGAGGTAAATCACATGTATAAAGTAACGTAGAAACTATTACCTCAATCCAAAATATAGCGGAAGCAACAAGGTTGTGGATTCCCATCAACACCAACGGCAAAGTTGAGTATAGGAAATCGTAACCCTAACGTATCACTTACTGTCGTTGCGAAAAGTCTCGCAACATTAAAAGTTGCAGCACAAAACGGGTCAAGACATGGAATATGCCGCAATGTAACACATAGAGAACAATGAAGCAACAATGCCTATACTACATGCATATATGGCTGGTGGTAAGGCTCTCTGATTTACCTTTTTGCGAAAAGCCAATTTTTCCCTACTTCAAAGGAATAAATTTATTTAACTATCATGGTGGTTGTTGAACATTGAGAATGGTTGACAGCATCCTCAATCCCAATTAAAAGTACTCATTAAAAACCCAATAACATTTATTTGAAGTAACATGTTGAGATTCACATGATATTCAAGTACTAGATACTCAAGATGTCCATAACCGGGACACGGCTAATCATGATTAGTTTATACACTCTGCAGAGGTTTGCACTTTTCCCCACAAGACTCGATCGCCTCCGCTTGGTTCTCGCACTACATGGTGTTTGAGAAAGCGGATGACCGAGACATAGTCTTTCGTAAGCGCTAGCACCTTACATGTGGGTAGACCGTACCAACCTACATCCCCTACATCAGCTAGCCTACCCGTAAGAGTTCGCACAACTTAGTCAACTACGCCAGAGCCCATAATTGGCTTGTGGCTGCACACGGAAGTTTCCAGTTTGAATAATCTTATGATCCCTTAGAGCCCGGGTGGCGGTCCGAAGAAATACAGGCAAGTCCTGATAGAAACCAGGTGCCTCAATCCACCCAGATGTGTGTTTAGGTTGCCACCTTAAATAAACCATTAATTAACAATCTCACATCTGTCATGGATATTCACTCACCCAATCCACGTCTACTAGCATAGCATGGCATAATCAAGCAAACGTAGAAGTAACTCCCAAGGTTCCATAAGTAAAACAGGTAATAGGTACTACCTCAATCTACTTCCCATCCCACAATTTAATTAGATCCTAAACATGCAAGTGTTTGAGGGTTTGATCTAATGCAATAAACTGGGTAGTAGAAAAGTATGGTCAAAGTGTTACTTGCCTTGCTGATGATCCGCGAGTCATAGAGATTCGAAGTAACAAGCGGCGCACTCCGGGTGATCTAACGCAGACAAACAACAAGCATACAATAAGTACTCATCTAATGCACGGGGAAATCTCGAATAAAAGATCTAACCAGATAGTTCAACTTAAGAACCACAGTTGCAAAAGAATCGAATCAAATAAAGCATCGAAAGTCGGAACTCGAGAGAGAACGACTCGGTTTAGCAAATCTGAAACTAAGTCAAAATTTTACAGTAGCAAAACTCTGTGTAAGTAGGTTAGTCGGAACGGCGGTTTCGTAACGAAACTCCAGGCGCTTTGAATCACCCGATTAGATAAACGAGCAAGAAATAAAACAGATTTGAAAATCGGATCAGAAATCGAATCTGAAAATAATGGATTAAATCCGATTTAAAAGAAAACGACGAACATATTAAATAACGGACGTTCGTTAACAGAACTAATCCACGAACGCGTTCATTGAAATGAACGGGTCGGTGAACGTTCACTGAATAAGAAAACCCAAAAAAAAAATCGTCTAGGTTTTTGAAAAAAAAACCGAACATCGCAAAAAAAAACCGGATCGGTCTTTTAACAAAAACCGGATCGGATCGGATCGGGGCGGCGGCTACCTCCGGCGGGTTCGCCGCGGGCTCAGTGGGCTCCGGCTCGGGCGACGGCGGCGAGGTCGGGAGGGCGGCGAGGGGCTCGGGTTCGGGGCGACGGCGAGGGGGCGACGAGGTGCAAGGGGTGCTCCGGCGATGGAGGCGGCCTTGGGCGGGCGGGCGGCTCGGGTGGAGGGCGGCGATGGCGGGCGGGTTGAGGGAGAGGAGGCGGGCGGGGTTAAATAGGAGGGGTCCGGTTGCCTTGGGGAAGGGCGGCGGTGTCCGAGCGGACACGGGCCAGGGCGGCGTGGCGGCGGGCGGAGTCTCGTGGGAGGGAGAGGGAGGTGGGCAGCGGCTGGGCCGGGCTGGCTGGCTGGCCGGGCCGGGCCTTGGCCCAAAGGGGGGCGTTTTTTTTTATTAAAACAAAACAAAACGGATTTAAAAAATACCAAACGAACTCCGATTTTAATAAAATAATTTTCCCGACTCTTAAAAATGAGTCGAACAAAATGAACTTTAAAACGGCAAACATGCATAAATTTTTAAAATGCTCATTTTGCCTAAGCAAAATAAATCTTCCAAAACCAAATTTTTGATTTATTTATAATATCTTCATTTTTCCTAAATGTTGGGAAAGTCATATTATTCCCTTCTCTTAATTTTTTTATAGGAAAAACTTTATGACCATAATTAAATAAATCCAATGATCCTATTTTCAAAATTTGAGAAATCCCAAATATGAAAATAATGAAACTTCCAACTCATATTTCATATGTTTTGAAGAAGTCATTTTATCTTCGCTCGTGAAAATCATTGAGTTGCATAAAGTTTCAGAATTGGAAATATTTCCCAAATGAAATTCAAATATTTTCAACACCCCTTGTCATTTAAATAAATGGAAGAAGTCATGTCATCTTCTCTCCAGGGTTTTGTGATGAAAAGAATTTGAATTCCCGAAGATCATAAAAGCAAAATGAAAGTTTGGGAAAGTCCTTTTATTCCCTCTCATTTAACTTTCAAAAAGTCTCGAATTTCACTCAATCAATCACACAACAATCAAGCAACAATCAAAACTATCTATTTGTTTATAACATTCCAAAATTTAGAATTTTGGGATGTTACAAACTACCACCCTTAAAATGAATCTCGTCCTCGAGATTCGGAGAGGCTAGCAAGAAATAGGTTAGGGTTTGGGGGTCTTCTCAAAGTCCATCGATCATCTCCGGGGTCTCGGGTGCTACCACCCTTAAAAGCATGGTTACGGTTCCATCAAAACTTATATACTCCATCCTTATTGCTGACAGTGTCGGTCTTCTCAGATATTAAGGATAATTCCTTCTCTGGCTCTTCCGGTAGTGGCATAACCTTTTCCTCAATTCCTTTGTCCTTTCCTCTTGGTAAGGTTATCCCGAAATTGGGTCTTCATAGCTGACGGGTCTGGCGCCAATTCTAACAACTATCGATATTCTCATGGTGGTCAACAATTTATGGTTTCTCCTGCAGAAAATGGGTCTGGGTTGAACCTCACCGTATATCCTACGGTTGGCAACAACTGCCTTGTACAAGGGAAATACTTATACCATTCTAAGGTTCAAACAAGGTTTTGATCGTCGTCTCTCGACTTATAGGTAAGTCACTCAGATTTACCATCCCATATAGCAAAGCGAATAATAAGAGTAAGTCGGTATGGTGATCAATCCATCCCGCACCCAAATCATTTCCTTGTACATGGTTTAGCGAATCTCGCATTCTAACACTCGGTCATCCTCACAAGCATTGCAGAATTTTCTCTTGTCGACGAACCAAGTTCGGAAAATCCATTGATTCTGCAAGCCAAACAAACAACTATCGATCCTTCACAACTCTCAGGTTTTGCGTAAACTCCTATAAGATCGTCGGTTGATACAAGTCGTAACTTCTTCCAGGGTTTTTCCTTCAGCAAGAGTGTGCTTGTTTCTTGGCAGGTCCTGGGGCCTGTGGGTTATGGCCCATCTCATCACTTAAAATCCTTGAACTCATCATCGGGGAAACTGTTACTTAATCCAACATCCAACTTCCTGGCATACTTAAAATCCATCCAATTGTACTGTCTCTTTTCCTTATATTGGCACCAAACTAAGACGTGCTTACTCAGGCTCATCATGGAATTTCCATTGACCCATATTTCCAATATCATACCTCATTTACGTCCAATAGTAATTTATCTCTTCATCCTCGTGGGATATCCCACATACCGTGATAAAACTTATACTTATGAAATCCATACTCCACTTCGTGGAACATTTTTATCCTTTCCAGGGTCAAGCGTCCTTACAGGGAAATATTGGCCATCTCTGCATGGCACTTCTTCAACTGGGAAACATGAAACACATCATGAACTCCTGACAAGATTGGTGACTCCAACTTGTTAGCCAATTCTCCCATACGTTCCAAACTCGGTATGGTCCTACAAATCTCGGGGCTAACTTTCCCTTAACTCCAAATTGTTTAACTCCTCGCAGAGCTGGCACACAAAAATATGCTCTGTCTCCGATTTTATAGACTATCTCCTGGCGGTTTTGAGTCTGCATAACTCTTCTGCCTGGACTGAGCTACCTTCAGCCTATCTCGAATCAACTTAACATTCTCTTCTGACATCCTTGATCGCATTTGGTCCAAATAACTGACGGTCTCCAACTTCATCCCATATCAATGGTGTCTGGCTCCTTCTCCCATACAAAGCTTCAAAAAGGCCATCTTCAAACTGGCTGGGTAACATTGTTGTATGAGAACTCCGCGAAGGTAGATTATCATCACTACTAGATCCGAAATTTAGCGCACACGCTCTCAACATGTCCTCCCATCTGATTGACTCTCTTGATTTATCCATCATCTGCGGATGAAAGGTCAGATCTTGAACTCTAGCCTAGTATCCAAAGTGCAGTGCAGCTGTTTCCAAAACTCTGAGGTAAACTGTGTTCCTCTACAATGGTCCTCGTAACTCCATGCAGACATACGGTCCTTTCTCAACTATATATCTTGGCCAACTTCGCACTTGTATAGGTGGTTTTCACTGGGATAAAGCGAGCCACTTTGATCAAGCGAATAAACTACTACCCAGATAGAATCATATCCCGTTCGGGTTCTGGGAAATCTGGTAATGAAATCCATGCCAAGCTTATCCTACTTCCATTCGTGTATCGGCATAGGCTGCAATAATCCTGCTGGCTTCTGATGCTCTGCTTTTACTTTCTCTGGCATACATCACTTACGACTACATACTCCGCAATATCCTTCTTCATACCAGTCCACCAGAAACACTCCTTCAAATCCAAATACATCTTGGTGTTTCCAGGGCGAATCGAGTATGGTGAGTCATGAGCCTCCTGAAGTTTTAACTTCCTGATCTTTGCATTATTGGGTATATGTACACTATCCTCAAACCATAAGGTGTCGTGCTCATCCTTACGAAAACCTTTGGCCTTTCCATTACTCATCCTCTCTTTTACCTCAGAAATCTCTTTGTCATCCTCCTGAGCTTCACGGATCTTTCCCAACAATGTAGACTAAACTTCCATTACTGCAACGAAACCTTTGGGAACAATCTCCAACTGAAGTTCCTTGAAAATCCTCGGCTAACTCCTTTGGTAATCCTCCGATTATGAGGGTATTCATCCTTATTTTATTTATGGTTGTGTCCTATTTCTCCACAAAGCTTGTATGCACAAGTTTTCTTCATATCCTTTTCCATAAGGCCTCAATTTCTGGGACACAAGACGAGACTTTGGCAAAGTCAACTTAAATTCCTTCCAAGTGGTTACTCCTTGCCATCCATTGATCGTTTGGTACATCCTCCACCAAATAGCAGCACCTCTTTCAAAGCACTGAAGAGCATGCTGGGTCATATCCTTTCTGGTTGTAGGGTTATTCTTCATATGATCCTCCATGTTCTGAATCCATCGGTCTGTCTCCAATTGACTCATTGGTCTGGAAATTACAAGCTCATCTCCATCCATCCTCTAATGGGTCCATGGGTTTGGGGTGGGATAAGAGAGATCGAGAGGGATGCACACAAGACAAACAAAAGTTTTGAAAAGGCAGATTTTATTGTGGCTGTCGGAAAAACATCAAACAAATGACAGCTCACAATCGTCGCATCTAACGTAGGGTATAACAAGGGTTTGGTCTTCTAAAGGTCAATGAATCTCAAGTCATCAAACTCTTCAAGTCTTGTTCATGTCTCCAACGGCTTCTTCCAATCATGTTTGTCCTTCTCAAGTTCTTTTGCCATATCAGCTCCATTGACGCAGAGTCTCTCGTGACGTCCTTTAATATTTCTGGAGTGGCATTCCAAACTTCTGATTTCAACTTCCTTGACATGGACCATGGTCCTACTATCCTTCAGTTCCTGACAAATCTTTGATGTCTCAAGGTTTGGCTCCTCCAGCTTGGCTACTTTCAGCTTCTGGTTCCAAGTGCTTCACGAAATACTTCCTTGTCAAAATTTAGCTTCTTGTGGGTCCATCTTAACTTTCTGATGTAACACTCCAGATCCAATACACCTTGAATCTCGGGTATTGATAACTTCCATAGTCTGCCAAGTTCCATAAGCGTAACCTTCCTAGGTCATACAAATCCGGAATTTATTTGGAGCCTTCAAATCTCCTAGTCTTCGGAGTCTTCACCGTTGTAGTTTCCGTTTACACGGTAAAATCATCTTCATTCCAAATGGTCTTAGTTGTCCGATATCTTGTCTCCTTGGAGTGGTCTCACCAGTCAAATCTTCGAGTGGTCAAAAGGAAAAGGGGTATGGTTTCACTAAAAAGGAATATTTGAATAAGCTCAGAAGAGAAGAGAGGTAAAAGATCTTTTTGAAAAAGAAAGTTGTAGAGAAAAAAATCTTTCCTATGGGCTTGCCATTTTCTAGGGTCACGTCCTACAGTCAACATGTGCTCTGATACCATCTCTGTAGCGACCCGACCCGAATGGATCAAGTCTCTGTCCTTTTGTGTCATCCCTGGATCGGTATGCTGACACACACAGTACTCGAAGGATTTATAACAGAGGTAAATCACATGTATAAAGTAACGTAGAAACTATTACCTCAATCCAAAATATAGCGGAAGCAACAAGGTTGTGGATTCCCATCAACACCAACGGCAAAGTTGAGTATAGGAAATCGTAACCCTAACGTATCACTTACTAAATGCGTTCAAAAGTCTGCAACATGAAAAGTTGCAGCCCGAAAACGGGTCAGCACATGGAATATGCTGGCAATGTAACACATAGAGAACAATGAAGCAATAATGCCTATACTACATGCATATATGGCTGGTGGTAAGGCTCTACGGTTACCTTTTTTGCGAAAAGCCAATTTTTCCCTACTTCAAAGGAATAAATTTATTTAACTATCATGGTGGTTGTTGAACATTGAGAATGGTTGACAGCATCCTCAATCCCAATTAAAAGTACTCATTAAAAACCCAATAACATTTATTTGAAGTAACATGTTGAGATTCACATGATATTCAAGTACTAGATACTCAAGATGTCCATAACCGGGACACGGCTAATCATGATTAGTTTATACACTCTGCAGAGGTTTATGCACTTTTCCCCACAAGACTCGATCGCCTCCGCTTGGTTCTCGCACTACATGGTGTTTGAGAAGCGGATGACCGAGACATAGTCTTTCGTAAGCGCTAGCACCTTACATGTGGGTAGACCGTACCAACCTACATCCCCTACATCAGCTAGCCTACCCGTAAGAGTTCGCACAACTTAGTCAACTACGCCAGAGCCCATAATTGGCTTGTGGCTGCACACGGAAGTTTCCAGTTTGAATAATCTTATGATCCCTTAGAGCACGGGTGGCGGTCCAAGAAATACAGCAAGTCCTCGATAGAAACCAGGTGCCTCAATCCACCCAGATGTGTGTTTAGGTTGCCACCTTAAATAAAACCATTAATTAACAATCTCACATCTGTCATGGATATTCACTCACCCAATCCACGTCTACTAGCATAGCATGGCATAATCAAGCAAACGAGAAGTAACTCCCAAGGTTCCATAAGTAAAAGCAGTAATAGGTACTACCTCAATCTACTTCCCATCCCACAATTTAATTAGATCCTAAACATGCAAGTGTTTGAGGGTTTGATCTAATGCAATAAAACCGGGTAGTAGAAAAGTATGATCAAAGTGTTACTTGCCTTGTCGATGATCCATGAGTCATAGAGATTCAAGTAACAAGCGGCGCACTCCGTGATCTAACGCAGACAAACAACAAGCATAAAATAAGTACTCATCTAATGCACGGGTAAATCTCGAATAAAAGATCTAACCAGATAGTTCAACTTAAGAACCCTGGTTGCAAAAGAATCGAATCAAATAAAGCATCGAAAGTCGGAACTCGAGAGAGAACGACTCGGTTTAGCAAATCTGAAACTAAGTCAAAATTTTACAGTAGCAAAACTCTGTGTAAGTAGGTTAGTCGGAACGGCGGTTTCGTAACGAAACTCCAGGCGCTTGAATCACCTGATTCCAATAAACGAGCAAGAAATAAAACAGATTTGAAAATCGGATCGGAAATCGAATCAGAAATAATGGATTAAATCCGATTTAAAAGAAAACGACGAACAGATTAAATAACGACGTTCGTTAACAGAACTAATCCAACGAACACATTCATTGAAACGAACGGTTTGGTGAACGTTCCCAAAATAAAAAAACCAAAAAAAAAACCGTCTAGGTTTTTGAAAAAAACCGAACATCGCAAAAACCGGATCGGTCTTTTAACAAAACCGGATCGGATCGGATCGGGCGGCGGCTACCTCCGTGGTCTTCGCCGGTGGGGCTCGGGGCTCGAGGCTCGGGCGACGGGCGGCGAGGTCGGGAGGCGGCGAGGGGCTCCGGGGTTCGGGCGACGGCGACGAGGGGCGACGAGGTGCGGCGGGGTGCTCGGCGGCGGCCTTGGGCGGGCGGCGGCTCGTGGAGGGCGGCGATGGTGGGGGCGGGTTGAGGGGAGAGGAGGGGCGGGGTTAAATAGGAGGGGTCCAGTTGCCTTGGGGAGGGGCGGCGGGTGTCCGAGCCGGACACGGCCAAGGGCGGCGGGCGGGCGGAGTCTCGGGAGGGAGAGGGAGGTGGGCAGCGGGCTGGGCCGGGCCTGGCTTGGGCCGGCTGGGCCTTGGCCCAGAAGCGTTTTTTTTTATTATTAAAACAAAACAAAACGGATTAAAAAATACCAAAGCGAACTCCGATTTTAATAAAATAATTTTCCCGACTCCTAAAAATGAGTCGAACAAAATGAACTTTAAAACGGCAAACATGCATAAATTTTAAAATGCTCATTTTTGCCTTAGCAAAATATATTTTACAAAACCAAATTTTGTTTTATTTATAATATCTTCATTTTTCCTAAATGTTGGGAAAGTCATATTATTCCCTTCTCTTAATTTTTTATAGGAAAAACTTTATGACGATAATTAAATAAATCCAATGATCCTATTTTCAAAATTTGAGAAATCCCAAATATGAAAATAATGAAACTTCCAACTCATATTTCATATGTTTTGAAGAAGTCATTTTATCTTCGCTCGAGAAAATCATTGAGTTGCATAAAGTTTCGGAATTGGAAATATTTCCCAAATGAAATTCAAATATTTTCAACACCCCTTGTCATTTAAATAAATGGAAGAAGTCATGTCATCTTCTCTCCGTGGTTTTGTGATGAAAAGAATTTGAATTCTCAAGATCATAAAAGCAAAATGAAAGTTTGGGAAAGTCCTTTTATTCCCTCTCATTTAACTTTCAAAAAGTCTCAAATTTCACTCAATCAATCACACAACAATCAAGCAACAATCAAAACTATCTATTTGTTTATAACATTCCAAAATTTAGAATTTTGGGATGTTACAGTAATTAACTCATTCTTTATTTATATTGGTGTTAAAACTACTGTATTCCAACTTCTCTATGGATTATAAACTATTTTACTAGCCATAGATTCATCAAAATAAGCAAACAACACACGAAAAACAGAATCTGTCAAAAACAGAAGAGTCTGTAGTAATCTGTAACTAACGCAAACTTCTGGAACTCCAAAAAATCATCCAAACTAGGAAGACCTAGGAAAACATTTTATTGATCATCAGCAATTGGAATCACTATTTTATCACGTTCTGGTGAATTTTAATAATTGTTTTCGTGAACCGAAAGTTTCTGGAAATTACAGCAAGATCAAATAACTATCATCCAAGAAGATCCTATAGGTTTAACTTGGTACAAACACTAATTAAAAGATAAAACCACATCTAAACAGAAGGTAGATGGATTATTTATTCCTAAACATAAACAAAATAAAAAAAACTAAAATAAAATTGGGTTGCCTCCCAACATGCGCTATCGTTTAACGCCCCTAGCTAGGCATAAAAGCAAGGATAGATCTAGGTATTGTCATCTTTGGTAGGCAATCCATAAGTGGCACTCATGATAGATACATATGGTAATTTTATTTTCTTCCTAGGTAAGTGTTCCATGCCCTTATTTAATGGAAATTGGAATCTAATATTCCCTTCCTTCGCACCAATCGTTCTAAGGAAAAGTCTACCAAGAATAATAGGACAAGAAGGATTGCAATCTATATCAAGAACGATAAAATCTACGGGCACATAATTCATATTTGCAACAATAAGAACATCATTAATTCTTCCCATAGGTTTCTTAATAGTGGAATCCGCAAGATGCAAGTTTAGAGAGCAAATCATCAAAATCGCGGAAATCTAGCAAATCACACAAAGTTTTGGGAATAGTGGAAACACTAGCACCCAAATCACATAAAGCATAAAATTCATGATCCTTAATCTTAATTTTAATAGTTGGTTCCCACTTATCATAAAGTTTTCCAGGGATAGAAACTTCCAACTCAAGTTTTTCTTCATAAGATTGCATCAAGGCATCAACGATATGTTTAGTAAAGGCTTTATTTTGACTATAAGCATGAGGAGAATTTAGAACGTATTGCAACAAGGAAATACAATCAATTAAAGAGCAACTTTCATAATTAAATTCCTTGAAATCCAATATAGTGGGTTTAGCAACATCTAGGGTTTTATTCTTTTCAATCCCACTTTTATCAATTTCATCATTAAGATCTAAATACTCAGAATTTTTGGAACGCCTTCTAGGTAAAGGTGGATAATATTCAGTTTCATCAAGATTCATATTGCAAAACAAAGATTTAATAGGGGAAACATCAATAACTTTTAGATCTTCATCTTGATTTTCACAGGAATTGGAAGAACACGCTTTAATAAAGGCATCTTTTGTAGCATACATCCTAGCGGTTCTTTCTTTGCACTCATCAATGGAAATTATCATGGCTTTGAGAGACTCATTGATATCATGCTTAGGAGGAATAGATCTAAGCTTTAAAGAATCAATATCAAGAGAAAGTCTATCAACGTTCCTAGCCAATTCATCAACTTTAAGCAATTTCTCTTCAAGCAAAGTATTGAAATTCTTTTGCGAATTCATAAACTCTTTAACAATAGTCTCAAATTCAGAGGGCATCTTATTAAAATTTCCATAGAATTGTTGTACGAATTTCCATAATTATTAGAAGGATTACTAGGATAAGGCCTAGGATTAAAATTCCCTCTATACGCGTTGTTACCAAAATTATTCCTACCAACAAAATTCACATCCATAGATTCATTATTATTCTCAATCAAAGTAGACAAAGGCATATCATTAGGATCACAAGAAACACTCTTAGTAGCAAATAATTTCATAAGTTCATCCATCTTTCCACTCAAAACATTGATTTCTTCTATGGCATGCACTTTTTTAGTAGATCTTTCAGTGTGCCATTGAGAATAATTAACCATAATATTGTCTAGGAGTTTAGTAGCATCTCCTAAAGTGATTTCCATAAAAGTGCCTCCCGCGGCCGAATCTAAAAGATTTCTAGAAGCAAAATTCAAGTCGGCATAAAATTTTTGTATAATCATCCACAAATTCAAACCATGAGTAGGACAATTATGTATCATTAATTTCATTCTCTCCCAAGCTTGTGCAACATGTTCATGATCAAGTTGCTTAAAATTCATAATATCGTTTCTAAGAGAGATGATCTTAGCGGGAGGAAAATACTTAGAGATAAAAGCATCTTTGCACTTGTTCCAAGAATCAATACTATTTTTAGGCAAAGATGAAAACCAAGCTTTAGCACGATCTCTAAGCGAAAAAGGAAATAGCTTCAATTTAACAATATCATTATCGACATCTTTATTCTTTTGCATATCACATAAATCAACGAAGCTATTCAGATGAGTAGCGGCATCTTCACTAGGAAGTCCGGAGAATTGATCTTTCATAACAAGATTCAGCAAAGTAATATTGATTTCACAAGATTAAGTGTTGGTAAGAGGAGCAATCGGAGTGCTAAAGATATCATTATTGTTGGTATTGGTAAAGTCACACAATTTGGTATTATCTTGAGCCATCGTGACAAGCAAGCAATCCAACACACGAGCAAACAAAAAAGCAAGCAAGAAAAAGGCAAACGGAAAAAGAGAGGGCGAATAAAACGGCAAGGGTGAAGTGGGGGAGAGGAAAACGAGAGGCAAATGGCAAATAAAGTAATGCGGGAGATAAGGAATTGTGATGGGTACTTGGTATGTTGACTTTTGCATAGACTCCCCGGCAACGGCACCAGAAATTATTCTTGCTACCTCTTGAGCACTGCGTTGGATTTCCCTCAAGAGGAGAGGATGATGTAGCAAAGTAGTGTAAGTATTTCCCTCAGTTTTTGAGAACCAAGGTATCAATCTAGTAGGAGGCCACGCGCGAGTCCCTCGTACCTACACAAAACAAATAGCTCCATGCAACCAACGCGATTAGGGGTTGTCAATCCCTTCACAGGCCGCCATTTAGACCGAGATCTGATAGAGATGATAGATAATATTTTTGGTATTTTTGATATAAGGATGCAAAGTAAAATAAAAAGTAAAAGTAAAAAAGCAAAGCAATAATAAAGTGATTGGAGATTGATATGATGAGAATAGACCCGGGGGCCATAGATTTCACTAGTGGCTTCTCTCGAGAGCATAAGTATTTCTACGGTGGGTGAACAAATTACTGTTGAGCAGTTGACAGAATTGAGCATAGTTATGAGAATATCTAGGTATGATCATGTATATAGGCATCACGTCCGAGACAAGTAGACCGACTCCTGCCTGCATCTACTACTATTACTCCACTCATCGACCGCTATCCAAAGCATGCATCTAGAGTATTAAGTTAATGAAAACAGAGTAACGCCTTAAGCAAGATGACATGATGTAGAGGAATAAATTCATGCAATATGATAAATACCCCATCTTGTTATCCTCGATGGTAACAATACAATACGTGCCTTGTTGCCCCTACTGTCACTCGGAAAGGACACCGCGAGATTGAACCCAAAGCTAAGCACTTCTCCCATTGCAAGAAAAACCAATCTAGTAGGCCAAACCAAACTGATAATTCGAAGAGACTTGCAAAGATAACCAATCATACATAAAAGAATTCAGAGAAGATTCAAATATTTTTCATAGATTATCTTGATCATAAACCCACAATTCATCGGTCTCAACAAACACACCGCAAAAAAAGAAGATTACATCGAATAGATCTCCATGAGAGAGGGGAGAACATTGTATTGAGATCCAAAAAGAGAGAAGAAGCCATCTAGCTACTAACTATGGACCCGAAGGTCTGAGGTAAACTACTCACACTTCATCGGAGGGGCTTTGGTGTTGATGTAGAAGCCCTCCATGGTGGATTCCCCTTCCGGCGGAGCTCCGGAACAGGCCCCAAGATGGGATCTCGTGGCATGTAAGGTTGCGGCGGTGGAATTAGGTTTTTGGCTCTGTATCTGATTGTTTGTGGGTATGTAGGTATATATAGGAGGAAGGAGTACGTTGGTGGAGCTTCGAGGGGCCCAAGAGGCAGGGGTGCGCCTTAGGGGGGGCGCCCTCCACCCTCGTGACCGCCTCGTGGCTTTCTTGACGGAGGTTCCAAGTCCCCTGGATATTATTTGTTGATAAAATCACGTTCCCGAAGGTTTCATTCCGTTTGGACTCCGTTTGATATTTCGTTTCTTCAAAACACTGAAATAGGCAAAAAATAGCAATTCTAGGCTGGGCCTCCGGTTAATAGGTTAGTCCCAAAAGTAATATAAAAGTGGAAAATAAAGCCAATATGGTCTAAAACAGTAGATAATATAGCATGGAGCAATCAAAAATTATAGATACGTTGGAGACGTATCACGCGCCCCCGTCCTTGTGGCCACCTCGTGTGCCCTCTGGACTTTGTTTTCTTGCACGATACTTCTTTTGGTCAGTAAAAATTCATTATATAATCTCCCGAAGGTTTGACCTCCGTACCACAAAAATATCTCCTATTTTTGTTTCGAGTTGTTTTTCTGACAGATCTAGATCACCATGACGTCTCCAAGAACCCCCAAAGACAAGTTTTTCGAGAAGGTCATCAACCCCTACCTTGCGGAGGTGTTGTGACACCCTCAATCCATTGAGATGCGTGAGGGGGTGTTGCACATCCGCAATGTTGAAGGGTCGAAGAAGAACGGAAGCGTGGAGACAAGACTCGAAGCAATGGAGCAGCAAGTTTTCAAGTGCCAAGGGATGGTGGAGCATGGACTCAATTCCAATCACATGATGATCGTGGAGTTCACCAACAATCACAAGCTGGATGCCAAGAGAATTGAGCAGGCTATCTTCAAGCTTCATGAGAAAATCGAGCATCTCCAAGCCCAGATCTATGACCTGCAAAACCAAAATTGTGAGTATGAATACAGATTTAAGAGGATGAATTTGGCTGCAGATCTGAGGATCTCGGAGACTCGTTCATCTTTCTATGATGGTGAACCTATGCATTGGAAGATGGATGACAAGCCTACTTCATCAACAACTCCTTCATCATCACCTCTGAAGAAAGAGATATAAATACATGGGTATGGGCACTCCCCTTGGCAACTACCAAGCTTGGGGGGTTGCCCCGGTATCGTATCACCATCACACCTCTATCTTTATCATTTTTCTTAGTTTGATCCTTTTGGTTATATATTGATCTAGTAGAATAAAGTTTTGGTATGATCTAGTTATGAGTTTTGTTTCGCTCCCTCTATGTAATCGAGTCCTTGAGTTATATATAATAAAGAGTAGTTCTGAGTTGAGGGATTTGCTTTCTTGCTATGATCTTGAGGGAATAAAATAAAAGAAAGAATAAAAAGATCATATATTGATCTTATGGAGAGTAATGACTTCACATATAAAGAGTATGATGAATAAAAGCTGTTGAGAGTTGACAAACATAGTTTTGGTCATTGTTGCAATTAATAGGAAGTAATAAAGAAAGAGAGGCTTCACATATAAATATACTATCTTGGACATATTTTGTAATTGTGAGCACTCATTAAAATATGACATGCTAATAAGTTGATGTTGGACAAGGAAGACAACATAATAGGTTATGTTTTCTTATATCTGAATAGAAGTTATATTGTCATGGATCATCCAACATGTTGAGCTTGCCTTTCCCTCTCATGCTAGCCAAATTCTTTGCACCAAGTAGAGATACTACTTATGCTTGCAAACATCCCTCAAACCCAGTTTTGCCATGAGAGTATACCATACCTACCTATGGATTGAGTAAGATCCTTCAAGTAAGTTGTCATCTGTGCAAGCAATAAAAATTGCTCTCTAAATATGTATGATCTATTAGTGTGAAGAAAATAAGCTTTATACAAACTTGTGATATGGAAGAAATAAAAGCGACGGAGTGCATAATAAAGGTCTTTATCACAAGCGGCAATATAAAGTGACATTCTTTTGCATTAAGATTTTGTGCATCCAACCATAAAAGCGCATGACAACCTCTACTTCCCACTGCGAAGGGCCTATCTTTTACTTTTATCTTCTACCCTTATACAAGAGTCATGATGATCATCAACTTTCCTTTTTACACTTTTTCCTTTGGCAAGCACTATGTGTTGGAGAGATCCGATATATATATCCACTCGGATGTAGGTTATCATAAAGTATTATTGTTGATGTTACCCTTGAGGTAAAATGTTGGGAGGCGAAACTATAAGCCCCTATATTTCTATATGTCTGATTGAAGCTTTGGACCCATAAATTTCGCGTGAGTGTTAGCAATTGTAAAAGACTAAATGATAGTTGAGTATGTGGACTTGCTGAAAATCTCTTTAATTGAATCTTTCCGATGTTATGATAAATTGCAATCGCTTCAATGACTGAGATCATAGTTTGTTAGTTTTCAATGAAGTTCCTGATTCATACCTTATCTTGTGAATGAATTTTTACTTTAGCATAAGAAATTATATGGCATTATATGTTGTTTTTCTAAAGATGATCATGATGCCCTCATGTCCGTATTTTATTTTATCGACACCTCTATCTCTAAACATGTGGACATATTTTTTGATTTCGGCTTTCGCTTGAAGACAAGCGAGGTCTAAGCTTTGGGGAGTTGATACGTCCATTTTGCATCATGCTTTTATATTGATATTTATTGCATTATGGGCTGTTATTACACATTATATCACAATACTTATGCCTTTTCTCTCTTATTTTATAAGGTTTACATGAAGAGGGAGAATGCCGCAAATTGGAATTACGGATCGGGAAAGGAGCAAATATTAGAGACCTATTTTGCACAACTCCAGAAGTCCTGAAACTTCACGGAGCATGTTTTGGAATATATAAAAAATATTGGGTGAAGAAAGTACCAGAGGGGGCCACCAGCCAGCCACAAGGGTGGGGGGCGCTCCCTACCCCCTGGGCGCGCCTCCCGTCCTTGTGGGCCCACTGGCAGGCCTCTGGTGCCCATCTTTGGCTATATGGTGTGTTTGACCTGGAGAAAATCAGGAGGAAGCTTTCGGGACGAAGCGCCGCCGTCTCGAGGCAGAACCTGAGCAGAACCAATCTAGGGCTCCGGCGGGGAAACATCCCTCCGGGAGGGGGAAATCGAAGTCATCGTCATCACCAACGATCCTCTTATCGAGAGGGGGTAAATCTCCATCAACATCTTCACCAGCACCTTCTCCTCTCAAACCCTAGTTCATCTCTTGTATTCGATCTTGGTCCCAAAACCTCAGATTGGTACCTATGGGTTGTTAGTAGTGTTGATTACTCCTTGTAGTTGATGCTAGTTGGTTTATCCGGTGGAATATTATATTTCAGATACTTAATGATAATTAATACTCCTCTGATCTTGATCATAAATATGTTTTGTGAGTAGTTATGTTTGTTCCTGAGGACATGGGAGAAGTCTTGTTATAAGTAATCATTTGAATTAGGTATTCGTTTGATATTTTGATGAGATGTATGTTGTCTCTCGTCTAGTGGTGTTATGTGAACGTCGACTACATGACACTTCACCATTATTTGGGCCTAGGGGAAGGCATTGGGAAGTAATAAGTATATGATGGGTTGCTAGAGGGATAGAAGCTTAAACCCTAGTTTATGCATTTCTTCATAAGGGGCTGATTTGGATCCATATTTTTCATGTTATGGTTAGGTTTACCTTAATTCTTCTTTCATAGTTGCGGATTCTTGTGAGAAAGCTTAATCATAAGTGGGAGCTTTGTCCAAGGAAGGGCAGCACCCAAGCACCGGTCCACCCACATATCAACATTATCAAAGTAACGAACGTGAATCATATGAGCATGATGAAAACTAGCTTGACAACAATTCCCATGTGTCCTCGGGAGCGCTTTGCTTTATATAAGAGTTCGTCTGTGCTTGTCCTTTGCTACTTAAAAGGATTGGGCTAATTTTGTTCCACCTTAGTTACTTTATTTACTTGTTACCTGTTACGATTTATCTTATCACAAAAGTATCTGTTACCGATAATTTCAGTGCTGACAGAGAATACCTTGCTGAAAACCGCTTATCATTTCCTTCTGCTCCTCGTTGGGTTAGACACTCTTATCGAAAGGACTATGACAGATCCCCTATACTTGTGGGTCATCATACATGACGGCAATTGCCTATATTCTTAAGGCCTTGTTCTTAGTTTTGTTGATTTGATTCATAGGCATAGCGCTCAAGTTTCTCTTTACTAACTTAGGTGCCCCGAAATGGTGTGCAGATAAGATGGATTGTTGGGAGGCGTTGGTGGGTGAGTGGTGCTTAGACGCATGGCTAGCCGTCCAAAACAATGTCAAGGACAAGCGTGCCCAAATGAGAGGTGTGCCACACCATCAAGTCAGCGCCAACTTATATCAATACGGGCGGAACTGGGTATGTGGTTTGCTTCATGATTCATGCAATTCATTCTATCATGCTAGCTTGATCCCTTTAATTACTAATATTATGTTCCTCTCTTTTACATGGGGTACAATATGGCACCGGTGCCAGAGGTGTTCGACCTCTATGCCATGGCCCATACTGCCTCGTACAAGAAGGCCAAGGCATTCTCTGCGTCTGACCTCGATCATCTAGAGAACTTCACTATCATCTCCTCCAACAACAAGCTCGTGAGGTACAGAGATGAGGGGAAGGCGAGGAAAGGGGAGGACTTTAACCCGAGCGGGCAGTTTGATCCGGAGCTGGTGATGATATCTAGTGGCGGGAGGTCCCATGGCTCGATAGCCATTGGAGATGGACTTATACGTTGTCCTCACACTCTCCCGGAGATCAAGGCGTGCCAAACGAGCTCAGATCCTAAGATAAGGCCTCGTCCACGGCCAATCGAGCTCGCCTTCGAGGTTAGTTATAGAGACTCGGATTTCTTTCAAGCATTACACTGCGTGTGCAGCTATCGATGATTACAATGCTAACGAGGAGTGGTGTTGCAGGCTGCTCTTGAGAGAGAGAGAGAGAGAGAGAGAGAAATACAACCAAGGCACTTCAAGGAGAGGGACCGCAAGGACGGAGAAGGAGCAGGACTTGGAGGAGAGGACTATTGGGGAACGTAGTATTTCAAAAAAAATCCTACGATCATGCAAGATCTATCTAGGAGAAGCATAGCAACGAGCGGGGAGAGTGTGTCCACGTACCCTCGTAGACCGAAAGCGGAAGCGTTTAGTAACGCGGTTGATGTAGTCGAACGTCTTCGCGATCCAACCGATCAAGTACCAAACGCACGGAACCTCCACGATCAGCACACATTCAGCTCGGTGACGTCCCTCGAACTCTAGATCCAGCGGAGGCCGAGGGAGAGTTTCGCCAGCACGACGGCGTGGTGACGGTGATGATGAAGTTACCGACGCAGGGCTTCGCCTAAGCACTACGACAATATGACCGAGGTGGAAAACTGTGGAGGGGGCACCGCACACGGCTAAAGATCAACTTGTGTGTCTATGGGGTGCCCCCCTCCTCCGTATATAAAGGAGGGGAGGAGGAGGAGGGCCGGACACAAGGGGCGCCCAGGGGGGATTCCTACTCCTAGTAGGAGTAGGTTTCCCCTTGTCCTAGTCCAAGTAGGAGAAGAAGGAAGGAGAGGAAGAAGAGAAGGAAAGGGGGGCGGCCCCCTAGCCCTAGTCCAATTCGGATTGGGCTAGGGGGTCGCCACACCTTGGCATGCCTCCTCTCTTCCACCACTAGGCCCATGAGGCCCAATAACTTCCCAGGGGGGTTCCGGTAACCCCCGGTACTCTGAAACTTATCCGAAACGACCCGAACCATTCCGGTGTCCGAATGTAGCCTTCTAATATATGAATCTTTATGTCTCGCCCATTTCGAGACTCCTCGTCGTGTCTGTGATCTCATCCGGGACTCCGAACAACCTTCGGTACATCAAATCACATAAACTCAAAATACCAATCGTCATCGAACGCTAAGCGTGCGGCCTCTACAGGTTCGAGAACTATGTAGACATGACCGAGACACCTCTCCGGTTAATAACCAATATCGGAACCTGGATGCTCATATTGGCTCCTACATATTCTACGAAGATCTTTATCGTTTAAACCGCACAATAACATAATTTGTTCCCTTTGTCATCCATATGTTAATTGCCCGAGATTTGATCGTCGGTATCATCATACCTAGTTCAATATCGTTACCGGCAAGTCTCTTTATTCGTTCCATAATGCATCATCCCGCAACTAACTCATTAGTCACATTGCTTGCAAGGCTTATAGTGATGTGCATTACCGAGAGGGCCCAGAGATACCTCTCCGATACACGGAGTGACAAATCCTAATCCCGATCTATGCCAACCCAACATACACCTTAGGAGACACATGTAGAGCATCCTTAAAATCACCCAGTTACGTTGTGACGTTTGATAGCACACAAGGTGTTCCTCCGGTATTCGGGAGTTGCATAATCTCATAGTCATAGGAACATGTATAAGTCATGAAGAAAGCAATAGCAATAAAACTCAACGATCATAATGCTAAGCTAACAGATGGGTCTTGTCCATCACAGCATTCTCTAATGATGTGATCCCGTTCATCAAATGACAACACATGTCTATGGTCAGGAAACATAACCATCTTTGATTAACGAGCTAGTCAAGTAGAGGCATACTAGGGACACTCTGTTTGTCTATGTATTCACACATGTACTAAGTTTCCGGTTAATACAATTCTAGCATGAATAATAAACATTTATCATGATATAAGGAAATATAAAAAACAACTTTATTATTGCCTCTAGGGCATATTTCCTTCAGTCTCCCACTTGCACTAGAGTCAATAATCTAGTTCACATCGCCATGTGATTTAACACCAATAGTTCACATCACCATGTGATTAGTTCACATCGCCATGTGACTAATACCCAAAGGGATTTACTAGAGTCAATAATCTATTTCACATCGCTATGTGATTAATGTACCAAGAGTACTAAGGTGTGATCATGTTTTGCTTGTGAGAGAAGCTTAGTCAATGGGTCTGTCACATTCAGAGCCGTATGTATTTTGCAAATTTTCTATGTTTACAATGCTCTGCATGGAGCTACTCTAGCTAATTGCTCCCACTTTAAATATGTATCCATAGTAACCCGGATCGTTGTAAAAGCTTGCATCGGCGTAACTCTTTACGACGAACTCTTTATCACCTCCATAACCGAGAAATATCTCCTTAGTCATCTAAGGATAATATTGACCGCTGTCAAGTGATCCACTCCTGGATCAATATTGTACCCCCTTGCCAAACTCATGGCAAGGTACACAAAAGGTTTGGTACACAGCATGGCATACTTTATAGAACCTATGACTGAGGCATAGGGAATGACTTTCATTCTCTTTCTAGTTTCTGCCGTGGTCGTGTTTTGAGTCTTACTCAACTTTACACCTTGAAATATAGGCAAAGACTTCTTCTTTGACTGTTCCATTTTGAACTACTTCAAAAATCTTGTCAAGGTATGTACTCATTGAAAAATCTTATCAAGCGTCTTGATCTATCTCTATAGATCTTGATGCCCAATATGTAAGAAGCTTCACTGAGGTCTTTCTCTGAAAAACTCCTTTCAAACACTCCTTTATGCTTTCCAGAAAATTCTACATCATTTCTGATCAACAATATGTCATTCACATATACTTATCAGAAAGGCTCTAGTGCTCCCACTCACTTTCTTTTAAATACAGGCTTCACCGCAAGTCTATATAAAACTATATGCTTTGATCAACTTATCAAAGTGTGTATTCCAACTCCGAGATGCTTGCACCAGTCCATAGATGGATCAATGGAGCTTTCATACTTTTCTAGCACCTTTAGGATTGACAAAACCTTCTTGTTGCATCATATACAACTCTTCTTTAAGAAATCCATTAAGTAATGTAGTTTTGACATCCATCTGCCAGATTTCCTAAAATGTGGCAATTGCTAACACGATTCAGACAGACTTAAGAATCGCTACGAGTGAGAAAATCTTATCGTAGTCAACACCTTGAACTTGTCGGAAAAAAATTGTGACAATTCGATCTTTGTAGATAGTAACACTACTATCAACGCCTGTCTTCCTCTTGAAGATCCATTTATTCTCAATGGCTCACAGATCATCGGGCAAGTCAATCAAAGTCCATACTTTGTTCACGTACATGGATCCCATCTCAGATTTCATGGCCTCAAGCCATTTCGCGGAATCTTGGCTCATCATCGCTTCCTCATAGTTCGTAGGTTCGTCATGGTCTAGTAACATGACTTCCAGAACAAGATTACCGTACCACTCTAGTGTGGACCATACTCTAGTTGACCTACGAGGTTCAGTAGTAACTTGATCTGAAGTTTCATGATCATCATCATTAGCTTCCTCACTAATTGGTGTAGGAATCACTGGAACTGATTTCTGTGATGTACTACTTTCCAATTCGGGAGAAGGTACAATTACCTCATCAAGTTCTACTTTCCTCCCACTCACTTCTTTCGAGAGAAACTCCTTCTCTAGAAAGGATTCATTCTTAGCAACAAATATCTTGCCTTCGGATCTGTCATAGAAGGTGTACCCAACAGTTTCCTTTGGGTATCCTATGAAGACACATTTCTCTGATTTGGGTTCGAGCTTATCAGGTTGAAACTTTTTCACATAAGCATTGCCTCCCCAAACATTAAGAAACGACAGCTTAGGTTTCTTGCTAAACCACAGTTCATACGGTGTCGTCTCAACAGATATTTAGACGGCGCCCTATTTAACATGAATGCAGCTGTCTCTAATGCATAACCCCAAAACGGTAGTGGTAAATTTGTAAGAGACATCATAGATTACACCATATGTAATAAAGTATGGTTACGACGTTCGGACACACCATTACGTTGTGGCGTTCCAGGTGGCGTGAGTTGCGGAACTATTCCACATTGTTCCAAATAAATACCAAACTCATAACTCAAATATTCACCTCCAGGATCAGATTGTAGAAACCTTATTTTCTTGTTACGACGATTTTCCACTTCACTCTAAAATTCTTTGAACTTTTCAAATGTTTCAGACTTATGTTTCATCAAGAAGATATACCCATATCTTCTCAAATCATCTATGAAGGTCAGAAAATAACGATACCCGCCGCGAGCATCAACACTCATCGGACCGCATACATCGGTATGTATTATTTCCAATAACTCAGTGGCTCGCTCCATTGTTCCGGAGAACGGAGTCTTAGTCATCTTGCCCATGAGGCATGGTTCGCAAGCATCAAGTGATTCCAAAAGCCCACCAGCATGGAGTTTCTTCATGCGCTTTACACCAATATGACCTAAAAGACAGTGCCACAAATAAGTTGCACTATCATTATTAACCTTGCATCTTTTGGCTTCAATATTATGAATATGTGTATAACTGCAATCGATATTCAATAAACCATTCACCTTGAGTGAATGACCACAGAAGGTTTTATTCATGTAAAGAATAACAATTATTCTTTGACTTAAATGAATAATCGTATTGCAATAAACATGATCCAATCATATTATGCTCAACGCAAACACCAAATAACATTTATTTTAGGTTCAGCACTCATCCCGAAGGAGAAGGGAGTGTGCGATGGTGATCTTATCAACCTTGGAATCACTTCCAACTCACATCATCACCTCGCCCTTAACTAGTCTCTGTTTATTTTGCAACTCCCGTTTCGAGTTACTACTCTTAGCAACTGAACCAGTATCAAATACTGAGGGGTTGCTATAAACACTAGTAAAGTACACATCAATAACATGTATATCAAATATACCTTTGTTCACTTTGCCATCCTTATTATCCGCCAAGTATCTCGGGCACTTCCACTTCCAGTGACCATTTCCTTTGCAGTAGAAGCACTCAGTTTTAGGCTTGGGTTTATCTTTGGGCTTCTTCATGGGAGTGGAAACTTGTTTGCCATTCTTCTTGAAGTTACCTTTCTTTCCCTTGCCCTTTTACTTGAAATTAGTGGTCTTGTCAACCATCAACACTTGATGCTTCTCTTGATTTCTACCTTTGCTGATTTCAACATTGCGAAGAGCTCGGGAATCGTTTTCATCATCCCTTACATATTATAGTTCATCACGAAGTTCTAGTAACTTGGTGATAGTGACTAGAGAACTCTGTCAATCACTATCTTATATCGAAGATTAACTCTTAACTCCCACTCGATTCAAGCGATTGTAGTACTAAGACATTCTGAGCACATGCTCACTGGTTGAGCTATTCTCCTCCATCTTGTAGGCAAAATACTTGTCAGAGGTCTAATACCTCTCGACTCGGGCATGAGTCTGAAATACCAATTTCAACTCTTGGAATATCTCATATGCTCCATGGCATTTCAAAAAAAAAATTGAAGTCCCGGTTCTAAGTCGTAAAGCATGTTGCACTAAACTATCAAGTAGTCATCATACCGAGCTTGTCAAACGTTCATAACGTCTGCATGTGCTCCTGCAATAGTTCTATCACCTAGCGGTGCATCAAGGACATAATTCTTCTGTGCAGCAATGAGGATAATCCTCACATCACGGGCCTAGTCCGCATCATTTCTACTATCAACTTTCAACTTAGTTTTCTCTAGGAACATATCATAAATAAAACGGGGAAGCTATACGCGAGCAATTGATCTACAACATACATATGCAAATACTATCAGGACTAAGTTCATGATAAATTTAAGTTAAATTAATCATATTACTTAAGAACTCCCACATAGATAGACATCCCTCTCGTCGTCTAAATGATCACGTGATCCATATCAACTAAACCATGTCTGATCATCACGTGAGATGGAGTAGCTTTCAATGGTGAACATCACTATGTTGATCATATCTACTATATGATTCACGTTCGACCTTTCGGTCTCAGTGTTCTGAGGCCATATCTACATATGCTAGGCTCGTCAAGTTTAACCCAAGTATTCTCCATGTGCAAAACTGGATTGCACCCGTTGTATGTGAACATAGAGCTTATCACACCCGATCATCACGTGGTGTCTCAGCACGAAGAACTGTCGCAACGGTGCATACTCAGTGAGAACACTTATACCTTGAAACTTTATTAAGGGATCATCTCATAATGCTACTGTCGAACTAAGCAAAATAAGATGCATAAAGGATAAACATCACATGCAATCAAAATATGTGACATGATATGGCCATCATCATCTTGTGCCTTTGATCTCCATTTCCAAAGTACCATCATGATCTCCATCTTCACCGGCATGACACCATGATCTCCATCATCTTGATCTTTATCAATTTGTCATCACATGGTCGTCTCGCCAACTATTGCTTTTGCAACTATTGCTATCGCATAGCGATAAAGTAAAGAAATTATATGGTGCTTGCATCTTATCCAATAAAGAGACAACCATAAGGCTCCTGCCAGTTGCCGATAACTTCAACAAAACATGATCATCTCATACAACAATTTATATCTCATCACGTCTTGACCATATCACATCACAACATGCCGTGCAAAAACAAGATAGACGTCCTCTACTTTGTTGTTGCAAGTTTTATGTGGCTTCTAAGGGCTTCCAGCAAGAACTGTTCTTACCTACGCAACAAAACCACAACGATTTTTCGTCAAGTGTGTTGTTTTAACCTTCAACAAGGACCAGGCGTAGTCAAACTCGATTCAACTAAAGTTGGAGAAACAGACACCCGCCAGCCACCTGTGTGCAAAGCACGTCGGTAGAACCAGTCCCATGAACGTGGTCATGTAATGTCGGTCCGGGCCGCTTCATCCAACAATACCGCCGAATCAAAGTAAGACGTTGCTGGTCAGCAGTATGACTATTATCGCCCACAACTCTTTGTGTTCTACTCGTGCATATAACATCTACACATAGACCTGGCTTGGATACCACAGTTGGGGAATGTACAATTTCAAAAAAATTCCTACGATCACGCAAGATCTATCTAGGAGAAACATAGCAACGAGCGGGGAGAGTGTGTCCACGTACCCTCGTAGACCGAAAGTGGAAGCGTTTAGTAATGCGGTTGATGTAGTCGAACGTCTTCGCGATCCAACCGATCAAGTACCGAATGCATGGCACCTCCGCGATTTGCACACGTTCATCTCGGTGACGTCCCTCGAACTCTAGATCCAGCTGAGGCCGGGGGAGAGTTTCGCCAGCACGATGGCATGGTGAGGTGATGACAAAGTTACCGATGCAGGGCTCGCCTAAGCACTACGACAATATGACCAAGGTGGAAAACTGTGGAGGGGGGCACCGCACATGGCTAAAGATCAACTTGTGTGTCTATGGGGTGCCCCCTCCCCCGTATATAAAGGACGGGAGGAGGAGAGGGCCGGCCACAAGGGGCGCGCCCAAGGGGGGATTCCTACTCCTAGTAGGAGTAGGTTTCTCCCTTTCCTAGTCCAAGTAGGAGAAAAAGGAGGGAGAGGAACAAGATAAGGAAAAGGGGGCCGGCACCTAGCCCTAGTCCAATTCGGTTTGGGCTAGGGGGGCGCCACACCTTGGCCTGCCTCCTCTCTTCCACCACTAGGCCCATGAGGCCCAATAACTTCCGGGGGGGTTCCGCTAACCCCCGGTACACCGAAACTTATCTGAAATGACCCGAACCATTCCAGTTTCCGAATGTAGCCTTCCAACATATGGATATTTATGTCTAGACCATTTCGAGACTCCTCGTCATGTCCGTGATCTCATCCGGGACTCCGAACAACCTTCGGTACATCAAATCACATAAACTCATAATACCAATCGTCATCGACATTAAGCGTGCGGACCCTACGGGTTCGAGAACTATGTAGACATGACCGAGACACCTCTCCGATCAATAACCAATAGTGGAACTTGGATGCTCATATTGGCTCCTACGTATTCTACGAAGATCCTTATCTGTCAAACCGCACAACAACATACGTTGTTCCCTTTGTCATCGGTATGTTACTTGCCCGAGATTTGTTCGTCGGTATCATCATACCTAGTTCAATCTCGTTACCGGCAAGTCTCTTTACTCGTTCCATAATGCATCATCCCGCAACTAACTCATTAGTCACATCGCTTGCAAGGCTTATAGTGATGTGCATTACCGAGAGGGCCCAGAGATATCTCTCTGATACACGGAGTGACAAATCCTAATATCGATCTATCCCAACCCAACAAACACCTTCGGAGACACCTGTAGAGGATCTTTATAATCACCCAGTTATGTTGCGACGTTTGATAGCACACAAGGTGTTCCTCCGGTATTCGGGAGTTGCATAATCTCGTAGTCATAGGAACATGTATAAGGCATGAAGAAAGCAATAGCAATAAAACTCAACGATCGTAATGCTAAGCTAACAGATGGGTCTTGTCGATGACATCATTCTCTAATGATGTGATCCCGTTCATCAAATGACAACACACGTCTATGGTCAGGAAACATAACCATCTTTGATTAACAAGCTAGTCAAGTAGAGGCATAATAGGGAGACTCTGTTTGTCTATGTATTCACACATGTACTAAGTTTCCGGTTAATACAATTCTAGCCTGAATAATATATTTATCATGATATAAGGAAATATAAATAACAACTTTATTATTGCCTCTAGGGCATATTTCCTTCAAGGACGGCTAGGATGTTGGAGGAGGAGAGGGCACAGACTGACATGCAGAACCAGGCCATGTACGAGCTCCTCGTGGTAAGTTTCTTCTGCATATTAGCCAAATCATGCACGTAATGTTCGTTTCATTACTAGCTAATATGACTGACTCGTTAAAACCAAATGTGTAGTTTGTGTGCCAAAAGGACGGTCAGACCCCTCCGCTAATGCTAGAGATTGCTCCGGGGACCACGGTGAGTTTAATTTGAATGGTCATTAGTTACTAGTAGTAACATTTTAGTGTCGTCATGCTAACGAGACATTACAAATGATCTTTGGTGCAGCGTACCTCCAGACAAACATCACATGATCCTTCTCCAGGTCGTGGTACCAACACGAGCAACGCCGGTGCTTCACCTCCGCAATGACGGTAAGTTTTCTCTAGTGTTTTGCTGAACAAATGCATAATGACCTAGACTTAGCTTTATTTCCTCCAAAATGCTTACCATAATGACCTAGACTTAGCTTATTTTCCTTCAAAATGACATAATTAGCTTACTTAGCTCCAAAATGATCCATTTTACCTTAGTTAGCTCTGTCTATACTTAGCTTTGTTTCCTCCAAAATGACCTAAGTTATCTCTAATATGCTTAGTTACCTAGGTTTGCTCAATAATGACATACACTTAGCTTACTTGTGTAAAAAATGGCATAATTAGCTTACTTAGGTTTGAAATGGCATAACAACCTTGGTAACCTCATATATGTCATATACTTAGCTTATGTTCCTCGAAAATGACATAATAAGCTTAATTAGCTCCAAAATGATCAATTTTACCTAAGTTAGCTCCAAAATGACCTAAGTTAGCTCTAATATGCTAAGTTAGCTCTAATATGCATAGTTACCTAGGTTAACTCAATAAATACCTATACTTAGCTTACTGATGTCAAAAATGGCATAATATGCTTAGTTAACTAAAAATGGCATAATTACCTAGGTTAGCTCAATAATGATCCATTTTACCTAAGTTAGCTCCAAAATGATCCATTTTACCTAGGTTAGCTCCAAAATGATTCATTTTACCTATGTAGCTCCAAAATGATCATTTTACCTAAGTTAGTTACAAAATGATCCATTTTAGCTTGGCTAGCTCCAAAATGATCCATATTAGCTAGGCTAGCTCATAAATGATCCTTTTTACGTAGGTTAGCTCCAAAATGATCCATTTTACCTAGGTTAGCTCCAAAATGATTCATTTTAGCTAAGCTCATAAATGGTCCATTTACCAAGGTTAGCTCCAAAATGATCCATTATACCTAGGTTAGCTCCAAAATGATCCATTTTACCTAGGTTAGTTCCAAAATGATCCATTTTAGCTAAGTTAGCTCATAAATGTCTTTTTTTTACCTAAGTTAGCTCACAAATGTCATTTTTACCTAAGTTAGCTCATAAATGACATATATTTCTGCTTCTTATTCTTCTTCATTTTCTTCTTCTTCTTCTTCTTCTTCTTCTTCTTCTTCTTCTTCTTCTTCTTCTTCTTCTTCTTCTTCTTCTTCTTCCTCTAATCTTCTTATTCTAACTTTCTTATTTCCCATTTTGTAGATTTCATTCACTTCATGGAAGCTTGCATTGATGGAGTGCTTGTTATCCCTTTCTCTGTTTCTTTTCTATCGATGAACTATGCATGTATGGTTGGATGAAACTATTCTAATATGTATGGTTGGATGCCTGTATGTGGAACTTGTTATGTATAGTTCGATGGAACTATGCATGTATGATGAAATTATATGTGTTGGATATCTCATATGATTGCTGTGAAATTGCCCTGTGAAATATATATATATATAGGGTGGGTCTATTATGATAACACCCTGAAGAGTCTTATTCTAATAACAGCAGGCTTATTCTGCTAACAATTCAACACTGCACAAACCACCAAAGTGAACCGCAGCAAAAACAACAAAAGGACAACCCTACCTAGTGCCTTCATCCCCTGCCCTGTGCACCTACCCACCCCGACCTGCTTCTTCATACCCCGCCTCACACGCCTGACCACCCCTGCCCACACGCCATCAAGACCACCCCTTCCCTCACACAGACCACCCTCCCCGGCGACCACGGCGACGGTGTGAACCACCGCGGCGCCCTACCCCACCACCACCAGCTCCCCCCCTCCCCCACGCCCACCCGACAGCCCCCTTCCCCTACACTGCCTTCCTCTCCCACCCGCCGCCGCCGTGGCACAGGGCCATGTCCCCCCAGCCACCTACCACCGCCGGCCAAGCACCACCCAGCAACCACCAGATTCGGCGGGATCCGGCTCCACCTCCTCTCATCTCCCCCTCCTCAGAAACTTCGCCGCCGCACGGGTCCCGGGCCCCCGCCCTCCTCACGCCACCGCGCCGGACGGCTTGAGTAGCACCGGAGGCCAGCCCGCCTGCCCCTCCATGTTGCGTGCCCCTCCTCTCCCTCCTTTCCTTCTTCCTCCTCCTCACATCTCCCTCACACACTTGTCCCGCAGGAGCCGCCGTGCCATCTCAAGCTTGCCCCGTCACCGCCGCTCTAGATCTGGTCGTCGTCGTGCTACGTACTCGCGTGGGATCCAACCGCTGCAAGGCAGATCCGCCCCAACAAAGAGGAGTGTGGCGCTGCATCTCCACCCCGTGGGCTCCTCCCGCGACGGGAAGTTAGGGGTCTGCCCCGGCATCTAGGGGTTGGCGGTGGTCCGACGGACTCCTCTCCTCGCCCACCCCCTTCTCACCCTGCCGTGCCCGCGGGATCATGGGCTCATGGTGGAGCCCTCTGCAGTTTGTGGTGTGTGTCGGTGCAGTGCAGAAGGCGCATGCTTGCAGGCCTCCAAGACTATTTGTTTGTGTATGTGAAAAAATGCATACAGAGACTCTATTTGTTTGTGTATGTGAAAAATGCATGTAGAGCGGATGTGTCGCGTTCATTTTTTTTGTTGTTTTTTAATGACAGATAACATCAGAAAAATTGATCTCTGTATGTTCTCAATGCAGTGCATTTGACCCTTCATTTTCGCTGCGGTGCGGCTGGGTGTGCAGTCCACTAGCGAGGGCGCTTTCCATGCGGTGGTTGTTCGAAGAGAGACAAACAATGTAGTTCACTCCGTTTGTGTAGCAGCTCATTACCCCTCTGTATGAAGTGCAATTTGTTTTGTGTCTTAAAATTCAGTCGACTACATCAGCATTTGCAGTGCAATTTCTTTTGTGTGTCTTAAAATTCAATCGACTACATCAACACTTGAAGTGCTTTTGGTCCTTGGATGTGGTTCAGTTTTGAGAGTGATGTTGTTCACTTGCGCCCAACATGAAAGTGTTAAAATTTAGTGGAACAATAAAATAGTAATGCGGTTCACTTTGATATATGTCGCGGTTCACTTGGCCTAGGCTTTGCGGTCCACTCTCGTTCGTAAAAAAAGTTGAAAAAAAAGAAAACAAAAACTCGTATGAGAAAAATTACGTCTGACAAAAGAAATTATGCAGCTCGCTTGCCCGTCCGATGCAATGCGGTTTTCATTCTGAAGCAGTGCGGTCGGCCGTATGATGTTGTTCACCCCTTAAGTGCAAAAATTTTTGTTACGGAAGCAAAAAAAAGTAATGCGGTTCACTTCTTGATAGTGTTGTGGTTCATTTACACCCGATGTGAAGTGCACTCTATTTTCTCGTCCTTGAAAAAAGTACGTTTGAATAAAAGAAACCATGTAGTTCTGTTACCCGTATGATGCAGTGCAGTTTTCAGTCGGATGAAGTACCCACGTCGATTTGGGTGTCGCGAAAAACAGAGTATCCGCATTTCGGTAGATTCGAAATTTCTCTTAAACCGTAAAGAATTAGAGGGAGTGTTCTACATGAAAAAATTGCGCCTCGTCGATATCTTTTCAACGGCGTATCAACTATTTCAAATTTTTGAAAAACATGAAAACAGTACCAAACATTTGAATTTTTTTGAAAAACAGGATTCCGCGATTTAGTAAATTTGAAGCTGCTCTTAAACCATAACGAATTAGAGAAAAAAATAGATATGAAAAAGATGCACCTCGACTTTATCTATCCAACAGTATATCGTTTGCTTCATTCCGATGAGCGGTTTAGAGATAAACGCGAAAAAACGCTTGCTGCCACTCGTTGTGGGATGCACCATTTTCGAAACTGCTCTTAAACCGTGAGGAATCTCCAAAAGTGTTCAACATGGCGAAGTTGCGCCTAATCCATAGCTTTCCAACGGTATATTATACGGCCTGCTCGGTAACGGTTAAAAAAATGGAGCGAAAATAGTACTGAGAAAACACAGCGTGCAGTTTTTTTCCGACATGAAGTTCACTCGCGTGAGTACTGCAGCACACTTGGTTCAAATAATGACGTGCACTTGTGTTGAGCGTGCAGTGCAGAAGTGTTATCAGAATAGTTATTCTGCTAATATTAGCAGAATAGACCGGCTATATATATATATATATATATATATATATATAGGGATTGACTATTCGTCACCCTGGGTGAGGAATAGTTATTCTTCACCCCCCTCTATTTTACCATAAATGCATCGTAATTTTACGTTACGTAAGTTTTGTCTTATTTCCGATGTAAAAAGAGACTGTAAGAAAATATATAATCGTCGAAAAAATATTTTATGTTATGTAAAATTACAAACGTAAAAACATAGTGTAAAATACACATAAACTGTAAATTTTCTTGTCTTATGACCTATATTTTTATTTTCTTATGCAAAATTTTACGTAGTGAATCAATAGCAATGTAACTATTTGAATTCCAAAGCGTAATTTAATTATGAAACGATTGTAAGATTACCTCGGGTGAAGAATAACTTATTCTGCACCCTGGATGATGAATAGCATCACTATATATATATATATATATATATATTAGCAGAATAGTTATTCATATATATATATACATACCGTCTATTCTACCTTTGCTGATTTCAACATTGCGAAGAGCTCAGGAATCGTTTTCATCATCCCTTACATATTATAGTTCATCACGAAGTTCTAGTAACTTGGTGATAGTGACTAGAGAACTCTGTCAATCACTATCTTATATCAAAGATTAACTCTTAACTCCCACTCGATTCAAGCGATTGTAGTACTAAGACATTCTGAGCACATGCTCACTGGTTGAGCTATTCTCCTCCATCTTGTAGGCAAAATACTTGTCAGAGGTCTAATACCTCTCGACTCGGGCATGAGTCTGAAATACCAATTTCAACTCTTGGAATATCTCATATGCTCCATGGCATTTCAAAAAAAATTGAAGTCCCGGTTCTAAGTCGTAAAGCATGTTGCACTAAACTATCAAGTAGTCATCATACCGAGCTTGTCAAACGTTCATAACGTCTGCATGTGCTCCTGCAATAGTTCTGTCACCTAGCGGTGCATCAAGGACATAATTCTTCTGTGCAGCAATGAGGATAATGCTCACATCACGGGCCTAGTCCGCATCATTGCTACTATCAACTTTCAACTTAGTTTTCTATAGGAACATATCATAAATAAAACGGGGAAGCTATACGCGAGCAATTGATCTACAACATACATATGCAAATACTATCAGGACTAAGTTCATGATAAATTTAAGTTAAATTAATCATATTACTTAAGAACTCCCACATAGATAGACATCCCTCTCGTCGTCTAAATGATCACGTGATCCATATCAACTAAACCATGTCTGATCATCACGTGAGATGGAGTAGCTTTCAATGGTGAACATCACTAAGTTGATCATATCTACTATATGATTCACGTTCGACCTTTCGGTCTCAGTGTTCTGAGGCCATATCTGCATATGCTAGGCTCGTCAAGTTTAACCCAAGTATTCTGCATGTGCAAAACTGGATTGCACCCGTTGTATGTGAACATAGAGCTTATCACACCCGATCATCACGTGGTGTCTCACCACGAAGAACTGTCGCAACGGTGCATACTCAGGGAGAACACTTATACCTTGAAACTTTAGTAAGGGATCATCTCATAATGCTACCGTCGAACTAAGCAAAATAAGATGCATAAAAGATAAACATCACATGCAATCAAAAAATGTGACATGATATGGCCATCATCATCTTGTGCCTTTGATCTCCATCTCCAAAGTACCATCATGATCTCCATCTTCACCGGCATGACACCATGATCTCCATCATCTTGATCTTTATCAACGTGCCATCACATGGTCGTCTCGCCAACTATTTCTTTTGCAACTATTGCTATCGCATAGCGATAAAGTAAAGCAATTATATGGTGCTTGCATCTTATCCAATAAAGAGACAACCATAAGGCTCCTGCCAGTTGCCGATAACTTCAACAAAACATGATCATCTCATACAACAATTTATATCTCATCACGTCTTGACCATATCACATCACAACATGCCGTGCAAAAACAACATAGACGTCCTCTACTTTGTTGTTGCAAGTTTTATGTGGCTTCTAAGGGCTTCCAGCAAGAACCGTTCTTACCTACGCATCAAAACCACAACGATTTTTCGTCAAGTGTGTTGTTTTAACCTTCAACAAGGACCGGGCGTAGTCAAACTCGATTCAACTAAAGTTGGAGAAACAGACACCCGCCAGCCACCTGTGTGCAAAGCACGTCGGTAGAACCAGTCTCATGAACGTGGTCATGTAATGTCGGTCCGGGCCGCTTCATCCAACAATACCGCCGAATCAAAGTAAGACGTTGCTGGTAAGCAGTATGACTATTATCGCCCACAACTCTTTGTGTTCTACTCGTGCATATAACATCTACACATGGACCTGGCTTGGATGCCATAGTTGGGGAATGTACAATTTCAAAAAAATTCCTACGATCACGCAAGATCTATCTAGGAGAAACATAGCAACGAGTGGGGAGAGTGTGTCCACGTACCCTCGTAGACCGAAAGCGGAAGCGTTTAGTAATGCGGTTGACGTAGTCGAACGTCTTCGCGATCCAACCGATCAAGTACCGAATGCATGGCACCTCCGCGATTTGCACACGTTCAGCTCAGTGACGTCCCTCGAACTCTAGATCCAGCTGAGGCCGGGGGAGAGTTTCTCCAGCACGATGGCATGGTGACGGTGATGATGAAGTTACCGACGCAGGGCTTGCCTAAGCACTACGACAATATGACCAAGGTGGAAAACTGTGGAGGGGGGCACAACACATGGCTAAATATCAACTTGTGTGTCTATGGGGTGCCCCCTCCCCCGTATATAAAGGAGGGGAGGAGGAGAGGGCCGGCCACAAGGGGCGCGCCCAAGGGGGGGATTCCTACTCCTAGTAGGAGTAGGTTCCCCCTTTCCTAGTCCAAGTAGGAGAAGAAGGAAGGAGAGGAAGAAGAGAAGGAAAAGGGGGCCGGCACCTAGCCCTAGTCCAATTCTTCCACCACTAGGCCCATGAGGCCCAATAACTTCCGGGGGGGTTCCGCTAACCCCCGGTACACCGAAACTTATCTGAAATGACCCGAACCATTCCAGTTTCCGAATGTAGCCTTCCAACATATGGATATTTATGTCTAGACCATTTCGAGACTCCTCGTCATGTCCGTGATCTCATCCGGGACTCCGAACAACCTTCGGTACATCAAATCACATAAACTCATAATACCAATCGTCATCGACATTAAGCGTGCGGACCCTACGGGTTCGAGAACTATGTAGACATGACCGAGACACCTCTCCGGTCAATAACCAATAGTGGAACTTGGATGCTCATATTGGCTCCTACGTATTCTACAAAGATCCTTATCTGTCAAACCGCACAACAACATACGTTGTTCCCTTTGTCATCGGTATGTTACTTGCCCGAGATTTGTTCGTCGGTATCATCATACCTAGTTCAATCTCGTTACCGGCAAGTCTCTTTACTCGTTCCATAATGCATCATCCATAACTAACTCATTAGTCACATCGCTTGCAAGGCTTATAGTGATGTGCATTACCGAGAGGGCCCAGAGATATCTCTCTGATA
Organism: Aegilops bicornis; assembly: GCA_021605145.1. Lineage (NCBI taxonomy): Eukaryota > Viridiplantae > Streptophyta > Magnoliopsida > Poales > Poaceae > Aegilops > Aegilops bicornis. Next base: position 252,019,362 of record CM038671.1, read on the forward strand.
CACGGAGTGACAAATCCTAATATCGATCTATGCCAACCCAACAAACACCTTCGGAGACACCTGTAGAGGATCTTTATAATCACCCATTATGTTGCGACGTTTGATAGCACACAAGGTGTTCCTCCGGTATTCGGGAGTTGCATAATCTCGTAGTCATAGGAACATGTATAAGTCATGAAGAAAGCAATAGCAATAAAACTCAACGATCGTAATGCTAAGCTAACAGATGGGTCTTGTCGATGACATCATTCTCTAATGATGTGATCCCGTTCATCAAATGACAACACACGTCTATGGTCAGGAAACATAACCATCTTTGATTAACAAGCTAGTCAAGTAGAGGCATAATAGGGAGACTCTGTTTAACTATGTATTCACACATGTACTAAGTTTCCGGTTAATACAATTCTAGCATGAATAATATATTTATCATGATATAAGGAAATATAAATAACAACTTTATTATTGCCTCTAGGGCATATTTCCTTCAAGGACGGCTAGGATGTTGGAGGAGGAGAGGGCCTGCATCGACATGCGTAACTGGGCCATGTACGAGCTCCTCGTGGTAAGTTTCTTCTGCATATTAGCCAAATCATGCACGTAATGTTCGTTTCATTACTAGCTAATATGACTGACTCGTTAAAACCAAATGTGTAGTTTGTGTGCCAAAAGGCCGGTCAGACCCCTCCGCTAATGCTAGAGATTGCTCCGGGGACCACGGTGAGTTTAATTTGAATGGTCATTAGTTACTAGTAGTAACATTTTAGTGTCGTCATGCTAACGAGACATTACAAATGATCTTTGGTGGAGCGTACCTCCACACAAGCATCACATGATCCTTCTCCAGGTCGTGGTACCGACACGAGCAACGCCGGTGCTTCACCTCCGCAATGACGGTAAGTTTTCTCTAGTGTTTTGCTGAACAAATGCATAATGACCTAGACTTAGCTTTATTTCCTCCAAAATGCTTACCATAATGACCTAGACTTAGCTTATTTTCCTTCAAAATGACATAATTAGCTTACTTAGCTCCAAAATGATCCATTTTACCTTAGTTAGCTCTGTCTATACTTAGCTTTGTTTCCTCCAAAATGACCTAAGTTATCTCTAATATGCTTAGTTACCTAGGTTTGCTCAATAATGACATACACTTAGCTTACTTGTGTAAAAAATGGCATAATTAGCTTACTTAGGTTTGAAATGGCATAACAACCTTGGTAACCTCATATATGTCATATACTTAGCTTATGTTCCTCGAAAATGACATAATAAGCTTAATTAGCTCCAAAATGATCAATTTTACCTAAGTTAGCTCCAAAATGACCTAAGTTAGCTCTAATATGCTAAGTTAGCTCTAATATGCATAGTTACCTAGTTAACTCAATAAATACCTATACTTAGCTTACTGATGTCAAAAATGGCATAATATGCTTAGTTAACTAAAAATGGCATAATTACCTAGGTTAGGTCAATAATGATCCATTTTACCTAAGTTAGCTCCAAAATGATCCATTTTACCTAGGTTAGCTCCAAAATGATTCATTTTACCTATGTAGCTCCAAAATGATCATTTTACCTAAGTTAGTTACAAAATGATCCATTTTAGCTTGGCTAGCTCCAAAATGATCCATATTAGATAGGCTAGCTCATAAATGATCCTTTTTACGTAGGTTGGCTCCAAAATGATCCATTTTAGCTAAGCTCATAAATGGTCCATTTACCAAGGTTAGCTCCAAAATGATCCATTATACCTAGGTCAGCTCCAAAATGATCCATTTTACCTAGGTTAGTTCCAAAATGATCCATTTTAGCTAAGTTAGCTCATAAATGTCTTTTTTTACCTAAGTTAGCTCACAAATGTCATTTTTACCTAAGTTAGCTCATAAATGACATATATTTCTGCTTCTTATTCTTCTTCATTTTCTTCTTCTTCTTCTTCTTCTTCTTCTTCTTCTTCTTCTTCTTTTTCTTCTTCCTCTAATCTTCTTATTCTAACTTTCTTATTTCCCATTTTGTAGATTTCATTCACTTCACGGAAGCTTGCATTGATGGAGTGCTTGTTATCCCTTTCTCTGTTTCTTTTCTATCGATGAACTATGCATGTATGGTTGGATGAAACTATTCTAATATGTATGGTTGGATGCCTGTATGTAGAACTTGTTATGTAGAGTTCGATGGAACTATGCATGTATGATGAAATTATATGTGTTGGATATCTCATATGATTGCTGTGAAATTGCCCTGTGAAATATATATATATATATATATATATATATATATATATATATAGCGTGGGTCTACTATGATAACACCACGAAGAGTCTTATTCTAATAACAAGAGCTTATTACGCTAACAATTCAACCTTGCACAAACCACCAAAGTGAACTGCAAAGAAAAACAACAAAAGGACAACCCTACCTAGTGCCTTCATCCTCGCCTGTACACCCACCCACCCCGACCTGCTTCTTCATACCCTGCCCTGCTCACCACCACCCTCGCCACACGCCACAGACCACCCTTCCTCACACAGACCACCCTCCCGCCTGGCTGACCACGGGCGACGGTCGAATCCATGGCGCCCACCCCACCACCACCAGCTCCTCCCCCCGCCTGACAGCCCCCTTCCCTACACCGCCTTCCTCTCCCACCCGCCTTGCAGTGGCACAGGCCATGTCCCCCGACCACCTACCACCGGCCAAGCACCACCCAAGCAACCACAGATTGGCGGATCCGGCTCCACCTCCCCTCATCTCCCCTCCTCGAAACTTCGCACAAGACGGGTCCCGCCCCCGCCCTCCTCACGCCACCGCGCCGGACGGCCTGAGTAGCACCGGAGGCCAGCCCGCCTGCCCCTCCATGTTGTGTGCCCCTCCTCTCCCTCCTTTCCTTCTTCCTCCTCCTCACATCTCCCTCACACACTTGTCCCGCAGGAGCTGTCGTGCCATCTCAAGCTTGCCCCGTCACCGCTGCTCTAGATCTGGTTGTCTTCATGCTACGTACTCGCGTGGGATCCAACCGCTTCAAGGCAGATCCGCCCCAACAAAGAGGAGTGTGGCGCTGCATCTCCGCCCGTGGGCTCCTCCATGACGGAAGTTAGGGGTGCCCGGCATCCGGGGTTGGCGGTGGTCCGATGGCCTCCTCTCCTCGCCCACCCCCTGCTCACCCTGCCGTGCCCACGGGATCATGGGCTCATGGTGGATCCCTCTGCAGTTTGTGGTGTGTGTCGGTGCAGTGCAGAAGGCGCATGCTTGCAGGCCTCCAAGACTATTTGTTTGTGTATGTGAAAAAATGCATACAGAGACTATTTGTTTGTGTATGTGAAAAATGCATGTAGAGCGGATGTGTCGCGTTCATTTTTGTTGTTGTTTTTTAATGACAGATAACATCAGAAAAATTGATCTCTGTATGTTATCAATGTAGTGCATTTGACCCTTCATTTTCGCTGCGGTGCGGCTGGGTGTGCAGTCCACTAGCGAGGGCGCTTTCCATGCGGTGGTTGTTCGAAGAGAGACAAACAATGTAGTTCACTCCGTTTGTGTAGCAGCTCATTACCCCTCTATATGAAGTGCAATTTGTTTTGTGTCTTAAAATCAGTCATCTATATCAGCATTTGCAGTGCAATTTGTTTTGTGTGACTTAAAATTCAATAGACTACATCAACACTTGAAGTGCTTTTGGTCCTTGGATGTGGTTCGGTTTTGAGAGTGATGTTGTTCACTTGCGCCCAACCTGAAAGTGTTAAAATTTAGTGAAACAATAAAATAGTAATGCGGTTCACTTTGATATATGTCGCGGTTCACTTGGCCTAGGCTCTGCGGTCCACTCTCGTTCGTAAAAAAAGTTGAAAAAAAGAAAACAAAAACTCGTATGAGAAAAATTACGTGTGACAAAAGAAATTATGCAGCTCGCTTGCCCATCCGATGCAGTGCGGTTTTCATTCTGCAGCAGTGCGGTCGGCCGTATGATGTTGTTCACCCCTTAAGTGCAAAAGAAATTGTTACGGAAGCAAAAAAAAGTAATGCGGTTCACTTCTTGATAGTGTTGTGGTTCATTTACACCCGATGTGAAGTGCACTCTATTTTCGCCCTTGAAAAAATGCGTTTGAATAAAAGAAACCATGCAGTTACATTAACCGTATGATGCGGTGGCAGTTTTCGAATCGATGAAGTACCCACGTCGATTTGGGTGTCGCGAAAAACAGAGTATCCGCATTTCAGTAAATTCGAAATTTCTCTTAAACCGTAAAGAATTAGAGGGAGTGTTCTACATGAAAAAATTGCGCCTCGTCGATATCTTTTCAACGACGTATCAAACATTTGAAATTTTTGAAAAACATGAAAACAGTACCAAACATTTGAATTTTTTTGAAAAACAGAATTCCGCGATTTAGTAAATTTGAAACTGCTCTTAAACCGTAACGAATTAGAGAAAAAATAGATATGAAAAAGATGCACCTCGACTTTATCTATCCAACGGTGTATCGTTTGCTTCATTCCGACGAGCAGTTTAGAGATAAACGCGAAAAAACGCTTGCTGCCACTCGTTGTGGGCTGCACCATTTTCAAAACTGCTCTTAAACCGTGAGGAATCTCCAAAAGTGTTCAACATGGCGAAGTTGCGCCTAATCCATAGCTTTCCAACGGTATATTATACGGCTCGTTCTGGTAACGGTTAAAAAAATGGAGCAAAAATAGTACTGAGAAAACACAGCGTGCAGTTTTTTTCCGACATGAAGTTCACTCGCGTGAGTACTGCAGCACACTTGGTTCAAATAATGACGAGCACTTGTGTTGACCGTGCAATGCGGAAGTGTTAGCAGAATAGTTATTCTGCTAATATTAGCAGAATAGACCGGCTATATGTATATATATATATATATATATATATATATACATGTCGTCTATTCTACAATCGATGATAGAATAATATTCTACAATAATCTCGTACTTCCCGGAATAAAGATCTGGTACTTCTTCTGCATAACACAACCGTACTTCTTTTTCGTAAAGTCGGTACTGCTCTTCTGTACTTGCATAGTAATACACTAATAGATTCTAAACCGTTAATCGGAATTGCGCAAAGATATACCGTTGGAAAGCTACAGAAAATTCTCAATTCTTATATATTGTAACTTGCTTCACTTTTTTTATTTTTTGATGAATTTTCAAAAAACAGAAATCATCACAAGCTAAATGAAAAGTGTTTTGAACAAAATTCTTTAACCACTTATCGGAATATAGCAAATTATATACCATTGAAAAGCTACTGAAATTGACAAACATTTTCATGTTTTAAGTTTTTTCAAATTTTGCACAGTTTTGGAATAGTTTTGAAAATACTAAAAATCTGTTTTTATTAAAAGATGATCATAGATCATTTTTGGATATCGAAATGATGCAAATGATATGGCGTTGGAAAGGTACTGAAATTCCCATCTTTTTCGTGTATTAATGTTTTTCAAATTTTACATAATTTTTGAGCAGTTTTGAAAATACCGAGATTCATTCAAAATAGACGAATAGTAATTATATATTAATTTTTTAACCACTTCTCGGAATAGCGCAAATGATATACCGTTGGAAAGCTACTGAAATTTGCAAACGTTTATTTAAGTTTTTTCAAATTATGCATAGTTTTGAAATAGTTTTGAAAATAGTAAATTTTAGATCTATTAAAATATGATCATTTATGTTCTTTGGACCTCGGAATGATGCAAATGATATGGCGTTGGAAAGGTATTGAAATTTAGCAAATTTTTGTGTATTAACATTTTCTAATTCTTCATGGTTTTGAACAATATTCAAAATACCGAGATTTTTCATGTTACAAGGAAATAGTATTGTATACGTGGAATATAAGTTTCATCTTTGCATAATAAAGAAGTTTCTATACTTCTCAAAGTGATTAAATTGTACTGCCAACAACTTTTTTTCCAGAGAACTCAAATTCCCTCCACATGTACCTTGCACTTATGTGGAATATGAGTTTCGTACTGCCCGTTAATAATAATAATAATTGTACGACTCGAAATAAATAAATTGTACTGCTTGGATTTTTTTCAAAAAAGAACACAACTTTGCCTTGTACTTCTGTGGAATACAAGTTTCGTACTGCTCTGCAATAATTTTTTTTTGTATTAATCAAAATGATTAAATTGTATTGCTCGTAAATTATTTTACATAAGTCAGTTTCCTTCGACATGTATCTTGTACTTCTTGGGAATATCAGTTTCGTACTTCTTGATCTTATAGAGTTTGTACTTCTCAATTACACAATTTTTATTAAGGCTAGTTTTGCATTTTTATCTCAGACCGCTTCTTCAAGATATTAGATCGCTACTCTTCACTCTGAGAACCTTTTGCACTTCCCTAAGTTTGCTAATTCCACAGCTCCAAGTAGCATTGCAAAAGATGAGTACCAAATTAGCATAAAGGACACCTGTCGCTACTTCAAACTACTCGGTACTTCTCTCAGTGTAACTATGGTACTGCCTCCCTAGCAGGAATAATTCTAAGCAGGTACTTCCTCGCTCGCATGGTGTACTGCTCTGAACTTCTACCTAAATATTGTATGTACTTCCCATTACTACTACCTTTGTACTTCCCGTAATTATCCACTCAACAGGTCAAAATTTCATTCAATCTCCTCGCCGCCCGCCGGAGTAAAAAGAATGCCACGATGAAGAGAATTACATTTTACCCTCGCACCTCTCGCTGGAGAAGGATCTCGTGCTTGTGCTCGACGTTGGAACCCATAATAACCCCGCACCCATAGAATACGAGTTTCGTACTGCTCTGCAATAATATTTTTTTTGTATTACTCAAAATGATTAATGATTAATTTGTATTGCTCGTAAATTATTTTACATACGTCAGTTTCCTTCGACATGAATCTTGTACTTCTTGGGAATATCAGTTTTCGTACTTCTTGATCTTATAGGGTTTGTACTTCTCAATTACGCAATTTTTATTAAGGCTAGTTTTGCATTTTTATACGCCTTCTTTGCTTCAAGATATTATGTCTTGCTACTCTTCACTACAGAGAACCTTTTGCACTTCCTAAGCTTTGCTAATTCCACAGCTCCAAGTAGCATCTGCAAAAGATGAGTACCAAATTAGCATAAAGGACACCTGTCTTGCTACTTCAAACTACTCGGTACTTCTCTCGGTGTAACTATGGTACTGCCTCCCTAGCAGAATAATTCTCAGCAGTACTTCCTCGCCGCATCTTTGTCTTGCTCTGTACTTCTACCTAAATATTGTATGTACTTCTCATTCTTGCTACCCTTGTACTTCCTTAATTCTCCACTCGGTGAGTCAAAATTTCATTCAATCTCCTCGCTAGCGAGAGGAGAATAATACAACTGGAGAGGCCGGGAGGCGTGGGACGGAGGAGCGCACGAGCGAGGACTACGTGGCTGTGGCGAAGGCTGGTAGACGAAGGCACAGGAGCCCGGGAAGATGAGGCGGCGGAGGAGCACGGCGGCCATGGGCGTCGCGGGGTGTGCCGGGGAGAGCAGCAGGTGGGCGAGGCGCAGCGCGAGGGCGTATGGGTGGGAGGCGCGGAGGGCATGGAACGTCCGCTCTGCCATGCGTCTCGTTCGGGCGACGCCAGTCCCCAAGAAGACTGCCGTGGCCGGTCCAGCGCCAGCGCCGCCACCAAGTGGAACCAGGGGCAGCCTCACCGGGGAAGAAGGTGGTTAACAAGGAAGGGAGGTGCGTCTTGAGGTAGGATGGCTCACGGGAGGGAGAAGGTCTTGTGGCGAGGTGGGATGGCTCATGGGAGGAAGAGATCTGTGGCCAGGGGAGGAAGAGTCTGGGATCGGGGTGGGGAGGTGGCGGCGGGATCGGGGATCTGTTTTGGGATCCGGGCAGGTGTTGCTGGTGGTCGGTCTCCGATTCAAAACTACCTTATATAGGGGCTTGCCAATTGTAGAATATTATTCTACAATCAGTTGTAGAATAGACCCACCCTATATATATATATACACACACACACACAACACACACACATACATACATACATAAACACTATTCTGATCACGGGATCAGAATAATATTCTGATCGCAACTTGAACTGCATGAGTAACGTGCCTGAACTTCCCTCTGTACAAACCCGACCTTCGGGCTACCTTCGCAACCGTGGCTTCCCAATTATTACAGTTAGTCGTGTTCTATACGATGTCGATGTAATCTAGAAACGTTTTTAGAAACTAAATACCGGTTTTAAATAGGAATCTCGCTCGTTGGCGGATTTTGCTCTTGGGTCGTGATGAAATTGCGTTTTTTGCAATTTTACTGCCTGAGTTGTTCGACCTGAACTTCTCCCAGTGCTAGGTTGAACTTCCGCCAACATTACCCAAATAGGGCTTGCGATATACCGTTGGAAAGCTATGGACACCAGTATCATGACCCAAGTTAAATTTTTGGCAAAATGTAAGTGGTTTAAGAGCAGTTTTGAAAACTGTTTTTTCTTCATACAAAAAACGTGAACCGTATTTTTGATCGCATTTTAAAACCATTTATCAAAATGAGGCAAATCATATGGCGTTGGAAAGCTGCTGCAAAACCGCTCCTTCCACATGTCGAAAGTTTTCTCTAATTCCCTACGGTTAAAGAGTAATTCGGAAAATCGTAAAATTTCGCAAACCGAAAAGCTGAGTTCGTATTTTCGATGTCATTTCTAAACGGCTAATCCAATTGAGGCAAATGATATGGCGTTGGAAAGTTTATGAAAATGCGCTACTTTTCATGTTGAAAGTTTTTTCTAATTTTGAACGGTTTAAAAGCAATTTATAAAATTGTCCAAGTTGCACCGAGTTTGTATTTTCGAGCTAATTTTTTAACCCTACATCCGAATGTAGCAGATGATATGGCATTGGAAAGCTTGAGGAAATGCGATTTTTTTTAATATATATTGTTTCTCTCAATTCCTTACTGTTTTAAGTCAATTTTGAAAATTACTAAAAATGTATTTTCACCGTAATTTCTACAAACTTTATCGGAATGGAGCAAATAATATACCACTGAAAAGCTAAGGAAAATGTGAAACTTTTTCATGTTGATGGTTTTATGTGATTCCAAGCCGTTTTCAAGTAATTTCGAAAATGGCGAGATCATGTGTTCTGCCTTTATCGCGAAACAGATTATTCGAAGATGCACCGCGTGAAGAACCTGAATTTCTCGGCATGTCTACTTGAACTTCACTCTATTTTTCACGTGCTTTTTTTGCTCGTAGCTCTCCATCCACTCACCGGAATTGAGCAAGTAATATACCGGTGGAAAGCTGATGTAAACACGCAACTTTCCCGTGTTGATCGTTTTTTCATACTTGCGACGATTTTAAAAAATTTCATCTCAAATTCATTCACTATAGTAGTCGAACTTCCTGCTGTTTTCATGTTGAACTTTTGTGACGTATTTTCGTTCGTTATTTTCTCATCCATTTCGTCAGTGTTACACAAATGATATTCTTTTTGTACAAACCTCTCTCACAATATATATTTTTAACTTTCTCCGACCGCGGACTCGAACTTACACAAATGATATTTCTGTCGTTTTGATGTAAATTAAAGAAATGACGAGATCGTGATTTCTTCCTTCATTGCGAATGGAAACGCACTGCGTGAAGTAGTTGAACTTCTCGCGCATGTCTGTTTTGAACCTCACTCTGTTTTTGACGTGCTGTTTTTTGCACTGCATGAAGTATTTGAACTTCTGGGGCATGTCTGTTTGAACTTCACTCTGTTTCACATTATTGTTTTTTTCTTATATGAAATACACACCATGTAGTACGTGAACTTCTGGTTGTTATCACTTTGAACTTCTCTCTGGTTTGACAGAATTATTTTAAAACACAAAAAATAACATATTTTTTATGTATTTTGGACATCTAAATAGACGGTGAACCTCTCTCACAAGAATTTTTTGAACTTTTCCTCCTTTGAGCACTTGAACTTCTAGCAACCATTTTTTCGTTTATGAGTTGTTTTTAAAAGTGGAAAAAATGATGTTGTGTTTTTTATTTTTTTAACAGGTAAATCCTAGGTTTTAATAAACTCCAAACTTCTCTGTTATTTCAATATGAACTTCACATTTTTATATTTTGAGTAAAGAATTGTATTCAATTTTTATACGGAAAAAATCGAACATGGAAATACAAGGTGAACCTCTCTCGCAAGAAATTTTGAACTTCCCCGGGCAGAGCACTTGAACTTCTTTAAACTAACCTTTTAAGATTTTATTTTTCTATACTTTTATTCTCACCTGAAATGCATTCCTTGCAGTAGTTGAACTTCTCGTTGTTTTCACCTTGAACTTCTGTCACGTATTTTTTTTCAACCTCTCTCACAAGATTTTTGAACTTTCTCGGCCGAACACTTGAACTTCTAGCAAAAAAAAAACTCTAGGCTTTGCATTTTTGTTCTTTTTTAATACAAAATGCACACCATGTAGTACATTAACTACTAGAAGTTATCAATCTAAACTTCTGAGAACATGCGTTCTGCCTTCATCGGAAAAACAGTCTCTCCAAAAATGCACTTTGTGAAGAGGTTGAACTTCTGGAGCAGTTCTTTTTGAACTTTACTCTGCTTTCACGTGTTGTTTTTTACCCGTAACTCCCCAACCGCTTACCGGAATTGAGCAAATGATATACGAATGGAAAGCTGTTGAAAACACGCAACTTTCTCGTGCTGATTAGTTTTCATGCTCGCGATGGTTCAAAAGAATTTTTTGAATATATAAAAATGTATTTTAAACGGTATACATGAAAATTTTAAACCGCTCATCGAAATGTAGCATATAATATACGGTTGGAAAGTTTATGAAGTTCGGAGTCTCATAATCTAATTTTTGAACCGTTTAGGGTGGTTTGTATTCTTTTATTCTCATTTGAAATGCATCCGTATAGTAATTGAACTGCTCGCTGTTTTCATATTGAACTTCGGCCACATAGTTTTTGTTTGTAATTCCTCACCCTTTCCTCAGAGTTCCACAAATGATAAATCATTAGAAACTTGTTGAAAAGATGCAACTTTTTTTAATACGGTTAAACTTTTCTTTTCGAACAACATACACCAATTTATTTTTCGAACAAAGCATACAATATACCCCTTGAAAAGTTGTTGAATAGAGAAGAATTTTTTCTCATGTAGAGTTTTTTTGTTCCAAATTTGTAATGGATTGAGAGAATTATTTTAAAACATGGGACACAACATCTTTTTTGTGTTTTTTGAGTATGTAAACACACGTTAAACCTCTCAAACAAGAATTTTGAACATCCGAGGGAAGAGCACTTGAACTTCTAACAACAAAAAATTGACTTAACCTTTTTTACTATTTTTTCTCGTACGAAACACATACCATGCAGTACATGAATTTCGGTCATTATCACCTTGAAACTTCTCTGTGTTTCACTTTAGTAACGGAAAAAATCTGAGTTTTTATAGACGTCGAACCGCCCTAACTTTTTTATTTGAACTTCTTTGTGTGTGTTTTATAAATGTGAAAGTTTGAAGTTCTTGCTTTTATTTCTTTTAGTACCAAGAAAATGTAAGTTTTTTATAAATAGCGAACTTCTCTATTTTTGTAATTTGAAATTCTTGGTTTTATTCTAAGAAAATATATAATTTACTCTTACATCTTTTTTTAGAAATGCACCTTTTTACTATATGCGAACTTCAACTTTTTTATACATGAACTTCAACGTGAATTTAAATTTATTTTAGAAATGGGGAAACTTCGTATTTTATAAACTTTTTGAAATGTTATGTTATTTAATTTGACCTTTCTTGGATTTTTTAGAAATATGAAAAATATGTTTTGCAACAAAAATCAAAGTGCTATTTTTTTAACCTCTTTGTTTTGATAAGCATCTTTCAATTTATGATTTTTGCTAGAGTTTTAGTGCTTGAACTTCTAGTGGCTTTTATATTGAACTTTTGAGGATTTTTATGTTTGACTCAGCAAATACACATTCATAATTCATTAAACAAAGGAATGGCAGCACTGATGTTGTAAAAGCAGCAAACAAAACAGATCAGCAACATACACATTCATATTTCTCAATCTCTCACTCCGTATAATGCAAATGATGCACACATTTCAACAAAATTTTAACTTTTGTTTACCAAAGTCGCAAGCAATAGTGTTTGTGGATAGGGAAAAATCAGTTTTAATAAGTAGTGAACTTCTCTCTTTTTTTAATTTGGACTTTCTTGGTTTTTCAATCTGAAAATTCTTCGTTTTTAGTTTTTGGAAACAAAAAAAATTAACTTTGAATTTCTTTGTTGTTTCAATCTGAACTTCTTGTTTTTATTTTTTTTAAATGGGGGAAATTTTGATTTTGTTTTTTGGTAAATTTGTGTAGTGTTTGTGGTAAACTTTTCAATTGGTTTTATTTCTTAAAGTGGTTTTTTTTCTTTTTAACATATAAACTTCCAAGAGTTACACGAAACTTTCTATCATGTTACATATTCTTGAACTTTTTTGTTTATTATATTTGAACTTCTTTCTTTTTATACACAAAAATAAAATAAACCACCTAGTTTTTCCATGAACACACACAGAACACAAGCACACATGGAGAGGAACGCATGTGATTTATTATCTTTGAACTTATTTGTTAAAGAGCATGGAAGGTCGGCCTCCTCACGTAGTTGTGGTCGGCGACGAGCAGTAGGATGGGCGGCCGCTGACGAGAGCAGCTGAGCTCACCAGAGCGAGGGGTGGCCAGTTTTTCTAAGCTCGCCACGTGCTCCCGAAGTGCTCTCTGTACTGCCGCTAAAGTCCAAATCCACCTCGCCCTGAAGAAGGGGCGGCCTCGCGCTGGATGAGGTGGGGGTGATAACGCGCAAGGAGGAAGCGGAGGCGGCCTCGTGCCGGAAGTTGGCAGGGGTGGCGGCGTGCCAGGAGGTTGCGGGGGCGGCGGCAAGCCGGAAGGAGGCATTCGGGGGGCACACAAGCATCGCTGCGGCAGGGAGCTGGGCATCAGGGGTAGGTCTGTGTACATGAACTTCTCCAGTGTAAAATCTTCAAATATTTTTTTACTTTTTTTTCTTTTGTTTGAGGTACAAACACAAAGTAATAAGAGCCAGAGAGCAAGCGAGCTTAATAAGTTACGACGTAATTATCAAACTACACTTTTTGCTTGACCTTTCCTCCACACGTACAGCACACTGCTGCAAAGTAGGGATCATCTATTGACCCATCTCTTGCCTTCTAAACTCCTTGTACTGCTGGTAGCGCTCAGGTAGTCCTTCCTTGTACTGCTACTAGACTAAACAAACTACATACCAAGAGGAAGTATGGGTGATCCATTACCAGTCTCCATCAGTTATATAATGGCTCAAATTAAACTAGAAAGCAGAAGTAGACAGACAACAACAGCAAAACAGAGGACGGCTTGCAACTGAACCAGACGCAGCATTCACCCAAGGCAACTTACTGAATTTCAGAAGGGAAAAGCTCTGAACCTGAAGCTCTACAGAATCTGAAGCACAGCGGGGTGGGAAGTAGTCACGCAGCCTAGGTGGTAGCTGATGGCGCACAAGGGAATCTTGGCGTCGGAAGCTCCGCGGACTGGTGATGGAGGGCGGAGGCTTGCGGCAAGCCAGGCACAGCGCGGGAGTGGAGTGGCGGCAGCGGCCACTCCATGGATGAACCTTCCCCGGGAAGGTCAAGGTAGCCCTCCTGAGAAGGTCGATGCGGCCGGAGATGCAGGGGCGGCGGTGCACTAAGGCGTGCGGCAACGGCTGGTGCCCGTGCAACAGGAGAAAGGAGCCAGAGCTCAGACGCTGCTCGGTTGCCCCCTTGGCCGAGTGTCCCCCTGTGCGGATGTGTACCGCGGCGAGGTGCAATGGCTGGTGGTCGCGCAAGAGGAGAGAGGAGCCAGTGCTCGAGCTCCGCTCGGTTGTCCCCATGACCGAGCGCCACGTGTGGTCGATGTGGGCGGGGCGGGGGAGTTGTAGTTGTGGGTGGGTGTGCGGCGGCGCTCCGCCGCGGGGCAAGCAGCAATCGGTGATGGGCTCGCACGGGCTGGATTACGGCAGGGGAGGGGCCCTGTGATGTCCCGAGCAGCAACTCGAGAATCACAGGACGAAGTGAGGTAATGGGAAGGGGATTGACCGAGAACGAAGGAGCTTGAGCAGCTCAGTTCATTCTTAATTCGATGCCCAGATCAGTACAAGGGGTTGGGCTTATAAGCACCATACAACTCACACTGCCCTCTAGCCCCACACCTTATACAGTATACTATGTGTCATATACGAAGGACATGACAATTTCCTCCCCTTGAAATGGAACTTGTCCTCAAGCTCGATACCCCTTGTACAGCTAGAGTTGTGATCAGTGAATGATATGCACCACTCCGGTTCAAGAAGAACGCAGCTAAATATAAGTGCAGAGGAAAGGATATGAGGCACTCGGAAACTGCACTGCAAATCTATCCAAGTCAGAAATGTGCAGAAGAAGTGAAGTTGAAGCCACATAATCGTCTCATCCTTCCTGTATACAAACTGCAAGTGCCAACACAGTAGCCAAGTGCAAGCTCGGGTATCTCCAGTGCCCTCACTGCTAAAATCCGCCTGAATGGGAGATCGGACGGCAGTGCGAGAGAGGAACTGTATAATGCCTGGGTCCCAAAGTCTGACAGGGAAATATGAGTGCTTCCACTCAACCATCAAAAGGAAGATGTCATGATGCAATCGGAGCAATACAAGACACCGCTGCTGAACAGCGTGAGGTAATGGCAACACTATGTTCTTTGCTTGCAGGAGCTTGAAAGTTGAACCTGTTGCTTGACAGAGACCAAGTTTGTGCAACACAAGTTGTTCTTTAGAGTAAGTTGCCTTGGATAAACCAGGGTTCCAATGCAAGAAACTGCATCCGATAGAAAACAAAAGTGTAGTGCTAGATGCCATCCAACCGTCTGGATTCCAAGGCAGTATCAATGAAGCAGTATATTTGCCATGCTGTAAGAAGGATCTCCATTCCCTGGACTAAAGGCAAGGAAAATTGTGAGCACTATTTGTCTCTGACCATCCATCAGTTAACCACAACTTGGAGTGAATGACACCAAGTAGCATCGCTCTCGACAATAATTGCAACAGCTGCATACCCGTTGCAATGCTGAGACTAAATGCACTTCCAAGCTCAATGTACTGCACCCGTCACGTCCAAGGAGTTGCAAAGTACCCAATGAATGCACATGAATTATTACAGAAGAAAGTCCAGGATCCCACTGGTGTGTAGCAGAATAAGGTACCTTACAAACAGAAGTGTCATGGAGTATTTGCAGCACTATACTTCCCAGGTGGCAACCCTTGGCAGCAAGACCTGAGTTAGCAAGATACTGAACCAATTGTGTGCTTTTCCCAGAACCAGTTTCCCCAATTAAGATCATAACCTGGTAGACGAAAGAAGACTGTCTCTTAACAGCTGAGACAAAATCATAGGAAAAGCCTCCTGCAGTTTCATCATTCAGATAAACAGAATCTTCGGAAGGACTAGTGCACTCCAACTCAACGGGCTCCCCAGGATATAACTCAGTCCAAACTTTCTCAACCTGATCCTTGGATTTTGCTTGAATGGACTTGACATTGTTACTGTCCAGTATTCTGCCATATAATCTCTTGCAGCCCTTTATGTATTGAGTCGGATTAAGCCGATGGCAGTGCCATATCCATTCACCATCAAGAGGTACAACCAAAGCCTCATCTGCATCAGCAGCCTCAATCTGCTTGGGACGCAGGGGAAGCCAGCAAGCTTTGTACTCTTTGAAGACCGGAAATACGTGCTTGTGTGGCTTCAGTCGAAATCCATCGCGGCGATCATTGTAGTTGTCGTTGTCTTGGCGGACGCTGCTGCGGTCGGGGCAGTCGTCGTTGTCGTGGCGGATGCCACGGCACCCGCGCGGCACCTCGTCGCCGCGATGTGCGTACTCCGGTTCGACGTCCACGTCGACGCGCCCCTGGAAATGGTTCTTGGGGTCCGCCGCCTTCCATGGCGGCGCGTACGGCTGGGGCACACTGTTGCTCGTGCCGCCGACGTGGACTTGGACGGGGTCGCACGCTTGCTGGACCGCGTCCAGATCCATGGCGATGGCGTCGACTCGCGCGCGGAGGTCGGTCACCAACAGGTTGATCCTGGCCTGCAGCGATGCGAGCTTGACCTCGAGCTTCTCCTCGAGCACGGACCGCCGCTCCTGCATGGAGTCCGCCACGGTCTGCTGGTTTGCTGGCTCGACTTGGGTGAGACAACCCGTCGAACAGCTGGTGGGCATGCTGAGTGCGTCCGCCTGTAGATCAGGGACAAGCAGCCCTTGTACGGCCATGGCGTCGGCCATAGCCCCCGTCGAGTCCCATGGAGCAGGAGGGCCGCCATAAGTGAACCTCGCTGCCCTCTTCGCTGGAGGCGGAGCGTGTTCTTGCGGTACGGGCGATGCCACCTGCTCGTGCTTCACGCCATCCGGGTCCTTGCGGAAGTCGCTGACCCCCGCGCGAAGGATGGTGCCCTCGCCGCCCCGCATCTTCAATTCGGGGAAGAACTTGTCAAATTTCTCCGATAGAACTCGCTCCAACATTTCTTGCAACGATTTTTGCATCTCCTCCATTCTATCGAGGACGAACAGAGTTTGGGCACTAGGCTAAGTGTGGATCGGATCGAAAACGAAGCTCTGAATACCAATTGTGATGTCCCGAGCAGCAACTCGAGAATCACAGGACGAAGTGAGGTAATGGGAAGGGGATTAACCGAGAACGAAGGAGCTTGAGCAGCTCAGTTCATTCTTAATTCGATGCCCAGATCAGTACAAGGGGTTGGGCTTATAAGCACCATACAACTCACACTGCCCTCTAGCCCCACACCTTATACAGTATACTATGTGTCATATACGAAGGACATGACAGGCCCGACGGCGGTGTTGTAGGTGGTCGGGACCAGCCGACAGCGCGGGAGGTGGCCGGGGCCCGGCGGCGGCGCGGGGCAGGGAGGGAGGCGGCGGCGGCGATTCAGTTCGGGGGGAGTGGCCATATGGGATCAGGGGAGGTTAGGGGAGGGGTTGTGGCTAGCCGGTGGATGGTTTTTTTTTGTTTTCTTTTACAAAAAAGAGGCAATGCAGCCTCTTTGCCGTCTGCCACTGATGGCAAAGGGACCACGTGGCAGCAACATGTGCAATCTGGGAGCTGTATCATTTGGTTACTTTGCCGTCTGCGGCAGACGGCAAAGGATGTGGGCCTTTGCCGTCCGCTGGCAGGCGGCAAAGGCTGTCATTAGCCACCTAATGTGGCTAACACCTGTTATTTACCGTTCACATTCTTCGCCGTCCGCCACAGACGGCAAAGGTTCTTTGTTGTTTGCTTTGAGAGAGCGGACGACAAAGAACCTGTTTACCGTAGCTTTCTTTGCCGGGAAACTTTGCCGTCGTTGGCAGACGGCAAAGAGGTTTGCCGTCCGCTTTTGGTACCTTTGCCGTCAACCATGGCAGACGGCAACGAAGCCGATTCCTGTAGTGTTATCTGCAGCTTGGAGATCCCAAAGACAATGATCAAACAAAGCAACACCTACCTCATGAACTGCTTTTGGAGGAAATATGAAACACAAGATAGAGGTATTGTTCATATTTCTTGGGACATAGTTTGCAAGGCCAAAATACAGGGAGGACTGGGAGTCCTTGATTTACTGATCCACAACAAGGCCTTGCTCATCAAATTCCTCCATAAATTCTTCAACAGGTTTGACATTCCTTGGGTAAACATTATTTGGGAAACACACTACCAAGAAAAATTACCAGCAGATAGCAAGGTAGGATCATTCTGGTGGAGGACAGTACTGAAACTACTCCCTACTTTCAAGCAACGTGCTATATGTAAAGCGGTTCAAGGTAATACTATTTTGGTGCGATAAATGGCAAGAACTCCCTCTCAATGTCAAATACCCAGAATTACACTCTTATGCAATCCAACAAGAAATATCTCTGCATTATGTTCTGGAGCACAATGATATCAGCTTGCTATTCCACAGACCTATGCCACAAGAGGCTTTTGTGCAATTTAATGCATTGCAAGACTTCATCAGAATGGAATTAGAGGGAAAAGACATCTGGACCTATGCATGGTCAGCACCTAAGTACTCTTCCATTAAGATGTACAAGGCCATTCAAGGGGATAGTGAAGGAAATATGCCCTAGAGGAAACAATGAAGTTGTTATTTATATTTCCTTATATCATGATAAATGTTTATTATTCACGCTAGAATTGTATTAAACGGAAACTTAGTACATGTGTGAATACATAGACAAACAGAGTGTCACTAGTATGCCTCTACTTGACTAGCTCGTTGAAACAAAGATGGTTAAAGTTTCCTAGCCATAGACATGAGTTGTCATTTGATTAACAGAATCACATCATTAGAAAATGATGTGATTGACTTGACCCATTCCGTTAGCTTAGCACTTGATCGTTTAGTATGTTGCTATTGCTTTCTTCATGACTTATACATGTTCCTATGACTATGAGATTATGCAACTCTCGAATACCGGAGGAACACTTTGTGTGCTACCAAACATCACAACGTAACTGGGTGATTATAAAGGTGCTCTACAGGTGTCTCCGATGGTACTTGTTGAGTTGGCATAGATCAAGATTAGGATTTGTCACTCCGATTGTCGGAGAGGTATCTCTAGGCCCTCTCAGTAATGCATGTCACTATAAGCCTTGCAATCAATGTGACTAATGAGTTAGTTGCGGGATGATGCATTACGGAACGAGTAAGAGACTTGCCGGTAACGAGATTGAACTAGGTATTGAGATATCGACGATCGAATCTCGGGCAAGTAACATACCGATGACAAAGGAAACAACGTATGTTGTTATGCGGTTTAATGAGATAAAGATCTTCGTAGGATATGTAGGAGCCAATATGAGCATCCAGGTTCTGCTATTGGTTATTGACTGGAGGCGTGTCTCGGTCATGTCTACATAGTTCTCGAACCCGTAGGGTCCACACGCTTAACGTTCGGTGACGATTTGTATTATGACTTTATGTGTTTTGATGTACGAAGGTAGTTGAGTCCGGATGAGACCAGGGACATGACGAGGAGTCTCAAAATGGTCGAGACGTAAAGATCGATATATTAGACGACTATATTCGGACATCGGAAAGGTTACGAGTGATTCGGGTATTTTTGGAGTACCGAAGAGCTACGGGAATTCGTATTGGGCCTTAATGGGCCATACAGGAAAGGAGAGAAAGGCCTCAAAAGGTGGCCGCACCCCTCCCCATGGACTGGTCCGTACTAGACTAGGGAGGGGGGCGACCCCTTCCTTCCTTCTCCTTCTCCCTTTCCTTTTTCCTATTCCATATGGGAGGTGGAATCCTACTAGGACTAGGGAGTCCTAGTAGGACTCCACACTTGGGCGCGCCCTGTGAGGGTCGGCCTCCTCCTCCCTCCATCCTTTATATATGTGGCCAGGGGGCACCCCATAGACACAAGTTGATCATTGATCTCTCTTAGTTGTGTGCGGTGCCCCCTCCACCATAATTCACCTCGGTCATATCGTAGCGGTGCTTAGGTGGAGCCCTGCGTCGGTAGCTTCATCAACACCGTCACTGCCGTCGTCTTGTGACGAAGCTCTTCCCAAGCTCTCTTTGGATCGTGAGTTCGCGGGGCGCCACCGAGCTGAGCGATGTGCTGAGCAGGGAGGTGTCGTATTGTAGGATCTTGAGAAGAGGTGTCTAGAGGGGGGTGATTAGACACTAAGTACCAAAGTTGCAGTTTTTAACTTCTTTTAGGTTTAAGTGGAGTTTAGGCACAAGTTTAACATTCTCATTCCATAACAAGCAAGCATGCAAAGAGTATATAGGCAGCGGAAAATAAAGCATGCAACTTGCAAGAATGTAAAGGGAAGGGTTTGGAGGATTCAAACGCAATTGGAGACATGGATGTTTTTGTCGTGGTTCCGGTAGGTGGTGCTATCGTACATCTATGTTGGTGGAGACTTGAACCCACGTAGGGTAACGGTTGCGCGAGTCCACGGAGGGCTCCACCCACGAAGGGTCCACGAAGAAGCAACCTTGTCTATCCCACCATGGCCGTCGCCCATGAAGGACTTGCCTCACTAGCGGTAGATCTTCACGAAGTAGGCGATCTCCTTGCCCTTACAAACTCCTTGGTTCAACTCCACAATGTTGTTGGAGGCTCCCAAATGACACCTAGCCAATCTAGGAGACACCACTCTCCAAGAAGTAACAAATGGTGTGTTGATGATGAACTCCTTGCTCTTGTGCTTCAAATGATAGTCTCCCCAACACTCAACTCTCTCTCACAGGATTTTGATTTGGTGGAAAGAAGATTTGAGTGAAAGCAACTTGGGAAGGCTAGAGGTCAAGATTCATATGGTTGGAATGGAATATCTTGGCCTCAACACATGAGTAGGTGGTTCTCTCTCGTAAGCGGTAAGTTGGAAGTGTAGGTTTGTTCTGATGGCTCTCTCCACGAATGAAGAGGAGGTGGAGGGGTATATATAGCCTCCACACAAAAACTAACCATTACACACAATTTACGAAACTCGGTGGGACCGAATCAACAAACTCGGTCGGACCGATTTAGTAAACCTAGTGACCGTTAGATTTTCGGTGGGACTGACATGCATCTCGGTAGGACCGATTTCGTTAGGGTTAGGGCATAACGTAATCTCGGTGATACCGATTACACAAACTCGGTGAGACCGATTTTGGTAATTAGCTAACCAGAGAGTTGGTCAGGCAAACTCGGTGAGACCGATTACTCAAACTCGGTGAGACCGATTTGGGTAATAAGTTAACCAGAAAGTTTGCATTGTAATCTCGGTAGTACCGATTGCGCAAACTCGGTGAGACCGATTTTGGTAATGGACATACACAGAGAGATTACAATCCCATCTCGGTGAGACCGAGATCCCTATCGGTGAAACCGATTTGCCTAGGGTTTGTGGCAGTGGCTATGACATCCGAACTCGGTGGCGCCGGATAGAAAGAATCGGTAGGGCCGAGTTTGACTTTAGGTTTAGGTCATATGTGGATGTGAGAAAGTAGTGGAGGGTTTTGGAGCATATTACTAAGCACATGAAGCAAGAGGCTCATTAAGCAACACCTCATCCCTCCTTGATAGTATTGGCTTTTCCTATAGACTCAATGTGATCTTGGACCACTAAAATGTAAGATGAAGAGTCTTGAGCTTGAAGCTTGAGCCAATCCTTTGTCATTAGCATCTTGAAGGAGTTCCCACATCCTTTAGTCCATGACACTCCATTGTTGAACTTATCTGAAATATACTAGATAAAAGTGTTAGTCCAACAAGAGATATGTTGACATTAATTACCAAAACCACCTAGGGAGCACTTGTGCTTTCACGTATGTTTGGTACCGAGGATCGGTCGATCGTGAAGACGTACGACTACATCAACCGTGTTGTTATAACGCTTCCGCTTACGGTCTACGAGGGTACGTAGACGACACTCTCCCCTCTCGTTGCGATGCATCACCATGATCTTGCGTGTGCGTAGGAAATTTTGAAATTACTACGTTCCCAACAGTGGCATCCGAGCCAGGTTTATGCGTAGATGTTATATGCACGAGTAGAACACAAGTGAGTTGTGGGCGATACAAGTCATATTGTTACCCGCATGTCATACTTTGGTTCGGCGGTATTGTTGGATGAAGCGGCCCGGACCGACATTACGCGTACGCTTACGCAAGACTGGTTCTACCGACGTGCTTCGCTGCAATTGGTGGCGGGTGTCAGTTTATCCAACTTTAGTTGAACTGAGTGTGACTACACCCGGTCCTTGTTGAAGGTTAAAACAACACTAACTTGACGAAATATCGTTGTGGTTTTGATGCGTAAGTAAGAACGGTTCTTGCTCAGCCCGTAGTAGCCGCGTAAAACATGCAACAACAAAGTAGAGGACGTCTAAGTTGTTTTTGCAGGGCATGTTGTGATGTGATATGGTCAAGACATGATGCTATATTTTATTGTATGAGATGATCATGTGTTGTAACGGAGTTATCGGCAACTGGCAGGAGCCATATGGTTGTCGCTTTATTGTATGAAATGCAATCGCCATGTAATTGCTTTACTTTATCACTAAGCGGTAGCGATAGTCGTAGAAGCAATAGTTGGCGAGACGACAACGATGCTACGATGGAGATCAAGGTGTCGCGCCGTTAAACAATGGTGATCATGACGGTGCTTTGGAGATGGAGATCAAAGGCACAAGATGATGATGGCCATATCATATCACTTATATTGATTGCATGTGATGTTTATCATTTATGCATCTTATTCTGCTTTGATTGACGGTAGCATTATAAGATGATCTCTCACTAAAAGTTTCAAGGTACAAGTGTTCTCCCTGAGTATGCACCGTTGCCAAAGTTCGTCGTGCCAAGACACCACGTGATGATCGGGTGTGATAAGCTCAACGTTCTTGTACAACGGGTGCAAGCCAGTTTTGCACACGCAGAATACTCGGGTTAAACTAGACGAGCCTAGCATATGCAGATATGGCCTCAGAACACTTAGACCGAAAGGTCGAGCGTGAATCATATAGTAGATATGATCAACATAGTGATGTTCACCATTGAAAACTACTCCATTTCACGTGATGATCGGACATGGTTTAGTTGATTTGGATCACGAGATCACTTAGATGATAAGAGAGATGTCTATCTAAGTGGGAGTTCTTAAGTAATATGATTAATTGAACTTAAATTTATCATGAACTTAGTCCTGGTAGTATTAGCATATCTATGTTGTAGATTAATAGCTCGCGTTTAGCTCCCTGCTTTTATTTTTTGATATGTTCCTAGAAAACTAAGTTGAAAGATGTTAGTAGCAATGATGCGGATTGGATCCGTGATCCGAGGATTATCCTTATTACCGAGGAAGAATTATGTCCTTGATGCACCGCTAGGTGACGTAATCGATTGCAGGAGCAAATGCAGACGTTATGAATGTTTGGCAAGCTCGATATGATGACTACTTGATAGTTTAGTGCACCATGCTTTACGGCTTTGAATCGGGGCTTCAAAGACATTTTTGAAATGCCACGGAGCATATGAGATGTTCCAAGAGTTGAAATTAGTATTTCAGACTCATGCCCATGTCTAAAGGTATGAGACCTTTGACAAGTACTTTGCCTACAAGATGAACAAAGGTATACTGGATATACATGTTCTTGATGTGTACTTTACTAGTGTTTATAGCAACACCTCAGCATTTGATACTGGTTCAGTTTCTAAGAGTAGTAACTCAGAACGGAGTTGCAGAATGAACAGAAACTAGTTAAGGGCGAGGTGACGATGTGTGTTGGAAGTAGTTCCAAGATTGATATGATCATCATCGCACACTCCCTATTCTTTCGGGATTAGTGTTGAACCTAAATAAGTGTTATTTGGTGTTTGCGTTGAGCATGAATATGATTTGATCATGTTTATTGCAATACGGTTATTCATTTAAGTTAGAGAATAATTGTTGTTACATTTACATGAATAAAACCTTCTATGGTCATACACCAAATGAAAATGGTTTGTTGGATCTCGATCGTAGTGATACACATATTCATAATATTGAAGCCAAAAGATGCAAAGTTAATAATGATAGTGCAACTTATTTGTGGCACTGTCGTTTAGGTCATATTGGTGTAACGCACATGAAGAAACTCAATGTTGATGGGCTTTTGGAATCACTTGATTATGAATCACTTGATGCTTGCGAACCATGCCTCATGGGCAAGATGACTAAGACTCCGTTCCCTAGAACAATGGAGCGAGCAACTGACTTATTGGAAATAGTACATAGTGATGTATGCGATCCGATGAGTGTTGAGGCTCGTGGCAGGTATCGTTATTTTCTGACCTTCACAGATGATTTGAGCAGATATGGGTATATCTACTTGATGAAAAATAAGTCTGAAACATTTGAAAAGTTCATATAATTTCAGAGTGAAGTGGAAAACCATCGTAACAAGAAAATAAAGTTTCTACGATCTGATCATGGAGGAGAATATTTGAGTTACGAGTTTGGTCTTCATTTGAATAAATGCGGAATAGTTTCGCAACTCACGCCACCTGGAACACCACAGCATAATGGTGTGTCCGAACATCGTAACCGTACTTTATTAGATATGATGCAATCTATGATGTCTCTTACTGATTTAACACTATCATTTTGGGGTTATGCATTAGAGACAGCTGCATTCACGTTAAATAGGGCACCATCTAAATCCGTTTTGAGACGACACCATATGAATTGTTGTTTGGCAAGAAACCAAAGTTGTCGTTTCTTAAAGTTTGGGGTTGTGATGCTTATGTGAAAAAGTTTCATCCTGATAAGCTCAAACCCAAATCGGAGAAATGTGTCTTCATAGGATACCCAAAGGAGACAGTTGGGTACGCCTTCTCTCATAGATCCGAAGGCAAGACATTTGTTTCTAAGAATGGATCCTTTCTAGAGAAGGAGTTTCTCTCGAAAGAAGTGAGTGGGAGGAAAGTAGAACTTGATGAGGTAACTGTACCTGCTCCCTTATTGGAAAGTAGTTCATCACAGAAATCTGTTCCTGTGACTCCTACACCAATTAGTGAGGAAGCTAATGATAATGATAATGTAACTTCATATCAAGTTACTACCGAACCTCGTAGGTCAACCAGAGTGAGATCCGCACTTTTGAGTGGTACGGTAATCCTATTCGGAGGTCATGTTACTTGACCATGACGAACCTCACGAACTATGAGGAAGCGATGATGAGCCCAGATTCCGCGAAATGGTTTGAGGCCATGAAATCTGAGATGGGATCCATGTATGAGAACAAAGTGTGGACTTTGGTTGACTTGCCCGATGATCGGGAAGCCATTGAGAATAAATGGATCTTCAAGAGGAAGACGGAGGCTGATAGTAGTGTTACTATCTACGAAGCTAGACTTGTCGAAAAAAGGTTTTGACAAAGTTCAAGGTGTTGACTGTGATGAGATTTTCTCACATAGCGATGCTTAAGTCATGTCGAATCATGTTAGCAAATTGCCACATTTTATGAAATCGGCAAATGGATGTCAAAACTACATTCCTTCTTGGATTTCTTAAAGAAGAGTTGTATATGATACAAGCAGAAGGTTTTGTCGATCCTAAAGGTGCTAACAAAATGTGCAAACTCCAAATGATCCATCTATGGACTGGTGCAAGCATCTCGGAGTTGGAATATACGCTTTGATGAGTTGATCAAAGCATATAGTTTTATGATGACTTGCGTAAGCTGTATTTACAAGAAAGTGAGTGGGAGCACTACAACATTTCTGATAAATATATGTGAATGACATATTGTTGATCGGAAATAATGTAGAATATTATGGAAAGCATAAAGGAGTATTTGAAAGGAGTTTTTCAAAGAAAGACCTCGGTGAAGCTGCTTACATATTGAGCATCAAGATCTATAGAGATAGATCAAGATGCTTGATAAGTTTTTTCAATGAGTACATACCTTGACAAGATTTTTGAAGTAGTTCAAAATGGAACAGTCAAAGAAAGAGTTTTTGCATGTGTTACAAGGTGTGAAATTGAGTAAAGACTCAAAGCCCGTCCACGGCAGAAGATAGAAAGAGAATGAAAGTCATTCCCTATGCCTCAGCCATAGGTTCTATAAAGTATGCCATGCTGTGTACCAGATCTATTGTATACCCTACACTGAGTTTGGCAAGGGAGTACAATAGTGATCTAGGAGTAGATCACTGAACAGCGGTCAAAGTTATCCTTAGTGGAATAAGGATATGTTTCTCGATTATGAGGTGACAAAAGGCTCATCGTAAAGGGTTATGTCGATGCAAGTTTTGACACTGATCGAGATGACTCTAAGTCTCAATCTGGATACATATTGAAAGTGGGAGCAATTAGCTAAAGTAGCTCCGTGCAGAGCATTGTAGACATAGAAATTGGCAAAATACATACGGATCTGAATTTGGCAGACCCTTGACTAAACTTCTCTCACAAGCAAAACATGATCACACCTTAGTACTCTTTGGGTGTTAATCACATGGCGAGGTGAACTAGATTACTGACTCTAGTAAACCCTTTGAGTGTTGGCCACATGGTGATGTGAACTATTGGTGTTAAATCACATGGCGATGTGAACTAGATTATTGACTCTAATGCAAGTGGGATAGTGAAGGAAATATGCCCTAGAGGCAATAATTAAGTTGTTATTTATATTTCCTTATATCATGATAAATGTTTATTATTCATGCTAGAATTGTATTAACCGGAAACTTAGTACATGTGTGAATACATAGACAAACAGAGTGTCAATAGTATGCCTCTCTTGACTAGCTCGTTGAAACAAAGATGGTTAAAATTTCCTAGCCATAGACACGAGTTTTCATTTGATTAACGGGGTCACATCATTAGAGAATGATGTGATTGACTTGACCCATTCCGTTAGCTTAGCACTTGATCGTTTAGTATGTTGCTATTGCTTTCTTCATGACTTATACATGTTCCTATGACTATGAGATTATGCAACTCCCGAATACGGAGGAACACTTTGTGTGCTACCAAACATCACAACGTAATCGGGTGATTATAAAGGTGCTCTACATGTGTCTCCGATGGTACTTGTTGAGTTGGCATAGATCAAGATTAGGATTTGTCACTCCGATTGTCGGAGAGGTATCTCTGGGCCCTCTCGGTAATGCACGTCACTATAAGCCTTGCAAGCAATGTGACTAATGAGTTAGTTGCGGGATGATGCATTCTGAGCGAGTAAAGAGACTTGCGATAACGAGATTGAACTAGGTATTGAGATACCGACGATCGAATCTCGGGCAAGTAACATACCGATGACAAAGGGAACAATGTATGCTGTTATGCGGTTTGACCGATAAAGATCTTCATAGAATATGTAGGAGCCAATATGAGCATCCAGGTTCCACTATTGGTTATTGACCGGAGACATGTCTCGATCATGTCTACATAGTTCTCGAACCCGTAGGGTCCACACGCTTAACGTTCGGTGACGATTTGTATTATGAGTTTATGTGTTTTAATGTACCGAAGGTAGTTCGGAGTCCCGGATGAGATCGGGGACATGACGAGGAGTCTCGAAATGGTCGAGACGTAAAGATCGATATATTGGACGATTATATTCGGACTTCGGAAAGGTTCCGAGTGATTCGGGTGTTTTTTGGAGTACCGGAGAGTTACGAGAATTCGTATTGGGCCTTAATGGGTCATACGGGAAAGGAGAGAAAGGCCTCAAAAGGTGGCCGCACCCCTCCCCATGGACTGGTCCGAATTGGACTAGGGAGGGGGGGCACCCCCTTCCTTCCTTCTCCTTCTCCCTTCCCTTTTTCCTATTCCATGTGGGAGGTGGAATCCTACTAGGACTAGGGAGTCCTAGTAGGACTCCACACTTGGGCGCGCCCTGTGAGGGCCGGCCTCCTCCTCCCTCCATCCTTTATATACGTGGCCAGGGGGCACCCCATAGACACAAGTTGATCATTGATCTCTCTTAGCCGTGTGCGGTGCCCCCCTCCACCATAATCCACCTCGGTCATATCGTAGCGGTGCTTAGGCGAAGCCCTGCGTCGGTAGCTTCATCAACACTGTCACCACGCCGTCGTCTTGTGAAGCTCTTCCCAAGCTCTCTTTGGATCGTGAGTTCGCGGGACGCCACCGAGCTGAGCGTGTGCTTTGAATGCGGAAGGTGCCGTATGTTGATCGAGGACCGGTGGATCGTGAAGACGTACGACTACATCAACCCCGTTGTCATAACGCTTCCGCTTACAGTCTACGAGGGTATGTAGACGACACTCTCCGCTCTCGTTGCGATGCATCACCATGATCTTGCGTGTGCGTAGGAAATTTTGAAATTACTACGTTCCCCAACAGATAGCACAACACACAACACATTCAAGCTTATGTGGAAAACAACATGTCGGCTGAGACATAAAATATTTTTTTGGTTATTCCTTCGTGATAGAATCAACACTAGAAACATGCTACACATAAGGAGTCTGCTTCTGGAAGATTATAACCGTGCTCTGTGTTTTGAATCCACTGAGGAAACTGTGACACGCCTTTTCTGGGATTGCCCATTTCCACTGATGTGTTGGTATTCTATTGCACCCAACAAACATAGAGTCATTTCGACCTATGATGAGATTCACTTAACCTTGACTAAACTCCCAACAGAATTTGCTATGGACACCGTTATCATGGGTTGTTGGAGTATTTGGATGAGCAGAAACAACAAGATATTCAGAAGAGCCACACCAACTGTGGATACATGGAGATATTATCTAAAAGAAGGAATGAAAGGCATGGAAATAAGAGCAGGACTAGACAAGGCTGACAAGATCCACACATGGATAGAGAATAATTTTTAATTTTTCCTGATTTTTCATAAAACAGGCATTGGTTGAACGAGTCTTTATTTTTTTTCCTGTAATTATACATATTTATATAATGAAAATTTACCGTAGAACAATTGTTCTATGGTCTTGGCTTAAAAAAGAAGAAGCATCATATGATGTCGAGTAGCATGCGCAATGACATCTTTGTGCGTTAAAGATGAGATGTCTGCCGATTCTAGAGATGGTTTCCTTTTTTTTTGTGGGGGGGGAGGGGGAGGAGGGGCCCGAGACTGATTCAACGTGTGTAATACAACTAAAATGGATACTGCAGATGAGAAACATCTACAATAGTAATCTGGTATAAAACTATAGTCTTCCGTCTCACTCCGCATCGACTGCTTTCATGTATTTGGAATAGAGCTCTTTTACAGTACCCTCAAATTAAACAGGACCGTCCATTCTTTCTAATCTGACGGAGGATTGGTACTCCAATAATTTAATTCGGAGTACTAACATCAAAACTCATGGAGTACCATGGCTTGAGGGGTAAAACTATAACTCTAGATGTGCCAATTAACACGAGTATCTTGCTTGGCGGTGGCGGCGCGCAGGCGGCCGACGACTGGTGGTGGCGTGGTCCTCGCACTGCCAAAGCCATCTTGTCCGGTCTTATGGCGGCGGCGACATGGCTGGACTGGTTATATAGATCGAGAGACACCCAAAGATCGGTGTATTCTTTTCTCGTAATCCATGGCATGCAAACACAAGTACCAATCTATCCACTGATGTTGCGCAGTATACAACAAACAGATGCAGCAAACAATACATGACGAGCAGTCTCGTAGCTGCATCATAATCTATCTACAGTTTGTTCGTTCCTAATGACAAAGATATGTATCCTCCTCTAGTCGCCTATTCCGTCCTGTGTGTTCCATGAAGATCAACTAGGCCATTTTCTTTTGCCAGCTCGGGCATGCGGACGGAATAGGCGATCACGCCAGATCCATTGATTCTGACCAGGAGCAGATGGCGGCGATGCCGGGCGGATGATGAAGAGACAACGACGTCGATAATGGTTCATGTTAATTTAGGTTAATAGATTAGATCAGACGATATTAAGGATCAGATCTTTTCTAGTAACAAGGGGAAATGACTAAGATACCCCTTAAAATGAGTGGCCAAATTTAGTTGGTACTCCCAACCCTCCCGGTGGAGTACAAGGGTATCATAAAAGAGCTCTTGGAATAACGTGGGGGGACGGAACAGTTTAACCTATGGAAAACACCTAGCGCAGTCTACCGAGCTAGTGATCGGAGAATCTCTCCGTCTTCGTGCGCCCTCCCCTTGAGAAAATCCTTGAACCAGATCGCAGAGCTCCTTGGATACCTCTTGAGATCATCATCAGCAAAATCCACGTAATAGAGCCCATACGTGTCCCTGACACTAAGTAGTTCATATAAATCCATCAGCGACCAGGCAAAGTAGCCCCTAGTATTCGAACCATTCCTGTCACCAAATACAAAGGTTCATGTCACTGTCACGTCAACGAGTTACATTACAAAAAAAAGGCCTTTTCCCGCCCACTCGCATCATTTTGCCAACGAGTTACATTACAAAAGAAGGCCTTTTTTCCCGCCCACTCGCATCATTTTGCCATTTTTTGCAGAATGGCGAAAACAGGATGAATTGTCTATCGAGAAGTTACCCTTTATACAAAGGCTCTTGGTGAATCTACTGAGCATCATTTTGACAGTTTCTGGGTAACCAATAACGGATCTTGTCCTCCAGCAACAATAAAATGGAGTTAGTGCTTAGTTTCATGAATGATATTTTTACCGGTGCAAAAAATGCGACTTTGTGATTGGCATACGGATCATGTAATCAAAATGAGAGATGCACACTATTGATTGTATCCTCCTAGAAATATAGAATGTCGTAACGCTAAACAAGGCCAACTGTCGAATCAATTAAAGATAAATCTAATGCATGACCACTAGGAGAAAGAAGGGCATTACCTGATAGCAATGAGAAGGTTCTTAAGATGTTCACTCAAGAATTCCACCCTAGGGCCATCATAGAATACCACATCTTGATGCATTGGATATCCTAGAGTTGAACCCTTTTGTAAGTCATACTAATTGTGTTTATGAAAAATATCTAGGCATTAGTCTGGACAGAATATTTAGACAAAAATAAGCACATGTCTTCCTATAGCACTGAAGATTATTTTATGGAAAAGAAAAACAGTTCCATAATGTTGGCTAACACTGCATGATTCTAAATTACTAGACATCAAATAAGTAGGATGCTAAACAAGATACACAAAGTCGCCAGAACAACCGGCTTATTTTATGATTAGCGATAGTTGCAAAATACTTACCATTCTCATGGATATAGATTGGAGGATTACCATAAAATTGCTTCAAATGTTCAAGAACTTGTTGTATCCCATAACCTGGCACATAGAACTGAGAAGCACTATATGTCAGCCCTTTGTTATTATACATTTAATATTTATAAGAACAGATTTACTGCAAGTTTGTCTTACTCCACTGGTAGAATTGCTTGAAACTGCAAGAGAGAAATCATGCAATAAATTATCAAACTAAAATAAGGAATTCAAATATTAATTTAAAATATATACAACTAAATAATGGAGGATTACTCGGTGCAGCAGAAATTGGTCCTGGCAGTAACTATTGATCTATGGAGTACATTGTGTTGTCCATAAACTTGTTTGGTTGTCTCACTTGGTTCCGTAACATGCAAATAACTTTCTCGGGACCCTAAACTCGTTTCCTTTAAACTGATCCTAACGTTGTTAGTTCCTAACATGTATTGCTGAAATGGATGATAATGTGGCAATGACTCATCTGCATGATTGGCATCCACCTTTCTCTATCTCATCACCCTCTATCGCTCCCCTCTCTCTCTCAACTCAACTCTGCACAGGCTCCTCACCGGAGTGCGCCACCACGCTCCTTAACAAGTGTGATGTTCGTTATCCTTCAGCCAAACACCGATGCTCCTGGCACCGTTCATTCACCGCCACCGCCTTCATTAGCACCTCAAATCCCTCTGTTTCCCATACCCATCCACCCCTTTTCGATGCTATATCTGCAGCGAAGGAATGCTAAGAGATCTCAAAAGAGTATGAGAACCTCTGCTTGGATCAACATCAAGTGCCAATGAGGCCTCAACCTATGCCAAGTTCGACATCAAGGCCTCCATTCACCTCATCTTGACACGACATGGCATGATGCATTAAGCTATGTTTTGCTTATCTTTCTAGACCAATTGTCCACAGGACCACAATAATAAATAGATTTACTTACGAGCAATCATAGATTACCAACTAGGATCAATAATGGTCCTTTACCAACATGGCATAAAGTACATATTAAAGTTACTAAAACAAAATCTAGTATATTGGTGCTGAAATTTTTCTGGATTTTGTCCAGACATGAATAAACTCTAGAAAACAACAAGGATTGAGTCACCGAAATACAACACATATGAAACTCACATATTGATTTAGCAGCCATATCAGCTCTGAAATTCCTTTTGTTGCTAGGAGCATGATGCGGGTCATCCTTCACGTACAAAAATGTGTAGTAATTGATGCCAAGAAAGTCCATAGAATTGATTAGTTGTTTAGACTGGCTTCGAGAAAATTTTGGCAACTTGGAGCCAGTATTCTCCTTCATCACAAGTGGGTAGTCTCCATAATAGAGAGGATCCAAGAACCTAATACAGAGAAACAACCAAATTTACATAAGGGCCAAAGTTTTCTCACCATTTTAGTGCAACTCATGGCAAAATTTACATTGAGAAAATCCAATTTTCTAGTTTCATAAGTTTACACATAAATATGAAAAGTGTCCCACCATTGTGTAACTAGAAAAGTGTTCAGATATTTGTACATAAATCAGCAAACCATGAAATCCAATAATACTTGTTGAAAATTTCAAAATTAACAATTACATATAGATAGTCAAATACACACTTTGAACCATATCAATTCAAAGAATAATGTACTGACATATCTGTAAGAACTCCACTGATAAAGAGCTTGCTGGATTGGTTGTAGTTTTAGTACCATAGAACAGCCTTATGGTATCAAAGTACATGTAATCTAAATTCTGTATTTGCAAGCTTATTTCAGGCCCTAAAAATTCTATGGACACTGCTAAATAACATAATGTTCTCTCAGACATGTTACCTGTCCTAGGACAAGTTCAAAATACTCCCTCTGATTCATAATAGTTGTCGCTCAAACGGATGTATCTACCACTGAAATACGTCTAGATACATCCATTTGAGAGACAAGTAATATTGATCGGGGTGTCTAGTAAGACTTCAACTAGTTCAAAAGCAAGTTTCATTGGCAGTTTGGCACAAATTCAAGCGACAATAGATGAAATGTGTAAAATAAAGTAGGGACATTGAGGGAGTCCTGGACTAGGGGGTGTCCGGATAGCCGAACTATTATCACGGCCGGACTCCAAGACTATGAAGATACAAGATTGAAGACTTCGTCCCGTGTCCGGATGGGACTTTCCTTGGCGTGAAAGGCAAGCTTGGCGATACGGATATGTAGATCTCCTACCATTGTAACCGACTCTGTGTAACCCTAACCTATCCGGTGTCTATATAAACCGGAGGGTTTTAGTCCGTAGGGCGAACAACAATCATACCATAGGCTAGCTTCTAGGGTTTAGCCTCCTTGATCTCGTGGTAGATCTACATTTGTACTACCCATATCATCAATATTAATCAAGCAGGAGTAGGGTATTACCTCCATCGAGAGGGCCCGAACACAGGTAAAAACATCGTGTCCCTTGTCTCCTCGTTACCATCCGCCTAGACGCACAGTTCGGGACCCCCTACCCGAGATCCGCGGTTTTGACACCGACATTGGTGCTTTCATTGAGAGTTCCTACGTGTCGCCACCGATAGGGCCCGATGGCTCCTTCCGATCATCAACAACGACGCGGTCCAGTGGTGAGACTTTTCTCCCGGACAGATCTTCGTATTCAGCGGCTTTGCCTTTGCGGGCCAATTCGGCAGCCATCCGGAGCAGATCGAAAGCTACGCCCGGCCATCGTGTCAAATTTGGAAGTTTGAACTATACGGCCGATGTCCGCGGAGACTTGATCTTCGACGGATTCGAGCGCAGCCAAGCGTGCCGCCTTTGTCTCGATGGGCATGATCTAGCTCTGCAGCCGGGTCAAAGGCTCGAGGCCGCACCAAAGATCCGCTCCGACCCTTAATCCGGAGCCGGATTCCCCGATCGAGGACGAGTGGTTGGACACCGCCGGGGCTACGATCCCCACGGCGATTGAGCGAACTCCATCCTCGCCCTTTGCGAAGACCTTGACTCTGTGGTGCGGACTCCTCTCCGGACTCGAACCCTCCGCGCCGCCAATCGAATCCGATTGGGCGCCGGTCATGGAGTTCATCGCCGCAGACATCTTTTCAAGACTCGCCCTTTGGCGACATCCTGAATTCACTAAAGTCTCTCTCTTTATCCGGAGAGCCCTGGCCGGACTACGGACAGGAAGGTTGGGATACGGACGACGAATAAATTCAACGCCCACCCACCACCCACTTTATAGCCACTGTCGATGATTTAACCGACATGCTCGACTTCGATCCGAAGACATCGACGGTATGGACGACGATGCCGGAGAGGACCAAGACCCAGCGCCTACAGGGCACTGTAAGGCCACCTCGTCATATGACATATACATGGTGGACATCCCAAAAGATGGGAACGGCGATGGAACAACGGAGGATGACCCCTCCAAGAAGCAACCGAAGCGCCCGACGTCCGGGCGCCCGCTCTAAATCCCGCCACAATAAAAATGGTGATTCCGCACGGAGATAATAACACCGGACAGCCGAAGACAACCCCTCCGGCAGGACTCGGTAGCAGGAGGTGGGAGAAGCAAGTCCGCACGACGGTCTGCGTAAAGGGAGGTCGAGGACGATAATTATGCGCTTTGCCTCGAAGATGAGGCAAGCCTCGACGACGCATTTAATTTGTCGTGCCTGAGGATCCCGCCAAACAGGAGCGTTTCAAACGCAGGCTTATAGCCACGGCAAGCAGCCTCAAGAAAAAGCAGCAACAGCTTAGAGCTGACCAAGACCTGCTAGCTGACAGATGGACTGAAGTCCTTGCAGCCGAAGAGTATGAACTTGAACGCCCCTCCAAAAGCTACCCCAAACGCAGGCCGTTGCCTCGATTAGAGGAAGAAGCACCCAAGTCACCAGCGCACGACATGGCAGACCGGCCACCCCGTGGCCGCACTCAAGCCACACCCCGACGCCGCTCAAAAAGTACCAAGGCACGGGAAAATGCGCCGGACTTGCGAGATATATTGGAGGATAAGGCAAAACATACAAGATCGATCTACGGATTGCGTGGGTGCCCAACGACGCGGGATGATCACCGTCGCGCCGATTCTGACAAACCGGCCGGGCCGAACACGATGAGACAAAGCTCATATGAGCTACGTCGTGATATAGCCCAATACAGAGGCGCCGCACACCCACTATGCTTCACAGATGAAGTAATGGATCATCAAATCCCTGAGGGATTCAAACCCGTAAACATAGAATCATACGATGGTACCACAGATCCTGCGGTCTGGATCGAGGACTATCTCCTCCATATCCACATGGCCCACGGTGATGATCTACATCCCATCAAATACCTCCCACTCAAGCTTAAAGGACCAGCTCGGCATTGGCTCAACAACTTGCCAGCAGAATCAATTGGTTATTGGAAGGACCTGGAAGCCGCATTCCTTGATAACTTCCAGGGCACATATGTGCGACCAACAGACGCCGATGACCTTAGCCACATAATTCAGCAGCTAGAAGAATCGGCTAGACAATTCTGGACACGGTTCCTAACAAAGAAAAATCAAATCGTTGACTGGCTTGCCCGGCACCTAGGACAGGAAAAGCCGAAATCCATGGCAGCCCTCACAACACTCATGACCCGCTTTTGTGCGGGAGAGGACAGCTGGCTAGCTCGAAGCAACAACTTGGCCAAACACCACGATAGTTCGGATACCAAAGACAACAATGGCAGGTCGGCGTCAACAAGAACAAGCGCCACATTAATGGCGATAATCTTTGAAGATACGGCCGTCAATGCTGGATTCAGAGGCTCTAAACCCGGTCCGGAAGAAGCCATTCAAAAGAAATACCAGGGCCCGTCCAACTTGGACCGAATACTCGATCGCTTGTGCGGATACGGCACCCCGAAAAACCAGCCAATCACACCAACAGGGATTGTTGGGTGTTCAAGCAAGCAGGCAAGTTAAGTGCCGAACTCAATGACAAGGGGCTGCATAGCGATGACGAGGAAGAGCCCCGGCCGCCGAACAATAGAGGACAGAAGGGTTTGCCCACACAAGTGCGGACGGTGAACATGATATACGCAACCCATATACCCAAAAAGGAGCGGAAGCATGCACTAAGGGACGTATATGCAATGGAGCCAGTCGCCCCGAAGTTCAACCCATGGTCTTCCTGCCCGATCACCTTCCATCGAAGGGACCACCCCACTAGCATCCGTCACGGCGGTTTCGCCGCATTGGTTCTTGACCCAATTATTGACGGATTTCACCTCACCAGTAGTCCTGATGGACAGCGGTAGCAGCCTTGAACTCGCTTTATCGAGGATACTGGCGCAAAATGGGCATAGACCCCTCAAGGATTAAACCTACAAAGACGACCTTTAAAGGCGTCATACCGGGTGTAGAGGCCAATTGTACGGGCTCAGTTACACTCGAAGTGGTCTTCGGATCCCCGGATAACTTCCGAAGCGACGAGTTAATCTTCGACATAGTCCCGTTCCGCAGCGGCTATCATGCACTGCTTGGACGAACCGCATTTGCAAAGTTCAATGCGGTGCCGCACTACGCATACCTCAAGCTCAAGATGCCAGGCCCTCGAGGAGTAATCACGGTCAATGGAAACACCAAACGCTCTCTCCGAATGGAGGAGCACACGGCGGCCCTCGCGGCGGAGGTGCAAAGCAGCCTCTCACGGCAATTCTCGAGTCCGGCCATTAAGCGTCCGGACAACATCGCGGCGCACGGAGTAACCTACAACAAGACCACCTGGCACGATTCAAGCATCGCCAGAGTAATCCGGCCCCAACCCCAGTCCTCGCGAAATTGCGAAGCTAGTATTACGCGTACATAATTACGCTCTGGAGATACCATGGGCATATGGGGAGGGGCACGACCACGGCACGCCAAGAATGCGGCTCGACCGCACCAGGGGCTCCCGATTGTGTCATTCTTTTTTTTTTCTTACTCTCACTTTCAGGACTCCATTTTCCGGAAGTCCCGTCTGACACTAGAATCGGGAACTCACGATGCAACAGCGGGGAAGCGTAAAGCTACGCCGAGTGTTCATGTGATCTCTATTACGAGCATTATACCTGTTTTACATACCATCCCGCAGCTTATCCCTAGAGGGGGACATGTTAGATAGTCCCATCCCTTGCTTATCGCACTATTTGTATCGTTCTGCTTTCATTGCAGTACCTTTTTGAATAAACAATACATAGCTTTTGCTTATTATTGCACTCCTTTCTTATTCTATACATATGTTCATTTTACGACATGTTGCACCTGTACACTTTGGTACGGCCAATACACCAGGGGCTTAAGTACCCCAAAATCATGGTGTGATAAGTCCGAACACTTTCACAAGTGCGGCACCCCGAACTTATAGCATTATATGAATCGGCTCCGAATCATGTCTTGGGTCAATAGTTGGGTTTGCCCGGCTCCCGTGTTTTGGTACCTTACGTTCCGTTATATCGGCTAAGGTAGCACCGGGAGAACCACTGCGATTGTGCCTCAGTTGAGCTGGGTCGAGCACCTCAGTGGAGAAAGCTAAAACTGGCGTCATGATAGGGCGAGAGCCGGCCGCTGTTCGAGAGGTTTTTGGGTCCCTAAAGACTTATGCCGCTTAGAGCGAGGAACCGGAGTTGTCCGCCAAGGCGTGGATAGCGCCCGAACTCGGTCTTCCGAATACTAGGGGCTTCGCCGAAATTTAAAATTACAGAATTCTATGGCTAAGTGAGAGTGCTCAAGCATTATAAATCCGGTTGCCTTGTTCGTTGTGTTGAGCGCCTCCCTAGATGGACCCAAGAATGGGAACAAGAGTGCTCAAGTTTATCCCGAACACCCCAAAGACTGTGGCATGGGGGCTGAAGCCAACGACTTGCCATCTCTCAAATTTGATAAACGGCCGCATGAAGGTAATATTTTAAATTAACAAGTGTTGCTTAGCGCACATGAACAAGTTTTCAGCGTCTGTGATAACAAATGCGAGTCTATTCAAAAATTACATCTTTGGAGCACTCATCCGCTATTCGGCGGGCACCCTTCAGAGGCCCTCATAGTACATTTCGGGCGTGCGATGCTCCTTGCCCTTCGGTGGGTCCGTCTGTCACAAGCTTCTCCGCATCCAGCTTGCCCGGTGCACTTTAGCTCGGGCAAGGGCCCGACGGACACCTTCAATGCAGACGGAGCGCTTGATGACTTCAATTCATGGACAAAGGCGTCCACCACCCGCTGCACTAAGTCAAGTAGCTCCTGTGCATGGCTTCCAATGGCCACAACTATAAGGACCTTCATGGCCTGTTCGGCGACCTTAGGGAGCTTCGACCAGCTGCTTCATTGGTCGCTTAGGGGCACTGGATGTCCGGCCTCGATATCGAGACCAGTAACACCTTCTCCGTCGAGCTCCCTCCTTGGCGCGGTAGAATGCGGCAAGATCGACACACTTCGGGAAAATCTGCGAATGCTCCCGGAGAGCTCCGAATCCGGGTAAGTAATAGGTAATTCACTTTCACATGCTTGCTTTGCATAAAGAATGCCTTACCCGCCGCTATCTTCTTTAATGATTCAATTTCTTGGAGGGCTTTTTGGGCCTCGGCCTTAGCAACCGGCACTCTCAAGAGTCGAGGCAAGCTCGGACTCTCGGGTCTTGAGTCACGCTCCAAACCCTCGTGTTTTTCCACGAGAGCACTGGAGCTCTTGTCGCACCTCCGCCATTGCGCCTCCCCTTTTCTCGCTTCGGTGCGTTCATGACCGCTTTGTTTCGACCACGGACACCGCTTCCTTCGTGGTCGCCACCTCGTTCGTGGCCCCTGCAGTACCCATGTTATTCCTGTTATTTTTTGCAACCAAAACCTTTTCTATAAAGTATTTCTTTAATAAGGTATTACTTACCTTCCTTGTCCTCGAGCTGCTTCTTGGCAAGGCCGAGCTCGTTCTCGGACCGCTCGAGGCTTTGCTTCAATGCATTGACCTCCGCAGTCAGTGTGGCAGAGGTCAGCAGCGTAGCCTGCACTCCCATATTGACATATTTATGTTAGACTCCTGCGTATATCTTTTTAGATTCTTAGTCCGGCTTTTCTTTCCGAACACCGAACTAAGCATCAGGGGCTACTGTCTATGCGGTAATATTTTTACATATTCTAAACTTACCTCAAAGCTTTGTTAGAAGGCTGGTATAAGCCGTCAGCCCGCTCTTGGCGGATCGAACTGTCCGGATCACCGCACTCATAATAGTGCGGTGCTCCTCCTCGATGGAGGCGCTGTTAAGCGCCTCCGATGCTATCCGGTGCCTCCGGTTGGGCCGGAGGACACGGCGTCTTACCCTTCTTGCGAAGGGACCGCTTGCGGACTCGGAACATTGAAGGTTCCGACATGGAGTCCGGACGAGGGTCGGGCTTAGAGCCCCTGGGAGTCTCGCCCCCCACGCGCCTGGAGTCCGGGAGGTTGCCTTGCGGCGCCTCCTGCACCACCTCCTCTTGACCAAGCCCCCCTTGGGGCCCCACCGCGGCGTCGTCCGCAGCGTGAGGCGAGGAGGCGGTCGGAAGCGAAGTACTCTCCATTTCCGACGAACCCAGGGACCCGCTCGATGAAGCGGCGAACTCGCCCTTGGGCGGGCTGCATGATTGTTCGACATTAGAGAACACTCTGCAATAATAAAAAAGCCATGGGTATCCGGACACTTACGATCTCGCCAGGGGCTTGGCCCTTGTTGGCCAATCCTCCTCGTCGTTGTCGATGTTGGTGGAGAAGTCCGGAGGAAGGGTTCTTCCTTCTTGGACCCTCCGGCCTCCCAGTTGGAGCGGCCTTCCTTTCCTCTCCTCCCCGCTGGGGAGGAGCTTCTTCCTCCTCCTCGTCCTCGGGAGAAGATTCTGCCTTGAATCGACAAGACTGGCGTCGGGAGCTCCTTCGAGTTCCGTGGCCTCCTTCTGGCCTTCTTCTCCGGCACCACATGGTACCGGAGCCAGCAGTCCAATCGGGCGTCCGCTGGGTCTTCCGGCAAAGGAGTCGGACAGTTAATCTGTCCAGACGTCTTCAGCCAGTCCTGTCAAAGATTAGGGAGTTTTAGATCCCACATAGAGTCAATCTATGAAAAAAAGAGTCCCGTAAAGGGTAAAATAACTTACCTCGCCGGCTTGACGCCGCGAGCTGTATCCGCGATCTTTGTTAGCGGATGCTGGGGCTTCAGCGCCCTTGAACAGCACCTTCCAGGCATCTTCGTACGTAGTGTCGAAGAGCCGGCTCAAGGTTCGGTGATGTGCCGGATCGAACTCCCACAAATTAAAGGCCCATTGTTGGCATGGGAGAATCCGGCGGATGAGCATCACCTGGATTACGTCGACAAGCCTGAGATTCTTGTCCACCAGGTTTCGGACGCATGTTTGGAGTCCGGATAGCTCGTCCGAATTCCCCCACGTCAGGCCCGTCTCTTTCCATGACGAGAGCCGTGTGGGGAAGCCAGATCTGAATTCGGGGACCGCCACCCATTCGGGGTCGCGTGGCTCGGTGATGTAGAACCACCCCGATTGCCACCCCTTTATTGTCTCCACAAAGGCGCCCTCGAGCCATAGGACTTTGGCCATCTTGCCGACCATGGCGCCTCCGCACTCCGCTTGACGGCCGCCCACTTCCTTCGGCCTGACATTGAAGATCTTCAGCCATAGGCCGAAGTGGGGCTGGATGCAGAGGAAGGCCTCGCACACGACGATAAACGCCGAGATGTTGAGGATGAAATTCGGGGCCAGGTCGTGGAAATCCAGGCCGTAGTAGAACATGAGCCCCCGGACAAATGGGTGAAGTGGAAAACCTAGTCCACGGAGGAAGTGGGGAGAAACACCACCCTCTCATGGGGCACAGGGGTTGGAATGAGTTGCCCGCGTCGGGCAGCTTTGGCGCGATGTCGCCGGACAAATATCCGGCCTCCCGCAGTCTTGTGATGTGCCCCTCCGTGATGGACGAGGCCATCCACCTG
Organism: Aegilops bicornis; assembly: GCA_021605145.1. Taxonomy (NCBI): domain Eukaryota; kingdom Viridiplantae; phylum Streptophyta; class Magnoliopsida; order Poales; family Poaceae; genus Aegilops; species Aegilops bicornis. The sequence goes on from CM038671.1 coordinate 252,060,084, forward strand.
CCTCCCGCTCCTGACATGGTTGGAGAAGGTTGAGGTGGGATGTGTGGACTTGGGCGCTGGAGCTCGAGTGCGCGAGAATGGATGAGCAAAGGAGGAAGAAGGCGTAGGTGAAAAGGTGGATCCTTATTCCCTTATATGGACGGACGAAGCTATGCGTCCCCCACCAGCCTGGTAAAACTCGCTTATCTCCCAAGCGCCGTAATCAATGGCGCGGATGGGTTACCGACGTCCGTATTGATGAGAATCCCAGAATAAGGGGGCACGATCTATGCTTTGATAAGACGTGCCAAGGAAACCGCCTCGCTAAACGCGCTGAGGTGGAACAGGAAAAAACAATTCATATAAAGACCTGGCCGCGGTATGATGTCACGCCGCGGAATATGTCAGCAGATCTGTGCAAAGGTTATTCTCTCTACGGTGGCATGTGGAACTTGTTTTGCAGAGCCGGACACTATCCTTGTGTTCAAAACCTTCTATGAAGTATTCGGAGGAGGAACCCGCCTTGCAATGCCGAAGACAATATGCGCGCCGGATTCGTCGTCATTGAAGCCTGGTTCAGGGGCTACTGAGGGAGTCCTGGACTAGGGGGTGTCCGGATAGCCGAACTATCATCACGGCCGGACTCCAAGACTATGAAGATACAAGATTGAAGACTTCGTCCCGTGTCCGGATGGGACTTTCCTTGGCGTGAAAGGCAAGCTTGGCGATACGGATATGTAGATCTCCTACCATTGTAACCGACTCTGTAACCCTAACCTATCCGGTGTCTATATAAACCGGAGGGTTTTAGTCCGTGGGACGAACAACAATCATACCATAGGCTAGCTTCTAGGGTTTAGCCTCCTTGATCTCGTGGTAGTTCTACTCTTGTACTACCCATATCATCAATATTAATCAAGCAGAGTAGGGTATTACCTCCATCGAGAGGGCCCGAACACAGGTAAAAACATCGTGTCCCTTGTCTCCTGTTACCATCCGCCTAGACGCAGTTCGGGACCCCTACCCGAGATCCGCGGTTTTGACACCGATTGGTGCTTTCATTGAGAGTTCCTCTGTCGCCACCGATAGGCTCGATGGCTCCTTCGATCATCAACAACGACGCGGTCCAGGTGAGACTTTTCTCCCCGGACAGATCTTCAGATTCGGGCGGCTTTGCTGCGGGCCAATTCGCTTGGCCATCCGAGCAGATCGAAAGCTACGCCCGCCATCAGTCAAATTTGGAAGTTTGAACTATACGGCCGATGTCCGCGGAGACTTGATCTTCGACGGATTCGAGCCGCAGCCAAGCGTGCCGCCCGTCTCGATGGGCATGATCTAGCTCTGCAATTAACAAAGGCTCGAGGCTGCACCAAAGATCCGCTCCGACCCTTAATCCGGAGCCGGATTCCCGATCAAGGACGAGTGGTTGGACACCGCCTGGGGCTACGATCCCTATGGCGATTGAGCGAACTCCATCCTCGTCCTTATGCGAAGACCTTGACTCTGTGGTGCGGACTCCTCCGGACTCTGAACCCTTCGCTACCGCTAATCGAATCTGATTGGGCGCCCGGTCATGGAGTTCACTGCCGCGGACATCTTTCAAAGACTCGCCCTTTGGCGACATCCTGAATTCACTAAAGTCTCTCTCTTTATCCGGAGAGCCCTGGCGGACTACGGACAGGAAGGTTGGGATACGGACGACGAATAAATTCAACGCCCACCCACCACCCACTTTATAGCCAATCGCCGATGATTTAACCGACATGCTCGACTTGACTCAAGACATCGACGGTATGGACGACGATGCCGGAGAGGACCAAGACCAGCGCCTACTGAGGCACCGGAAGGCCACCTCGTCACATATGACATATACATGGTGGACATCCCAAAAGATGGGAACGGCGATGGAACAACGGAGGATGACCCCTCCAAGAAGCAACCAAGCGCCCGGCGTCGTGGCGCCGCTCTAAATCCCGCCACAATAAAAACGGTGATTCCGGCACGAGAGATAATAACACCCCGGACAGTGCCGAAGACAATCCCCTCCAGCAGGACTCAGCGCAGGAGGTGGGAGAAGCAAGTCCGCACGACAGTTCGGGACCCCTAACCGAGATCCGCCGGTTTTGACACCGACAGACATCCTTGTTGAGTCCAGACTCCTATAAAGTCTCTTTTGGTGATCGTTTTGGATCCTCTTCGTCAAGGCCAAGTATATCCAACTAGTATAAAATAGATGTCGGTACTGTATATAAAGGTAAAAAAACGACAGAATGATGAACCTACCAGCCTGTGTAGAAGGCTTGTGCTCTTTTCGCTGCAGCTATATCTTCCATTGAATTTGTATAAGGTACTATGTTATTTATACATATATTCATGCCAATAAGTCCGTGTTGCTTTGTCTGCAGCACAAAGTATATTTTTTGTTCATGGATACAACTGATCTCAAATAAAACATGGTGCTTTTAACGTCCTTAGGAAAAATACTCAAGTTGTATCTAAAGTCCAAAGGACAATAATTAGCACAGAATATCGGCAACAAAGATAGCATTCAGATTTTTCCTTTTGGAGCAGACCAATTATTCAAAAAAATAATTTATTCTAATCTCAAATAACTTGACAATATATCACAGACTACTCTATTGATGGTTCATGATAACAATGTGGATCTAACTATCAGGAAAGCACTTTTAAATACCATAGTACTAATTTGCTAGCGAAAAGATAGTACCTGATACTTTCTTCTGTATAGTGACACAGCTGAGCTATGAGCCAGTAAGCAATTATGAGCTACAACGTATGGCTCGTTTACAGAGTCCCCACAGGAACAGTCAGCAAATCCAAATGGTTTAGAACATCTCCCCGGTGGCCCAATACCAGCATCATAGCCAACCGAAACTAAAGTGTTAGGTTCATTTAGAGTAGTCCAATTTGTAACTCTATCCCCAAATTCCCTAAAGCACACATCTGCGTATGCTGTGAAATCACCACTGGAAACAGATAATGGAGTTAAAGACTGCGCTTATACTCTATGCATTTACATCCAATAAAACTACATGCATGTCAAAAAGCAATCTAGTTTTGTACAATGCAGAAATAATATGTGTTTTGCACCAACATTTTTTTATTCATTTTTATACAATTATCCATAACATACACTACAATGAATAATATCACACTTGCACGTCATATTTTTCAAAAATGAAGACGAAACATGAAATTCATGAAAATAGAATACATACATTATTTGGGGACTCAACCATCCACCATATTCATCTTCAAGGATTTGAGGAAGATCATACTGGAAAATCGTTGCATGTGGTTGAATTCCTTCAAGATACTAGACATAGTAAGTGCAGACATAATATCCCTCCAGTCCCATTAATGCATCTACTTTTGCCATTAAAACGCAGAGAAATACAATTATAAAAAACAAAAACAGGTTGAGTAAGTTAAACTGGACATGCTCATTGCCAGTTCAGTTCAACTCAGGATGAGCAAGTCCACTACAAATTCAGGGGTTTAGGACCCGACTAAAACCTACTGGTATCATAAATATGTACAGTACTAGCTATCAAAGTTCAACTTCTTTACTGTATGCATACAAAAATGAATTCATTGATTTGTGAACAGAGGGAGTAGTATGCAGTCTCCATGATGATTGGATTTAATAGGTAGATAAATATCTCGCATGCAAGATTTACCATGGTCAAGAAGTTCATTGATGAGATTATTGTAGTATCCTACTCCTTTTGGATTGATTTCTCCTCTTCCTTCTGTGGAAATACAGAACTATATTTTTGTAAGAAACCAACTTAACAAGAAAACTTCACCACAAGTTTTTCAAAAACATACTAGGAATAAGCCTTGACCAAGAGATAGAGAATCTATAAGAATCCAGTCCGGTCTCCTTCATTAATTTGATATCCTCCTGTGACAAACACGAGAAAAGAAAAGATAGACCATTATTAGCATGCAGGATTTTACCAGGATTGGCTACCTTTTATCATGCCTAGAGAAACCAGAATTAGTCAATGATGTTTATATGATCTAAATTTTTCTCAAGCAAGTCCCGTTTATAGTTCAGAAAAAATTCTCAAGAAATATTTTGCTAACATAATCTTGGAGTCACTAACCACTACGAAGTACCCTCTCACCTCTCCCCCAGACCCAACCACCCACACTCTTATCTAAACATGGACCATACAAGGGCAACCTCTCTTTCATATCCTGTTGTGCACATTTCTGCTCAGCAACTACAGGAGCATTTCTGTTATAGCATGACTTTTTTTTTTCTTCCGAAAAGGGGATCACCCTGGCCTCTGCATGGCATGATGCACACAACCATTGTTATAACATGACATACATAATCCAGTTAAGGGTGACAGAATTGAGTTACAAAAATTACCATACCTTGTACTTATGGTAGCCGTCAGCTGCCACGTCACCATTTACAGAGTCATCACCTGTATTGCAGAACTTATAAGCACTGAGGCATAGTCCACATGCTCCACTTCTTTCCATTTCCACCATGGACCCGACCCTAGACATTGAACCATAATTGCAATATGATGCTGGAACTGTAATTTTCGTTCCAATCCTGCCCCCCTCCCCCCCTCCCCCCCCTCCCTCTACAAGTTTGTAATTTGAAAAAGTATGTGAAACGACCTCATTTGCAACGAGCTGTGATAGCTCATCAGAATACTAACTTTATCTTGCGCAAGAGAATCGAGCGCGAGCATCGGCACATGCGGTGATATGAATATGATACACATGCTGTAATAGCTCAGAAGAAGGAGCGGCATGCGGTGATACAGATGGAACAGTGGCACGAAGGTGTGCTAGCGGCACAGCAAAAGGGAAACCGTCTGCTCTCGCGTACCGGCGTGGGCGTGGGCGTGAGCGTGAGCGAAGGTGTCCCAGACGCTGGGGGTCCGGCCGTCCTCCGCCGCCGCGCCTTCCCACTGGATCCCGACGGCCCACCACACAGAAGCATGTCAACGATTGTGTGCCCGCCGTTTCACCGTGGACGAACGTAAGCGTGATGGTTCTCACCTGATAAGCTGATGTGCTAGCCCCGAAGCTGAAGTCCCCAGGGAAGTCGACTTTGCTGATCGAGCCGGAGTCCTGGCCGCTCTCCGCCATACGTCGGCGCTGACGCGGCCGCTGCTGCCGCTGACGAAGCAGAGCGACGGCGTGCAGAGGCCTCATCGGCTGTCCGTTCCTAGCTTCTCCGTTGTCCGCGCGAAGGGGTGTGGCGCGTGCGGACGAGGTATGATCTGAGAGGTCTGCTTCGGTACACCCATCCCCCGCGCTTAACGTATAAGGGCATTTTGGGTATACGGTGCTTAACGTATCCCGTGCCGTATGCGGCGTATCCATACAGGTAGAGCCGAGCGCACGGCTCGAGCCGATACGGCTGGCTCGCAACTACCCTCTCGTCGTCGCGTGAAAAAAAAAACCCACGACCTGCGCTGATCATGCGGCCCATTCCAATGTCGCCCCGCCTTGCCGATCGCCGCCCTTACCCGCCGATAGCCGCCTTTCCCCGCCGATCTAGACGTGATCACGCTGCCAATTCCAACGTCCTCCCGTTCGGCCGATCGCCGCCTTCTCCCGTCTTCACGGGATCTGGCGGCGCAGACAGATCTTCGAGTCGCCCGCCGTGCGTGATGTCGCCTCCGTGCAGGTCGTCGCGGTGGCGTGGCCTACGTGGACACCGTCGCCGCCCGCAACTCCGTGATCAACCTCTCCAAAGAACGTCCTCGCCGTCCGCAGCCCACGCCAGGCGGGCGAAGTGCTGCGTGCATGCCATGTAAGCCTTCTAGTTCGTCAAAAAAATTAAATCTGTAAATAATTATGTGCAATCTCTTGTTAGATAAGAATTTTTCATCTGTATGATCGTAGTACATTTAATTTGTTTTAAAATTGATAGATCAATTTTTATTATAATATTGCAGTGTAGGTTGAGAGATCATTTAATGAATAAAGAAACTGGATTTACGGATCTGTTTTTGGACACGAGTGAGTGGGATGGTAGCGATAGTGTTGATCGTACGAATGGTAATGATAGTAAAGATGATGATGATGGCAGCGACAATGAATCCTGTTCGTCGTACGATAATTTACCTGAGGAGGATTTTGAAAAGAAGGAGGAGGGTGCTTGTAGTGAAAATGTAAGTGTCTTGTTCATTCTTTTTGTCAGATGAAGAACCATATGGTACTTACGTGCATATGATTTTTTATGTGCAGGAGGATATTGGCGTTCACAACGAGGAAAATCATGGTGTTGAATCTTTCGGGGATAACATAAGCCAGGTTCGGTCCACAATTTAAGATGTCATTGAATAATAAATAGTTGGTAATGACAACTTACACTTGCTTATGTGGAATATTGTAGGCTAACTTTGATGGTTGGAGTGGTGAAGATGGAGATGAGCATGAGGATGGAGCTAATATGGACATTGAGGAAGCTGAAATCCAAAGAACGCATACCGGAGACACAGCTTGAAGGTTATGGGTATGACATTTGCATCATAATGGGAGGCTCACATGTTCTATAATAACTACGCCAAAGACCGTGGATTCAGTATCAAAAAAGATAAGGTGAAACGAGGAAAAGGACTTTCAACCACTGTTCGGTATAGGAGATACGTTTGCTCGAGGGCAGGAAAGCGTCGCGATGAAATTTTAAACCGGAGGGCGTACCCTTGAGCTAAGACCAGAGAGTCGTTGCGAGTGTGGCGCACATTTAGTCGTGAAGTTGGACAAAGGACGTGGAGTTTGGTTCGTGGCAGCTTTTATGGATGATCACAACCATTTGTTGGCTAGACCAGATGAGGTGGTATTTACTGCGGTCACATCGAAAGTGATGGGAGATCACCGGATAGCTGAGATCTTGGCGATGGAAGGAGCTGGGATCGAGAAAGCATATCATCGTTGACAACTTCATTAGCAGGTATGGCTCGTATGATAAGTGTGGGTTTACGAGACGAGACGTGTACAACCTATGTTGCCGAGAAAAAATGAAGTTGATTGCGAAGGGTGATGCTAACACGACAATTGGGATTATGAGGAGCAGAAAGAGAAGGATCCAGAGTTTTTCTTTGAGTACGTGCTTTCGATAAAGAGGGTCGTTTGAAGAGCATGTTACAGTGCGATGCACGATCGGCGGGACTATCAAGCGTATGGAGATGTCACGGTGTTCGACAAAGACATATAAGATGAACAGAATACGGTATGCCGTTCATCCCCTTTGTTGGTGTAAACAATCACCGTTGCACCACAGTTTTTGGTTGTGCCATTGTGTCCGATGAGACCGGCGACATATGTGTGGCTGCTCGGACATTCCTGAAGGCCAATTGTCGAGAAAAAGCCAAGGTCAATCATCACGGATGGAGACGCTGCAATGATCTGAGCTATTCGGTTGGTTTTGGTTGATGTGTTGCACCGTCTCTGCTCATGGCACGTGGAAAAAAACATGCAGAAGTACCTTAATTACAAATCGCTAAGTGAGTTCAGGGCACTCTTGTACTACTCCACCTCTCCAGCCAACTTTGAGGCGAGATGGCACGCTTTCGTTCGTAAATGGAAGACTGATAAAACAGAAGAGTGGTTGAGTAGGATGTACAGGAAGAGTACTCGTGGGCAGCATCATATCTGTCAGATGGTTTTTTTCTGGGTATGCGCAGTAATCAGAGGAGTGAAAGTCTTAACTCTTGTCTTCACCTGCACTTGGACGGCGGTATGACTATTGTTGACCTGGTTGTGCATTATGAGAATTGCATAGTCCGACTACGTGAGAACGAGGCGCATGATGACTGTGTTTCAAATCAGTCATTGCCACCATCGATCATGTAATATAAGGATATTGAGAAGCATGCCGCCAAAGTATTCACTCATTCCAATTTTTATATTCTTCAACAAGATCTGAAGAAGATGGGAGAGCTTGAGATTTTTGAGACGCTAGTGGGAGTTGACTGCCACACCTTCATCGTGACATGGAGGAATAACCGGAAATTTCAGTTCAGCGTGAATTATCGAGCTGAAAACTACGAGAATACGATAGAATGCAGTTGTGGGCCGAATGCTTGGAAAGGATTGCCTTGCAAACACATTCTGTATGTGTTGGTTCATCTAAAAATATCTAAAATACCTAAGTGTTGCATCCTTAAGAGAATGTCGAAAGTTGCGAGGCGTGGGCTGCACCTGCAATGAAAGAGTGACTTGTTTGGCTGGGGTTGGACAGGCGGCAGAGCAGCGTGCTCGCTATAGTCAACTCAGTATAACAGGAGCTGAAGCTTTTCATGTTGCTTCAAATGATCCATTTGTGTATGATGAGTTGATGCAGTGTCTGCAGAATATAATAGCGAAGAAAAAGGTCGCTGATGATGATGCCGTTGGTAGTACAAGAAATGTGCATGAGGAGCCACGTCAGCCGGAACAACATGTTGATGTCATAGGTGATCCCGTGAAAGTTTCCTGAAGGGCGCCCTAAACAGAGCAAGACAGGCGGGAAAAGAAAGATCCAAATGTTACAAAAATGGAAGACCAATATCATTTTACGAGAAAAACCCGGTCCTCTTTGTGGCATTTGTAAGAGAGAGGGCCATAGACGGCAAGCGTGCCTCGAGAATGAAAAGTAAGTTTTCCATAATTTTAATTATTTTCTGGTTCTCTCTTCACAATTGTCGATGAGTTCTTTACAATTTTTATGTAGGAACCGGGCATAAAGATGAAGTATTCATAATCAATTGAAGCAAGTTGAAATTTCAATTTATTTGTTTAAGAATAAGATCCATGTCACTTTGAGTTTATTCTCTAAACCACCTTGTTCGATGAAAGTCATTACCCCTTTCATTTTATTTGTTTAAGAATAATAGACATGGCACTTTGAGTTAATATTTATGCCACCTTGTTCAATGTTATGAGACATGCGATTTATATGAGGACATGCGATTTATATTTTTATGTGTGAAACATCTTATATTTGTATGAATGTGTTACTGCTGTCATGGCTTAGTCAAGTTTTGAACATTTTTAAAATTTAATGTATGTGACCATTTAAAAAAAAACCCAGCCGTGGCCGGCTGCGCGCACGGACAGTAAACTACAACGCCTTCTGGCCGCGAGCGTGGAGGCCACGGCGCACAGCAAGGCGAAGACGCGGGTATGTTAACCGGTCGGCGCGTCTCTCCGCGGGCGAGGTGGGACTAAACCTACTCGGCAGAACGCGCATGAATAGGATCGGCCCGACGCTTAGCGCCGACGTCGTTTATGGGCCGACGGACGCCATATTCCCCTCGGGATCGTTGCATGTGCCCGCTGGCTGGGCGGAGACGAGACGTCTTGGCGCTGTCGGTCGGCCGGGTGCTGCGCCACAGAACCAGCGTGGCGCCTTGCCAATGGCGCCAGCCCGCACTAGCTGGAGTGCGCGGGCTCAAGAATCGCCTCGGCGGGCGTCCACCGCACGGCCTGAAATATTCGTCAGATCCAGCGCCGCTGCTGCCACCAGAATCAACGTGGGATATTGTGCAGGTTTTATCCACACCGCACCAACTCAGAACGGCGGGCATATTTTTTAATAAAAAATGACCGCGTGAGTAGGAACAACAACAACACTACATTTAGGGCCAAATTTCTACAGCAAAGTGTGGCGGCTAAAACAAGCGCCACACCTTTGGCGTGGCTAGCTAAGTCATGAACCAAACATGCCCGTAATATGGCAGAGGCAAACTGATACATTTTAGGACAGAAAAATATTATTTGCCCACACGTATTTAAATGTGTAGTGTCTCACGAAAGCAATAAATAAAACGTAGAAAATTGTCGAAATCTATCCCAGTGCCATGTCGCATTACAATCGATCAAAGTATCCAACAACGGTAGGGAAACCTTCTACGGGACAAAAACCCTACCAATGCTAATAACTACTCTTTCTCCATGATTTTAACAATTTTCATCTTCACTTTGTCTAATCTGTTGACCTCGGAAAAAATGATTTACGCGACAATACGTGGCCTTGACTCATTAATCTCTTGCTGGTCAAATTCATGTGTCCAGCGATCTCCGTCCCAGTATTTTATGCACCACATCACAAAAGTCCACAAGACACTCTGCAATAAACATGTGTGATCAGCTTAGGATATAGCATGTTGTGCCGGCATCATGTACTCATTTAACTTACCCATCATGTTGTGCCGGCATTTTATACTCATTAATTGGCCACGATGAGACATCTGGAAATTTTTTTGATTCAATAATAGAGTTGGCCTCCATAACATCCTTAGATATTTCAGCTCTCTGAAAGAAATTAACAAACCAGAATTTAATGTATGACTCAATAATTTTCTGAATGCGAGTGTGAAAATTTTAGCGTACCAAGGTGCCAATCATATTGCGAATTCTTTGGCTAATTGCGCCTTTAGAATTTGAGTCAAGAACTTGAAACTCCTTCTTGACGGTGTGCATCACTATGGTTATCCAATGATTATCATTAACGTGCATAGGAAAATACGCCTATATAGTAATCAAATGATAGCGCAATTAAATAGCAATGAATAACAAAAACAAATAAATATGAAAGAAATACCTTGTCCCGTTTGAAATACTCATCCATTACTCTTGCGACGACTTTTGCTTTCTTTGTAACTTGTTCTGATTCTAAATCATTAATTGACTTGGTCTTTCCCCTAGCCCTACCCAACATAAATTTTGGGAACCACGTTGTTGATATGAAACGGTCAGAGAAATCACGGTGTTGTAGGTGTTTACAATATGCATTGATTATCTGCATACATAAACAAAAAAAATTCTATCAACTTGTGAAGTTGAAATGAGAGTCTTGTTAAAACCAAAGTCTTACTTACAGCGCCATTCAACCATTTAAACTTCAGGACATCGTGAAGCATAGCTGGCGTGCATATGTCCCCATCTGGTGGCGGCATATCAACCACGGTTCGGTGTGCATGCTTCTTAGTCGATGCGAGAGTCTCAACAAAAACTCTGGCTGCCTCTATGTGATCCGGAGTCATATTAAGTGTACTTGCCAGAATTGAAGATGGTGACGATGCAAACAGATCTAAAACAATGCAGCTACAGTTGTTAAAAATAATAAAAAATTTACGTAACGTATGAATGAATTATAAAGTAGTACTTGACTTACTTTTTTTAACACGTTTCTTGCGGGTAATGAGAAGGTCGTACGGGGATTGACAATATTTCGACGGATTTCGTTTGCGTTTACCTTCATTGTCCTGAATGCCTTCACCATCACCTATGTTGCTCTTTGCCGGGAAACTCTCAGACATGTCTTCAGACTTTGTTGGTGAAAAACCACCCATAGACTCATCAGAAATATCAGCATTCAGCGGGGTTCGGGACATAGACGGAAACTCTTTTGTACGCATACAGTTGATGGCGAACATGGGGATTTTTCATTATCGTGTATAATGAAAGGATCAGATAGGCGTCACCTTCACCCGGTGTCGTCGTCGGAGCACCCGTGTCATCAACGGGCACGTCCGTATCATTGAAACACGTGAAAGATGTTACTAGCTCCACGTCGGTAGGTGAATCAATATCTGGCCAATATTTTGATGACTTGTACTGGCCATTCTCCATCCCACCTCCTTGACGTACATTAACAAATTCATCATTGTTGTCCCTCTTATTGGGTTTGTACAGCACACCTTCCGTGTTCAACTTTTCCATTACCATCTACAAACACAAATGAAACACGATCAGCATTTGAACAACTAACATGTTTAATATAACTTGTACATTACCTGTGCACATCTTTCGGGTATATTGAGAACCTCCTTGTGAAGCAGCTTTATGTATGTCATCACACGGTCCATACTGTTAGTCGTGTTCGATGAAACCCCCGACGTGCTTGGCTTTCTACTCCTGCTACCACCTTTCCGCTTTAGGTTTCTTCGCTTTCTTCATCTGGGACAGTCCCTTCACGTGCTACCTTAGCACGCCTGTACTCTTGGCTAACGCAATTTTCAAGCTGTACAACAAAAAATAATAATAACAACTATAGTTAATTACTATTTGCAAACAATAATGACTATACTTATTGACTTACATTGCCGGTCACACGCCCTTTCATGTTTTCATAGTCGTCTCTCTTTTCCCTTCCGCTTTACGGCCGCTTAACCATTAGTGGGTATTCACGAGACAAAGGATCAAATGTATCCACACCAATTGGCTCAACTTTTTCCCAGTATATATACTACATCATAGTAAACACAACTAGTCGGACACATAGATCACATAAAAAATATATGTACATACAACTATTACAAATTTCTTGTACCTGAAGAAGAGCCAAGTTCCCGATAGGCCACTTGAATTTTTTAAGATCTTCGACCGATTTTTTAGTAGCATCCATGCACACCCTCAACGTAAAATCGTTCCAATTGTATGACTTGATAGCGTTCACGTCCTCCACCATTTTGTAATAACGATAAGGAACAAACTTGGTGGATTGTGGTGCTAAGACTGTACCCATAAGAACCAAGACGGCCCTTCTCACAAAATCATCATCATATGACTGAGTGTCAACAATATTTTTTATCAACTCATCGATGAGGATTAGGCCTGTTCTTTTGTCTAGAAACCGATTCAGAACAATTTTTTTGGCATCTAGTTGTACTCTTGCTATCATGCTACTGACATCATCACCCTCGTTACGTAGCCCGAATATGTCGTAAACATCTTCATTAAGCACACTGATGCCGTCTGTATTTGGTCGAATAATAAATCGCTTTCTAGTACTATCATATGTTGTAATCATAAATTCCAATAAATTTTTCCTCATTTTCACAGAAGGAATTCTCAACATACAGTCCAAACTTGTGCCACGTAGCATCATCGTTATGCAGGTGTGAATTTTTCCACCAATTCACACCACTTCTCAACCGAGCAGTACACATCTCCCAACTCTTGCATTCTAAATAAGATGCCAGTTATCTAACTATTTAGGAGATTCAAATAAAATTACATATGGTTTTATACCATACCTTCCGGCGTCTAGACGAGCACCCGCCTGTCCTAGGGTTTAGGGTGCCGGCGAATTTGCCGAGACGGCACGGCCGGAACTCGAGATCCAAGTCACAGCGTAGATGGTCAGCCGCCGTCAGGCCGGCAGGGAAGGGAGTTTGGACGGCCACGGCGGTGCGACCGTCGGTTCGGGGACGGGTGAGGATGTGCGTGGAGGCGGCGGGGCTAGGCGGTCTTGGGGCGAGGTAATGGCGGCTTGGTTTTCATGCCATGCACGCACGTACGGTGTCATCGACGTGGTCACGCCATAGTGGGCCACTTGGCCCGTCCCGTCAAACTACCGGCTGGCCCACGATGCAATTATTATAAACATGCATTGTAGTTTAATACCACATCGCTAAGCCGCGCGCCGTTGACTTCTTTATATAGTTTTCTTTTGGTCAATGCACAAACATCTCAGTTCGTGGGACTCTATTTGGAGGATATGCAGGATCGATGTGAGTCTTCACCTGCTCAGAGCTTGTGAAGGTTCACATGGATCATGCATATTCTTCAAAAAGAGAGCCATTATCTTCGATGTTTTTTTAACCTCAGATATTATTCATGCATTTTTTTAATGCAACCATTTTAACGTCGACCGTGGACCCCAAACTTTTTGGACACGCACCCATCGCCAGATCCATCATGCATGCAAGTTTTCATAATTTGCCGGCACCATATGAATTTCCTACGGTTTTCTTCGTTCAACTCTTGCGTGGGGCCCTAAGATGGGCATGCCACCTCGTAATTATAAAGAACTCATTATTATTATTCATTATAAAGTATAATAAAGAACTCATTATTATTATTCATTATAAAGTATAATAAAGAACTCATTATTATTATTTATTATAAAGTATAATAACTGAACATAATATTCATTATAAAGTATAATAAAGAACTCATTATTTTTGTGGCTTCTTTTTACTTTATGAATTTTCAATAATTTTTTCGGTGAAAACACCACATACCACACCCCCGGACGTGACGCAACATGTTTCTCGTAACGTTGAAATGCATGTTTCCGTTTATTTTTGGAAGTTGCACGACTAACATCAAATTAAACATATGATTTTTTTTAAACAAGTGCACGGAGGGACAAAATGAAAAAAAAATAAGATAGCTAGTTAATAAAGTGATTTGACTTTACATAGCTGCCCGGGCAGCAGCCGCCCGGGTAGGTATGTAACGTCAAATCTCTTTAGTATTAGCTATTTTATATGTAACAAAGAGCACCTAACAGCGGCTATATAAGCCGGTCGTGGCGTCCCTCGGCCGAGGTGGGACTAAGCGCCCTCCCACCTCCCCGCGCCGTGACTCATGGAAGGCAAAAAATAAGTGATGCAAAAAACAGCCCAACGTGGTTGCAGGCCGCATAGCTGCAGCGTGTCGGTCCGGCCCGATCAAGCCGGGCGGCGAAGGCCCGACCTTTCGGCCCGACTCTGACCGGCAACCTGATCGATCAGGCGATGGCGCGACGGGCGGGAATCGGAGGAGTTCGAAAGGGAGGTGGGAGGCGGTATATAAAGGCGGTGTGGCGTCGTTCGTGGGCGAGGTGGGACTAAACTTTAGTCCTCACCCCGCCGACCGCCCCGCGACCACAAGACAAATAATGACGTGGGATATTGTGCAGGTTTTATCCACACTTCACGGTCGGCCGGGTCCGCGCCACAGAACCAGCGTGGCGATCGCCAATGGCGCCAGCCCGCACTAGCCGGAGTGCGCGGCCCAGAATCGCCTCGGCGGGCGTCCCACCGCACGGCTGAAATATTCGTCGGATCCAGCGCCATTCCGCCACCGAATCGGCGTGGGATATTGTGCAGGTTTTATCCACACCGCACCAACTCAGGACGGCGGGCATATTTTTTAATAAAAAATGACCGCCGCGAGTAGGAACAAAAACAACACTATATTTAGGGGCAAATTTCGTGCATGCCACCTCGTACATCCCATGCAACCGGCACTGATCGGATATGAACGATGGCAGCCCCATACACTATGATGCCTGCAAGTTTTCATATTTTTCCGGCACACTATGAATTTCCTATGGTTTTCTCCGTGAAACGCATCAAAAACACTGACCGGGCGTGACGCAACGTGCGTTTGGTGTCCGAATTCGTTCAACTTTTGCGTGGGGCCCTAAGATGGGCATGCCCATCGCATCCCAAATTTGGGTGACGTCCGTGCATGCCACCTCGTACATCCCATGCAACCGCCTTCGCTCGGATATGAACGATGGCAGCCCGTCACTGCGTTCTCTTATCGGACTCAGACGGTGGACCCTAACTTTTTCCACACGCACTCATCGGCAGGGCCATCATGCCCGCAAGTTTTCATATTTTTTCAAGCACTATGAATTTCCTATGGTTTTCTCCGTGAAACGTGCGTTTGGTCTCCGTGAAACGCACCGAAAACACATTACAAAAAACTCATTATTCTTAAATTAAATAAACAACGCATTATTATTATGTAAACACATTTAGCCATTAATGCAACACATTACAGTACTAAACTTTGCATGTATTTTAAATATTTTTTAGACATTAATTAACATTACATAAATATTAAAAATGTAATTACTAATTGACAGAAATAACTGATTACAATATTCATTACAAAAAAACTCATTATCAATTAATTATCAAAAAACTCATAATTGTTTTAGCTATTACTTATAAAATACTCATTATTTTTTTATATAAATTTAAGTAAACAACTCGTTATTATTATAATTAATATAGTTAAAAATTCTATATTACGTATGGATTTTTATTAATTATAGCATTTTCTTTATACTATAAGCCACGCATAAATAATTAAAAGTCTTGATTTGTCTTGTGACAGCCCATTTGTCTTGTGACAGTAGCTCCTAGGCCGGCCATTAAGTGTCTTGGCGGTCTTGAGGCGAGGGTCGTGAGGGTGATGACTAACGTTTAGTCCCACCTCGTCATTAACGCCGCCAAGAACCGCTTATATACCAAGCTCCGACCACCTTTTTGAACTCCTCTGATTCCGCCCGCCCGCCATCAGTCTGCTATTCGTGGTCAGTCAGAATCGGGCCGAAGGTTGCCCTTTCGCCACCCGGCTTGATCGGGCGGACCGATTAAGTTACTGCTATGCGGATGCAACCACAGTGGACTTTTTTTTTTGCATCACTATTTTTTTTTGCCTTCTATAAATTTTTTTATACTGTCAGGGTGACCATACCAACTAATTTTTTTCGTCATCCTTGAAATTAACTCAAATTTTTTCCATACTGTTCTATAATTTGTGTGTCAAGTATCGTCTCGTACCGTTCAAATTCATGTTTCCGTTTATTTTTTCAAGTTGCATGATAAACCATTCCGAGTTCATTCATAATTCATAATATTTTACATAACCCTAAACATAACCGAGCACTTCTCTTACATAACTTAGACCGAAATTTATATAAAACTAGGCTGCACTAAATGCGTCTGCCGGTGAGGTCGACCGCGCCATACTACACTGCCTCTCCTTCGCCGCCGTCGCCTCCATTGTCGTCGTAAATAAATGCGTCGCTAAAATCCCACCGATTGTCTTCCGCTTTCTTTGCTCACCGCCGCTATAGCCGCCACCGCTCTCGTTCCTCACAGTGGCGCGCCGCCGCCTCCTCTGCCGCCGGGCGGCCATTAAGTAGCCCGGCGTGTCGTCGAGTCTCCGTCTTGTCTTGGCGGCTTCTGCCAGCAGGATGTCGACAGCCAGCGGCGCTTCTTGTCCGAAGCGATGGGGCAGTGGAGGTGGGCCGTGGCGGCGGCAGCGAAATCTTAAGCCTCGGCGGCGCTTCTTTGTCTTGAAGCGATGGGGCGGTGGAGGTGGGCCGTGGCGGCGGCGGAAAGTGCCTCGCCGGTAATGTCCCCGACGATCGTCCGGCGCCGCGTCCACAAGCAGCAGGGCGATGTCGAAGTTCTTCCGCGCGGAACTGCGCGGGCCCTCCGGTTATCTGCCGGCCCGAGAACTCGTGAATTTGCTCCCTCGTCGTGGCGGTCCCATGGTGGGGATGCCGTTCGCCCGATCCGCCATGGCCCGGCACCTTGGCTGCTGGCGGCACCAACCGCCGTCTGGGCCATAAGCTCCGTGTCGGCAATGGTGAGGCTCAATGACGGGACGCCGATCGACCACGCGCGCCCTCGTCGGTCATGGAAGACATTGCCGGCGAGGAGAGGGAGATGGGCGGCGAGGAGAGGAAGAGAGATGGGCGGGCGAGGGAGATGGCACGGCGTGGCGCGCTTTTTATAGAAGGCGGGGAGGGAGGTGGGCGGGCGAGTTGTGGCGCTGGCCGAGGAAGAGGCGGTGGCGGCACGCGCGATGTTGTGAAACGGCGCGGCAAAGTAGGCGGCGCGTGAGAAGGCGCTGACGCGGCAAAGGGCGGCGTGAGTAGCCGCGACGCCAGCCGACGACGGTGGCGTCTGGCGGGCGGCGGCGGCAGCGCGGCAATGACCGGTCGCGCTTCATCGCCGCCCGAGGCGGCTGGCGGCGAAAGCGGTCGGCGCTGCATGCACGCCGCCATTATCGCAATGCGCGATGTATGACGATACGGCCGCCGCGCCACGCCCACACGTGACGCCCACCGGTCAACGCAGACTTTAAAAAAACACGCCCTCGGGGCTCCCAACCGCTCGGCTCGGCTCGCTCCCTCACATTGCCAAGCCGCTCGGCAAATCCCGCCAGCGTATACCAGCGGGGGTATCGCCATGACGCGGGGCAATATTTTTTACATAAGACGATCGTGCCCCTGGCAGCGAAGGGGTATGGGTGAATCTCAGCCCTTGATGTGTTTAAGGGAGGTGTACCGAAGCAGAAGTGATGATCTGCCCGGGCTCTCGTGGAAAAGGAATGTAAGTACGCCGCACCCGTAGGCTCATCTACAGCCGTCCAATTTCTTCTCCTTTATTCAACGGATCGACGGCTGATATTTTCTTCTATATAGTTAGTGAAACTTATAAGTCGTTGACTTGTTGACTTTTTAACCAAGTTTATACGCCATCTATTTGGGGGGCGGAGGGAGTTTTATAGTTCATCATAGCAAACGACACTCGATACTTCATACATTTTTTTCTGGGCACGACTAGTATAAGATCGCTACTTGAGCTGCGATCCTGCGGTGCAGCATCCTGGGCCATTGGATGCTGGACGCATGGTACAGATACGGTGAGGTGGGATTCCAGCCTATTTGACAGTACATTTCATATTTAGGCCCTTGTACATTTTGCACTTCAAAGAAAACCCCTTTTGCGGAAAGGTCTAGTTCCATCCAGCTAGATCTTTCCTGTTCCCGAGTCCAATCTAGGCGACGGCGACGATGACGGCCTTGCCCTGCAGACTGCCGCTGCCAGCCAACACCTCCCGCCCACACTCCAGACCACAAAATACCCTCGTCAACGGCCTTGTCCACCCAGATCTTTCCCGCCTCACCTCTAGACCATGAAGTCCCCTTCCATCGACTGCAGCGGCCTTGTTCCAGTCAGTTCTTCATCGTAACTAGGAAATTGCTTCCCCACATATCTCCCTGTCTATTGCCGACTGTACCCGCGCATACACCATTGCATGCTTGTTCTGGTGGTGATATTGGGGTCTAGCAACGGCAGTGGAGTCTTGTCGGCGCCACAATCTACTGTTCATTACTCTAAAGGGAGGCAGGTTAGTACTTCCTCTGTTCATTTTATAAAATGTTTTAGACAGCTGAGATTGAACTGTTTTGGGTGTTGTCTTAAATGTCTAAACGGTTTTACAAAAGTGAACAGAGAGAGTAGTAATTATAGTTTTTTCACACAGAAAAGTAGTACTGTATGTCCAAATCGTCCCACATTAGAACGAGCTTGCACTGAATTTTGTATTGAGCCGGCTCCAGTTTTGGTCCTTGCTACCATGTACTGTAATCAAGAGATTTCCATCTAATTTTGGTGCTTATAATTTGTAATGCAATCGATTTAGTGGATGCTAATTTTCAGTGCATATGTGAATAAAATATTTCAGTGTACGGATGCTTCAGTTTCAGAAGCACTCCACACTAGCCTGCACTTTCTTCAGACTGCATCCAGCTTGTGATATGAGCCTCCATCAATTTTTTGCTAAGAAAGCAGAGAAGAGAAGGCAATTGTTCTTCTAAATGGAGGAAACTAGCGCGAACTCACCCCGCCATTCTTGGCATGCCAGACCAATCTGTGTAGTGTACCAGCCATCTCAGGTGAATTTAGTATCAAAATTGCTAATCTTTCAAGTTCTTTTCTTACAAAAACTAGTAGAATGCCCATGCGTTGCCACGGGCATTTAAAATAATTTGTTAAAGTTACATATAAACATAATGCATGTTAAAATTCGTATGTATAAAAATAAAGAATAATAATCGGGTAATAATTGAAATCCCTATTACTTGTACTGTGATAGAAACAGTAGTGTGCAAAGAATCTTAGGTGAGTCTATGTCATCAATCAGTGCCTATCTTAGTCGACATTTTCAAATCATCATTTGAATCCATCAGATCAAAATCCATTAGTTTTATCTCCGTTCCACAAATGTGAAACATATAAATTATAAACAAGGCCTGGCAGCGACAAAGCTTGGGTCCTCCTGTTGCACCGTCTACGCCGGCACCACCGGTGGTCGTGAAGGAGGAGGAAAAGGAGGAAGTCACGCAAGTGGCAACCCTTGAGGAAGCCAGCCGACGCCAGATCGAGGAGTCCAAATGCTTGGAGGAGTCATACTGGCCTCACATGGCGCAGGTGATGGCCGATAGCGTTGCCGACGTTGGGGCCAATGCACTGCCGACACCTCCCGTGCCAAGCCTGGAGGCCACCGCCTCCACCCCCTCCTCGGGCCGAGGGCCAAACGTACATGTGGACGACGTCTAGTGTGCCCGTGTATGTGGCTGCTCCACCTGTTTGGTGGGCGTCTTGGGAGGAGGTCTGCGCCAACACCTCCTGGAATGGGAGTCACGGGCAATGGAGGCGGAGCGCGAGCGCATGATGCAGGTGGAGGCCAATTAGATCTTGACGCGGAGGCCAAGCGCCGTGAGCTCGAGGAGGAGGCGACCCAGAGGGTGGCGACGACACAGACACCGACGGCTCAGGCGTCCCAGCAGGTGGAGGCTCTCGATGAGTACCAGGAAGCCTTTCTGTGGGCGCAGGCGCTGGAGTATGTCGACCTCACCAACGAGGACGATAACGCCTAGATGCACCCTAGATCCGCTGTCCGCCATCTTTTTCTTTATTTTTATTTTAAGTTATTATTATGTAAGTGGACTTTGGGGACATTTAAATTATTAAGGTTATCTATTTTAAATTTTATTTTGGTTTTTAACTTTCTTTTGGTCGCAAATTTAGAGATGCGCCGACCATGTTGGATGCAGAAACCACATTCAGGCTATTAACCGCTCTGTTTTCGCAACTCAAATGGACAAAATCCGGACAAAACATACCTCCATTTGTAGTCGTGCGGTGGAGTTGGCCTAAGTCTCGGCAGTTTTGGCCTTGAATCGTTGTTGTCCCTTGGATATGGAATGAACGTTGGATGTATAGGCGCATGTTACACAAGGCAAGTCAACTGAGCTACTGCTCTCGTTGGATGTCCACCGCAGCTACTGCTCTCGTTTTCTTCCCTCACACAGTGGCGGAGCCAAGGGGGGCGAGCAGGGGCTGGCCCCCCCTAACGATCGACAGTTTATTAAGAGGCTACGAGTAATTAGCTACTGGGCTGAGAAATATACGTACTATGGCCCCCCTCAATCCAAACCGAGGTTATGAAGAAATCTGGGGGAAAGGCCCATAAAAAAGCCCACTGGTTGCCGTAGCTATAGACTCTAGTACTTGGTCCCTGGCGTTAACCTAAATCAAGCCAACCCTCGAGCGTGATTAACCTGAAGCGATTAGCGCTGCCGGCGGCCGCTGCCTCGTGCCCTCACTACTCGCGAAGTCAATTAAAATCAGTAGACACATGCTTCTGAACTGGCGAATCATACAGATCCCTCAGCTCTGTGAATTCTCTAGCTGTTCAGCCACAAGGTTAGTACTATTGAGAACTACTGTATCTACTAATCCCTCTCAACTTTAATCTTATACATTTTCAAGTTGTCATTTGGTGCTAATTCATTTTATTTTATTTGCATTGTTTGATTTGTGATGCGGTCATGAAGAGAAAAGGGCTGCAAACACCATAAAGACTAATTTTCTTTTATACTTAGTATGTTGTTTCGAGTTCTCCACCTGGTAATGTTGTTAATGTGGCTAATGTGCAATTTTACCAATCTCAGTTCAGTGAGGATGACCTGCTTGGATAATCTATATTGACAGGAAATTGCTAGCAACTAGGTTAACTACTCACGAAATCATCAATATTTTTGATCTTATTGACAATTGTAGGGGGCAAATTTAAACCAATACAAATGTAAATATATTTTAATAGTTTTTCTAAAGTACATCTAGATGTGTCCTAAGTATTAAAAATCTAGGTCCTTTGACATTGATTATTTTTTATGCAGAGATTAGTACGAGTATTTCCTTTTTTTTCCTTTTTTATATTTGTTGAATCACTTACGTGTGCAATAACTAAGGCATATATAGATATACCATAGACAAACCCTATTTTAGTTGTGTTGAAGCAACACAATATTGTAGTATTACCGTAGTTATTTTTCCACAGTGAGTATTTTCCTTTAATCAACATGACTTGCCCCCTCCCCCTATATCCAAATCCTGGCTCCGCCCCTGCCCTCACAGCCGCTCCTCTCTCCCTCAGGCTCTCAGCCACTCCTCTCCATGGCGCCTCCCCTTCCCTCGACGTCGTCCGGCCCCTCCTCTCCCCGCCACGGTGTTGACCGACCCCTCCTCTTCCCGCCACGGTGTTGACCGACCCCTCCTCTCCCCACCTCGGTAGCGAGCCCACGCACCCGCCGATATGGCATCCTGTGTAGCCAGATCCGGACGGTCGGTGCAGAAGGGTTCGCCGCTCTCCGTTCGTGCCGGATACGCAGCTGGCCCGTCCGGATGTGGGCGGGACGACCACGGGCACAACTTTCTTGGCGGCGAGGAAGAAAACGCCGCCCTCGTCGTCGGCCTCGGTCTTCTACCCACCGAGCACCGGCATAGTCGCTACCGCCACGCGGTCGATCTGCATGACGAGGCCATTCCAGGCCGATTCCCGGTGCGAAGGTGTGCACACCGTTGCGCGGAGGGCGACCACACCGGCGACACGACCTTCTGCTCACCGTACCGCTGCACAGCATGCCTATGGTAGAATCAAAGGTAATCTAACTTTCAACCAAGGTTGTACATTTGACCCATATCAAGACAACCATTAGTATTCATTCTTTAGTAATTTTGGCACTTCTAAAGTGACGATCGTAGATATTGAAATCAGTGAAGATCTTGTTATGTTGTCTGACCGGTGTGGTATGGAGCTAGATGAGACTAACCTGGCTGTCTGGCTTAAGTTGGAGGCTGCAACGGAAGAGTTCATTCAGAAAAAAAATACAGGCTTTAAAGATGTTTGTGAGTTTTTAGTTCCAAGATATCAAGAGGAAGACAAGTCTTCTAGAATTGTCAAATCCCTGTCATTTTCAAGATTGAGTTCATAAAATTCAGGTTTGTTTTGAGAAGTTTTCTAGAATTGTCAAATCCCTGTCATTTGCATGTACTCAAGTGAAAAGAGAATCTCAAGGGAGTGGACCTGCTATTGTTAAATCTAGTGATGTGATTAAAGATGACATTGTTGCTGAACCTAGTGACGCCGAAATAGCTGATGTGTCTAACGGTAATTAGTCTCTGAATTTTGACAGTGCAGACTACTTCTTTTGACAGTGCAGTTTTATCTCACCTCATAATTTGAGTTTATTTGTTTTACTGATGCTATTTGTAAAATTGTAGTTGCGCTTACGGATAATGCCCCTTGATTTTGCTTTCTGCCTAGACTAACTCTGTCTACAACCTCTTGCATGTATTTTTGCCCGATGGTTATCTAAAATGGTTTTTGTCCCTTTATTTATAAATAACCAAACAACTTTCTTCTACTTATAAAGAGTGCTGGAGCTCATGGCCGTGCCTAAGAAAAACCATCTATAATTGCTAAGTTTAGATTTTAGAATAATAGGTGAGCTACTTTGTCTCGGGTATACAATGCAAACTTCCAGAGCATAAGCTAGATACGCAATGATTTTTTCTTACTATTACCGTGTTTTTTCAATTTATCAAGCTCCAGCCCAAATATCCGATAATATTTGGGCTGCAGTTAGTGTACTAATTAGTTGGATATTTGAGTAGTATTGTCAACAGTAATAACTTTTACATGTTTGCATTACTTCCAAGAGTAACAGCAGGTGCTTAGGACACCTTTAGGAGATCTACTCATCTCTAATCATGCTACTCAAGGATAGGAACCGTAGGTTTCTCTATATATTTTTTCAGTGTCCTTTATTGGTGGTTCTATGATGTAGTCCAGATGAAACCAATTGCATGCATTGAGAAATAGAGTATAGCTAGATAAAGGTAAAACAGAACTTGACGTGGTTTTCCACTGAGCTGAAGAATAAAATAGACCACATATCTGGGAAGTAGATTGATATAGGACAGCTTATTCAGGGGCTCGAGCTTGTATAATAGTACACGGTGCAGTATTACTGATAAATGTAGTAGAAATGATTTCCTCTAATAGCATTTTTACCAAGGCCGCCAGTACCAACAATACAAACTAACAAATTTGGCAATGGTAGCAAAAATAATTATTTCATGAGCTGCTTCCTATTTTAGCCAATATGAAAACATAAACGACAGTTTTCTTTTTCGAGAGTACGCAAAATGTGTACCTTAGCTTTATAGAAGGCAGGGGTTTGAGTACAAGAAAATGACAGTCCGTTACGCACAACCCTGTCACAACAGTTAACACCGGCTAGTCCGAAGACAGCACCACACACAGAAGACACAAGAAAGGCATCCTAAAGGAGGTGGATAGCGGAATTTGGTCCGTCCCAAGAAAGGCATCGTCTTGGACACGCTAGCCATGGTGTGCATAGCGCCCCTGCAGAACAATCTTGGATAGCAGCGAGCGTCGGAGGAAAGCAACTTAGGACCTCCAAGCCGTGTCTCCAAACACGATACTCTCAACAGAGGGACAACGTCAAGTACGCCGCTATCGCGCCGGTCCAACTCCAAACCTAGGCTTTCACCTGGAGACATCAACCAAACTGGAATGAAACGAGTACGGTGTCAACACACCTCAGTGACGCCTCCAAGGAGGGGAACAACACCCACGGACGCCGTCGTCGCCGGCTCCGACCGAAGACGGGCAAAGACTTTCGTTTGTGTCGCACACCATCCTCCTCGCCCATCGGAATGGGACCACTGTCCATGTTCTTCACACCGCCGTCGCCGCTCCCCCCTCCGAGCTCCGGATCCTCCGCCAGCCAGCACGCTGCTCCACCAGGACCCTCCTCTCGCCGCCCGCCGCCTCTCAGCACTGTCGCCGCACGTCGCCCGATGAAGCCTCCTCTGCGTGAAGTCAGCGCCATCGGGCGCGCTCTCCTCCCCGCCGCCTTTGGCGGCCAGGGGGCCGCCACCACCGCCAGGGCCGGCGGTGTCAACGGCAGCGGTCGGCTGGATCTGGGGTAGGGTTCGCTAGCTAGGGTTTCGTCCCCCCGGGGTCGCCCGCGTGTGCGACCCGGGAGGGGTAGCAACATGATGGGAAAGAGGCAACTGCCACAGGGACCTGTTTATCATTTTCTTTGTTTTGCAAAGGTCTTCTCTCTAAAGGGAGACGTCTATATTTGTTTTTGAATGATATGCTTTAATCACATGCCTTCTTCTCTTCTTTAGGAAAATCAGAGGTCCATCAGTTTATGTATATAGTGGGTGATATTTTTGGTAACTTAACTTGAGCAACCTAATTTTGAAACATAATTTGAGAGACATAAATACAAACGATGTTAAGATCAAGGGCTTACCTGTGAGTTCAGAACCAGCAATCAGTTGATTGTTAACAGTCAATATGTATGATTATTTTTCTAAATGTTTTTCTTTTCCTTCCTTGTGAAGGTATGCGATGATCGACATTCTGAGCTAATCCCCTGCTTGGATAGGAATTTGATTATCAGATAAGGTTGAAGATGGATTTAAAACTGATGGAGCATCATGAGCATCATTGCCCTACTTATGAGAGACGCTTTAATTGCCTGATTCCACCGCCACAAGGCTATAAGGTCAGCATACTATCCTTTCTTTCATTTTTTTTTCGCCATCTCCTCACCTTAATTTGATTATGTCTCTGAGCTACAAAGTTGCTGGAGTTGGGTCCTACACACACCATATGAACATATATCTTCAAGCTGAACCACTTAATTTAGTGATTATACATTATGTGGTCAAGATGTCTTCTGCATGTAGATTTAGATTTGATCTGGCCACAAGAAAATGATTAGAATTTTGTGCATACGACATCAACTGAGCAGTTAAAATATGTGGTCACTTTACAATTAAGTGAACATTGGCATATGAAACAACTTCTGCTCCTTCGCTTCAATGGTTATATAATTGCCTAAGTACACGAGGTAGTGCTTGATGGTATGGCACAAATTAAAATATACTCCCTCTTTAAACAACTTTAAGACGCTTAGTGATCTAAAATGTCTTATAAAACCTCTTATATTAGTTTACAGAGGTAGTACAAATTATATGCATTAAACCCTACCTGGAGAGTAGTTGGCCTTGGGAAAAGTATGAATCATCATGTGAGAAGGATGTCTAGCGAGATGTAGTTGGGTTGGCTGGTTCAACAATAATGTTCAAACATATTCTCTACATAGTTGTTAAACAGTAATGAAGTCTGCGAAATCAATTTAATGTATGTAACAATTACTTTATATGTATTCATTGTTCATCCTAGCACTTAAACATTAAACCACCTTACCAGACATCGTAAGGGAATGTTGATTTTCATCTTGGAGCTTGACCGTACCCTCCTTTATTTTCTTCCGATAATCAGCTCGCCTCCGGGCGTTTACCTGCTCCCTTTTTTCGTAAGTCAAGATAGCTCCTGTTGTCTGGTGCTCGTATGCTGGGTTAGACACTGAACATTCACGAGCACGAGCATTAAGCCCTACCTTGTTTCCCACATCGATATGGGAAAATTCTACAGCTAATGCGACAACAGAAAAGCCATAAGCTATCTAAATATATGAAGATGAACCCCCATAATCACAAGTTAGTTCATATGAAAGACGGATCGGGTAATACCATTTGAAGTTTGTGGTACAGTTGTGGCATAAACCAGTGTGAGATTACTGGGAGCCGGCAACGAAGCATCATTATGCATGAATGAGGTTCCCTGGTTGTCTGCATCATGTAAAAATAACAAATCTTGGACAGAACGAGGAAGTTTAATGCTAAACCAATTTAATACAAACCAGAACAACCACAAAGCATCATTATGTATGAAGGAGATTGGACCAAACAAGGCACTTTATTCCTTAAGATTCATACATTTGACAATGATGTGAAAAACAAAACATACTTACCTGAAAGCAGATGTGAAGGTTGATGAAAATTTGTGTGTCGGGGTAGGTTTGCCTGTTTGGTCTGTCCAAGTAGCATCCGTTATGAGGGAGTACTATGCATTCCTACATGTAGCACGCTTGATCCATCTGATGTGTTGTTGCGCCCCTCCAAGTCTGCAAGGTATGATTGATCACATAAAAAGTCTATGATACAGGTAAAAAAGTATGTTGCCGATATTTACAGAGACTTATACCTGGACTCATTGGGTAACTCTTGTCAACATTGTCGAATGCAGGGTATAATCTCTGTGTTGTATTCGTCAACATTTGTCCCATCCATATGGCATGCAACACATTATGTATACACAATGCCATTGTGAGAAGGGCATGATGTTTGCCATGTATAGCAAAATCTGATAGCGGAACATATACCTGTAGGTATATCTGAGGCTGTTGTATGTTCAGTTGCCTTGCCTTTTGAATTCCTGTTGTATGTTCAGTTGCCTTGCCTTTTGAATTCCCCATACATACCGATCAATTGCAGCTCCATGAGACCAAAAGATCATTGCTTGATATATGAAACAAAATAAAGTTGTACCCTAATGGATTGATACATGCTCTTTGTTGCAAATTAAAGTCCCCAACAGACTTTATGCTATTTACAAAAGAGTGTATTACCTCCTGATACAGTTTTGGTACTCTCATCTCCAGATAGACTTATCAGATTGAGCATGGATCAAGTGGACAAATGGTAGACACAATAGCCAGCAGGTCTCACAACACAGTTCTACCCTAATGACTGATTTGCTTTCTGAAGAGGTGTTCATGGCTGCTCACCGCTGGAGATTTGTGTTGTGTAGCACATCAGCTCCCAGCCAGTTTCAGCTGTTCCAGATGTACCGTGGTTAATGGTTGATGGCTCACATAATGAAGGCAGCGAGAAACCTGTGCGTGCGTGAAAATACCTAGCGCCTCTTTGACTGGGGTTAATGGTTGCATGAACATGCAAATCTCCCTGGGGTTTGGCGCAGACCTCCACGTCTGGAACGAAGGCGGCAGCGGACCCCTCTCGGACCTCGGCGGCGGTGATTGCGGACCTCGGCGGACAGCAGCAACCTGGAAGTCCGCAATGAAGGCGGGGGTGACTCCTCTAGGACCTCGGCGGCGGCGAATGGATCCGCTACGGAAGCTATTTTTGGGCATGGGAGGTGTGAGATGGAAAGGTTCATATAGTATGGAAGTTTTTTCTTTGTGCAAGGGAGGTGTAAGATGGAGAGAACGGAGAGATTTTTTTTTTTTGAGATGAAGAACGGAAAGATTGATTGGCGTTGCATATCTGTTTGCGATTGTGATGCGATTTGATTCCTGTTGTGTATGGAAAGTATTATTTGGAAAGGATAATATTGTTTGGAAAGGATGCCATCGGTTAATATTGTTTGGCCTTCGTGGGGTTTATTTGGGGATTGTCTTGGTTAATAAAAAATTAAAAAATAGGTGGAAGTGGGACGAAAAAAACCAGCAAAAATGGGACGAAAAAGAACAATGGTAGATGGGACGAAAATTGACCGGCGGAGACTACCAATTACTTCATTAGAGCACCTCCAACGGCGCGTAAACGACGCTACCGATAAACCTAGCCTTTAAGCGGCATGCGTTTGGCGCTCCGGAACATGAGGAAACTTGCTGAAACCGTTCTTGTAGCGCTTCCGCAGCGCCTATAAAAGTGCGGCGCGCGCCACACTCCTTCTCCACGCTTCCTCTTCTCCTCTTCCTCTTCCTCTTTGCCACGCGCCGCTCCAGCGCCCCGCCAACCGACGCGCCGCTCCAGCGCCCCGCCACCGACGCGCCGCCATGCCGCCGCGCCGCCGAGGAGCGTCCGGCTATCATGGCGTCGCTGCGCCCAAGGGCAGCTACTCGCGGAGATACGCCCGGCGATCTCCGGCTCGGCCTCGGCACTTACGGACGGCGCGCGAGGTCGCCACAGCGTCTGACGCGGCGTGGCGCCCTAAGCGGCAGCGGCAGATGAACTTCCAAGATGTGTACACGCTCCAAAGCGCTCAACCTTCGCCGCCTCGTGCGAACACGGCGGAAGACCGTGGCGAGCACGCCGAAGCGGCAACGCCGCCTCCTCGCCGCCAGTGAGGACGGCGGGTCATGGCGGAGTGGCGCTGGCGCCACCCGGAGGACGCCGCCACAGGCGAGCCTATCGGGCAAGGCGCCGCGAGGAGGACACGCGAAGACGCCGCGATTCGCGGTTGGAGAGGCGTCGGTGGAAGGCATTGGCGAATGCGCTGTCGGATATCGTTGCAGCAGGTGGGAGGTCGTTCTTCACGGAAAACGATGATCGTTGGTTAGACATATGGCTCGATACCTCGGACGACACCGACAAGTATGATGATGGTGATGATGATAGCGACTTGGAGTAGTTTCTATCTAGTTGCGCCGTAGTTTATCTATGCTTTCGAACTATCTATCTAGTTGCACCGATGTAAAATACCTTTGTATCGTTTTTTTTATGCAATCTATCTAGTTTTTATTTTATCTATGCTTTTAAAAATAATAAAAAAATGTTGTGTCTTGCTGCATTTTTCTTGGCGCTATTGGAGCGGCGCCTGCATTTTAGCGCTGCCGGAGCGAGCGTGGCCGCCAAACCAGTCGATAGGCGCACGCTAAAACTGTTTTTTGCGCGCGCCGTGTTCGGCGCCTGTTGGAGATGCTCTTAGGAGTAGAGATTGTGATTCCGTTTATTCGGACGCAGCGTTTTGGTGCCTGAGCTGAGTTGCTCCTGATATCCCTCACGTTGGTTTTCGTCTTGGGATTCAGAAAACTCGGTCTGACATGCCTGCGCTGATTCATCGGAAAAGCGTTATATGGCTCGCGTATGTAGCGAACAGTGCGTCTAAGCGGGCTCAAATTTTTTTTTTTAGACAAACGACAAAGCTTTATTACGTCGTCACAATGTTTACAGGGACGAAATCAAGATTGTTGAGCTGGCCTAACCAAACATGGCGACCAACTCCGAGAGATAAAGCGTGCTTTGCTAGTTTGTGAGCCTCGATGTTCGAGCTCCTAAATTCATGAAATATATTACAAGCCTCAAAATCTGCCCTATACTGTATGATTTCATGTGCAATAGCGCCATAGCTTCCTTTGCATTGTTGATGGATATCATCCACGATCACTTTACAGTCCGACGCAACATGAATCCTTCTGACATATATGTCATCTATCAGTGCCAGGGCTTCCCTAATAGCGAGCATCTCCAAAGTGCCTGGATCTGAAAGATGAGAGAAAATCACCGCCGAAGCTCTCAAGAAGGCTTCATCTTGATCTCTGCAGATAGCTCCCACTGCACCTCTCGCCCGGCCTACGGCGGCATCAACGTTGATCTTGACCAGACCCTGTGGCGGTGCAATCCAGCTGTTAACTTCTAAGCGGGCCCAACTGATATGGCTGCACGTCCGTCGGCGCGCGGTGCTTTGCTGGTCCGTGGCCCAGAACGTTACTTTTTTCCATGAGCCGTGGAACAGGAGTTAGGTAGTAGCAAACCCTTACCACAGTGGTTCTCGAAACCAGCCGCCGCCGCGGGCAACTATCCCCATCCCTACTGCTATGGAAGGCTGCGTTGGCTCCGGCTAACCGGCAATGGACTCTGTCGACATGTAAGGGAATCCTCCCCTACTAGGAGATCTATCAGTTATTCAGTTTTCCCTAGTCCGGTAGACAGGGGAGCCGCCTGACTGCCTGACCATGGCTGTGTGTTGCAGGTTCCCACTACGATGCGGACAGCTTGGACCACCCGGATCCGGTTCCTCTGGCGGATCTCCAGCGGATTGCCGACACGAGCGCTGACCCGGTTCCTGGTGCGGCGAGCGTGTTGGCGGCGCAAGACAGGGCAGGTAGGAAGTCGACGAGCGCCGCCGGTGGGAGGCTTCTCCGAGGCAGGGCAGGTAGGAAGGTGAATCCAGAGGCGCCTGGATGGACAAACAGGTGCGGCCTGAAGCTAGCCATTGCAGGGCACCTGCTATTTACTGTTTTGTGGAATGCTACTCTGTTTGACGTACGCCGCCTTGAAATTCGCTGCCATACTTTCTGTAAGTTCGACTAGCTGAATGAACGGGATGAAGATGATCGTTCATGTGGCTTGTGCAGGATGCGAACAGGTAGATCTTGGTAAGATAGCTTATGCTCCCACACCGTAATTGGTCCCACAATGCAGAATTTAGAAACGGACATATAGATGCTGCTTAAAATTATTCGAAAGTGGCGAGTGTAAGTAGTTGTGTGCGTGTAGTCAGCTAAACGATGAAGTCTGAACTCGAAGTGCACACGTTGAAACAAAGAAGACAAAAATCTGATTGTGAGTAGTGTCACTCAGGATTTTGTATTTTCTGCCACACCATTCATACTGAATTTGCCTTTCATGTTTCCCACAGTGTGTTTCAAATTTGTATCTGCAATTTTGTATAGATGGTTTGTGATTACTGAAAGCATTTGAATATGTTTCTTGAGAAATGTTAGCATGGCACCATGCAAAGCGTGGTCCCACCTGATATTCCACCACCATTCCTGCTAGTCAGCATTTCATTTTTCGCCCCCTGCGCCTCCACCTCCTCCTCTTATCTTTCTATGTAAGCAACTGCATCAACCAGATCACTGAGATCAGATCAGATGAGATACACACACTGGGTTTGGATGTAGATAGATCCAAGGTCCTGTCAGCTCTTCACCAAATGCATGCACTAATGTACCAGTAGTATTTGGTGGAAGTCATGTACACTATTACTTGTTTTTTGGACATGTACTACAGCAGCATCCCCTTGTTGTGCGTATAAATAACACTACTCCGGAAATGGTTTTCCTTCTGCAATGATACGCATCACACACGGATGCAAGATTAACCCGTACATGTGAAGTGTCATCAGAGACACACAAAACTAATACTAGGTATTAACATGTCTAGTTATGGGAGTGTCGTGATATCGCCGTTCTTGTGCCTATTTTTGCATCCTGATATTTACTCCCTTTGTAAAGAAATATAAGATCGTTTAGATCACTAATTTATTTTTGGACAGAAATGATGTCTTATCAGCATATACACCACTTTGAACATCGAGTCAACCTCGTTACTTCATATCACTTGATGGCAAAATGAAAAATGATGCATCCCAAGAAACAGCACACAGGTTGCATGGTAAAACTTGGCTTATTGTGTGACAATTTCCTGCTTCAAATTAATGGTGACATATAGTGAACAGAAAGAAAGAATCAGATGTGACATAAGGTGCATTACATTCTAGTTAGTAGCGTATAAGACAATTTTTGGATTACTAGCTGACATAAGTAATCATTACTCCCTCCGTCCCACAATATATGACGTTATTACATCCAATATGCTCACATAACATCTTATATTATGGGATGGAGGGAGTACTTACTAACAAAAGATGGAGAATGGCGTTTGGGGATAATATGTATGAATCTTGTGTGTACCCCGGTTTCTCAGCTCGCTGATGGAGATCATGTTAGCTAATTTTTTTGTGAGACTACCTTGAAAATTTCTTGACAAGCATGTTTAATTCTAGCCATAGTTTTTACCTACAATTCACAAGATACAGGACAATTTGTGAGGTTGCATTTACCAGCAACGAAGCTCACATTGTATACTTTTATGTATATACGTCATCATGTATATCACAAATGATATAGGCAGACATATTTTAATATTTCAGAAGAGTGTGGCGTCGAAAGATCAAGTGGTGTTGACGAGCAAATGGAAATGTGCGAAGGCATGCATGGACCAGAAACAACAGGTGTGGAATGCTATTGAAGAGCAAGAGAAGTAAGTCCCTCGCCCTCCATGTTCCCTGTGACAGTAATTGTGTTATTTGATTTTTCTTTTGACCACCTGTGTTTGCATTACAGATTGGAGAAGCAGGAGAATAAACAAAGGCAGAAGGAGATTAATTGTCCAAATTAGCACTGAAGCTGCAGCGGGGCAAATTAGCCCCAGTTCTCTCTTGTGGGTTTAATTATGAATGGTACTATTTACACTGGCATGCTTAGTTATGAATGCTATGTGATCTAGACATATCACAATTAAAGATTTTCCTCTTATTTTGCCAAGCTAACAACATGGATCCTGTGTGGTGTTGCACCATCTTCTGTGTCCAGGTTGTATGTTCTAGTTGGTAGATTATAAACTTTGTTGGATTTTGCCTTAAGTATTTGAATCATGGTACAGCCAGTCAGCTAGTTGTCTTTTTAGTTCTCCAGATCTTATGATGCCTAATTATCTTCAGCCTAATTTTTGTTCTGTTTTGCTTGGAAAAGCGATGCCACATATTCACAGTTGCGGTGATGCAGGTTTGCTTGTCCAGTGTACTTCATGGTGCATGTTCCTGGGTGTTTAGCCCAAGTTCCAATACATCTTGTGTACATTTTTGATCTATCTCCGAATGAAAATCTGAAATCTGAGTACATTCCATGGGTCTTTCAGAAAATCTGAAACATGACAATCTGTTTGTTCCTTGGGAGCTTACCATCTCCCTCGGTGTAATATCATGAGTTTTGGTATATTGCCATGCCATCTGTAGATTTGGTTAACATTGGCATGATGTTGTGTGATAAACACCTGTATGAAAAAATACCAAGTGTGAATGCTGACATCTTGCACTTGTATCGTGTTGTTGTATTTTGATTTCAATCTTGCAAACTGTCCACTTAATCTCTCCAAGTTTAATGTTCAAAGGGTCTGTAAAACTAGATAAGGTGTAGTGTTTAACCGAGCAGCAGCCTTGAGCTCAAGGCGGCATTCACTTTTGAGGTGTAAGAAAGTACACATAATGTGGACGTCACATTAGCCACGTAGCATTAAGTGGACTTTGACATAATCCCGCATAAATAATTGTGCCTAAGCCAAATGCGGACGCCGGGTGGCCGTTAGACTAGCCACAATGCATAGTAACATACACTAGTAACATACACAAATCCCTAGACTATGTTACTACCTTCATAGTGGGTAGTAACATAAGTGTGGTAACATGCAAAGCTTCATTTATTAGGTTATAGACTCATATTGCATTGGGACATGTGATGTTACAGTAACTAGCTAAATTACTGTAACTACCACTCTCCTCATTAACTCATTGCCACATAAGCAAAGTTGCTGAGTTGGACTCGATGTTACTACTGAAGTTACTCCCACTATGGCTAGTCTTACAGCTGCTAAGCCACGACTCAGCCTGGTACAGTGCATTAACTGAGCCGTGTAGGCTCAGCTGTTCCGCCTCTTCCTACTGTCTGTCATTCCAATTAATGCGCCTACGAGTAGACTATATTTGCCTACAATACATCTTCTATACCTAACAGATATACAACAACCTGCACACATCCACATGCCAGTGAGCGGTGATGATTTCAGGTTCAGCTGAGCCCGAGCTTCGAATCGAATATCCGCGTTTGTTCTTTCTATTTTACAGAATCGGTCAATAGGCTTGCCGCGACGGAATTAAGTGATGCTCATTGTTTTTCCGAGATTAATTCCACTATGCTTCCTTCTAATGAATTCGGTACACCTAAGAAGAGACAATGTTTTTCTGTAGATGTAAGTACAATGCAGATTGTAAGAGCATCTTCAAATTGTTGGCCCCAGAGGCGCTTAAAATCGCCTCCTTAGGCGGCGTCTAAAAACGCTACCGGGGGCGTGATGCCACCCAACAAGCGCGCCACGGATTTTTTTTTAAAAATTAAAGTGCGGCACAAACATGGCGCAAATTCAACCATTTTCGGCGAGTTCATACATATTTCGGCGAGTTCAAACCAAATTCAATCAAACACGGCACAAACACGCCAATATTTTACAAAAAAGAAAAAAAACACACTAATAGGCCCGCCCGCCGTCTCCCTCGCCTCGCCGCCCGCGCCCGCGCAGTTCTACATGCCGAGGAGGCTGTAGAACCGCGTGTAGTCGCCGCGGCCGTCGTCCCTGCTGCAACCCTCCCCCGGTTGGCGCGGCGGGTTGGACGGTCCGGCAGCGTCCTCGTCGTCGTCGCTGTCGAGGATCACGACGCCGTGCTCGTCCTCGCGCCCATGCTTGCGGGCGGCGATCTCCTCCAGGGCCCGGCCATAGGGCGTCCTCGTCGGAGAAGCCGCGCCGGGCTATCTCCTCGTACTCCGGGGGGAGGCTGGGCTCCGGTTTGGGAGCGACGAGGACGAGGCGGCCCGAGGCGGGGGTGGAGTCGGCGATGCGAACATCGGAGCTGCGGGTGCGCCGGCTGACAGGCGTGTCCTGGGGCTCCGGCTTGACGGGGCGGAGGCAGGGAGAGCCGATCGACCGGCCGGACGAGGAGGAGGACGCCCCGGGGTCCATGCGCCTCGTCGTCCACGAGCTCCCACAGCGGCGAGAGAAGGACGGGGGCTCGGGGTACTCCAGCCTCGGCGTGTTGCCGCCCTCGATCTACTCGAGGACGTCCTCCAGCGTGCAGCCGGGCACACCCCACCATTGGCGCCGCCCCTCGGAGTTGAGCTTGCTGGAGGGCACGATGCCATTGGTGGCCTCGAGCTGCTCGGCGCGATGGCGGCGGAAGTACGGCTCCCAGAGCGGGCTGTCGGGGACGTAGCGCGGCCCCTCCCTCGCCGCCCGCGGCAGGGAGGCGCGGATACGCGCGATCTCCGCACGCCGCGCCGCCCCGGTGGGCGGTGGTGGCACCGGGACCCCGCCGGCGCTGATTCTCCACGCCCCGGGCACCCGCATGTCCGGCGGGACCGGGTACTCGGCCTCGAAGAGGAGCCGAGCTTCGTCCTCGTGAAGGTGACGGCGGCCGAAGCCGTTCGCCGCCGCGCCGTCGCCTGGGAAGCGTTCGGCCATTTCTTTGAACTGGGGACGGCGAGGGGAGAGGGAGGAAGGGGGAGAGAGGGCGCGTCGGCGATGGAGACTCAGGCGTGCTACCAACGCTACTGGGGTCGGCTTATAGGCGGAGGCGCCACAAGACGCTGCCGCCAGCGTACGCTGCGGCATGCGAGGGGACGCGTCCGCCACGCTTTCATCGTGCCGCCCGTGAGGCATCAATGGCGGAGGCTGACCGGCGCTGCAGCGCGCGGCAGCTTTGGCATTGATTCGCCGCGGGAAACGAGGCGATGAGGACGATGAAGCGGCGAGAAGCAAGACGAGTCGCTGGCAAGGAGGGACCACGGCTTTTTCGCGCCAAAAACGATTCGCCCGACGCCCCCGAGCGCCCCCCAGCTCGCCGGGGTTGGGTTGGGTCCGCCGGCGCCAATTTCGATCCGAGTCGGCGAAAATTGGGCCCTTGGGGGCGCGACTGGGCCAATTTTTTGGCGCCGGTGGCCGAAAAGTCGCCTGGGGGACCTTATTGGGGGCGCGGCTGGAGATGCTCTAATATAATGGATGCATGCATTTCTGTGTGTATATACTTGTGACTTGAGCACATAATATCTCATAAATATTTTTCTCAAAATGGAATGTTATATATAGTACTCACAACCAACGAATGCAAATGTCTAGAATCATCAGGCATGTTAAATTCACAAAACTTGCACCCATGCTCCAGGCTCGATCTTTCCCAACTATGAAGGTTATGTTTAATAAAGAAGTCCTTTTGATTTGCAGGGTTCATTGTATATACCTATATGTGATGAGGCACTCAGACCAGCCGTAGGCAAGCAATTTGTTGATATTGCTGTTGTGGAGGCATTTTACAAGAAGTATGCACATTATGTGGGATTTGGTGTCCGCCTCGGGGCGCAAAGGTTTGTGAACAATGAAATTCATTGGAGGGAATGCACTTGAAGATAATCCCATTAACTGCGTTCACATGGATACAAGAAGATCTTAGATGGCCGAAACAAATTAGAAGATTTCATTCGATGTGCTAAAAATCGAGCGGAGGATTTGACTTACTGAATACGGGTTTCTGCAATCTCGAATCTAAAATCTTGCCGTGTTGCATCTCAGACTACAGAAGAAGAGCAAGAATCATTCGCTGGTAGCACTATCCCCACCCAGGTTGACATCGTAACACCGACTAACGTCAATGCAAGGGGTACATTCTCGAGAATTAAGGGCCATAGAGACAATGGCAAGAAGGCAGGGTCGAAGAAGATCAAATTAGGGGTTACTGTACGAGATCCACAGACTTGCAGCTCATGCTAGGAAGTTGTGTTGCATGAATCTTGTACTTGTCCGAAGAAAAAATGAAAGTGTTTGTGTAAAATCATTAGGCTAAGTATATGTTAGCCATTGCGTCTCTGACTACTATATGTTATCAAAGATACTATGGGATGGTTGTTCCTCTGGTTACATTCTTAATCTTAGCTAACATGTACTCCCTCTACAGAGTAATGAGTTGAAGTACTGGTTCAATGGGCTAATTATATGTTAACCTTTGCATCTCTGACATGTATGTTGTAAATATAACTACTCCATTTCCTGCTGACTTGATGTTTTCAATGGGTTGGTACAGTTCTCAGTGCTAACAGTGGGTTGGAAGAAAGATTTTCCACTTGAGATTCATCACATATATTTCTGAATTAGATGAAAAAAACAGATTAGAAAAGTGTTTAACAAAAAGAAGAGGGAAACAGTTGATGAGAGCTGGTCCAGTAGCGAGAGAGGGGATAGGTTTGGTTACAGCTCTGTCTGCAATATTTTCGAATGACGAGGAGGTTCACGCAAAATGTCCACCATATTCTACCTTTCTCGATCTGTACCATTGGTTGTTAATCCAATGGCTCATGTAGCCAGATCGCAAGATCTCACATGATGATATGATGATCTCATTCTAGTCTCCCCCCATTTTTTCTATCTAAATTCTAATGTAGCTTAATCTTACTCCTTGTTGGAGGTGAGGTCGGTCACTCCCGTGCCAAGCTATCAACCCCGTGGTCGTCGGTGGTGGGCCGAATCCAAGCTCGGATCTTCGTTGACGGCAAGGCGAGCAACGCGCCGGGCCTTGGCGGCACGCACTTCCGCCGCGATCAGGGCGTGTCCCTTCGACGTGAGCTTCTTGTACCACATGACCTTCTCGCGCACCATGGAGATGGCACACAAGGTCTTGGGTTTGCGACGACGGATGGATTCTGCGTCGAGCTCGGTTTCAGGAGGCGGAAGGATGGGAACAGGGGGGTGCAGTGCGGTGGCTAGAATTTGGGGATTGCTAGGGTCCTTTTGATAGCCGAGGAAGGCTCCTCGGGCGGTGCTTCGACTCCGCACTATGAATGTCGGAAATCTGACGTGGTGGATGTGTAGACTCCCCTACTCTACCCCATGATTTGGGACCGGGCTGGGAGACGTCCGTCCTTGTCTGGGCCAATATGAAAGCTGGTGTTGGAGGCAAGTGATCGAACCATTTAGTTCGGACATTTGATGGCCGTTCGCATTCGAGATGCCTTTACATCTCTCCTTTAAAAATCTCGTTACATCTTCATGTGTCACATGCAATCCTAATTAGAAATGCTTGCCTGTACAAGACGGGTGTAGAAATAAATAATTTTAATCATTGTCCAAACATTTCTACGTTGTAAAATTTGTTGACGTTTGAGAATCAATTTTTGACCATGGGTTTCCTTAGAACGTGGTTAAAGATTAGTGGGAGGGGTTGATGGAGTCAAATTCAGTATATCTCGGGTAGGGGGTCCCGAGCTGGTAGTCTTGACATGATGGTAACAAGGACACATGATTTTACCTAGGTTCGGACCCTTTCGAAAAGATAATACCCTACGTCATGCTTTGATTGTATTGATTTTGAGGGGGTACAGAGTACAGGTGATCTACCATGAGATCGTGAGTGTATGAGTTGTCCTCTGCGACCATCACCCCTCGGTTTATATAGATATCAGGGGTGCCTAGTGTTTGCATAGATTGGTCGCATCTAAGGGTAATCCTGTCGAAGACTACTTCGAAATCTTTGGAATACACGTCAAGTCTTCGAGA
This sequence comes from Aegilops bicornis, assembly GCA_021605145.1. Lineage (NCBI taxonomy): Eukaryota > Viridiplantae > Streptophyta > Magnoliopsida > Poales > Poaceae > Aegilops > Aegilops bicornis. The sequence continues at coordinate 252,098,552 of CM038671.1, forward strand.
TCTTCCATATTGGCTTATCCTGGGCTCGACAAATGAGGCCCACTTGACAATAATCTTGGGAAGTCCTCAACCCAGCCCATATGGCTCTAGCAACCCTTAGTCCAGGACACCAACAGGGGTGCGTACGTCGGTCTTATAGCGAAGGTCGATGTTCATTCGACAAAGTGACACAATGATGTTTTTTAAATAGGTGCAATCGCCTTGTTGAAGCACGACCTATGTCCTATGGAAGGGTTGTTGAGAGTGGTTCCTGGTGGACGGAACACTTCGAGTGTCGCCACTTTTGTAGTTCCATGACTCTCGACTAGTCCGGGCCTTTGAAGGTCCCTCAGACTCTGAATCTCGGCCATCTTAGCTCTCCTTAGAGGGCTAGAAGGGGAGAGTGACTCTCATTTTGAGTTTATTAAAGTGAGAGTGAGTGATTTATATGCGCATGGGAGGCCTTATACGGACTAGGGGTCCTTGACAAATGACCAAGGCTACCCTTGAAATAAGGTGGTATGAGGGTAGAACTAGGTAACTCCATCCTTGGCCCACGTGGCTCTAGTTGGGCTAGGTGGTGGGTTGAAGCCCACTAAGGGGGAATCCCTACACCATAGGGAGATTTCCTAACATGGGCTTGGGAATCTTTGCTCTCTCACCTTCATCTTTGACTTATTCTTTTATGTGATCTTCTTTCTTTGACTTGTTGACCATGAAGCCTTGCTTAGGCTTTTTGAAAGGACATTCTCTACCTAAGTGATTTTGGTGTTGATTACAACGCAATTTGCAGTCTAACAGTATGCTTTAGCTACACAGGCATATTCGAAAGTGGCAGAAGATGGTTAGGTTCCCCTCTGAAAGGAAAAGAATGAAGACTGTGTTTCTAGCAATTTTACTTTCTTTGGGTCATAGGAAAACCGTATTATTAAGTATTAAGAGGGAGTATGCATTGGAAGGTATGGGTGGAATCAAAACATATACATGAAATAAATATTGCACCCACATTACCTTCCTATGTTTTCGAGGAGATATCCACATTCTACCAATGTGCATGTTCTTGTACACCCGATACCGCGGTGGTAGGTGGTTGTACCACTCCCTTTGTGGGAACAGTACTTATGATGGCTATTCTAGGCCGAATCGCTGCAGATTAGGCCGGTAGTACCGCACCTACTCTTGTGGCGATGATTCCCCACTACTTTGGCATCGATACTAGATTGGAAGTACCAAGTATTGTATTTTAGCCGATACTACTAGTGTCCTAAGCGGTTGTACGCTTGGGGCATGTGTACTGCAGCTCTACCAGTGGGCTGGTAGTACAATCACTTTGATGAAAGTACAACTCCCTTGTCGGAGCGAAACTACCGGGTCAAGTACCAGACAAACTATCGATGTGGGCTAATTCCCCATTGTTTTGCGCACGGCACTAGGGTAGTACTACTATGGTAGTATCGACTATATTTTAATATTCGATACTACCAGGTTTCAAAGCGGTAATACTGCTTAGGTATTCGTAGTGCTGTCTGAAGGGACCAAGTGGTGGTACCGCTCTCCCTAGCGGAAGTACCACTTAGTGCAAAAATGTGCATGACAATTGGATTTGCGATGGACTATAGATAGAGGGTCTTCTTCCCCATGTTGACTCGCCTCTTTGCTCTCTCTCTCTCTCTCTCTCTCTGTCTCTCTCTCTCTCTCCTTCATTGTTTCCTAAAGCTTAATCTTGCCCAATCTCCCTCCCTAGCCACTCAAAATGTTGATCTTCTTGGATTTGAGAAAGACGATCTAGATCTACACTTCCACCATAGGAATTTGAATCCCCCTACTTTCTCTTGTGGATCTTGTTACTCTTGGGTGTTGTGGCACCCTAGACGGAAGAGGTCACCTAGAAACCACAATCCATTGTGGTTAAGCTACTTGGTATTGTTGCGAGCCTTCAATTGAGTTGTGGAGATTTCCCCAACTTCGTTTGTGAAGGTTCTGGTTGCCGCCTCAAGGACATCGCATAGTGAAATCGTGGCACATTGCATCGTGTGAGGACACGAGAAGAATAAGCTGATCACTGGCGCTTTGGTGAGCATCGTGCGTCACACCTCTCGCATGGAGACGCGTACTTCCCCCCAAAGGAGGGAACTACATCATCGTCTCCACTTGCGGTTTATTCTTTCCACTACTTACTTGTTTCAAAGCTTACTTTAAGTGTTAGTCTTTCTAGCTTGTTGTTGTTCTTGAGCTTAGCATATATTTTTTCCATCTAGTTGCATGTCAAGATAACCTATATTCTTGTTGTTTCCCTTCAAATTTGCAAAGAAGTTTAAAAAAATTAGTCGCCTATTCACCCCCCTAGTCGACAATACCAATCCTTTCACTTTTGTTGACCAAGGTGGCTTGCTTGGACGTCTCATGCAGCTCCAGCTACCTCCTCCTCCGCCGACAAAGCCATTGCAGATGGATTCATCTATACTCCCTCGACCGCGACCGACGGTGCCAAAGCAAAGCCTTCGTCGTCCGAGCCTGTTGATTGAGCTTAGTCTTGAGAGACCCCATCAACGTGGATGTAAGATAGCGCCAACTGTCTGAACCACGGGAAAAAGAATTCAACGAACCAACCCGTGTTTGCCTATATCTAATTCTACTTGTTTACTTTGACTTGCATGTATTTACTTTCCAGTGTTCATACTCTTATAGACTTGCATGTGTAGGATTCTTGATAGATTGATTTAAAAGCCTAAAACTGCCAAGAAAACTAAAATTCAGGAAAATAGTTCATCTTTTGGCTTAGTAGTTTCTTCACCCACCCTCTAGACATACTTATCGATCCTACAAGCATGAAGTTGTTGAACTACCAGATAGATTAGCAACCTGTGGAACCATTAGGTTCTTCTACAACACCGTGAAAGATGAAGTCCGCTTGCTATTCAAATGCAGATTCATAATGAGAATGTGGTCGATGGTGAAGAGTTGTCCTGGTTTAGCTGACATTCACCCAGAGGTCCGGCAAAATAACAGAGGTAGAAGATTGGTGGGTTAATCTAGTTTGTCGTTGGGGCTCGCGCCGACTAGGTCTTGAATCTCTTGCCATTCTCATTTCGTGGCAAGTCTGGAATGAAAGAAACTCGAGGGTGTTTTGGCACATCAAGACCCTGTCGTTGGCCATCTTCGCGGAGATAAAAGACGAAGCTAATCGTGGAAGTGTAAGTTAGAGCAACTCCAACGCGCTGACCCATACGGACGATGCTTTTGTCCGTTTGGATCGGCCGCCCACTCGGTGTCCGCCCTCTTTTTGATTTGGATCGATAATGTGCCCAACACGTCGACCCATATTTGCAGGCGTGGGCGGCTGGCCGCCCTTTTTCAACAAATGTGCACACATTTTACATATTTCACAAGCAAATATATAGTTTCACAACGAAATAAAGCATAGTTTCACAATCAAATAAAGCATAATTTTACAAGCCGAATAAAAATTAAATTGTCTCACATAGTTTTACAAGCCGAATAAAAAGGATACATCTATTGGTTGCCAACATGAGCCCACATATGCTCAACTAAATTATTTTGCAGTTGCATGTGAGTTTCCCAATTACGCATTTCATAATGAAATTGGATGAACTGTTCAAATATTGCCGCTCCTCCATGCTCAGGCATAACATTCTTACCCTGAAATTGAAACCCTTGAGCGTAGATACGTTTCAGACGCTCATCTTCTACGATCCTATTTTGCATGATCACACAAGCAGTCATCACCTCCCACAGCTTTTTCGTGCTCCAAGTCCTAGCAGGATACCCAACGATGCCCTACCGAGATTGCTTACTCATACGAAAACACCGCCGGAATAGTCATCGTATCCGACGACCCCCTCTCTAATACGGTTGAAAAGATGCCTACTCATACGAAAACGCCGTCGGAATTTCTGATGTTTGAACAGCGGGTTGGTTGTGTCAAAGTAATCCTTCCAAAGAAGGAAATGGCCGCTCTCCCGGTTGCGATTCAACACCGGAAGGTGCCCCGAGATGGAGCCACGGAACAACGACCGCTGGCTATTAAGGTGGTGATGGACCAACACGGCAGCCAAGATCTCCTCCTCATCATCGGACGAGGAATCGTCGAAGTCGCAAAGGAAATTATAGAAAAAGAACTCGCCGTCGGAGTCCATTTTGTACCTTGGTAAACTGTCGAACAACTTGCGGGCGTCGACGAAGGAGCCCGCCGACAAAAGGAGTCGCACCTCCCTTGGACTAGGTGGCTGGCCTGGAGGCGTCTGGCGAGCGTGTCGGCGTCAGGACGAAGGAGCTGGCCGGGGCGGCGAGGCGGCTTCCTAGTCACGGCGGCGTCGGGGAGGTGGGGGTGGGAAGCTTTCGGTGCCCGGCGGTGAGACGATGGTGGCGGCGACGTGGGAGGTGACGGCGTTGGGGGAAGATGTTGCGGCACCGACTGCTGGCAGAGGCATCGGAAAATGGGCCGCGGCGCCGTCATGGCGGAGGCGAGCGAGGGTTTGCTGTTGGAATGGGAGAGGATGCCAATGTGCCACCGACTAGCGGGTCAGGGGAAGGAGTAGGCGGGCGACGCGCGTGTCCCTTTTGTGTCCGCGCCAGCGCAAGTAAGGCTCAAAATTGAACCAATAATGGGTCGGTAGGGGGACAAAAAGCGGACACGTGTCCGTTTGAGTCGGCACGTTGGGCCGACTTTTCTATCCGCGCAAACCCAAACAAATGCGCGCGAACAAAATGGGTCGGCACGTCGGAGTTGCTCTTGCTTTAGAATAGTTTGTCAAGACACAATAGCCAAATAGGCCGGGCTATCAACCGCCACTGTCAAAACAGGCCGTCCCAAAAATATCTGAACTTAAAAAAAAAAAAGATACTTGCAGAACTGTAGTCGAAAGAAAACATCTGCAGAATAGCCGCCTGCACATAGTCAAAACCCCTGTTACTCAAAAAAAAAAACATAGTCAAAACCCCTCTCATCGATCACATGACCTTGATTAGCAGCATGACTGCCACCTGCCAAGTTGTGACACAGTCAATTTTACCGTTTCTAGTTTTGAGCCGGTTACATCTTCAAATTGTGTCACTGATGGTGCAATTTACTCATTATTTAACCTGATCGGTCCTATCCTAATCGCAAACATTAGGTTGTTGCCGATCAAATTTGACGAGACTGCAAAGAATAATTGACATCCGTGCAGCCAGAGAAGCTTTGATGCAGAACTGTAGTCGAAAGAAAACATCTGCAGAATAATCCCACAATTGAGTAGACATCAGCAGCATGTGGCACCTAGGAAATGAATCATGCTCTGCTTAATTGGGTTTTAAGAATCATGTGTGCAGTAATAAATAATCTATATATCTATATATCTATATATCTATATTATTATTATTATTATTATTATTATTATTATTGTTGTTGTTATTTATTATTATAAAACCCAAAGGGGCAGATCCAACACATCTCGGTCATCCAATCATATTAATCCAACGGCCTTTATTATTTTAATGATGAGCGACTAAACACGTTTAGCACTAAACATTCTTTCCTTTCGCTGATGTCGTTTCTATCGCACAAAAGGAAACTCAGGGGAACCGCCCCACCATCGTGGACGCTTCCTCTCTCCGCCTCAATCGCCTCCCCCACCGCATCCAGCTGCCCCACCGAGCCGTCGCGCCTTGAGGACGCCGCCCCCATCGCCTCAATCTGCCGCCCCTCAGATCTTCGTATCGCTCCCACCCATCGCCTCGCCTGGCCTCGGCTGTCGGCGACGCCGTCGGTGAAGCTGCCTCCTACACCGCCTGGCTGACCGTCCATCATGGACGCCGCCTCCTACATCGCCTGGTCCGCTGTCCGTCGGCGACATCGCCTGGTCCACAGAACGTCGGGGACGCCGCCTGGCCAACCGTCGAGGAGGGGGAGGCGTCGCCTAAACCGCTTGTGGGCCGTCGGGGACGCCGCTTAAACCGCCTTGCCGGCCGTCGCGGACGCTGCCTAAACCGCCCTCTGTTCACATCTCCCCCTCATCTCGCACAGTCAGGGGACGAGCCGCCTTCAAACACGCAGCCGTCGGGACGGAGGTCTGTCATCTATGCTTTATTTCGTTCATCTTGTTTTTCCAGTGACGTGCTGCTTCACATTTGAAATCTTTCTTCATGTCTGACATACTGATTCACGTTGTTAAACTAAAGCCAGCCAAAGCAAGCTTGTTACTAGAGTTCTAAATAATTTTTTCATCGGTTATTTGAATGCAGACATTTAGCAGTTAAGCTGAATTACCAACGTGATTTGCATTGCTTATGTTTTTCGCTCGCCAATGATCATATTATACTGATTTCCTTGATTTTGTACACACATCAAGCAGATGAAAAATAGTCATTCGGGGTGCTTCTCCGATTAGGGAATTGTTCCCAGTTTTTCGTGCAATGTACATATCCTGGACATGCCTCTTTTTCATTCATCCATCGGTGGAGATGTGAAGTGGTGAACCACATGGGAAGCTCGCCGGTTGGAACTATCTACATCTCAGATGCCAGGCAAAAGATGGACAGAGTGGCGCATGTGGCGGCAGAGTGAGCAGTTAGGGATTCACAACGAGTATTCAAGTTACACATGCCAGCCCTGTCCAATCATTCGTTTTTTGGCTTCTCTAATTTTTCTATTGGAAGGGGGTCATTGTGACGAGAGATTGTCCAACCATTATGTTTGCCATTTTTCAGCTGGCACGGAGGGGATCAAGCATTCCATTGTTGTCTTGTGCAATCAACATTCTTTTGAGCATGACGTGACTGTGCTGCTTCCGCCCCAGCACCTATTCCTGTATGGTTCGGTTGGTTGCTTTGTATACAAAGTGGGGGGAAACCCTTTTTCGGTAACCAGCCTTCAGGAAGGAACCACAATTGATCTTGTGCAGTTCAAGACTCGCCTCAAGCGTCGCTGTAACAGTTCCTAGGCACTTGGCGGCTGGCCCAACAATGATGCAATGCAACTCAGTATAGAGCTTCCTGGACACCCACAGACTTAGTTGTTAAGGTTGTTATTACTGTAATCAGGCACTACGTACAATCATATGGGAATGCTTTTTTATCTTCTTTCTTTGCTTGCAGATTTGGTCATTTGGAGTGCAATGCAAATCTTACTTAAAGTTCAGTATAATATGAGATACAAGACGAGGTCTTACTTAAAGTTCAGTATAATATGAGATACAAGACAAGGTCATACAGAAAAGTGATTTCACATGACGGTAACAGTATGGACGTAATACCCTAAAAAAACAGTATGGAGGTAAGAAGGGGTTGTTTGTTGGAATCCATAGTGCACCGTACGTACAATTCAGTCATGTTAACCTGCCATGTTATTTTCTATTTGTCGGGGAGGCTGATCGTACCCACGGACACCTATGGGGTCGGCGGACCAGGCCCCTTTGTGGTTCGGAGGGGGGCGGAGATCGCACGAAGAGCGGATCGAGGCGAGGCACACGAGCAGTTTTACCCAGCTTCGGAGCTCTCCAGAGAGATAAAACTTCTACTGCTGCTTGTTTGATGTATTGTGTTCTTGCTAGGGAGCGATGAGAGCTATAAAACCTAGCGTGAGTGTATCTGGTCTCGAGTGAGTCGAACGAGCCGAACCCTTTTTACGTTGCACATGGGCCTCCTTTTATATGCTAAAGGGGTCTCCGACAGGTGGCAACATAGGCGAGGGTACAAATGTAAAACAGGAGTTGGTACACCTACCGAGCAGATTATGCAGGCGAAATACCTAACTCGACGGCAAGGGACAAAATCAATAAATGCCCGTCGCTGTCGCCCAAACAAAGGCAACAGAGACCGTCAGTGCGCCTCCGCCGCCACGATGGCAAGCTTGTCGGCCGCTTATCGCCGCTCTCCGCCGGGTACCTGACCTCTCGACACGCCGCCGCATGGAACGGTCCCATGGCGACACGCGTCATTGGATGAGCTGGAGCGGAGATGGAGAGAGGTTGCTTGTCGCGGCAAGCGCCTTGCCGCTGGCTGAATCCTTGTCGCGTCCGGAGGCTTGTCGGCGCTCGGGCCTTCCTGCAAGCTCCTCTTGTCGGGGCCTTGTCTTCGTGATGCTCGAGGTGGCCTTCCCGACAAGCTCCTCTTGCGGGGCCTTGTCTTCTTAATCAAATACTTTGTTTTTGAATGGCTCCAAAGGAGCCACGGAGGATCTTGGCGGTGACGAGGCAAACCTCGCCATGGTGTCAGAATCGTTCGTGGCACGTAGCACGGGATACTAGGGTACCCCTACTCTAGTACACCGACAGAGCCCGGGCTGGGCAGACACGGTGCCGAAGCGCTTGTCGGGCCAGGCCCAAAAGCGATTACTGCAGTCACAGCGGCCTCGACCACGCCGCAAATCGCCCGGACCCACCACGATCCCCACTAACGGCACGCACCGGACGTGGCGTCATGCGAGAGATCGTGGGCGCGGTCGTGGGGGGTTTCTTTATTAGTATAAGCGGAACGTCCGCCCCCTCCCCCCCTCTTTATAAGCGGAGGAAACAGGGGCAGGCCGTCCACACCGCCATATTTGTCTTGTCAAGAAAACCACCGCCGCTCCCTCTTCTTCTCCGGTGCGAAGAGCGGCGCCCGCTTCGTTCGCCACAAGCGCGCTCATCGCCGTCGGCCTCCTCCGCCGCCCTCGCCATGGCTCAAAGCCGACAAGGAGAAGGGCGTCAAGTCGGCCGAGGCGCGGCTATGGCGTTGCGCAAGGAGCGGGCTATCTTCCCCGCAGCTCGGCGCAAGGGAGCTGCGGGGCGTCTTCTACCTCTTACGGTCGACGGAGACGCGTGCGCATTCGCGCAAGACGAGGGTACTCCCGCCTCCGCCTACGATTTGGCACCAACAGGTACCCCTTTTTCGCCTTTTCTTCTATTGCGGGCTTTGCCCGCCTTTTTCCGAATTATTCTGCGACATCATGAACACGTTTAGCCTCCGCCTCCTTGATTTCACCCCCAACGCCGTCTTGACCATGGCAGTTTTCGCGCATCTTTGCGAAAACTTTGTCGGAGTCCACCCAAATGTGGCACTCTTCCGCCATTTCTTTGTGCCTCGCCGAGAGAGGAGAGCCACTTGCCGGAGGGATAGCTTGGGTCTCTAGGATCGGCAAGAAAGAAGCCTACACGGAAGGAGAGTTCCGCAACAAGTGGGAGGAGTGGAGAGCCAATTGGTGCTGGGTCGTGAGGAGAACCCGCAGCCCTTTCGATCGCCGTGGCGCCAAACTCCAATAGTGCGCGGCAGAGATTGGAGCAACTTGGCGCCGGAGGATGCGGTCGAAGATAGTCTGTGACCCGGATTTTGCGCCTCGGGCTTGCCGGGTTAACCGTAGGCGCGATTGGCGCAGAACTTCCTTCGCCGCCGATCGCTTCCCTTGCGTGAAAGGAGGAGGCCTGCTTGGGAGTTCCAAAATGCGGCAGACATTATGAGGTCGCGCCGGGCCCGAATCGAACTTCACCGTCTTGAGCTGGGGCGATGCTGCTCGAGCTGTTCAAGAACGACCCCGACCATCCTGAGTGGTTTAGGTTGCCGTGGGGGGTTGTCCCATTGTGCAACAACTCGGCGCTCGACCGCATCCGCGCCATGATGCCGTTGTGCGATTCACATGGGATCGTTCCAACCTGGCAGGAGCTCCCCGACGAGGTCGTGCAGCAGTTCTTCGACGACTTGGAAGAAGTGCCGATCCGCTCCGACGCAGCGAAAAAGGCTCACCCGCGACACCACCGGCGAGGAGATGGCGCGGATTGCCACCAGGTGGAGGAGGCGGCAGACGCTGCCGCTGGAGCCTTCGGGTTCACCGTGGAGGAGGCGGACGCCAAGGCGGCAAGCCTTGCCGAGCGAGGGAGGTCGTCGGCGAGGACGAGCTTGTCGAGCCCGAGGCCGGGTCGAGTGGACTCCGCCGAGGGCGCTTCTTCTCCACCACCCAGCGACTTGCCGCTGGAGCCCCGGCTCCGCTGAAGAGGCGTCTCCGCAAGGTCAGACGAAGTCGGGCGGCAGATCGCCCACAAGAAGAAGGCGCTGCTGACGCGCTTCCACCGCTGCAAGCGAGGTTGCAGCGGAGCGCCCACACCGGCCGCGACAATCGGGCGGGATCTTCTCGAGCCACCGCCGACGCCCGCTTAAGCGGCCAAGAGAGCCCACTCCTCATTGCCGCACCGGAGGCGAGCCGGAGTTTGACTTCTCCGGCCAGCTCCGAGGAGGAAGGCGAAGAGTAAGCTCTTATGATTTGTGCTTGTATTTCTTCGATTTTATTGCTTCATCTTGAATCTGACTTGCTTCGTTCTGGACTCTTTCCTTTTCAGGACGCTGGCCTAGAGAGCGTCGAAGAGGGCCAAGATCCCGACGGTCGTCGTTGAGGACGATTCTCCCGTGGCAACGGGAGACGCGTCCGAGACTCCCTTGCCGGACCCGGCAACCCTTCCTCGTGAAAGCAGCCCCCAAAGACAGCCCCCTGCAGGTGTGCAGTTTTCTCCTTACTATTAGGTGCGTAGGGGTGCCCCTTCTTCGTTGATACCTGACTGTTTGCTTGTGTAGGAGCAGAGCAGCCTCATCAGGAGGGCTCGGAAGCCGCCCCTGAGATCCCGTCTGCTGCCACTACGCCGCCAAGGGAGGAATCTCTGGCAAGGGAGCGCCCTCCGACAAGGGAGGTCACTCCGGCAAGGGGGGCTACCCCAGCAAGGGAGGCTACCCCGGCAAGGGACGGCGCCAGTGACCCTTCGGTGGTCGAGGCCATGGTTGCGGATCCTGCGCAGTAAATCGCCTTACACGAAAATCTCCCTTGGGCTTGCTTTCTTTTGTTTCTCTTTTGAACATTTGCTTGACTGCTCTTTCTTCGTCTCGACGCAGAGCCGATGGAGGTCGAGGCCGTGGCGAGGAGGAAGGCAAGGCAACACCGACGAGGCCGCCACGAGGAAGAAGAGGTCGTTGTTGTGGAAGGAGAGGCCGTCGCCGACGAGCCTGCTACGAGGAGGCCACCGAGGCTGCCGACGCAGAGGCCGGCGAGGGTCGGGTGATCGTGACCGACGCCCCGAGGCCGCAGGAGCGCCAAGCGCTACACCGACAAATGACTTCCCGCCGTCACAAGGCCAGTTCCGAGGAGCCCCCAGCGCCTACCAAGGCCGTGAAGGCGTCTTCATCAAGCTCCCACAGGAACCGAGCTCCAGGCGCCGGTCGAGGGAGAGACCTTCGACGGCGAAGCTACTCGCCTCATTGGCCGACGCTGGTGGACGCGCCAAGCAGCAGCAGTGGCGAAGTTCGAGGAGGAGCATGCTGAAGAAGTCATTGTCGCTCTAAGGCCGCAGTGCCAAGTTGGAGACTGGGAAGCACTTGTCGCGAGGGCGGGAGCGGACATGGAGAAGCAGCAGGAGCTCGGGCGCCAACAAAGAAGCTCTCCGCGACGAAAGGTAAGCGCTGGGGCAACTTGCAGGAAGGAGCGCACGGCCTTCATCCTTGAGAAGGCCGCGGTGAGGAGGAGCGGTGGCTGCCGAGAAGCTCTCCGCAGAAAGCGAAAGCCGGGCGCAGCGGAAGGTCAACCTGGACAGCCACGAAGAAGACCTTGTCGCGCGAGGAGTCACTTGGCGGGCGCCAGAAGCGGGCGATGCCGCTGCAGCCGCCGAGGCCGCCAAGGAAGAGTGAAGGCGAAGGTGGCCTGTTGGAGGCCAGCCTCAAGAAGAGCGGCGAAGAGCTTGCCACGCTCAAGCGTGAGCGCGAAGGACGCCTACACTCTTGGCGAGCTGCAGTCGTCTCGCCGATAGAGGCAAGGAGCTCGACGCCGCCAAGGATTCCAAGGCGGATCTTGAGCTGGTGACCACTCGGACGCAGACGTTGGACGGCGCCAGAGAGCGGGAGGTGGGCTTGTTGGAGGCGATCAAGGCCAAGGAGGAGCTGCTAGCGAATGCTGCCTCCATCCAGAGCACCTTGAGGGAGAGCGTGGAGCACCGGATCAAGGTCTTGTGGACACCGCCGCCGACATCCACAACGAAATGATGGAGCCGGGATGGCGGACCTCGCATACTCCTCCGACGAGCATCTCCAACCCAGCGCCAAACTCAGCTTATTCTTCAAAGGCGTGGTGACGGGCCTCCGGCGTCTCCTAAGGAGGTCCCAAAGCGGTGGCCGAGGAATCACGCCAGATCTGTGCAGGAGCCCTCGAGAAAGTGTTGATAAAGGTGGCCTTCCGCAATCCGGGCCTCAACCTCAACGGCGTCCTCGAGATCCTTGCTGCCAGATGCCAACGTGGAGGAGCTCAAAGCCCTTGTCGCACCCATTGTGGACAAGGTGAACAAGATCAAGCGGATTGAGGGCGACCGCGTAGACTAGGCCGCCAACTTTATCTTGCCCTTGTCGCTGCTGATCATGTTTTAGAACACTTTGTTAGATCGGCGACAAGTTATTTTGTAATATACTCTATCTTAGGCGATCAATGCAGCGTTATTTCCTCTACTTGATTCCTTCTTTTGTATGTTTCTGCCTTACGCATTTGGGGGACTTGTCGGTGCGGGCACTTTTGTCATGGCGCTAAGTGCGGAACGTCAACGACTTCTTTGGCAGTGCCGCCTCCGACAAGCAACCTTGTCGCAACTAGCCGCAGCTCACTTAAGTTGTTGAGCGGACTCGAAACAAAGTAAGGGCGCGACTAGCCGGGGAGTTGGTTCCTCTGCGCACAGGTTTTCCATACAAAGTACTATCGTTCGAGGAAGATAACTTAAAAATTTAAAAATTGATTGCTCAAACTGTGGCAACTAAGCTTTTACATCTCTTGCTTCCCGATGAGGTGAAACTTCCTCGAGCGGTACACAGTTCATAGTATTATCTCCTTCTCCCCTGGTTAACTTGTGCGCGAGGGAGCCTTCCTTTCTTTGAGAAAGAGAAAGAAGAGGAAATAACGTTATGGAGCCCAGCGGCTCGATTTTGCTTACGGGTGTGGTTCTTTGCACAAAGTGTTAGTCAAACGCGTGCAATAAAATGATGAAAGCATGAATTTGACAAGTTATGCGCAACACATGAGCTTCTTGATGCAGGGGCCTGCACCGGCTTTGTACAAAGGATTACATGCAACAACGACAAGACTTGTACAAAAGGTGGTTGCGGAACAGGTTCGACAACCGCGCCTATGGGTAAAACTTACGAAGATGCTCAATGTTCCAGGAGTTGCTCACCGGAATGCCATCTTCGGTCTCAAGGCGGACAGCGCCAGGCCTAGTGACTCGTTTCACCCGATAAGGGCCCTCCCACTTTGGCGTCAACTTGTTTGAATTCTTGGCGGACTGAACGCGCCGAAGAACAAGGTCGCCTTCCTCGAGACTTCTGGCACTAACTCTGCGGCTATGGTAGCGACGCAAAGCTTGCTGGTAGCGAGCGGCTCGCATGGCCTGAAGGCGATCCTCCTCAAGGAGCAACGTCATCTTGTCGCAACTGCTCTTGCTCAAGCTCATCATAAGCGAGCACTCGAGGCGATCCGTATACGAGTTTCGTGGGGAGAACTGCCTCTGCTCCATAGACTAGAGCAAAAGGTGTCTGGCCAGTGGCTCGATTTGGCTGCCCCGATCGACCAGAGAACCACCGGCAGCCTCGATCCAGCTTTCTTCCGCACTTGTGCAGCCTGTCGAAAGTTCTTGTCTTGAGCCCGCAACACTTCAGCATTTGCCCTCTCGCTTGACCGTTGCTTCTTGGGTGAGCCACGGAAGCAAAGCGCACCTTTGGCGCCAAGATCTTGGACATACCGCATGAAGGTGCGACTCAGTAAATTGTGTGCCGTTGTCGGTGATGATCCTGTTAGGGATTCCAAACGGCAAACAATCGAATTTGAAGAACTTGATCACGACTATGCCGTCACCTTCCTCACTACTTCCACTTCCGCCACTTTGTGAACTTGTCGATGGCGACGTACAAGTACTCAAAGCCCCGACAGCTTCGGGGAAGGGGCCGAGGATGTCGAGCCCCCAAACCGAAAAAGGCCGTGGATAAAGGGATCGTCCCGGAGAGCTTGAGCTGGCTGGTGTATCTGTTGGAATGGAATCGCACGCTTCACACTTGGTTACTTGTGCGGTTGCATCACGGAGGGCTGTCGGCCAGAAGAAACCTTGCCGGAAAGCTTTGCGGCAAGTGCTCTTCTTGCGCCAATGTGGTGACCACATATGCCTTTGTGTATCTCTCGCCAACAGCTTCCGTCCATCTTCCACAGGAATACACTTCAATTTCACACCGTTGAGTCTCTTCTGCATACAGCTTTGTCGCCGACAAACTGGTACATACTTGACCGCCGGGCTACTCTTTCCGCTTCTTCTTGCTCTTCGGGAAGTTCTCCTGTCTGAAGGAAATGGACAATCTGCTGCGCCCATGCTGGAGCTTGCGGCTCGACAACAAGGGCTAAAGGCACATCTGCTGCTGCGGGAACATCAGCTTCCGCGGCAAGAACCTGCGGCCCTGCCGGAGCTTGATGTTCCCCGGCAAGGTTGCCGGAGCAAGACTTGTCGGGAGCGTCTGCGTCAACGAAACAAACCCTAGGGCCTGTCGGAGCAGACTGACCCTCAGCACTGTTGGAGTTGATCTTGGGGACCTTTGCAACGACGGCTTCGGGAAGCTCTGCCGGAAAGTAGTCACCAGAGATCAATTTCCTCTTCTTGCTTTGTCCAGTTGATGGTGTTACGGTTGGTTTGAGTCGGCTTGAGCACGAAAACCCACGGTTCCACAGTGCAACTTAAGTGCGGGCGCACTTTGACAGCCGTCAAGAATATCATTCGAGCTCTTGGAACATGTTCCATTTGCGAGGCCGTCAAAGTGCTCTTCTAGCTTCCTCACTTCATCAACGTGAGGCTTCCATCAACGGACTCGTAATCTTTGTTCACTTGGCGGACGACAAGCTGCGAGTCACCGACAATAAGCTTTTTGATCCCAAGGTCCATCATGATCCCGAGACCGCAAGCAAACCTTCATACTGCAGGATTGTTTGTCGCTTGCTCCTTGGGAAAGTGCATCCGGACTACGACTTGAGGTGCTCTCCGGTGGGTGCGATAAGCAAGACGCCAAAGACCGGCACCTTGCAGCCAGAAGGCACCATCAAAGTACATCATCCACTCTTTTCTTGCTTCCTTGACGGGAATGCTTGTCTCCTAATCTCTTCATCCGGCGTTGGCGTCCATTCGCTATGAATTTCGCCAACGCCCGCTTTGGATAGTTGATGTGCTTTCAAACTTGAGACCAAAGCTTGGCGGCTCAATGCCCACTCGACAATCCCGCCCGTTGCCTCCGGATTCTGCGGTATCCTCTTCAGCGAAAGCGAGTGACAACTGTGATCTCATGTGCTTGGAAGTAATGGCGCAGCTTTCTCGAGGCCATGAGGAGGCCGAAAAGCAATTTCTGCACACCAGAGTACCTTGACCTAGCCCCCTGCAGGAGGGAACTGACAAAGTAGACTGGACGCTGCACCATCCTTTTCTGCATCTGTTCATGTGTCTGCGCGGATTCATCCTTGTCGGGACCAGAGCTTGTCGGCGGAGCCCCCTTCTTGTCGCTGGATGTGCTTGCCGCGTTGTCGGTTTCGTCATCCACCTCCCTCTCCGCCACTAACGCAGCACTAACCACTTGATTGGTTGCCGCTATATATAGCAGCAACTTTTCTTGTGGCTTAGGTGCGACAAGTGTTGGAGTGGAGGACAGGTATCTCTTTAAGTCTCGCAGCGCAGCCTCCGCTTCGGGAGTCCATTTCATTGGACCTGCCTTTTTCAAAATCTTGAAAATGGCGGTGGCGCGCCAGCAGACCTAGAAATAAACTCCGAGAGCAGCTACGCAACCGCAAGTCTTCGTACATCCTTGACGCGCTTTGGTGCTTCAATCGCTTAATGGCCTTGATCTTGTCGGGATTAGCTTCAATGCCTCGTTGAGACCACGAAGAACCCGAGAAGCTTGCGGAAGGGACTCCAAACACGCACTTCTCGGGGTTGAGCTTGAGGTTGATCTTGGCGCAGATTTGCAAAGGTCTCGCCCAAATCTTGAACCAGAGTTGCTTTGTCCTTGCTTTTGACCACTATGTCATCCATGTAGGCTTCTACATTTCGTGCATCTGCGGCTCAAAAGCGTCATGGACTACCCTTGCAAATGTTGAACCAGCATTCTTCAAACCGAAAGGCATCCATATGAAACAAAGATGTGCCACATGGTGTAATGAATGTGGTCTTCTCCTCATCTTCTTCAGCCATGAAGATCCGATGGTATCTGAGTATGCATCAAGAAACGAAAGCAAATCACATCCACCGTGGAGTCAACAATCCGGTCAATGCGCGGCAAGGGAAATGGATCTTTGGGACAAGCTTTATTAACATCCGTGAAGTCAATACAAAGTCTCCATTTTCCGCTTGCTTTGGCGACGACTACTGTGATTGGCCAACCACGTAGGATGGAGCACTCCTCTGACAAGGCCTGCTGCTTCCAGTTTCTTGATCTCTTCTGCTATGAATTCTTGGCGCTCCACTGCTTGCTTCCTGACTTTTTGCTTGACGAGCCGCGCATGAGGACAAACGGCCAGGCGGTGCTCAATCACTTTCCTGGGAACACCGGGGATGTCAGACGGTTGCCATGCAAACACGTCGACATTCGCCCGCAGGAAAGCAACGAGCGCGCCTTCCTATTTAGGGTCGAGAGAGGCACTGATGGTAAAGGTACCACCAGTGCCGTCCTCCTTGGCGGGCACCTTCTTGGTCTTTGGCGGAGCCACCATCTTCTTGCACTTGCCGGTGGAGCTCGATGGTGCGTCCTCGACGGTAGCGCAAAGACCAAGAGGTGCACTTGCCGGAGTGAGCATCGAGCCCTTGCCGGACTTGGACTTTGTCTTCTTCCCCGGAGCTTCAGCGGCAAGTGTTTGATGCCGTCATGCTGCTGCATCCCGGTAGATCTTGTCGGCACAGATAAGGGCATCCTTCTTGTCGCCATGGATGAGATGACGCTTATCGGGCCCGGCATCTTGAGTAAGTTGTAGGTGTAGTGAGAGGCTGCCATGAACTTGGCGAAGGCCGGACGGCCGAGTATCCCATTGTAAGGCAACGGAAATCGGCAACGCCGAATGTGACCCTCTCAGTCCTAAAGTTCAGCTTCACGCCAAATGTTACCGCAACGTAATCTTCCCTTCGCTTGCTCCTTCCCGGATTGATTCCTTGGAAAGTGCCGGTCTCTTCGAGCTCATTGTCGAGGATTTGAAGCTTCGGAGCACCGCGGAGGAGATTAGATTCAAGCCGCCCGCCGTCAACTAACATTTTGGTGACCTTGAGGTTGCGGATGGTTGGTGAGACCAACATCGGCAAGCACCCGACCGCTGATTATGCGATCGGGGTGGTCCTCAATATCAAAAATGATAGGCGTCCGGACCACCTGCAGGCTTGCGTGGTTTCACGGATGGTTCCGCTGCATTGACCTCCGCATCCATTGCTTGAGTTGGCGGTGGGAGGTATGCAGGAAGCACCTCCGTCAACGCAGAGGACCTCTGTGGCTTTCAAACTCCTGCTCATCGGTCGCTGCCTTCCATATCTTCGTCGTCGTCATCATCTTCATCCTTGTCGCGCTGGGAGGTCTGTCTCCTTGCCGCTGCTTGGCCTTGCCAAGGCGTCCTCCCGGCCGGGACGCTTTCTTGCTTGCTCCCCGGCACCTTCCCTGGGCCTTCTCCTTGCAGCGCCGCTTTCGTACTCAGCTCTCTTTGTTTGACAAGCTGCTCGACCTTCTTGCAGCTCCGGAGGTCGTGGCCCTTGGTGCGGTGGATCTTGCAAGATCGCTTGCCGGAGCTGTCACCGCTTGTCGGCGGCCGCCACCGACTGGTGGTTGGCATCAGCGGCAACCTCCTTGCCGGAGCCACCAGCCTTGGCGTTCTTGTCGCCACCTCCGTTGCCGGACTGCTCAACAGCTAGCACTTATCTACCTTTCTTCTTCCTGTTGCCTCGCCGCCGGCCTTTCTTTGTCGGGGCGGTGTCCTCACTGTCAGATCCTGCTTCCGCATTCTCTCCTGGGAGTCTCCTCCCTTCTTCAGCGCGTGCACACTTGTCGGCCAAGGCGTACAGCTCGACGGCGTCCTTGACTTTGCACATCGCCATCTCCTCCTCATCCTCGCGGTTCCGCACATTACGATGAAATGCGCCGATCACCGCGGCAGGTGGACGCCTGGGATGTTGTAGTGCACACGGCTGAATCTCTGAATGAACTTGCGCAGGACTCTCCTTCCTTCCGGCGAGCAGATGAAGGTCACTCTCTTGGCCATGAGGCTTGTGGCCACTGTGAAGGCGCCAACAAACCGATGGCATGATCTGCCCAAGAGGATATGGAGCTATCCGGCAAGTGCATGAGCCAAGATCTCGACGTTGGGCTTGAGCACGGCGGGAAGTAGTTGGCGAGGATCTTGTCGTCCCGTCCCCCCGCAGCCTGCACCGCGATGGTGTAGATGCCGAGGAACTCCGACGGATGCGCCCCGCCATCATACTTCTCCCAAGACGTCTGGTTTGAAGTTTTTCCGGCTGGGCCATCGGACTTGCCGCAGCTCACGAGTGAACGCAGGGCAACCTACCGCTGACGGCAAGTCGCTGGCTCTTCCGGGCGCGTGCATGTCAACAGAAGGCCCAGCGTGCTTGTCGGACTGACGTCGCGCTTCTCTTCGACGCTCGATGCGAGTTCGAGCGTCCTCCTGTTGTCGCTCGTGAAGAACTTGGCGCTGATCGCGGCGAGCTCGCAGATCCGACGACGCGGTGGAGTCGCTGTCAAGGTGGATCCGGTGAGTCGGCGATCTTGGCCTTCGTGGCGGAGAGTGCACGGTGGTTGTACCTCCGACAGTCTCGTCGCCACCGGCTCGTGCCTTGTCGTCTCGCCGCGGCAATGATGGCGTTGGTTGTCATGAGCGCCGCTGCTGGCAAAGCCGATGAGGCTCGATAGTGGCCCTTCCACTCGCCGACCTTGTCGGGCCGTTGGAGGGTAGTCGAGAGCAGCCGAGCTCTCGCCAGAGCTTCTGCTGGAGTAGTGGGTGGCATTGGAGAACGGTGCGAGGAGCGGATATGCTCGGACTTCTAACCACGTTAGAAGGAGCAGCACCCGTCCGGGCGATCAGATCTCACTCGTGCCAGCATGTTGGCGCGCATGCTGGTCTTGAGGGTCTCGATCCAACGAACGTATGGCATTGTGGATGCCATGACGCTGTTGGTCCCGCGTCTCCTGAGATGGGCGCGGGGGATGCGCGGACGCCGAGGTTTGCGGGGCCTTGTCCTTGGACTTGGCAACGTCGCGAACACCTTCGCCGGCGCCCGTTCCTCCGCTTAGCGTCTGCCCCACCACCCGCTTGCTGCGGTGAGGGTGGAGTACGACGCGGACGGCTGCTGCCGCCAAGCCTTCTTCTTCGGTGACATGTCGAGGAAGATGTTGATGACGCTGCTCGTGTGAACGCCGGATCAGATTCACACGGCCTCGACGCTTCTACCTGGCGCGCCAAAGATGTCGGGGAGGCTGATCGTACCCACGGACACCTATGGGGCCGGCGGACCAGGCCCCTTTGTGGTTCGGAGGGGGGCAGAGATCGCACGAAGAGCGGATTGAGGCGAGGCACACGAGCAGTTTTACCCAGCTTCGGAGCTCTCCGGAGAGATAAAACTCCTACTGCTGCTTGTTTGATGTATTGTGTTCTTGCTAGGGAGCGATGAGAGCTACAAAACCTAGCGTGAGTGTATCTGGTCTCGAGTGAGTCGAATGAGCCGAACCCTTTTTACGTTGCACATGGGCCTCCTTTTATATGCTAAAGGGGTCTCTGACAGGTGGCAACATAGGCGAGGGTACAAATGTAAAAACAGGAGTTGGTACACCTACTCGAGCGATGTATGCAGTCTGAAATACCTAACTCGACGGCAAAGGACAAAAGCAATAAATGCCCGTCGGTGTCGCCCAAACAAAGCAACAGAGACCGTCAGTGCGCCTCCGCCGCCACGATGGCAAGCTTGTCGCCGCGTATCGCTGCTCTCCGCTGGCTGCACAGCCTCTCGACACGCGCGTATGGAACGGTCCCATGGCGACACGTCGCTGGATGAGCTGGAGCGGAGATGGAGAGAGGTTGCTTGTCGTGGCAAGCGCCTTGCCGCGGCTGAATCCTTGTCGCGTCCGGAGGCTTGTCGCGCTCCGGGCCTTCCCGGCAAGCTCCTCTTGTCGGGGCCTTGTCTTCTGCATGCCTGGAGTGGCCTTCCCGACAAGCTCCTTTTGCCGGGGCCTTGTCTTCTTAATCAAATACTTTGTTCTTGAATGGCTCCAAAGGAGCCACGGAGGATCTTGGCGGTGACGAGGCAAACCCTGCCGCGGGGTGCTGCAACTGTCCGTGCACGAGTACGGGATATTAGGGTACCCCTACTCTAGTACACCGACACTATTAGCCAAAGCTTAGACAATTTTGTTGAGGTTATTTCTTTTTTAAGCTTTATTAGTTCTCAAGGCACCCGGTTCTTTTGTCTAGCTCTATGTCCACTCAACTTTGATGTATTTTTTTTCTTAGCTCTGCATTTCATTGGTGCCTTGACATCCACACTCATATAACAAGTGTTGAAATTCTAACATGCAGGGTTCTTGAGCGGTTGACGAGGGTCCTTTCCTACATGTTCTCTTACGCACAATTGTACAATTGGCTAGCTAAATGAGTGTACGTTAAATTTCAGATTCTTTTGTAGTTTCATCTGCTGGGATTTTAAGGTAGTAAGATTTGGTATTTTGTATAGAAAAGGGTGTTTTCCCCATATGTACACACTTTAGTCTTCGTGTTGTTGACGCAAGTAAACAGTTCGTGTAGGAATATGAACCAGATACGCGACCTTGCACCTGGTGAAGGCTAGCTTCTACAAATTCATTTTTGTTGTTTTTATGCATATTACCATACATGACTGTATGTTTTAGTATAGATTTGTATTTATTCAAATCTACCACGTGTTGTAACTCTATCTAGAAGAACTCTTGCAAAAAAAAATTTGTCTGATCTTCACGTGTGTTGCGTCTTCAACCATCAGAAGTATAGCTGGAACTACTGGGAGATAATGAACAACCACCTGGAATTACGAGCTTAGCTATGTTATATCTGGTATTTTTTTAAGGAAGGTATGAACTGCGTGGTAAAAAGAATGAGTTCATGGTGTGTCATGTCACCTCTATGGCTCTATCACACACTTACATTAACTTGTATACAAGTTAGCACATTATATTTGTTTTCACAATGCAATATGAGATACATTATGCTCGACATTTTGTTCTGTTGATTTGTGTGTTAATCTCATCCTGCATACATCTCTGAATTGAATGAATGATTGATTTCACTGCTTTAGGCCATTGTTTTGAACTAAATGGACAATTTGGAGCTATATCTCTGATGAAGCCACGTTGATATTTACGATTCACAGATTCCGATTCTTCAGAAGAACATTAAGTTATGGCTCATGCGAACTTAATCTAGCAGTTTCTTTCCTAATATTGAATACTTGAGAGGTTTGTCTTTCGTGTAACAGATGAAATGGATTTTCTTTTGTGGTATGATATAATCAGTTTGTTGATGTTGGAATTTGCGTGAAAAAATAAGGTATATGTATCACCTACTATTAAATAAGCATTCATGGATCAAATATAGTGACATTAATTCACAACTCAACTATTCCAATTTGGAAAATGACAGGATGATTGAAAGTGGCACGTATGTCTGCGTTAGGCGGAAATGTCTTACCTCAACCTGAGGCGACGTGCTACGTGTTTATAGGCAGGGGCGCACCTCCCTGAAGCGCATATATCGTTGAGATCTTACAGGAGGTTTACATCTTGCAGAAGAAGAGATAGAATCGGTTACAGGAGATAGGAAGAGATTACATGTAACTTAAACTGATTATCTATCCTATATCCTGCGCCTTGGACGCCTGGGAGTCTCCTTGTCATGCATGACATATACATGACATAATATGGCTCAATATATTGTGTTTGACACCCTTCCTTAATCTGAACTTCATTAAGTTGAGATTATGTTTAAAGTCTTCAAAACTTCGAATGGGTAGAGCCTTGGTGAATCCATCTGCATCCTGATCCTTGGAATGCACAAAACGAATATCAAGTTGTTTTTTGAGTCACTCGCTCTCTGACAAAATGAAAGTCAATTTCAATGTGTTGTCAATTTCAATGTGTTTCATCCTGGCATGAAAAACAGGATTAGCAGACAAATAAGTTGCACCCAAATTGTCACACCATAAGCATGGAGCTTGTTTGCTTTTTACACCAAGCTCCCTTAGTAGAGACTGCACCCATATGATTTCAGCTGTAGCATTTGCTAATGCCTTGTATTCTGCCTCAGTACTAGACCTGGAAACAGTGGCCTGTTTTCTTGCACACCATGAAATCAAGTTAGGACCAAAGAACACTGCAAATCCCCCAAAGAGAACGCTTTGTCATCCAAACAGCCTGCCCAAATGTAGTCCGAGAAAGCACTAAGCAATGTGGATGATGACTTGCTGAAGTTAAGACCAATATTAAGAGTGTTCTTGACATATCTAACTATTCGCTTAGCAAAGCAGTGTGAACAATGGTGGGTGCATGAAGAAATTGATGACTTTTGTTAACAAAGAAATGATATATCAGGTCTTGTAAGAGTGAGATATTGAAGTGCACCTACAAGACTTCTGTATTTAGTGTTGTCTTCCTGACTCAAGGCTTGTCCTTCTGTGAGAGATAATTTTTCTGAACTAGACAATGGAGTAGGTGATGGTTTACAGCCTTGCAAGCTAGCTTTTCTTACCAGATCAGTTGCATATTTTTCTTGAGACAAGTGAAGTCCACCATCATGTTTTTTCACTTCTATCCCTTAGAAATAGTGCAAATCTCCAAGATCCTTAAGAGCAAATGCTACGTCTTGAGCTTGCGTTGGTTTTCTGAAGAGGAGAGGATGATGCAGCACAAGATGGCGTAAGTATTTCCCTCGCTTTTGAGAACCAAGGTATCAATCCAAAGAGGAGGCCACGCGAAAGTCCCTCGTACCTGCACAAAACGATAGCTACTCGCAACCAACGCGATTAGGGGTTGTCAATCCCTTCACGGCCACTAACGAGAGTGAGATCTGATAGAGATAATATTTTTGGTATTTTTGATATAAAGATGCAAAGTAAAAGTAAAAGCAAAGCAAGTAAATAAAGTGATGGAGATTGATATGATGAGAATAGACCCCGGGGCCATAGGTTTCACTAGTGGCTTCTCTCAAGAGCATAAGTATTCTACGGTGGGTGAACAAATTACTGCTGAGCAATTGACAGAATTGAGCATAGTTATGAGGTTATCTAGGCAATGATCATGTATATAGGCATCACGTCCAAAAAAGTAGATCGAAACGATTCTGCATCTACTACTATTACTCCACTCATCGACCGCTATCCAGCATGCATCTAGAGTATTAAGTTAAAAACAGAGTAACGCCTTAAGCAAGACGACATGATGTAGAGGAATAAATTCATGCAATATGATAAATACCCCATCTTGTTATCCTCGATGGCAACAATACAATACGTGCCTTTGCAACCCTTTTCACATTGGGCAAGGACACCGCAAGATTGAACCCAAAGCTAAGCACTTCTCCCATTGCAAGAACTACCAATCTAGTTGGCCAAACCAAACGGATAATTCAAGAGACTTGCAAAGATAACTCAATCATACATAAAAGAATTCAGAGAAGATTCAAATATTATTCATAGATAAGCTGGATCATAAACCCACAATTCATCGGTCTCAACAAACACACCGCAAAAAGAAGATTACATCGAATAGGTCTCCACAAGAGAGGGGGAGAACATTGTATTGAGATCCAAAAATAGAGAAGAAGCCATCTAGCTACTAGCTATGGACCCGAAGGTCCAAGTAAACTACTCACACTTCATCGGAGGGGCTATGGTGTTGATGTAGAAGCCCTCCGTGGTGGATGCCTCCAGGGGAGCTCCGGAACAGGCCCCAAGATGGGATCTCGTGGATACAGGAAGGTACGGCGGTTGAATTAGGTTTTGGCTCCTGTTACGATCGCTTGGGGCAATGAGGTATATATAGGAGGAAGGAGTACGTCGGTGGAGCGTCAGGGGGCCCACGAGGCAGGGGGGCGCGCCCAGGGGGGCGCCCTCCACCCTCGTGACCGCCTCTGGCACTTCTTGGAGTAGGGTCCAAGTCTCCTGGATCACGTTCGGTGAGAAGATCACGTTCCCGAAGGTTTCATTCCGTTTGTACTCCGTTTGATATTCCATTTCTTCGAAACACCGAAATAGGCAAAAAACAACAATTCTGGGCTGGGCCTCCGGTTAATAGGTTAGTCCCAAAAGTAATATAAAAGTGGAAAATAAAGCCCATTATAGTCCAAAACAATAGATAAATTAGCATGGAGCAATCAAAAATTATAGATACGTTGGAGACGATCGTGCATCCCCAAGCTTAATTCCTGCTCGTCCTCGAGTAGGTAAATGATAGAAAGAGAATTTTTGATGCGGAGTGATACTTTGGCATAATTTCAATGTAAATCTTCTTAGTCATGGTATGAATATTCAGATCCGAAAGATTCAAGACAAAAGTTCATATTGACATAAAAATAATAATACTTCGAGCATACTAATCAAAATAATCATGTCTTCTCAAAATAGCATGGCAAAAGAAAGTTCATCCCTACAAAATCATATAGTTAGGCTATGCTTCATTTTCGTCACACAAAGATGTTCCCAACTTCTATACCCCCGATGACAAGCCAAGCAATTGTTTCATACTTAAATAATCTCAAACTTTTTCAACCTTCACGTAATACATGAGCGTGAGCTATGGATATAGCACTACGGGTGGAATAGAATATGATGATGGGGATTGTGTGGAGAAGACAAAAAATGAGAAAGTCTCACATTGACGAGGCTAATCAACGGACTATGGAGATGCCCATCAATTGATGTCAACATGAGGAGTAGGGATTGCCATGAAACGGATGCACTAGAGCTATGAATGCTCAACAAAAGAAAACTAGTGGGTGTGCATCCAACTTGCTTGCTCATGAAGACCTAGGGCATTTTGAGGAAGCCCATCATAGGAATATACAAGCCAAGTTCTATAATGAAAAATTTCCACTAGTATGAACAAGACAACTTATGAGACTCACTATATGAAAAACATGGTGCTACTTTGAAGCACAATATATGAGACTCACTACATGAAGAATTAGGTGCTACTTTGAAGCACAAGTGTGGAAAAAGAGATAGTAGCATTGCCCTTTTTATTTTCTCTTTATTATTATTATTTTTTGGGCCTTTCTCTTTTTTTGGCAATGCTCTAATAATGATGATCATCACACTTCTATTGATTACAACATAAGGATTACAACTCGATACTAGAACAAGATATGGCTCTATATGAATGCCTCCGGCGGTGTACCGGGATGGTGCAATGAATCAAGAGTGACATGTATGAAAAATAATGCATGGTGGCTTTGCCACAAATACGATGTCAACTACATGATCATGCAATGGCAATATGACAAAAGTAAAGTATGTCATGATGATGATGAACGGAACGGTGGAAAGTTGCATGGCAATATATCTCGGAATGGCTATGGAAATGCCATAATAGGTAGGTATGGTGGCTGTTTTGAGGAAGATATAAGGAGGTTTATGTGTGAAAGAGCGTATCATATCACGGGTTTGGATGCACCGCTAAGTTTGCACCAACTCTCAAGGTGAGAAAGGGCAATGCACGGTACCGAAGAGGCTAGCATAGGCGGAAAGGTAAAAGTGCATATAATCCATGGACTCAACATTAGTCAAAAGAACTCATATACCTATTGCAAAAATTTAGAAGTCATCAAAAATCAAGTACTACGCGCATGCTCCTAGGGGGATAGATTGGTAGGAAAAGACCATCGCTCGTCCCCGACCGCCACTCATAAGGATGCACAAGCCAGGTACACTTCATGTTTCAAATTTGTTACATAACTTTAACCATACGTGCATGCTACGGGATTTGCTAACTTCAACACAAGCATTTCTCAAATTCACAACTACTCAACTAGCATGACTTTGATATTATCACCTCGATATCTCAAACCAATTATCAAGCATCAAACTTATCTTAGTATTCAACGCACTTAAAAGAAAGTTTCACATATCTTGAATACCAAGTATATTAACATTAAGCAAATTACCATGCTATTATCTACTCTCAAAATAATCTAAGTGAAGCATGAGAGATCAAGTTTCTTTAAAACAAATCCACCACCATGCTCTAAAAGATCTAAGTGAAGCACTAGAGCAAAAATTATCAAGCTCAAAAGATATAAGTGAAGCACTATGAGCAAAATTATCAACCTCAAAAGATATAAGTGAAGCACATAGAGTATTCTATCAAATTTCAATTCATGTATGGCTCTCTAAAAATGTGTGTACAGCAAGGATGATTGTGGTAAACTAACAAGCAAATACGCAAATAATACAAGACGCTCCAAGCAAAACACTTATCATGTTGGTGAATAAAAATATAGCTCCAAGTAAATTACCGATGGAAGTAGATTTAAAGAGGGATGCCTTCCGGGGCATCCCCAAGCTTTGACTTTTTGGTGTCCTTGGATTATCTTGGGGGTTCCATGGGCATCCCCAAGCTTAGGCTCTTGCCACTCCTTGATTCACCCAAAACTTGAAAACTTCACAACACAAAACTCAATAGAAATCTCGTGAGCTCCGTTAGAGAAAGAAAACAAAAGACTACTTTAAGGTACTGTAATGAACTCATTATTTATTTATATTGGTGTTAAACCTACTGTATTCCAACTTTTCTATGGATTATAAACTATTTTACTAGTCATAGATTCATCAAAATAAGCAAACAACACACGCAAAACAGAATCTGTCAAAAACAGAACAGTCTGTAGTAATCTTTAACTAACGCAAACTTATGGAACCCAAACAATTCTACCAAAATTAGACGACCTGGAAAATTTGTTTATTGATCAGCAACAATTGGAATCAATATTTTATCACGTTTTGGTGATTTTTAACAATTCGGGCACTGAGCGCAAAGATTCTGGAAATTACAGCAAGATCAAATAACTATCATCCAAGAAGATCCAGTAGGTTCAACTTGGCACAAACACTAATTAAAAGATAAAACCACATATAAACAGAGTCTAGATGGATTATTTATTCCTAAATAGAAGCAAAAACAAAAAACTAAAAATAAAATTGGGCTGCCTCCCAACAAACGCTATCGTTTAGCGCCCCTAGCTAGGCATAAAAGCAAGGATAGATGTAGGTATTGCCATCTTTGGTAGGCAATCCATAAGTGGCTCTCATGATAGATTAATATGGTAATTTTATTTTATTTCTAGGTAAGTGTTCCATGCCCTTCTTTAAAGGGAATTGGAATCTAATATTTCCTTCCTTCATATCAATAATTGCACCAATCGTTCTAAGGAAAGGTCTACCAAGAATAATAGGACATGAAGGATTGCAATCTATATCAAGAAAGATAAAATCTACGAGCAAATAATTCCTATTTGCAACAATAATAAAATCATTAATTCTTCCCATAGGCTTTTTAATAGTGGAATCCGCAAGATGCAAGTTTAGAGAGCAATCATCAAAATCACGGAAATCTAGCAAATCACACAAAGTTTTGGAAATAGTAGAGACACTAGCACCCAAATCACACAACACATGAAACTCATAATTTTTAATTTTAATTTTTATAGTAGGTTCCCACTCATCATGGAGTTTCCTAGGGATAGAAATTTTCAACTCAAGCTTTTCTTCATAAGATTGCATCAAGGCATCAACAATGTGTTCGGTAAAAAGCCTTATTTTGACTATAAGCATGAGGAAAATTTAGCACGGATTGCAACAAGGAAATACAATCAATTAAAGAGCAATTTTCATAATTAAATTCCTTGAGATCCAATATAGTGGGTTTAGCAACATCTAGATTTCTATTTCTTTCAATCCCACTTTTATCAATTTCATCATCAAGATCTAAAAACTCAATTCTTAGAACGCCTTCTAGGTAAAGGAAGATCATATTCAGTTTCATCAAGATTCATATTGCAAAACAAAGATTTAATAGGGGACACATCAATAACTTTTAGATCTTCATCTTGATTTTCATAGGAATTAGAAGAACATGCTTTAATAAAGGCATCTTTGAAAGCACGCATCTTAGCGGTTCTTTGTTTGCACTCATCAATGGAAATTCTCATAACTTTGAGAGACTCATTGATATCATGCTTAGGAGGAATAGATCTAAGCTTTAAATAATCAACCTCAAGAGAAATTCTATCAACGTTCCTAGCCAAATCATCAACTTTAAGCAATTTCTCTTCAAGCAAAGCATTAAAATTCTTTTGTGAATTCATAAACTCTTTAACACTACTCTCAAATTCAGAGAGCATCTTATTAAAATTTCCATAAGAGTTGGTGTAGGAATTTCCATAATTATTAGAAGGATTACTAGGATAAGGCCTAGGATTAAAATTCCCTCTATACACGTTGTTACCAAAATTATTCCTATCAACAAAATTCACATCCATAGATTCATTATTATTCTCAATCAAGGTAGACAAAGGCATATCATTAGGATCAGAAGAAACACTATTAGTAAATAACTTCATAAGTTCATCCATCTTTCCACTCAAAACATTGATTTCTTCTATAGCATGCACTTTTTATTAGTAGATCTTTCAAGATGCCATTGAGAATAATTAACCATAATATTATCTAGGAGTTTAGTAGCATCTCCTAAAGTGATTTCCATAAAAGTGCCTCCCGCGTCAATCTAAAAGATTTCTAGAAGCAAAATTCAATCCAGCATAAAATTTTTGTACAATCATCCACAAGTTCAAACCATGAGTAGGACAATTACGTATCATTAATTTCATTCTCTCCCAAGCTTGTGCAACATGTTCATGATCAAGTTGCTTAAAATTCATAATATCGCTCCTAAGAGAGATAATCTTAGCGGAGGAAAATACTTAGAGATAAAAGCATCTTTGCACTTGTTCCAAGAATCAATACTATTTTTAGGCAAAGATGAAAACCACGCTTTAGCACGATCTCTAAGCTTAAAAAGGAAATAGCTTCAATTTGACGACATCATTATCGACATCTTTTTTCTTTTGCATATCACATAAATCAAGGAAGCTATTCAGATGAGTAGCGGCATCTTCACTAGGAAGGCCGGCGAATTGACCTTTCATAACAAGATTCAACAAAGCAGTATTGATTTCACAAGATTCGGTATTGGCAAGAGAAGCAATCGGAGTGCTAAGGAAATCATTATTATTGGTATTGGTGAAGTCACATAATTTGGTAGCATCTTGAGCCATCGCGGCGAACAAGCAAACTAACACATGGGCAAACAAAAGGCAAAGGGAAAAAAAGAGGAGGGGATAGGGAAAGAGAGGGCAAATAAAACGGCAAGGGTGAAGTGGGGGAGAGGAAAACGAGAGGCAAATGGCAAATAATGTAATGCGAGAGATAGGGATTGTGATGGGTACTTGGTATGTTGACTTTTGCATAGACTCAAGAACGGGCGCCGTAAATCCTTCTTGCTACGCCTTGAGCTTATGCGTTGGTTTTCCCTCAAGAGGAGAGGATGATGCAGCACAAGAGTGTAAGTATTTCCCTCAGTTTTTGAGAACCAAGGTATCAATCCAAGAGGAGGCCACGCCAAGTCCCTCAGACCAAGACAAAACGATAGCTACCGCAACCAACGCGATTAGGGGTTGTCAATCCCTTCACGGTCACTTACGAGAGTGAGATCTGATAGAGATAATATTTTGGTATTTTTGATATAAAGATGCAAAGTAAAAGTAAAAGCAAAGCAAGTAAATAAAGTGATGGAGATTGATATGATGAGAATAGACCCCGGGGCCATAGGTTTCACTAGTGGCTTCTCTCAAGAGCATAAGTATTCTACAGTGGGTGAACAAATTACTGCTGAGCAATTGATAGAATTGAGCATAGTTATGAGGTTATCTAGGCAATGATCATGTATATAGGCATCACGTCTAAAAAAGTAGATCGAAACGATTCTGCATCTACTACTATTACTCCACTCATCGACCGCTATCCAAAGATGCATCTAGAGTATTAAGTTAAAAACAGAGTAACGCCTTAAGCAAGACGACATGATGTAGAGGAATAAATTCATGCAATATGATAAATACCCCATCTTGTTATCCTCGACGGCAACAATACAATACGTGCCTTGCATCCCTTTCTGTCACTGGGCAAGGACACCGCAAGATTGAACCCAAAGCTAAGCACTTCTCCCATTGCAAGAACTACCAATCTAGTTGGCCAAACCAAACGGATAATTCAAGAGACTTGCAAAGATAACTCAATCATACATAAAAGAATTCAGAGAAGATTCAAATATTATTCATAGATAAGCTGGATCATAAACCCACAATTCATCGGTCTCAACAAACACACCGCAAAAAGAAGATTACATCGAATAGATCTCCACAAGAGAGGGGAGAACATTATTGTATTGAGATCCAAAAGAGAGAAGAAGCCATCTAGCTACTAGCTATGGACCCAAGGTCTGAAGTAAACTACTCACACTTCATCGGAGGGGCTATGGTGTTGATGTAGAAGCCCTCCGTGGTGGATGCCCTTCCATGAGCTCCTAACAGGCCCCAAGATGGGATCTCGTGGATACAGGAAGGTACGATGGTGGAATTAGGTTTTGGCTCCTGCTTACGATCGCTTGGGGCAATGCGTAGAGGTATATGTAGAAGGAAGGAGTACGTCGATGGAGCTGTCAGGGGCCCACGAGGCGGGGGCGCCTCCACCCTCGTGACCACCTCCGCACTTCTTGGAGTAGGGTCCAAGTCTCTGGATCACGTTCGGTGAGAAGATCACGTTCCCGAAGGTTTCATTCCGTTTGGATTCCGTTTGATATTCCATTTCTTCGAAACACTGAAATAGGCAAAAAAAACCAGCAATTCTGGGCTGGGCCTCCGGTTAATAGGTTAGTCCCAAAAGCAATATAAAAGTGGAAAATAAAGCCTATTATAGTCCAAAACAATAGATAAAGTAGCATGGAGCAATCAAAAATTATAGATACGTTGGAGACGTATCAAACTCAGACCGAGGACCTTCAACAACTCTGTTATGGCTTCATCAGATGAGCTTGTAACAATAATATCATCAATGTAGATGAGAACAAAGATATGAGTATTGCACTTGTTATAAATGAACAGTGAGGTGTCAGGCTTAGAAGGAACAAAGCCAAGAGTTTGCATCTTTTGACTGAGATGTGAGTACCACGCCCTCGGAGCCTGCTTTAACCCATATAAAGCTTTGTCAAGTCTGCACACATGCAACGGTGCACTTTTGCTTTCAAACCCAGGAGGTTGTTTCATGTACACTTCCTCTTCCAGAACACCGTGGAGGAACGCGTTCTGAACGTCTAGCTGTCTAAGACTCCAGCCCCTGGACACAACAATGGACAAAACAAGACGAATGGTTGCAACTTTTATCACTGGACTAAATGTATCCTCATAGTCAATACCATATCGTTGCTTGAAGCCTTTTGCCACAAGTCTTGCCTTGTAACGATCAATGGTGCCATCAGATTTTCTCTTGATCCGAAACACCCACTTGCAATCAATGAGATTTTTACCTTGCTGTGGAGGGACCAAATGCCATGTTTTGTTTCTTTTCAGTGTATTCTTCATTCATAGCCTTCTTCCAGTTTTCATCGGCTAGGGCTTCATCAAGTGTGTAGGGTTCACCTGGTTCACCTGGAGAACACACCATGCCATATTTCGTAATATGCTTATAATTGATTGGTTGAATTACTCCCTGTTGTAGCCGTGTGCGTCTCGGTGATGGAGTAGTTTGTACTGATGGCACAGAAGATCCCGTGCAGCCTGTGGGAGCAACAGGAACTGATCCCGAGGCGGATCTGGGCGAAGCAGCATCGGGTTCAGCAACAGATTCCGCCAATGGATTTCTGTGGCGGTAGGCGACGGTGTGCAATGGCACGGCTCCGCAAAAGATCTCAGCGGACAGGGCTCATCATTGCGCCGTGATGAGGGGCCAGCATCCGCTGCGCCAGAGGCAGGTCCCGCGCCAGTCGGTCGACGCAGATTGCGCCGTTTGTAGCAAACGGGCTGGACCGGGAACCGGGCCCCCGAAGGGCCAATAGGAGGCGGACAGGTGCCGCCACGTGATTCGCCCGGGTTGGTGGAGGCGCCTCCGCGACTCGCAGGTTGCCGCGTGGCAGACGCGGGCTCGCTGTCCACGGCGCGCGCGGTTGTTGGCGCTGATGGTGCGGATTTCCGAGGGGATCCTGCCCCCCTGCCAGCAGCGCCGGATCCCGAGGTCGATCCGCTGGGCAGGTCTGCCGCTGCCACATGAGCTGATCCCGAGGCTGATTTGCTCCCTGGTTTGGGGCACATAAAATATGACCCTTGTACTTCATTTTCTTCATCATTTTCTGATCCGTTTTCTCCTGCAACATCACACAACTCATGCACAGTGGTTTGAGGGTTAGTCAACATATGATCATCATGGTTTCGTTCCCCTTCATCGAGGCCAGTAAGCGAGGATGGTAGAAGAAGGATTTCTTTACAAAGTAAAGCACTGACGTTAGGGTGTAGATCAGCGAAGGGAAATTTGTTCTCATCAAACACAACATCGCGAGAAATGTAGACACGGCCTGTAGAAACATCTAGGCACTTGACCCCCTTGTGTTGTGCACTATATCCAAGGAAAACACAATGTTTAGATCGGAACATGAGTTTGCGAGAGTTGTATGGGCGGAGATTGGGCCAGCATGCACAGCCAAAGACACGTAGAGATGTGTAGTTGGGCTTGACATGAAGAAGCCGTTCTATGGGAGTTTCATTGTTTATGACACGGCTTGGGAGCATATTGATGATATGAACGGTAGTGAGAAACGCTTCATCCCAGAATTTTAGAGGCATGGAAGCACCTGCTAAGAGTGCGAGGCCAACTTCAACTATATGCCTATGCTTACGTTCGGCAGAACCATTTTGTTGGTGAGCATGAGGGCATGACACATGGTGTGAAATGCCAAGCGTTTGGAAAAAAGGAATTTAATTTCTCGTATTCCCCTCTCCAGCCAGATTGAACAGCAATGATCTTGCTATCAAACTTACGTTCAAGAAGTGCTTGGAAATTTTTGAACACTTGAAAAACATCGGATCTTTTATTGATAAGATAAATCCAGGATAATTTGCTATAATCATCAATAAAACTGACATAGTATGTGTGTCTACCAACAGAACTAGGAGCAGGGCCCCAAACATCAGAAAAAATCAATTGCAATGGTTGAGTAGAGACACTTGTAGAAATAGGATATGGTAATTGATGACTTTTGCTCTTTGGCAAGAATCACAAATAGTTTCAATATTTCGCTCACCAACAAATGGGAGCTTATTTTTCCTAAGCAAACGTTCAACAAGAGGAAAAGAAGCATGGTCTAAACGATCGTGCCAACGTGTTGAAGAGTTTGACAACACCATAGGCTTGTTTGTTGAATCTCCTAAGCTCCGGAATCAACGGGTAAAGCCCTCGAATGCATCTACCTCGATATAGTACCTTCTTCGTGGCCTGATCCTTTATCAAAAAGAAAAAAGGATGGAATTCAATAAAGACATGATTGTCAATGGTAATGCGATGAACGGATAGGAGATTTTTGTTGGCACTAGGAACATGTAAAATTTTGCGAAGATGAATTTTACGAGAAGGGGTACGTATAACCGAGTGACCAATGTGACGTATGCTCATACCTGCACCACTGGCGGTGTGACTCTGGTCCTTCCCGTGATACTTCTCACGGAGGGTCACCTTCTCTAGCTCACCCGTGAGGTGATTGGTGGCGCCACTGTCAAGGTACCAATTGGTGTCGACACCATAGGATCCTTCAGCGGCAGCAGCAACCTTGTCATCATCTTCAGAGGAGGCATCGTCTTCATCGAAGCGATACCAGCAGTCTTTGGCGGTGTGACCTGGCTTCCCGCAGATTTGGCAGCGAACGACATCAGGACGTGAACGACCCGAGCTGCCGCGGCGAACCCTGTTGTTGGTGGACACGGGGCGACCGCGAGAGCCGCCGTTGTTGGTGTCGCCGCTGCTGTGCTTGCCCTTGGCGCGAGGAGGACCGCGATGACGTGAAGAGTAGCCACCGCGCCCGCGAGTTGCTGCATTTGCCGACGACTTGAACCCGCCACCAACACTCTGGTACTGGGCGACGCGCTGGTCGAAGTTGCTCAACATGGAGTAGAGCTCATCGAGGGACATCGGCGTGACGCGAGCATCCAAGGCCGAGACGAGCGGCTGGTAGTCCATGTCCAGCCCGTGAAGAAGATATGAGATCAGCTCATCGTCCTGGATGGGCTTGCCGGCGGCAGCGAGCTCATCAGCAAGGCCACGCATGGCGGAGAAGTAGGCGGCCACCGATTGGTTCCCTTTCTGCGCATTGATCAAGGCAGTGCAGATGTTGTTGACGCGGCTCAAAGACTGCGACGAGAACATACCTGCGAGCGCTATCCACAGAGCATGCGCGGTGGTGACCGCGGTGACCGCGACGAGCACCTCTTTTGTGAGGTTGTTGAGCAGGTACCCCAGAACTTGCTGGTCCTCCCTCACCCAGATGGGATGGAGAGGGTTGAGCTCGGTCGACTCCTTCCCCCTCCTTGTCCTTGGTGACAAGGAGGCGGGACGGCTCCGTCAGAGTGTCGTCGACGTAGCCATAGAGGCCGGCTCCCCTCAACTGCGGCAAGATTTGGGTGCGCCACAGGACGTAGTTCGTATGGGAGAGCTTCTCTGTGACCTGACCACTTAGGTTGGATTGGGTGGCACTGGAGGAAGACATGGCTGGCACTAGAGGAGATCAAGAGCTAGGGTTTGGAAGAGGAGGCTCTGATTACCATGTGCGTTAGGCGGAAACGTCTTACCTCAACCTGAGGCGACGCGCTACGTGTTTATAGGTAGGGGCGCACCTCCCTGAAGCGCATACATCGTTGAGATCTTACAGGAGGTTTACATCTTGCAGAAGAAGAGATAGAATCGATTACAGGAGATAGGAAGAGATTACATGTAACTTAAACTGATCATCTATCCTATATCCTGCGCCTTGGACGTCTGGGAGTCTCCCTGTCATGCGTGACATGTACGTGACATAATATGGCTCAATATATTGTGTTTGACAGTATGTACTCCATCCGTTCCAAAATAGATGACTTAAGTTTATACTAACTTTGTATTAAAGTTGGGTCATCTATTTTGAAACGGAGGGAGTAACACTTATGGCACTTGCAATATGACATTGCCAAGCGACACAACCATGGAACATTCTGTCAAGAAAAGAGTGAACTACCATGATATTTTTTTTTTCAAAAAAAATTCATGGACAAAGAGGACATTTTTCATTAAATGTTTCCTTACCCATAAAACGGATGAAATAAACTTGGAGACAATGGGGTGGAGAACGACATGAGTAAACCATTAAAGTTTTGTTCTTGATGCAAGATAGGCAGCTCAAAAATTTTCCAAGGATACACGTGCATTGCACCTGCAAACTTAGTCATGGGAAATGGCAAAAAACCAAACAGTACAACGCGACGCTCGCCGCGCTTTCTTCTACTCGCTATAGCAGATATATGTAGAAATCACTAGCACCCCTCTTCTGACATATAGAAACACACAAAGTATATAGTCGCAAGTAACACGGAAATTCAATTTGGCTCTTGGGGGCATATGCTCCTGCCCGTTAAAAATGTTTTTTTCTGAAAAAAAATAGGTGTGATCATTGTCACACCAAAACGCTACTTGCAAATTTTTCAGAGGAAAGCTTAAGTATTTTGATTTGTGAAAAAAAAAAACAAGTCAAACGACAAATGTTACCTCCAAGTGTTACACTTATTTTTGTTTTTTCACCGACGAAGCACCATCATCCCGTTTCACATGAAAATTGGCAATCACACTTGTTACACTAACAATAACGTCTACAAAAAAATTCAGAACTTTTAAGTTTTATTTACTATTTATTTTGAATTTACTGTTTATTGAGGAGCATATGCACCCAAAAGCCAAAACGGCCCTCCGTAAATACGGCATCCATTGGATGTAACGAGTCCATAATAACTACAAGATATCTTAGATGTCCTAAAATCCGAGCATAATGTTGCACGAATCCACAAGATACAAGGGTAGGCTAGATAGATGACCGCTTGGCATGAGCGTTAAGCTATCTCAAAACCAATCATCAATGGTAAGCTAGATGATTTAGTAAATCAGACGACTACATAATACTTAGATTAAGTCAACTAAAACCTCATGTAAATCTTCCTCAGGAAAAAACTCATGTGAATCATCTTGCATCAGATTAATTTCAGTGGAGAGGCCCACACGATCGAGGAAATCCACTGCACAATAACATAATACCAACGCCATTGTCTTGGAATTATCTCATCATGTGCAAAAGAGCAGATTGCACAAAAACAATATTTGGAGCAAGTGAAACATGAAACCACACTTTATTTTTTCTGACAGAAGGATAAAAAAACTATTGGATGATCTGTCAAACTTAGGAGCCTGGCCTTAACAGCACATCTCACATGTACGGAATATAGCTCTGGCAATAAAATACAAATAAGATGACAAATTTGCACATAGCCTTTGAAACACTTCGCTACTTATCTGCCAAACAAAAGCATTTGTATATTGGTTTCCAAAGCGTAACATATTATCCATGAAAAGCTTCAACAGAGAACAAATAGGAACACAATAAATCAAGCCAATACAAAGTACTAATAAGAAAACACAATCAGTAAAAGTAAGAACAAATCCCTCCGTTTTCCCCTAATAGTGGTGTGTGCATTCAAATTTTGAATGGAAATCCAGAGCCTGAATTACCCTTCTCATAGCCACCACTCTCGGGATGTCTAAGAGAAACGCCAACCTTCCGGCATCCAAAGCAATGACCTTTCAGAAGAGTTCAAAAGTATTTAATAATGTCATATAAAGGACATTAAGAAAAGAAAGACAGTGATAGTAGAAAGAGACAAGTACCATGCTCACTAGGCTGCAGCGGGATGCAAAAGTATTGCGTTTTACCCTCCACGGATTTGGCTTCAGCAAAGAATTGTTGGTAGTTCCAATGCTTTGACCGAGACTGTCTTGTCCTCATTGTAAAATTGTAGTGATGGTATGATTTTGAGGTGTCATATATGAGACACTGGGAGTGAATCATCACAACCTCATACTCAAGATTCTGAAACGTTGATCATTTTATTAGAAGCATTCTCAAATTCATAAATAGGGTTACGAAAAGTTGATGATTTGCTAAAAGGCAAAAAGTCATATGACAATAGTTGTTCATTGGAATTTTAGAGGGAACATTGGACATACTTTATCTGCTGATTTATAGTTTTCAAATGCTCGAAGAACCTCCTTTTTCATCCATTTCATTCCATTTTTTCTTGCTTCTTTCTCCTCCATAAGTCTTTCAAAGCGATAGCATGCTTCCAGGATAGCCGGATCAGTATTCTCTCTAGCACTAGCCATCAAACTTTTCTCTACAGGTTGTTTAGCGGGCTTGTTATCCCTGCATCACAATATGGTATATAACTAGTAGAAAACATTTGCATTACTGATATAAGTGTTCGCTAACACGTATACATAACCAAAGTTTGAACATGGTGTAAAACGTCAATAACTGACAGGTTATTTCATATATTGATATACACAATGAAAAGTCCGTTTATTTGTATAAGACATACTACTTTATATGTACATACAATAAAATAGAAAAAACATTGACTCTATTTTACTGCTCCCTCCGTCCCATAATATAAGAGCGTTTTTGACACTATAGTGTCAAAAATACTCTTATATTATGGGACGGAGGGCGCAGCTTTTATCATGTAGTTTTTGGGGCTTGCTTCGCATTTAACAAATGTAATTAATAGGGAAGAATATGTACCAATATATAGCTAATTTCATTTATGTAGTTACCAATGATTAGTAGTCGCGGCTAGTCGAGAGAATAATCTAGAATTAGGCACATCCCACACTAGCCTAAGCAGAGACGGCCATGTAGCTGGGTTGCACAAACGTGAGACACCCACATTATGCCAGTGAGGGACACTAGTGATGAAACAAAAATGGGATTCATTTGCATACACGGGTCAGAATTTCAGTGGGTATAGTCCTAACAATCATAGGTTATAGGTAGATATATGTTGCATAATCGAAGTCCAATCAATGAGAAAGAAATATTAGACTTTTGACTGGATGTGAAATTAAGGAGAAATTTCTTACTCTTTAGGGTGATTCTTCATCATAGCCAATGTTGCCTTCACGGATCGTAAGCATTCATCAGGGTCAAGCTGAGACCTGCAATGGTCCTTCAAAAAATTAGCGATGTCTGTTACTCTCATGATCTGTTTCAGAGAGAAAATATATCGCTGGAACTTCTACTTACTCAAGTTATTGATATATATATATATATCACAATGATGCCAAACTTAGATGTATCATATAAGTTTGCAAAAGATTATAAATGAAGAAATTTTAACTGTGTTGGAAGGGGATGCACCACAAAACGTAGAATAACACGGAACCTCATGCAAGACCTAATGTAGTTGCAGGCAGTTGGCATGGTGCAGGGGCCATGAGCATGGGGTATTTCTACACCGCGATCCAGCAGTCCTTCAAATCCCTACAAGTGTTATATTTCTAAACTTTCGCAAATATATGTGGACTTAGGCATGACAATAAATGAATAAATAGTACTCCCTCCGATCCTTTTTACTCTGCACATAAGAATTGTCTGAAGTCAAATTTCGTAAAGTTTGATCATATTTATATGAAAAATATATTAACATCTACAATGCTAAATTTGTACAATATGAAAACTGAAGTCATGACGCATCTAATGTTGTTGATTTCACATTCTGAATGTTGGTATCTTTTTTTCTATAAACTTGGTCAAAGTTTACAAGGTTTGACTTCAAACAAATCTTATATGCGAACTAAAAAGGACCGGAGGGAGTAATACACAACTGTGGTACAGTTATACTACAAACCAGCCTTATATTAAGGCTTCAACTATAGAAACAAGTTGTACCATATGACCACCAGAAAGCATGAAAATAAATATAATTTGCGGTAAAATTAACACCAATGTCGAAGGCAAGTTTTCTTACAGATATAGCTTGAGCTGGCGACCTTTCTCTCGTTCCTCTGGTCTCCAGTCATAAGTTGGTGGACTAGAAGAAGCCTCGGCAGCAGGTAGTGGAGCAAGGGAGGCCTCAACAGCAGGTGGCGGCGGAGCAAGGGAAGCCTCCTCCGCAGCAGGCGGCCGAGCAAGGGAAGCCTCCTCGAGACGGCGAGTTCCCAGGACAACTGATCCATGGTGCGTCCTGGAGGAGAGGAAGGCGCCGGCGGGAGAAAACGGGGCTGCTAGGGTTCAGTCGCCGGCACAGGAGGTTCAGTCGGCGCTTCCTGGAGCAGTGGACTTCTTTCGATCGGGAACGGATCCTCTGACATCACGAAGGATGTCGCAAGCTACAGTGCAATCCCAGTACAAAACAAAGAAAGGATGTCGCGGACACTGTAGCAAAGACACTATATGCAATTACTGTTCATAAAAAATAAAATCTAAAATTAATTTTATTGCACCCTAATTTTGTTTGTATGTAATTTTTATAAATGTATACAGTAGATTTTTAATTTGCAAATTAATTCAAGTTATTTTAGGCTTAACCATATGAATGTGAAGAAAAGATGTCACGGTACTGTAGCTTCCCTGACATCCCTTTATGATGTCAGAGGATCTCATTCCCTTTCGAGAAGGGGAAAGACCGAGAGAAAACAAAGTGGTCACGTCATACGTGACCAGACCGGACTGTGCAACTCCTCCGGCTTCGTCTTTCTTTCAGTTCTTCTTTTTTCCATTAATAACGCATCGTTTCATTCAAATTTGAACTAAAACAGCGTCACTTATTTCCGAACAGAGAAAGCCTCAAAGTGATCTTAACCGTCTTACATTACTTTACAGAGCGAGTAGTTTATTTTATTTGACAATTTAAAAATTGCTAAATTATAGGCCATTCTAGGTTTTTAATGTATTTTTGCTTGCATTTAAATTCTCTAGGGACTGTAATTCCACAGAAAGTAGTACAGTTTCGTACATACAGTCCAACATTATGAATTGGCATTTTGAATGCTACTTATTGTTTTGAAAAATCATATAAGGCACCATATTGTGAACTACAAAAGAAATATATTTATCTAGAATACATTCATTAGCTTCTAAAAATACGGGTTTCTATTGTTTTCATGTTCCTGAATGTAATAGGAAAGAATTAAGTGTAAGGATCCCCTTTGGTTTACCCGCAAAAACGAAGATCCTCTTTGGTTGAATATAAATCCTCAACATGCTTTTGAAAAACATTAAAGTTTAGACACTTATTTGTGGACGGATGGAGCATATCATTGTATCTATGTTTGCATGTATCTTTGAAAAAAACACCATTGTGATACATCAGAAAAGCAGATTAGTTTGGTGGCCAACTCAACTAAAAAAAATGGTAATTGTACGGACGTCCCGCATTAACCCACAACATATCCTACTGCTCGTGCCTAAATATGTGCACAACATATCCGTGCCTAAATATTGCTAGACTGTGGTGGTTGTGTGCAGACATATAATTGATATATGCAGCCTCACCTCTTCTTTTTAGTTTGCATCAACTTCATATTCATACACTACATTGGAGAGATTCAGACACTAAATTCTAGCAATACTACAATACAAAATATCTAACTTAAGGATGTCGATGAGTGACGTTTGCATACATAATATCTAAATTAGTAGTAGACGTGTCAAGGAGTAGGCACGAGGACGCGACAGTCTGATGCAATTGTTGCCAAAGAGCTACTTGTAGGAGGCATGAGAGGTATGGTAGACGCGAGCACAATTCCTAGCAACATGGAATCGTGTGAGGGCGCCTTCATCCATGTCTACCATGCGCCATCGTCATCGGGGGCGGCTTGCCTTGGCTTGGGAGTGCGGGGGGGGGGGGGGGGGTAGGGGGTCATAGATGGTGCACTCTCTCTCCGTGTCCATCTGTAAGCGTGTGTAACACCCCCAGTGTCATGCTACAGTAACCTAAGCATAATGATACCATGTCACTAAGCCTTACTGTAAGGGCATATTTATCCCCAAGATGTTTTGGTGATTGATGACAATGCTTTTGCGGACTAATCGTGTGCGTTGAGTTCTTTCAGAGATTCATCCTTTGGCACGAGACGATTACTTCCCCTCGATGTTTTATTCAAGACGGTGTAGCTCCTTCGTTTCTATGCTGGTGGTCTAGTTTTGTAGGAGTCACCGTACTATCAAGAGGGGATCCGCTTTGGTTAGGCTAGGGTGGAATCAACATGTACACATCCCTATCTCACCCGTTGCCTTTTTTCCGCTTCATTGGAGCTATCTTTCCTTAATCTGTGCCCACATGTCCTGGCCCAAATGGTAGTATCATGCGGTCCTCGGGTAGTACCGCTGAAGCTAAATCAGCGGTAGTACCGCTCCCCGGATAGTACCGCTTCTCGAGCGGTAGTACCGCTGTGAGCTTCGGTAGTACCATGATGGTTCCGGCTACTACCGCCTCGATTCTCGACTGCCTTTTCTCGTGTCGGGTTTTACGGTACTAGTTGCGGCAGTAGGGGCGGTAGTACCGCTCCAAGCGGTAGTATCGTCTGTACTTCCGCGGTAGTACTGCTCGGGGGACATGGCCCTGTTTCCCTCGTCAGCGCGGCAGTACCGCTGGGAGGGAGCGGTAGTACCGCTTATAAGCGGTAGTACTGCCACCTAAGCTGTAGTACCGCCTGTCTTGGGCTGGTTGGTGGGTAACGGTTGGATTAGTTCCCCCACTATATATAGGTGTCTTCTTCCCCAAAGTTGACCTACCTCTTTCCCCCAAAGCTCCATCGTTGCTCCAAGCTCCATTTTCGCCCGATCTCTCTCCCTAGCCAATCAAACTTGTTGATTTGCTCGAGATTGGTTGAGAAGGCCCCGATCTACACTTCCACCAAGAGAAATTTGATTCCCCCCACTTATCCCTAGCGGATCTTGTTACTCTTGGGTGTTGAGCACCCTAGACGGTTGAGGTCACCTCGAAGCCATACTCCATTGTGGTGAAGCTTCGTGGTGTTGTTGGGAGCCTCAATTGTTGTGGAGTTTGCCCCAACCTTGCTTGTAAAGGTTCGGTCGCCGCCTTCAAGGGCACCAATAGTGGAATCACAGCATCTCGCATTGTGTGAGGGCGTGAGGAGAATACGGTGGCCCTAGTGGCTTCTTGGGGAGCATTGTGCCTCCACACCGCTCTAACGGAGACGTACTTCCCTTCAAAGGAAGGAACTTGGTAACACATCCTCGTCTCCACCGGCTCCACTCTTGGTTATTTCGTGCCTTTACTTTTGCAAGCTTCTTGTATTATATCCTTGCTTGCTTGTGTGTTAGTTTTCATTGCATCATATAGGTTGCTCACATAGTTGCACATCTAGACAACCTATATTATTACAAAGTTTAAATTGGTAAAGAAAAGCTTAAAAATTGTTAGTTGCCTATTCACCCCCCCTCTAGTCAACCATATCGATCCTTTTAATTGGTATCAGAGCCTCATCTCTTTTTAAGGACTTTACCGTCCGAAGAGTATGGTTGACGTCGTAGATGATGTGGGAGAGCACTCCGGTGTGAATCCGATGTCATCTACGGGAGATGGGGGTAACTCGATCTCTCGTGAGGAATTCAATGTGGCGTTGGACACATTGAAAACCTCCATGACGACCGAGGTAAAGGACATGTTTAAGGAATTCCTAGGAGGGCTTAAACTTTCCACCACACCCGTGAAAGTGGGTGATCCCGCCAACACGGGGAC
This sequence comes from Aegilops bicornis, assembly GCA_021605145.1. Taxonomy (NCBI): domain Eukaryota; kingdom Viridiplantae; phylum Streptophyta; class Magnoliopsida; order Poales; family Poaceae; genus Aegilops; species Aegilops bicornis. Next base: position 252,141,480 of record CM038671.1, read on the forward strand.
GGATGCTAACTCCGATAAGGGGGAAGCTACTAGTGAGAAAGCCCCATCGTCTAGTGGTAAGAATGGCACCGGCATCTTCACCCATGTGCAACCTCCTCCCGTGTATGGTGGACCGATTCCTTCTACTCATTTGAATCATGCCGGTCCACCTCCTAAGATTGATAAAAAGGAGGATTTTGATTCTTGGGTTTATCGTTTTAAGCGTCATTTAAATCATGTGAACACTAACCTTTGGAGAATCATTGAAGAAGGTTTCTATCCAAGATGACCCGAGCAACTTCTCTCCTAGAGAAGTCGTGGACCATCAATTCAATGAGAATGCTCTCTTTATCATCCAAGAAGCAATCCTTCCCGAAGACCTCCCTCATCTCCGGCCCTACTCCCTTGCCAAAGATGCTTGGCACAAGGTGGTTTCCCTTTATCGAGGAAGCGCAAGCATTCAACGTTCCAACTATGAAGTGGTGCAAGACGAAGCCAATGAGTTTGCAATGAAAGAAGATGAAGAACCTCGTGAGCTCTATCGGAGAGTTACCAAGCTCGCGGTCTCCCTCCGGGATCATGGAAGTAAGGACACGGATGACAACTGGATCAAGCGCAAATTCCTCAAGGCAATGATGCCCTACCACAAAGCCATGTCCTCCGTCATCCGTCAAAGGCCGGACTTCCACACCCTGTCCTCAAGTGATGTGTTGGATGAGTTTGTGGCTATGAGCATATTGGAAAAGACCGCCGACAATGCGGTGCTTCGCTCCCAAAGAGCAAAGAAGCCCAACCTCGCTTTGAAGGCCAAGGTTTGTGTCGAAGAAGGAGAGGAGGAAGAAGAAGAGAGCAACCTCGAAGATACGAAGTATGACTATCATGAACACATGGCCCTTGCTTCAAGGCAATTTTGGAGCAAGAAGAACTCAAGGCCCAACTTCAACAAGAGCAACTCAAGTGGCGCTAAGGGCAAGCAACGAGTGAGGACTTGCTTCAATTGTGGCAATGTGAGTCACTTTGTTGCGGAGTGCCCATATGAGAAGAGGGAAGACAATGGTGGCAAGCTCATCCGTAAGGACAAGGCCAAGTCTTTCCCCAACAAGAGCAACTTCACCAAGAAGGCTCCTTACAAAGCTTTGGTGGTTCAAGAAGAGTACAATGAGGATGATGATGATGATGAAGATGGTGAGTCGGTTGCCATGGCCTCCATTGCCATTGCGACGACTCATCGGGTGTCTCTCTTTGACTCACCTAATGAAAGCATCACCACCAAGTGCCTCATGGCTAAAGCCACCAACAAGGTAACCCCCAACATCAAAACTACCATCATCAATCATTCTTCTTTGACGGATTGCATTGATGAACACGAGGGGACTAATGTGGAGGAGAATGAGTTTGAGACCTTTATGAGTAAGCTCAAGGGAAAATCCAAGAAGCACTTCATTGCTCTCTTGGAACAACTTGGTGAAGCCAATGACATGATCGAGGCTCACGAAGAAACCATCTCTAAGATGGAAGGTCATAGTCGTGACTATGCCGATGAGATATCGGATCTCTCTAATGCTCTTGAGGAAGAGCGTGGGCATCGTTTGGCTCTTGAGGAGTCACACAACGATGACCATGCCAAATTAAAGAAAGATCTTGATCATGCTCTTGTTGTGTCTCGTGTTCTAACTTCCGAGAAGGCTAAACTTGGGGTTGATCATGCTAGACTCAAGGAGGAGTTTGATGTACTTGACAAGGCCCATAAGGTCTTGAAAGGTGCTCATGCAAACCTCAAGGAGTCTCATGCTCAACTCCAAGTTAAGCTAACCAAGGAAAAGGCCACATTTCCTCACATGGTCTTAATTGATAATGCAAATGCTACTAACTCGTGTTGTGAGCATGTGCATCTTGTGGAGGAGAATGCCAAGTTGAAGGAACAACTCGTGAAAGGTCTTGTGACATGCATACAAGGTGAGAAGAACTTAAATGACCTTTTGAGCAATCAAAAGGAAGTTGTGGGCAAGAAGGGAGTTGGGTTCTCACCCAAGTCCAAGAACAAGAAGAAGAATGAGAAGAAGAATAACAAGACCAAACAACCTCCCCCGCTCAAGCAAACCTTTGTGAAGGAAGGAGAGGGTGCTCCTAAGGAGAAGAAGAACAATGCGAAGAGTGGTGATGCCAAAAGGGGCAAAGCCATCTCTCCCAACAAAGCCGGCGACTTTAACCCTTCTTATGTGTTGTGACGTGCTAGTGATGGGCATGTCTATGCTAAATTTGTTGGCTCTTCTTATGAGTACATTGAATGGTCTATTTGGGTTCCTAAGACCCTCGTTACTAACATCAAAGGACCCATTACTAAATGGGTACCTAAAACCAAGCATTGATCTCTTGTAGGTGTTTGCTTACGTGTGGGGATCATGGTTGCTCGATAGTGGAGCAACAAATCATATGACGGGAGCAAGGACTTGGTGGTGGACGTGCAAAAGATCCCATCTATGCCCACTAATGTCGAGTGGGGTGATGCCTCACATTCTAAGGTATTGGGTCTTGGCAAGGTTGTCGTTTATCATGATCTAACGATCGAGAAAGTCATGCTTGTTGAGTCCCTTGCATACAATTTGCTTTTCGTTCGTCAACTTGCACTCATGGGCTTTGCCACCTTCTTTAACATTGATACCGTGGCCCTCTTGTGGAGCAAGACTCTTAAAGTAGCCTTTGTTGGGCATGTCGAGAACAGTCTCTATGTGATAAACTTTTCGGAGCGACCCACTAAGACCGCGACATGCCTAATGGCTAAAGTTGACGTGGGATGGCTTTGGCATCGCTGTTTAGCCCACGTCAATATGAGATCTTTGCAAAGTCTTCTCAAGGGGGACCATGTCCGTGGACTAACAAATGTTAGTTTTGCCAAAGATCGTGCTTGCAGTGCTTGTATCGAAGGAAAGCTTCATGAAACGGTTCACCCTCCCACGACTATCATCTACTCGAAGAGACCCTTGAAGCTCCTGCACATGGACCTCTTTGGACCTCCATCCTTTCATAGTCTTGGGGGTAGAAAGTATTGCTTGGTGATTGTGGATGACTATTCAAGATACACTTGGGTATACTTCTTCAAGAGGAAGAGTGAGACTCAACAAACCGTCATCGACTTTGCAAATGAAGCTCAACGTCAACATAATGCAAAAGATCTTGACAATAAGAAGTGACAACGGCACCGAAGTTCAAGAACTACACCTTGGATGAGTTTCTTAGTGATGAGGGGATCAAGCATCAATATTCGGCACCATATACCCCTCAACAAAATGGTGTTATGGAGAGGAAGAACCGGACGTTGATGGATGCGGCAAGGACCATGATGGCGGAATTCAAGTCTCCATACAACTTTTGGGCGAAGCCATCAACACCGCATGTCATGCATCCAATCGGCTCTATCTCCGCAAAGGCTTGAACAAGACTCCTTATGAGATACTCACCGCAACAAGCCCAATCTCAAGTACTTCCGGTGTTCGGTGTAAGTGTTTCATTCTCAAGAAAGGTGTTCGTTTGTCTAAATTTGAAGCTAGAGCTCATGAGGGCATAATTGTTGGTTATGCTACAAACTCTCATGATTACCGTGTCCTCAATAAATCCACGGGACTTATTGAGGAGACGTGTAACGTGGAGTTTGATGAGAATAACGGCTCCCAAGTGGAGCAAAGTGGCACTTGTGATGTAGGTGATGAAATTCCTCCTCAATCCATGAGAAGAATGGGTGTTGGTTTTATCCTACCCGTCGAGGAACCCCTTGTGGCCGAAGGAGAAGGACAATGCTCCACTCAAGTGGAGCCATCACCAACCCAAGGCCCACACGCTCAAGAACAAAGTGAAGGCCCTCAACCTCATGAACAAGACCAAGCGCAAGATCATGCTCAAGACAATGGTGACACACCAAATGATGCCCAAGGTCAAGTTCTCTCCCCCGAGCATGCTCAAGATCAAGAACATGCTCAAGACGGCGCTCAAGATGATCAAGTGACCCCTCCTCATCTCACCTCCGAGGAGGAATTAGAGCGTCTTGCCGCCAAGATTGCGGCCCAAACTCACCACCAAAGGCCATCTCATGGAGAATGTGGTTGGAAGCCTAAGAAAAGGGGTAAGCACTCATAGACAATTGGCAAACTATTGTGAACATCACGCGTTTGTCTCTTGTGTTGAACCCCAAAAGGTCTATGAGGCGCTCGAAGACTCGGATTGGCTCAATGCCATGCATGAATAACTCAACAACTTCGAGTACAACAAGGTGTGGAGATTGGTGCCCAGGCCATCGGGGAACCACAACGTCATTGGAACCAAGTGGATCTTCAAGAACAAGCAAGATGCTCATGGGAACATCATTCGCAACAAGGCAAGATTGGTAGCACAAGGCTACTCCCAAGTCGAGGGTATCGACTACGCTTTCAATGAGGAATTTGCCGCTCTCATGACCTCCAAGTTCAAGATGTCTTCTATGGGAGAGTTGAAGTTCTTCCTTGGTTTTGATATCAAACAAAGAAGAGAAGGAACCTTCATCAACCAAGCCAAATACACTCAAGACATTCTCAAAAGATTCAAGCTAAGTGATGTCAAGCCGGCTACTACACCAATGCTTACCAAGTGCCAACTTGACATTGATCCCAATGGTAAAGCAGTGGATCAAAAGGTATATCGCTCCATGATTGGCTCCTTGCTTTACCTTTGTGCATCTAGACCGGATATCATGTTGAGTGTGGGAATGTGTGCACGGTTTCAAGCCGCACCGAAGGAAATTCACTATGTGGCAGTCAAGCGAATCTTTCGATATTTGGCTCATACCCCAAACTTTGGCTTATGGTACCCAAGAGGGGCAAACTTCAAGCTTGAAGGATTTACGGATTCCGATTGGGCGGGAGACAAAGTGGATAGGAAGTCCACCTCCGGAGGGTGCCAATTTCTTGGTTGCTCTTTGGTAAGTTGGTCTTCCAAGAAGCAAAGTTGTGTGTCTCTCTCGTCCATCGAAGCGGAATATGTGGCGGCCGGTAGTTGTTGTGCTCAACTTCTATGGATGAGGCAAACTTTAAAGGAGTACGGTGTCATTTGTGACAAAGTGCCTCTTTGGTGTGACAATGAAAGTGCCATCAAGATTTCTCTCAACCCGGTGCAACACTTCAAGACGAAGCATATTGAGATCCGGTATCACTTCATCCAGGATCATATTAGGCGAGGGGAGATCGAGCTCAAGTATGTCAACACTCATGATAACCTTGCAGATAGTTTCACGAAGCCCTTGGATGAAGCAAGATTTCACGAGTTAAGGCATGAGCTAAATATCATTGATTTGAGCAATGTGACTTGAACCCGTGCACCTCCCACCACACTCAACTTGTTGTCTAGTTTAGATGTATGCATGGACATAGGGGGAGTGTTGTTCTCTCAAAGAACTCTCCCTCCCCCCATTATGCATAAATTGATCTAGTCTTTCACTTTAACCATATTTGTATGGTACTAGTGCTTCAAGGACGAGTTTTGGTCATGGGTCCAAGGTTAAAATCTTTGCGACGCCATACCTCTTGACTCAAACATAGGTGGCCTCGGCCACCGCCCTCTCTTGAAGAGGTGTGTTCTGGTCCGTTGTTTGTGTGTTTGTAGCCTTGTTGGTTCTTCCTTTCTCTTGGTTGAGTTTTTCCGTTCTCTTTGAGCTTAAGCCGTGTGTTTAGAGGCCTGTGGTTGCTGAGCGGTACTACCGCTGCGTGGCGGGGGCTGGGGGTTTTGTTGGGGGCTGGGGGAGTTTTCTTCTCCCCCATACCCCTTCGCTCGCCCCCTCGACCCTGTTCGTCTCTCCAAAGAACCGGGCGCCATGAGGGCTCCAGCGGATCTCCTCTCCGGGCGCTCCTCTCCATTCCCTTCGGTGGAGTCGATCCCCACCTTGTCCTCTTGCCATGGATGCGGTATTGCCTCCGTTCCCTCTTTCTTCTTGTCTAGATTTCCAATCTAGCATCCTAGGGGCAATAGTGGTTGCATCTCTAGATTTTTGGCCAAATCTAGGCTTGAGTAGGATGGAGAAGGCCTCTAGGCAGTTTGGATTGGTGTTTGGTAGGAGTATTTTGAATTTGGTAGGACGGTAGTGCCGGATCTGACCACGGCAGTAGGAAACTGCCGTTTCCCGTCTCAAGCGGTACTACCGCTCCCCCTGGAGCGGTACTACCGCTTGGAGCGGTACTACCGCTCACAGGTCGCGGTACTACCGCCCTCTACCAGTTTCCACCATACTTCTACTAATCAGTGATCCGTTTTAGTTTTGTTTGGTGGCTTATGCTCGTTCTTTCTGGTTGTTTGCGTGTTCGTGCGTGTGGTTCTAGGTGATAAGCTTCCTGAGCATCAGGCTCGGCATGTCAACCCCGGTCGTGCCACGTCCAAGCGGTACCGTTCAACTGAGTCTGCAGGAGGTTCCTCAAGTGCTTCTCCTCCACCCCAATCTGCAGGAGGTTCCTCAAGTGCTGCTCCTCCACCCCAACTCCATAAGACGCCTGGTGTCAAGCCGAAGCCAGGCAAAACTGTGCCAGAAATGCCAGCCAAGGAGTTCTAGGCACGACATCACCGCAACCCCTATGAGGCAGACCAAGATCCCACTATGGTCAACCGTCCGTTCTGGAACAGGTTTCAGTTTGCCATCTTCTTTGATGTTCTCAAGGCCAAGAAGAACCTCTATGTTAACGTGCACTCCATCGACACCGAACATATGGAGAAGGATCCTGATTATTTTGGTGAAGCTCTTGAGATGTGCACTCAATTTGAACATTCTTGGTGTCATGCAATTCAACAAAGATTATGATGCTGATATTGTGGCCCAATTCTATGCCATGGTTCATCTCGGGACTGATGAGGACATGACACTGACTTGGATGACCAATGGCAAGTTGCTTTCAGTCAAGTGGAAGGCGTTCATGAATTTGATTGGGGTGGAAGATCGAGGGCTTGAGTCTCCTGTCGGTTTTCATCCACACCGCAACAACTCCGCCACTCACAAGCAAGATCTATGGCCCTACTGCACTTTGAAGGTCAACCCTGAGATGAAGAAGGAAACATATGAGCTTCCTGCCTTTCTGGACATTCTTCACCGTGTCTTCTGTGAGACTCTTTTCCCTCGCATCGGGAATCTGGATATGGTTCACTCTTACCTCGTGGACATGCTTCTCTTCTGCCAGCGTGAGAAGGAACAAAACTCCGGAGAGTCCCTGGATATTTCTCATGTTATGTGGTCTGAGCTGTTATCTGCTATCTCCGAGCGCAAGTGCCCGATTTATGGCCCGTTCATGGGGTCGTGTCTATCCCAAGGTGATGCTAGAGACCGGGGACTTGGTTTCTCACGACATCAAGCGTTTGAGGAAGAAGGACAACTGGGGCTCTCAGGTCCCTAAATCTGGAGTTCCTTCGTCTGCCACCGCCATGGAGACTGAGGAGGAGGCTGAGACTAAGGCTGAGGATGATGATGACTATGTGCCTTCTGCAGCAGAACCCTCTTGGGCAAAGAAGCTCAAGCTCAAGATGAAGAAGTTATTCTGCATGGAGGCTCACGGTCAGTACATGGGCCTTGATGACCCACATTGTGCACATGGGCCTTGATGAAAATAAAAAACAAAGAAAAGAAAAATAAAAGGGGCCCCCATTGTGCACTTGGGCCTTGATGACCCACAAGTATAGGGGATCTATTATAGTCCTTTCGATAAGTAAGAGTGTCGAACCCAACGAGGAGCAGAAGGAAATGACAAGCGGTTTTCAGCATGGTATTCTCTGCAAGCACTGAAATTATCAAGAATGTATAGTTTTGTGATAAGATAATTCGTAATGGGTAACAAGTAACAAGTGTAACAAAGGTGCGACAAGGTGGCCCAATCCTTCTTGTAGCAAAGGAAAAGCCTGGACGAACTCTTATATAAAGCAAAGCGCTTCCGAGGCACATGGGAATTATTGTCAAGCTAGATTTCATCATGCTCATATGATTCACGCTCGTTACTTTGATAATTTGATATGTGGGTGGACCGGTGCTTGGGTGTTGTCCTTACTTGGACAAGCCTCCCACTTGTGATTAACCCCTCTTGCAAGCATCCGCAACTACGAAATAAGAATTAAGATAAATCTAACGATATCATGAAACATATGGATCCAAATCAGCCCCTTATGAAGCAACGCATAAACTAGGGTTTAAGCTTCTGTCACTCTAGCAACTCATCATCTACTTATTACTTCCCAATGCCTTCCCCTAGGCCCAAACAATGGTGAAGTGTCATGTAGTCGACGTTCACATAACACCACTAGAGGAAAGACAACATACAACTCATCAAAATATCGAATGGATACCAAATTCACATGATTACTTATAACAAGACTTCTCCCATGTCCTCGGGAACAAACGTAACTACTCACAAAGCATATTCATGTTCATAATCAGAGGACTAATAAATATCATTAAGGGTCTGAACATATGATCTTCTACCGAATAAACCAACTATCATCAACTACAAGGAGTAATCAACACTACTAGCAACCGACAGGTACCAATCTGAGGTTTTGAGACAAAGATCGGATACAAGAGATGAACTAGGGTTTGAGAGGATATGGTGTTGGTGAAGATGTTGATGGAGATTGACCCCCTCTCGATGAGAGGATCATTGGTGACGACGATGACGATGATTTCCCCCTTCGGGAGGGAAGTTTCCCCGGCAGAACAGCTCCCCAGGAGCCCTAGATTGGTTCTGCCCAAGTTCCGCCTCGAGACGCCGGCGCTTCATCACGAAAGCTCTTCTCTGATTTTTTTCCAGGTCAAAACACACCATATAGCAGAAGATGGGCACCGGGGGCCTACCGGTAGCGCCTAGGGGGTAGGCGCGCCCACCCTTGTGGGTACCTGGTGGGTCCCCTCTAGTGCTTTCTTCGCCCAATATTTTTTATATATTCCAAAATAATTCTCCGTAAATTCTCAGGACTTTTGGAGTCATGGAGAATAGGTCTATCAGATTTGCTCCTTTCCAGTCCAGAATTCCAACTGCCGGTATTCTCCCTCTTCATGTAAACCTTATAAAATAAGAGAGATAAAAGGCATAAGTATTGTACTAAAATAGATAATAACAACCCATAATGCAATAAATATCAATATAAAATCATGATACAAAATGGACGTATCAACTCCCCCATGCTTTGACCTGCTTGTCCTCAAGCGAAAACCGAAATCGATAATCATATCTACATGTTTAGAGATACATGTGTCGATAAAATAAAATACGGACATGAAGGCATCATGATCATCTTTAGAACAACAACATATATTGTCATATAATTTCTTATGCTAAAGTAACAATTCATTCACAAGGTAAAGTATGAATCAAAAACTTTATTCAAAACTAACAAACTATGATCTCAGTCACTGAAGCAATCGCAAATTATCATAATATCGGAAAGAGTCATTATAAGAGGTTTTCAGCCAGTTCACATACTCAACTATCATTTAGTCTTTCATAATTGCTAACACTCACGCGATACTTATGAGTTCAAAGCCTCAGTCAGACACAGAGAAATATAGGGGCTTATAGTTTCGCCTCCCAAACTGTTACCTCAAGGGTAATATCAGCAATAATACTTTATGATAACCTACATCCGAGTGGATATATATATATATCTAGATCTTTCCCAACATATAGTGCTTGCCAAAAAGAAAAAGTGTAAAAAGGAAAGGTGAAGATCACCATGACTCTTGTATAAGGGTAGAAGGTAAAAGTAAAAGATAGGCCCTTCGCGGAGGGAAGCAGAGGTTGTCATGCGCTTTTATGGTTGGATGCACAAAATCTTAATGCAAAAGAACGTCACTTTATATTCTCGCTTGTGATAAAGAACTTTATTATGCAGTCTGTCGCATTTATTTCTTCCATATCACAAGTTCGTATAATGCTTATTTTCTTCACACTAATAGATCATACATATTTAGAGAGAAATTTTTATTGTTTGCATCGATGACAACTTACTTGAAGGATCTTACTCAATCCATAGGTAGGTATGGTGGACTCTCATGGCAAAACTGGGTTAAGGGATGTTTGGATGCACAAGTAGTATCTCTACTTGGTGCAAAGGATTTGGCTAGCATAAGAGGGAAAAGAAAGCTCAACATGTTGGAAGATCCATGACAATATAACTTCTATTCAGATATAAGAAAACATAACCCATTATGTTGTCTTCATTGTCCAACATCAACTTTTTAGCATGTAATATTTTAATGAGTGTTCACAATAACAGAATATTTCAAGATAGTATGTTTATATGTGAGACCTCTCTTTCTTTATTGCTTCCTATTAATTGTAACAATGACCAAAACTATGCTTCCCAACTCTCAACAAATTTCATGCGACATACTTCCTATACGCAAAGTCATTACTCTCCATAAGATCATTGTATGATCTTTTTATTTCTTCATTCTTTTTCTTTTTCTCATGATCATAGCAAGAAAGCAAAGCCCTGAACTCAAAACTATTCTTTATTATATAACTCACGGACTCGATTACATAGAGGAAACATAAAGCAAAACTCAAGGCTAGATCATACTAAAAACTTTATTCTCTTGAACCAAGATATAACCAAAAGGATTGAACTAAGAAAAACGATAAAGGTAAAGGTGTGATGGTGATACGATACCGGGGTGCCTCCCCCAAGCTTGGCACAAGCCAAGGGGAGTGCCCATACCCATGTATTTAGATCTCTTTCTTCGGAGGTGGTGATGATAGAGTTTTTGATGATGAAAGGGTCTTATCCTCCGTCTTCCAAGGCATAGGTTCACCATCGTAAAAAGATGAACGAGTCTCCGAGATCCTCAAATCTGCAGCCAAACTCATCCTCTTAAATCAATATTCATACTCATAGTTTTGGTTTTGCAGGTCATAGATATGGGCTTGGAGATGCTTGATTCTCTCATGAAGCTTGAAGATGGCCTCTCTGATGTTCTTGGCGTCCAACTTGTGGTCGCGGGTAAATTCCGAGATCATCAAGTGATTGGTGTTGAGTCCATGTTCCACCATCCCTTGGCACTTGAAGACTTGCTGCTCCATTGCTTCGAGCCTTGCCTCCACGCTTCCGGTCTTCTTTGGCCCTTCAACATCGCGGATGTGCAGCACCCCCTCACGCATCCCAATGGTTTGAGGGTGTTGTAGCACCTCCGCGAGGTAAGGGTTGATGACCTTCTCGAAAAAGTTGTCCTTGGGGGCGCTTGGAGACGTCATGGCGATCTGGATCTGTCTGGAAAAATAGTTTGAAACAAGAACAGGAGATATTGTCATGGTACGGTGGTCAAAACCTTCGGGAGATTATATAATTAATTTTTACCGACCAAAAGGAGTATTCCACAAGAAAACGGAGTCCGGAGGGCACACGAGGTGGCCTCAAGCCACAGGGGCGCGCCCCCCAGGCTTGTCGCCTCCTCGTGCACTCTTCGGACTACTTTTAGTTTTTCCTAATTTTTTAAATATTCCAAAACGAAGAAAAATTTCCATTGAAAAAGTTTTGGAGTCGGTTAACTTACCGTACCACATACCTATTCCTTTTCGGAGTGTGAAACATTCTGGAAAGTTTCCCTTATGTACTCCTCCGGTGTTTTGGTATTAATAATATTTGTCTCAACATTTATGGGAGTACCTGAGATATAATGTTTGATTCTCTGTCGGTTTACCACCTTCGGGTTGGTGCCTTCAACGTTGTTGATTTTGATGCATGCCACCGGAACGGTAGATCTCCTCGATAATATAAGAACCTTCCCATTTAGAGAGAAGCTTTCCTGCAAAAAATCTTAAACAAGAATTGTATAGCAAGACAAGGTCACCTACATTAAATTCATGCTTTTGTATCCTTTTGTCATGCCACCTTTTAACTTTTTCTTTAAAGAACTTGGCATTCTCATAGGCTTGGGTTCTCCATTCATCAAGTGAGCTAATGTCAAATAAGCTCTTTTCACCATCAAGTTTGGAATCATAGTTGAGCTCTTTGATTGCCCAATAAGCTTTATGTTCTAGTCCAAGAGGTAAGTGACATGCTTTTCCGTAAACCATTTTATATGGAGACATACCCATAGGGTTTTTGTAAGCAGTTATATAAGCCCATAAAGCATCATCAAGTTTCTTAGACCAATTATTTCTAGATCTATTAACAGTCTTTTGCAAGATCAATTTAATTTCTCTATTTCTCAACTCTACGGACCACTAGACTGCGGATGGTAAGTGAAGGAAATATGCCCTAGAGGCAATAATAAAGTTGTTATTTAGTCCTGTTCTGGAGGTCATGTTACTTGACCATGACGGACCTACAAATTATGAGGAAGAGATGATGAGCCCAGATTCTGCGAAATGGCTTGATGCCATGAAATCTGAGATGGGATCCATGTATGAGAACAAAGTGTGGACTTTGGTTGACTTGCCCGATGATCGGCAATCCATCGAGAATAAATGGATCTTCAAGAAGAAGACTGACGTTGAAGGTAATGTTACTGTCTACAAAGCTCGACTTGTTGTGAAAGGTTTTCGACAAGTTCAAGGAGTTGACTATGATGAGACCTTCTCACCCATAGAGATGCTTAAGTCTGTCCGAATCATGTTAGCAATTGCTGCATTTTATGATTATGAAATTTGGCAAATGGATGTAATGACTGCATTCCTGAATGGATTTATGGAAGAAGAGTTGTATATGATGCAACCTGAAGGTTTTATCAATCCAAAGGATGCTAACAAAGTGTGCAAGCTCCAGCGATCCATTTATGGACTGGTGCAAGCATCTCGGAGTTGGAATAAACGTTTTGATAGTGTGATCAGAGCATATGGTTTTATACAGACTTTTGGAGAAGCCTGTATTTACAAGAAAGTGAGTGGGAGCTCTGTTGCATTTCTAATATTACATGTGGATGACATATTGTTGATTGGAAATGATATAGAATTTCTGGATAGCATAAAAGGATACTTGAACAACAGTTTTTCAATGAAAGACCTCGGTGAAGCTGCTTATATATTGGGCATCAAGATCTATAGAGATAGATCAAGACGCTTAATTGGACTTTCACAAAGCACATACCTTGATAAAGTTTTGAAAAAGTTCAAAATGGATCAAGCAAAGAAAGGGTTCTTGCCTGTGTTACAAGGTGTGAAGTTGAGTCAGACTCAATAACCACTTCAGAAGATAGAGAGAAAATGAAAGGTGTTCCCTATGCTTCAGCCATAGGCTCTATCATGTATGCAATGCTATGTACCAGACCTGATGTGTGCCTTGCTATCAGTTTAGCAGGGAGGTACCAAAGTAATCCAGGAGTGGATCACAGGACAGCGGTCAAGAACATCTTGAAATACCTGAAAAGGACTAAGGATATGTTTCTCGTTTATGGAGGTGACAAAGAGCTCATCGTAAATGGTTACGTCGATGCAAGCTTTGACACTGATCCGGATGACTCTAAGTCACAAACCGGATACGTATTTATATTGAACGGTGGAGCTGTCAGTTGGTGCAGTTCTAAGCAAAGCGTCGTGGTGGGATCTACGTGTGAAGCGGAGTACATAGATGCTTCGGAAGCATCAAATGAAGGAGTCTGGATGAAGGAGTTCATATCCGATCTAGGTCTCATACCTAGTGCATCGGGCCCAATGAAAATCTTTTGTGACAATACTGGTGCAAATGCCTTGGCAAAGGAATCCAGATTTCACAAGAGAACCAAGCACATCAAGAGAGCTTCAATTCCATCCACGATCAAGTCAAGGAGGGAGACATAAAGATTTGCAAGATACATACGGATCTGAATGTTGCAGACCCGTTGACTAAGCCTCTCTCACTAGCAAAACAGGATCAGCACCAAGACTCCATGGTGTTAGAATCATTACTGTGTAATCTAGATTATTGACTCTAGTGCAAGTGGGAGACTGAAGGAAATATGCCCTAGAGGCAATAATAAATTTGTTATTTATATTTCCTTATATCATGATAAATGTTTATTATTCATGCTAGAATTGTATTAACCAGAAACTTAGTACATGTGTGAATACATAGACAAATAGAGTGTCACTAGTATGCCTCTACTTGACTAGCTCGTTGAATCAAAGATGGTTAAGTTTCCTAGCCATAGACATGAGTTGTCATTTGATTAACGGGATCACATCATTAGAGAATGATGTGATTGACTTGACCCATTCCGCTAGCTTAGCACTTGATCATTTAGTATATTGCTATTGCTTTCTTCATTACTTATACATGTTCCTATGACTATGAGATTATGCAACTCCCGAATACCGGAGGAACACTTTGTGTGCTACCAAACGTCACAACGTAACAAGGTGATTATAAAGGTGCTCTACAGGAGTCTCCGATGGTACTTGTTGAGTTGGCATAGATTAAGATTAGGATTTGTCACTCCGATTGTCGGAGAGGTATCTCTGGGCCCTCTCGGTAATGCACATCACTATAAGCCTTGCAAGCATTGTGACTAATGAGTTAGTTGTGGGATGATGCATTACGGAACGAGTAAAGAGACTTGCCGGTAACGAGATTGAACTAGGTATTGAGATACCGACGATCGTATCTCGGCCAAGTAACATACCGATGACAAAGGGAACAACGTATGTTGTTATGCGGTTTGACCGATAAAGATCTTTGTAGAATATGTGGGAGCCAATATGAGCATCCAGGTTCAGCTATTGGTTATTGAACGGAGACGTGTCTCGGTCATGTCTACATAGTTCTCGAACCCGTAGGGTCCGCACACTTAGCGTTCAGTATTATGAGTTTATGTGTTTTGATGTACCGAAGGTAGTTGAATCTGGGATATGGTAACGGACATGACGAGGAGTCTCGAAATGGTCGAGAAATAAAGATTGATATATTGGATGACTATGTTTGGACATCGGAAAGGTTTCAGAGAGTTCGGGCATATACCGGAGTACTGGGGGGTTACCGGAACCCCCCGGGGAGTATATGGGCCTTATTGAGCCTTAGTGGAATAGAGGAGAGGAAGGGAAAAGGTGGAGGGCACGCCCCCTAGCCCAATCCGAATTGGGTGGGGGCACCCCTTCCTTCCTCTCTCCTCCTTCCTTCTCTCCTACTCCTACTACTTGGAAGGGGGGAATCCTACTCCCTGTGGGAGTAGGCCTCCCCAGGGCGCGCCATATTAGAGGGCCGGCCCTCCCCCTCCTCCACTCCTTTATATACGGGGGAAGGGGGCACCCCATAGACATACAAGTTGATCATTGATCTCTTAGCCGTGTGCGGTGCCCCCATCCACCATAATCCACCTCGGTCATATCATTGTAGTGATTAGGTGAAGCCCTGCACCGGTAGCTTCATCATCACCGTCATCACGCCGTCGTGCTGACGAAGCTCTCCCTCGACACTCTACTGGATCATGAGTTCGTGGGACGTCACCGAGCTGAACATGTGCAGATCGCGGAGGTGCCATACTTTCGGTACTAGGATCGGTCGATCATGAAGGCGTACGACTACATCAACCGTGTTGTCATAACGCTTCCACTTATGATCTATGAGGGTACGTAGACAACACTCTTCCCTCTCGTTGCTATGCATCACCAAGATCTAGCGTGTGCGTAGGATTTTTTTTTTGAAATTACTACGTTCCCCAACAGTAAGGAGATGCAATTCTATCGTTGAAATCATACTTAGCAAGCAATTTACGGAAAGCACCATGAATAAAGTGTGAGCCACCATCGGTCATTAAATATCTAGTGACTCCAAACCTCGGAAAAACAACTTCTTTAAGCATTTTAATGGAAGTGTTATGATCAGCACTACCGGTTGAAATAGCTGAAACGTCTCCAACATATCTATAATTTTTATTGTTCCATGTTGTTATATTATCAATCTTGATGTTTTACAACCATTTTAGCAACTTCATATCATTTTTTGGGACTAACTGATACGTCTCCAACGTATCTATAATTTTTGATTGCTCCATGCTATATTATCTACTGTTTTTGACAATATTGGGCTTTATTTTCCACTTTTATATTATTTTTGGGACTAACCTATTAATCGGAGGCCCAACCCGTAATTCTTGTTTTTGTGCCTATTTGAGTTTCGAAGAAACGGAATATCAAACGGAGTCCAAACGGAATGAAACCTCCGGGAACGTGATTTTCTCACCGAATATGACCCAGGAGACTTGGACCCTATGTCAAGAAAGAAACAAGGTGGGCACGAGGTAGGGGGGTGCGCCCTCCCCCCCAGGCGCGCCCTCCACCCTTGTGGGGCCCACCACTACAAAAAAATACACTTCCGTGATGATACGTGTTTGTCACAGTAGGTCGCGTTTTTTGTCATGCATGTACATCCATGACAAATTTATGACAGAATCAAGATAGTCATACCTGTTCTGTCGTAGAAGTGTTCCATGACATTACCAAAATTATCATCACGGAAGTGTCCACTTCCATGACGATAAATCGCGTGTCACAGAAGTGCTTTCGTCAAGGGTGACCGACACATGGCATCCACCGTAACGGAAAGCCGTTAAGCTATCGGGTCGGATTTTGGATTCGCTAACCCGTTAACGATACGACCAATGGGAAATTTCCACATGTAAAATTCTGATTGGCGTCGATTGGGCCGGATGTCGCTTTGTCCATTGGAGGAGACATGCCTATGAATGCGTCGACACGTGGCTGGGCCCAACAGAGGCCCATATAGGTTAAAAAGGCCGGCCCATTCAAAGGCCCGTAGAACTTAATCAGGTACTAGTAGGCCGGCCCAATAACGGCCTGCTTAATAAAGGCCCATTTACAGCCCAAAACCAGATCTGGCCCGTTAATTGTTCGCCCAATATTTGGGCCCATTTACTGACAAAGCCGAATTTGGCCGTTAATTGTTCGCCCAATATTTGGGCCCATTTATGACCCGAAGCCAGATCTGGCCCGTTAATTGTTCGCGAATATTCGGGCCCAACTAAAGCCAGTGACTTTCGGCTGTTAGAGGCGTGATGTGAACATGGGTCCATTTCGGCCGGTGTGGCTTCGGCACAGGAATGGCCCGTGCTGCCCATGGGCCATATATGGTCTGACGGGACATCGGGCCCACTAACGGCCCGTGCTAAAGGTGGCAACAGTTAAGCCCAGTGACTTTGGGCCTGTTAAAGGCCTGTCCGTAATTCCGCCCGTTGATGCCTGTACTAAGCTTTCGGCCTCTTAAAGGCCCATGATATCAGTGGGCCAACTAAGGCCCGAGATATGTTTCGGCCTGGTAACGGCCCGTGAGCTAACTGGGCCCATAACGGCCCGGTCTAGATTTCGGCCTCCGTCGACGACTAGTGAAAATTGAGGCCCAACATGCATTTTGGCCTGCTAAAGGCCCGTGGTTTCATCTCGGCCGTAACAAGCCAGTACAATATTCAACCTGTTAATGGCCCAACGCTACCTGGGCCAAACTAAGTTACTGGTCGACAAAAGGCCCAACTAAAATATAGGCGGTGTAAGTTTGGGCTGGCGCAATGTGTGAAGGCCCCAATCATTCGGGCCCAAGAAAGACGCAGCCGGCCCAATTGTGGCCCGCTAAAAACCTGGCCCTGTTATCGAATGTTTCGCCCGATCGACTACATCGATTTTTTTCAGATAGCGAATGATGGCGATAACTAGTAGGAATTAAGAACAAACCTACTCTATACAATAAAGAAATTACGGCATAGTAACTAAGAATAAACCTACACTATACAATAAAGGATTTAAGGTATATTACATCCATTGGGCATCGAAGTTCGCCACCAGTGATCATAAAGCGCAACGAAGAAGCAGATTACAAAAACTGGGCACCCTTGCAGCGTAACAAAATAATACTGAACCGAGACCACTTCCAAGACAGTTCAAGAAAGGTTAACCTTGCGGGGGAACTGCTGCGCAAGCTGCGGAGGAAGGCTGTGAGACCGGCCTAGCATGTCAGTCATAGCTTCCAGGTGTAGATGTTTAGTGATGAGGTTCTCATTGGTGTTCTGCGCAATCTTTCTTAGAGATAGGACTTCAAGTCGAAGTTGAGTTGGAGAATGCCTTTCTGCTAGAACTTGGGACTGAAGAAGTCGAACTGATTCGCATTTATTTAATTTCGTGAGCTTGTCTCGATCGTTAGTCCCAAGTAACTTGAACAACTGCATCAAGACAAGACTTTGGGGTTGTCTCGCTATCTTCAAGATGTTTTGCCTTCTTTGCTGCAATATATGTTGGGTTTGTCTCACAACCTTGATGAGACTTGTGCATGCCATCGGGCATATCACCTGAAACAAAGCGAGAGATGACAGCTTTTTGCACGTGTATAAACAAACATGATAACTGCATTACATCAATTCTATCCAATTTCAAATTAGAAAATAAAGAGTAAGTTCAAAATATCAATAGCATAATTTGGCATTGTTCATAATGCGGGGAGCTTCACCACACTCTTTGGATTACCATGTCAACATAACAAGCATAGATGAAGGGCAAAGAAAATCATTGTATCTATTTTGGATAATGTGCATGGAATGTTGTTCATATCATCACCACATCGGTAAGATAAAACAGGAGATGACAAGGTGCAAACGTGGGCTGCTTCACCACACCTTTGGATTATAGATCCACAAAACCAAGCATACATATAGGGAGTATTAAGTAATGTGCATGGTATGAATAAGAAATTTTGTTTTACTAGTTAAACTTAGATCTTTCTGTTATTACGAACATGCATTTTGATAGAAACAACAAACTAAACAGCTGTTAACGATAGGGAGTATGAGCAAATTAAACAGCAGTTGAGGATCAAGGCTTTAGAAGGACTGACTTACATTAATAGTTAACACCGGCTTTATAGTGCCCTTCTCCATGTCAAGGGAAGGATAACTCAAGAATTTCAGCACAGAATCTTCTTCATAAGCATTGCTCATACTCTACATTTTGTAGAGTAATTATAGATATGATAATACTAGAAGGGATAGAGGATAATGAAGATAAGATGCGATTGATGCTACATAATCAACTACCAATACTGGAAGTACAAGCGTTCTGAGGACAAAATGTCTTGACAAGAGCAATGGGCCACACTTCAAGACCGGCATTGTGCATGTATTCTACTTGTTGGTAAGATTAAACATAGATCTGATCTTTTTTAGTAAATGGTGGGCGAGGGAGATAAGATCACGAGAATGCTACAAAATGAACCAATCCCTCTTCCCATAATACAAGAGTGTTTTGAACACTTTGGTGTCTTGTACAAAACGTTCTTATATTATGGGATGGAGGAAATAGCTGATAATGTAAGTACGGTGATAGACCACGTTCAGTCCTTACAAGAGGACTGCAGAGCTAAACCTCTTCAAAAGCATTGGGTTGATTCTAAATTTGTGTAAGAGTCCATACGGATCTTATAATGTCCACCAAATGGACGATTACGAGGCTAACATGTGCAGTGATGCTACATAATCAAACAACTATGAAAGTAAGTATGGTCATACAGGGCAAGAGGTACTCACAAGAGCAATGCAATGTGCAGTATAGTTGCGAGATTCTGTGGTCCCTTGAGAACGAATGTTCTTCTGCTAACAGTTTTCGTACAAGTGAGACATTAAGGCAAATGCAGAAATGTAGTTCAAATTGTGATGTGATATCATAAGCAGTACCTTACGCTGCAGCCGAGACCAATGTGTAACAAGATTATTTCGGTCACTGTCGGATAAATGTAGCACCGGAGATTTTACAGAAATTTCGTTTAGAGGCTTGCCATCGAAGTGCGCTTGCCTCAGGTAGGAACGATACTTCATCAACGAGTGCTTGAAAAGCGCAACCAACTCTTGCTCGTCATCACAATCCAGTTTGCTCCTCGCCTATTTAAAAGAATGAAATCTTGTGTCTTACATCGGCATAAACATATGCGATAATGACCATGAATAACATTAGTACATTACTTACACGTAAGTTGCGGAGGAAGGCGAAAATTGTTCTGCGGTTCATGTATAATCTTTCCATGAAGGAAAGATGCACACAAAGTTCGACAACAACATAAGCTTCGTCTTCTAAACTGGGAAGAAATGGAACAGGGGTCCTATTTGCTGCAATTGGGGCTCTCTCTGGTTCGAAAAGGGATTTGGCAACTGGATTTAGTGTACTCTTTGCTGGAATGGGGGTTTTGCATCGTACAACTGTGTCGCCCGGA
This sequence comes from Aegilops bicornis, assembly GCA_021605145.1. Classification (NCBI taxonomy): domain Eukaryota; kingdom Viridiplantae; phylum Streptophyta; class Magnoliopsida; order Poales; family Poaceae; genus Aegilops; species Aegilops bicornis. The sequence goes on from CM038671.1 coordinate 252,161,622, forward strand.
TTATTAAGCTACAGTGATCCCCCGATAATGATGTCATGTCACCTCGGTTACCGTTGATAAACTTCGATAGTTCAAAACCGAAACAAATTCAAAATTTAATTAAAGGCAAACAAAAAAAGGTTTTCAAATATTAAAACCAAATTGTTAGGAGGTGCCAAATAATGCATAAGTAATTATGGTGGAGAAACCACACCTGTATAAAATATTTAAATACTATAAAATGAATAAAAGCGATGGCGAAAAATAATATTTAAAATACTTTTAAATATTAAATAATTACGAAACTATGTTAGCTTGGGTAGCAAGTTAATGTGGCAGTGGAATATTTGGTAACATCAAATTAGGTGCCATTTTGGTAATTTGCTAACACAAAAATAAAAGGAAACTAAAAGAAAATAAATAAAAAGGAAAAGACAAACATAAAACAAAATAAAGAAAGAGAAAAGGACCCCCTCTTTCTCCCTGGGACAAATGGCCCAGCTAGCCAACAGCCAGGCCAGCCCACCCGCGCCGACTCCCCCTTCCCCTATTCAATCCCCCCCCCCCCCCCCGTGGCAACGGCCGACGCTCCAGCCTTTGGTCGGCAGTGGCGGCCATCCGCCGGCCTGCCTCCCCTTTAAATCGCCCCCACTACCCTAGGGCGAACCCTAGCTGCTCCTCCCCACCCCCTCGCCAGATCCACTCCCCCACTACCCCCACTCTCTCTCGCTCGCTCCCCTCACTCCCCCACGATCCAGATCGGGGCAACCGCCGCCTTCTTGCCGCAAGAAGCCACCTTGCTAGCGCTGCCTCCCCACCGGACCGCCCCATCCTCTTCTCCTCTCCGTCGCCCCCTTCGCCACCATTTGGCCTTCGCCTCATCGGCCTTCTTCCCGTCGGCCTTTGCAGCCCCTCTGTGATCCGTGCAGGGAGCCGACACGCCGTCGCCGCGTCGCCTCGCCGATGCCATTCCGTCCACATCGCCACCCGCCACCGTCGCGGCCACCTCGTCGACTCCACCTCGCCGGCCTGCCTCCACTCCGTCCGCGCCGTCTCCGACATCCACCTCGCGCCCTACTGCCTAGTCCGTACGGCCCCGCGGTGAGGAACCCCGGCCGTCCTTCCCCTGCTCTGACCCTGCACGAATGCGCCCGATAGCTCGGCACCTCCCCTGCGCATCGCTCGGGGCCGAGCCGAGCACCCCTGCACATGCCTGTGAGTGCGCACCCGCAGCCACCCCCCGTCCTCGCCCCCTGCCGCTAGACCGCCGTAGTCGCACCGCCTCTGGCCAACTCCGGCGCCCACTCCCGGCTCTCTCCTTCCCGCTGTCGCCCTGCTCGCCGGCGCTCCCGCTCGGGCGACGCCGCGCCCGATCTCGCCCACAGCCAGGCGCCCGCTCTGGCGCGCGCTTGGATTCGTGCACCCGCGCCCAAACCCGCTAGGCCTCCCTGGGCCACTGAACAGAGGGCCCCAGCCCATGGAACGTTAATAAAAAAGAAAGAAAAAAGAATTAATAAAAATAAAAATAAATAAATAATTAAACAATTAATTAAGTTAATTAATCATAATTAGACGAGTCTAATCACTAATTAACCTAATTAACTGTTAGTTAATTAATCAGTCAATGACATGTGGGACCCTCATGTCAGTTTGACCAAGTCAACGCCCTGTTGACTGCTGACGTCATGATGACGTCAGCATACACTATTCTGGATAATGTTGATTTAAAATAATTAAATAAATTCTAAAAATGATTAAATCTTTTAAAATTAATATAAAATAAACCGTTGCTCGGATGGAATAACTTTGTACATGAAAGTTGCTCAGAACGACGAGACGAATCCGGATACGCAGCCTGTTCGTCCGCCACACATCCCTAACCTATCGAACTCACAACTTTCCCCCTCCGGTTCATTTGTCCGAAAACGCGAAACACCGGGAATACTTTCCCGGATGTTCCCTCCTTCGCTGGTACAACCTCCCACCGTGTTAGGGCACACCTAGCACCGCGCTTTGTCATGTCATGCATCGTCATGCATTTGTTTGCATTGTGTTTATTGTTTCTTCCCCCTCTTCTCTCGCTAGACACCGAGACCGACGCCGCTGCTACCCAGTACGACTACGGTGTTGACGACCCCTCCTTCTTGCCCGAGCAATCGAGCAAGCCCCCTTGATCACCAAATATAGCCTATTCTTCTCTATCTGCTTGCATTAGAGTAGTGTAACTTATTCTTGCTTCGGTTAATCCTATTACGATGCATAACTTTGTCATTGTTGCTCTGATTGTTACCCTTACACGCAATCCTAAATGGTTAGTATAGGATGCTAGTATTCCATCGGTGGCCCTACATTCTTGTCAAATGCGCCATGCTATACTCTTGGGCCGTGATCCCTCGGGAGGTGATCACGGGAATATGCTATATACTTTATCTTTGTTACATTACTTGTAATCTTTGTTAGGAGATGAAATTTGAAGGCGGTGGCTCCATCCCGGTAGAGGTGGGCCTGGGTTCCCGACGGCCCCCGACTGTTACTTTGAGGCGGAGTGACAGGGCAGGTTGAGACCACCTAGGAGAGAGGTGGGTGTCGGTGTCAAAACCGGCGGATCTCGGGTAGGGGGTCCCGAACTGTGCGTCTAGGCCGATGGTAACAGGAGACAAGGGACACGATGTTTTTACCCAGGTTCGGGCCCTCTCGATGGAGGTAAAACCCTACTCCTGCTTGATTAATATTGATTATATGGGTAGTACAAGAGTAGATCTACCATGAGATCAGAGAGGCTAAACCCTAGAAGCTAGCCTATGGTATGATTGTTGTTTGTCCTACGGACTAAAACCCTCCGATTTATATAGGCACCGAATAGGGTTAGGGTTACCTGAGTCGGTTACAATGGTAGGAGATCTACATATCCGTGTCGCCAAGCTTGCCTTCCACGCCAAGGAAAGTCCCATCCGGACACGGGACGAAGTCTTCAATCTTGTATCTTCATAATCCAGAGTCCGGCCAAAGGCTATAGTCCGGCTACCGGACACCCCTAATCCAGGACTCCTCGGTAGCCTGAACCAGGCTTCAATGACAGCAGTGCAGGCGCGCATATTGTCTACGGCATTGCAAGGCGGGTTCCTCCTCCGAATACTTCATAGAAGATTTTGAACACAAGGATAGTGTCCGCTCGCAAAATAAGTTCCACATACCACCGTAGAGAGAATAACATTTACACAAGTTCAATCTGGTGGCGTATTCCGTGGCGTGACATCACACCACGGCCAAGCCTTTATTGAATCGTTTTCCTTTGTACCACCTCGGTAGCGTTTAGCGGCGGTTTCCTTAACGCGTCTTGTCAAAGTAGAGATCGTGTCCCCTTATTCCGGGATTCTCATCAATACGGGCGTGGGTAACCCAACGCGCCATTGATTATGGCGCTTGGGAGATAAGCGAGTTTTATCAGGCCGGTGGGGACGCATAGCTTTGTCCGTCCATATAAGGGGATAAGGATCCACTTTTCACACATGCCTTCTTCCTCCTTTGCTTATCCATTTCTGCGCACTCGAGCTCCAGCGCCCAAATCCGCACATCCCACCTCAACCTTCTCCAACTATGTCCGGAGCGGGAAGCAAGTGGATGGCCTCCTCCGTCATGGAGGGGCACATCAAAAAGCTGCGGAAGGCCGGATACTTGTCCCGCGACATCGCGCATAGGCTCCCCAACAAGGGGCAGCTCATCCCCACCCCCAGGCCCCATGTTAGGGTGGTGTTCCTCCCCCACTTCCTCCGCGGACTAGGGTTTCCACTTCACCCATTCGTCCGGGGGCTCATGTTCTACTACGGCCTAGATTTCCACGATCTGGCCCCAAACTTCATCCTCAACATCTCGGCGTTTATCGTGGGTATGCGAAACCTTCCTCTGCATCCAACCCCACTTGGCTTATGGTGAAGACCTTCAATGTCAAGCGAAGGTAGTGGGCGCCGCCAAGCGAGTGCTTGGAGGTGCCATGGTGGGCAAGATGGCGGCGTCCTATGGCTCGAGGCTCCTTTGTGGAGACCATAAAGGTGGCAATCGGGGTGGTTCTACATCACCGAGCCGCGCGACTCTCAATGGGCGGCGGCCCCCGAATTCCGATCTGGCTTCCCTACATGGCTCACCTCATGGAAAGAGACGGGCCTGACGTGGGGTAATTCGGAAGAGCTAACCGGACTCCAAACCTGTGTCTGAAACCTGGTGGACAAGAATATCAAGCTTGTCAACGTAATCCAGGTGATGCTCATCCGCCGGATTCTCCCATGCCAGCAACGGGCCTTCAACTTGTGGGAGTTTGATCTGGCACATCACTGAACCTTGAGCCGGCTCTTCGACACTACATCCGAAGATGCCTGGAAGGTGCTGTTCAAGGGTGCCGAAGCTCCCGCATCCGCTACCGAAGATCGCGGATTCAGCTCGCAGCATCAAGCCAGCGAGGTAAGTTATTTCACCCTTTACAGGACTCTTTTTTCATAGTTTGACTCTATCCGGGATCTAAAACTCCCTCACCTTTGACGGGACTGGCTGAAGACGTCCGGACAGATCGACTGTCCAGCTCCCTTGCTAGAAGACCCAGCGGACGCCTTGATTAGCCAGGGCTCTTTGGTTCCGGCACCTCACGTGGTGCCGGAGAAGAAGGCCACGAAGAAGGCCACGGGAACTCGAAGGAGTTCCCGGCGCCAGGTGGTGTCGGACTGATCGTCCGATGACTCCAAGGCGGACTCCCCCCGCGAAGACGAGGAGGAGGAAAAAGAGGCCTCTCCCCCAGCGGGAGGAGATAAGAAAAGGAAGGCTGCCCCAACTGGGGAGGCCGGAGGGTCAGAAGGAAGGACCCTCCTCCGGACTACACCGCCAATGCCGAACTGACGGTGAAGAGGGTGGGCTCAAGGACCAAGCCCTTGGCGAAATCGTAAGTGTCCGGACACGAGAATAACTCATGGCGTTCCATTTGTCGCACAACATCTTATAACACGAATATAACCATGCAGCCCCCCAAGGATGGGCTCGACGATTCGTCGGCGGCTCCTGGATTCGTCGGAGGTGAATAGCACCTCACTTCCAACCGCCTCGTCTCCTCCCGCCGCGGATGACGCCGGGGCGGAGTCCCAAAAGGGGCCCAGCCAGGAGGAGGTGGCTATGGAGGCGCCGCAAGGCGACCTCCCGGAACCCGGACTCAAAGGGGATAAAACCCCAAAGGGCTTTAATTCCGGCCCTGTGCCGGAATCCGTACCGAAACCTTCAGTGGTTCCGGAGTCCGACAGGCGACCCCTTCGTAAGAAGGGCAAGACTGCGACGCCGGTGACCTCCGTCCAACCGGAGGCACCGGATGATTTGATGGAGGCGCTTAACGGCGCTTCCATCAACGAGGAGCACCGCCTTTATGAGTGCGGTGATCCGAAAGATTCGATCCGCCGAGAGCGGGCTGATCAAGCTTGTGCCGACCTACTAACGAGCTTTGAGGTATGTATTTAAGATATATAAAATATTACCGCATAGGCGGTAGCCCACGATGCTCGGTTTGGTGTTCGGAAAGAAAAAGCGGGCGAGGATCTAAAAGATATCTGTGAGAGTCTAACATAAGTATGTCAATATGGGAATGCAGGTTGTCTTTGACCTCTGCCAAGACCGATTGCGGAGGTTGGTGCATTGAAGCGAGCCTCGAGCAGTCCGAAACGAGCTCGGACTTGCCAAAAGCAGCTCGAGGACAAGGAAGGTAAGTAATACCTTATGGGAGTATTTAAAAGATGTGTTTGCAAAATGACAGGAATAACATGAATATTGCGGGGGGCCACGCGAGCAGGTGGCGACCACGAAGGAAGCGGTGTCCAAGGCCGAAAGCAATGCGGCCGTGGGCGCCGAGCGAGAAGAAGCGGGAGGCGCGGTGGCGGAGGTGCGGCAAGAGCTCGAGGCTCTCGTGGAAAAACACGAGAGTTTGGAGGCGTGACTCAAAGACTTCGAGTCAGAGCTTGCCTCAGCCCTTGAGGCGCCAAGGCCGCTAAGGCGAAGCCCAAAAAGCCCTCCAGGAGATTGAGGCGATGAAGAAGATAGCGGCGGGTAAGGCATTCTATATGCAAAGCAAGCATGTGAAAGTGAATTATCTGTTACTTACCCGAGTCTGGAGCTCTCCAGGAGCATTCGTAGATTTTCCCTTGGTGTGGCTGATCTTGCCGCATTCTCTGGAGCCGAGGAGGGAAGCTCGACGGAGAAGGTGTTCTGGTCTCGGTATCTTTGAGGCGGACACCCGATGCTTATAGCGACCAGCTGAAGCAGCTGGTCGAGCTCCATAAGGTGGCCGAACAGGCCATGAAGGGCCTCATAGTTTGGCTGTGGCCTAAGGAAGCCATGCCTGGGAGCTACTTCGGGCTGGTGAGGCCTGTACAGTTGGCCTCTACACCTGGTATGACACCTTTAAAGGTCGTCTTTGTGGGTTTAATCCTTGATGGGTCTATGCCCATTTTGCGCCTTTGTATCTGATAAAGCGAGGTTCAGAGCTCTTGCCGCCGTCCATTAGGACTCTAGTGAGGTGAAATCCGTCAATGATTGGGTCTAGAACCAATGCGGCGAATACGCCATGGCGGATGCTAGTGGGGTGGCCTTCGATCAAAAGTGATCGGGCAGGAAGACCATGGGTTGAACTTTGGGGCGACTGGCTCCATCGCATATCGTCCCTTAGTGCGCTTCCGCTCCCTTTTGGGTATGTGGGTTGCGTATATCATGTTCACCGTCCGCACTTGCGAAGGAAGCCCTTCATCCTCTATTGTTCGTGGCGGGGCTCCTCCTCGTCATCGCTATGCAGCCCTTGTCATTGTTTTCGGCATTTAACTTGCTCGCTGCTTGAACACCCAACAATCCTGTTGGTGTGATTGGCTGGCCTTCGAAGTGCCATGTATCCGCACGGCGATCGAGTATTCGGTCCAAATTGGGCCGGGCCCGGAGTATTTCTTTTAAATGGCTTTTTCCGCTGACGGGTTTAAAGCCTCTGAATCCGGCATTGGCCATCGTATCCTCGGCATTATCGCCCGTTAATGCGGTGCTTGTGTTTGTTGCGTAGCGACACGCCATTCTTGTCCTTGGTATCCGAATTACGGGGCTCTTGGTCATGTTGTTACTCTGAGCTCGCTTGACTGTCCTCTCCCGCGCAAAAGCGGTTCATGAGTGTTGTGAGGGCTGCCATGGATTTCAGCTTTTCCTGCCCTAGGTGCCGGGCAAGCCACTCGTCGCGGATGTTGTGTTTGAAGGCTGCAAGGGCCTCGGCATCCGGACAATCGACGATTTGATTTTTCTTGGTTAGGAACCGTATCCAGAATTGTCTGGCCGATTCCTCTGGTTGCTGAATTATGTGGCTTAGGTCATCGGCGTCTGGTGGTCGCACGTATGTGCCCTGGAAATTGTCGAGGAATGCGGCTTCCAGGTCTTCCTAACAACCAATTGACTCTGCTGGCAAGCTGTTAAGCCAATGCCGGGCTGGTCCTTTAAGCTTGAGTGGGAGGTATTTGATGGCGTGTAGATCATCACCGCGGGCCATGTGGATGTGAAGGAGACAGTCCTCGATCCAAACCGCAGGATCTGTTGTGCCATCGTATGATTCAATGTTTACGGGTTTGAAACGCTCAGGGATTTGATGATCCATTACTTCATCTATGAAGCATAGTGGGTGTGCGGCGCCTCCGTATTGGGCTATATCACGAAGCAGCTCAAATGAGCTTTGTCTACTGTGTTCGGCCCGGCCGGAATTGCCATATCCGGTGTGACGATTATCATCACGTGTCGTGGGGCGCCCACGCGATCAGAGACAAGGGACACGATGTTTTTACCCAGGTTCGGGCCCTCTCGATGGAAGTAAAACCCTACTCCTGCTTGATTAATATTGATTATATGGGTAGTACAAGAGTAGATCTACCACGAGATCAGAGAGGCTAAACCCTAGAAGCTAGCCTATGGTATGATTGTTGTTCGTCCTACGGACTAAAACCCTCCGGTTTATATAGGCACCGAATAGGGTTAGGGTTACACAGAGTCGGTTACAATGGTAGGGATCTACATATTCGTATCGCCAAGCTTGCCTTCCACGCCAAGGAAAGTCCCATCCGGACATGGGACGAAGTCTTCAATCTTGTATCTTCATAATCCAGGAGTCCGGCCAAAGGCTATAGTCCGGCTACCCGGACACCCCCTAATCCAGGACTCCCTCAGTGGGCCTGGCCCTGGTCGGCGTTCGCGGATACTTAACATGCTTAAAGAGATCTTGGTATTTGATCTGAGTCTGGCCACTGGCCTATACGCACTAACCAGCTACGCGGGAACAGTTATGAGCACTCGACGTCGTGGTATCAGCCGAAGCCTTCGTGACGTCGTCGGCCCAGCGGTAGCGCGGATTGGAACGTAAGCCTACTCTTGTATTAAGGGGCTAGATTACGCTTCCGCTGCGTTATAACGTCTTGCAGTGTGCTAAGGCGATGGGCCCAAACCCTGCGCTTAGGTTTAGAACCGGCATCTTGACCTCTCTATTGTGCCTAGGTGGGGCTGCGGCGTGTTGATCTTCAGCGGCGGGCATGACCCGAGAAAAGTGTGTCCGGCCAAATGGGATCGGCGTGTTGGGTTATGTGGTGCACCCTGCAGGAAGTTAATCTATTGAATAGCCGTGATCTTCGGTAACAGGACGACTTGGAGTTGTACCTTGACCTTGTGACAACTAGAACCGGATACTTAATAAAACACATCCTTCCAAGTGCCAGATACAAATCGGTGGTCGCTCTCTAACACGGCTACGAGGAGAGGATCGCCGGGTAGGAGTATGCTATACGATGCTACTTGGAGGACTTCGGTCTACTCTCTTCTACATGCTGCAAGACGAAGGCTGCCAAAAGCGTAGTCTTCGATAAGACTAGCTATCCCCCCCTTATTCTGGCATTCTGCAGTTCAGTCCACCGATATTGCCTCTTTACACATATACCCATGCAGATGTAGTGTAGCTCCTTGCTTGCAGTACTTTTGATGAGTACTCACGGTTGCTTTTCTCCCCTTTTCCCCTTCCGTCTACCTGCTTGTCGCAACCGGATGTCGGAGCTCAGAGCGAGGCATGCACCGTCGATGACGACACCTACTACACCGGAGGTGCCTACTACTACGTGCAGCCCGCTGACGACGACCAGGAGTAGTTTAGGAGGATCCCAAGCAGGAGGCCCGCGCCTCTTTTGTCGGATTTCGGGTTCCGGCAGACCCTCTAGGTTCGAACTCTGGGGTGCGCGCGGAGATCTCGCCCCCTACCTACCTGCACCTCGTCGCCTCGCTAGGATCTAAACTACCAAAGGAACAACACAAGAGACACAAGGTTTATCTTGGTTCGGGCTACCATTGTGGTGTAACACCCTACTCCAAAGTGTGTGGTGTGGTGGATTGCCTCTTGGTGATGATGCACAATACAAGGAAGAACAGCCTCATGATGCATTCTTGGCCGTGTGATGAACTGCTAGGGGGAGTTCAGTCGCTCTCTCTCTAGATTGCTTGTTCTCTAGCTATGCTCTTGATTCCGGATCCTCTCTCTCTCTTCCTACCCTGTTGGTGGCTAGTCCTATTTATAGGCAGAGGCCCTGGGCCTCTTCCCAAATATCGAGCGGGAAGGGCACCAAAAATTGGCCATTTTGAAGGAGAACATCTAGTACACTTATCCTGACTAAAGTTGGTCCTCGCCTGTCAAAGGCTCTGGTGGTGGCCTTGGCTTGGGCTCCACGATGACTTCCTTCCTGCCCGTTCTGACGGTCTTGGTCTCGTTGCACCAAAGCAGGTGCCTTTGCTTGATGCTCTCGCTGCGCTTGCCCCTTTGCACCAAAGAGGAAATGAGGACAACTGCGGGCTGTCGCCACTTGGCGCCCTTGGTGCGTCATGGCTTGCGTCATGGGCACCTCGTGAGGTACCCGCCTTGATCTCTCCGCCTCCTCGCGAGCCAGCTGATGAGGCCGTGCACGAGGAAGCTTCACGTCGTCCGCCCGTAATCTTGGCCCCTCGCGAGGGTCTTGAGCTTGTGCTGATGAAGATGGGCCATACTGGCCCACCCCTTGAGTCACGCCATAGGCCGCAGGTAGGCAAGTCTGGGTACCCCCGTTCCCAGAATGCCGATAGTAGCCCCCGGGCCCAAGGTGCGCCTGGACTTGGCTGAGCAGAGAAGCGAAGGGCAAGTCTGAGCGCCTTGAGCCCTAACAGCCTGCGGCCTTGGGCGCCGTGTGGCGGTTGATTGGACGTGGGCGTCCCTGCTTCCCCATGACGCCTCGGCAACTGCACGAATTGACAAGTCCCTCATGCAAAGCGGGTCATGATTACCTCTGATCGTGGAGGCCGGTGGTTGGCCTTCCCCGGCTATAAGTACGGAACGGTGTGTGCCCTTCCAGTCCATCTCTTCTTGCTTCTCCTTCTTCTCCGTCCTTGCTCCACTTCGTGGCAATGGCTCCGATCCGCCGGTTCTCCGCGGAAGAGAAGGGAAAGGCTCCCCGAGAGGGTCCCGACCCGCTTCCGCCGAAGACACGACTAGCCCTATGCCGTCGAGATGAGGGTGCCCAGCAGGAGGTGGCGAGGCCCTGGTGCGAGCGGCCATCGCCGGGGTTCCCGCTGCCCTTGTACACCCACATTGAGGGCCCTGAAGGAGTTGACGCCGAGCGCCATGGACGACGCCGTCGGCATCGGCGGAGTCACGCAGCGGTCTGCGTTGTCCCTCCCGAGTCCATGCCGAGGGCTCCTCCCAAGAGTTTGTGCTCCATGACTCCATGCCTCCTCGGTCTTGGATCCGCCTTCCTCCCTCCTTCGCCCGTGATGCCGCAGGGGGATATTTGAGCTCTGGTTGCAACGCCCGGCTGCAGCACCCTCATGCCGAAGCGGAGGTCATGATCGTCGCTCGGGCAAGGTCTTCATGACTTCGAGGCTGGGCGAGATCGCCTGAGTCTGCAGGCGAGGGTGCCCTCGCGATGCACACAGGAGTACGACGGTGCTTCCATGATGCTCTTCAAGGTCTTGACGCGGAAGGGCCTTGGCTGGAGTGTTGCCACGAGAGAGTGTCGGGGCCTGCCATGGCGAGGACCAGGCTCGCGATCGCTCCTCGGCAGACTCCTCGGTGGCGGAGGCGTCGGAGGATCAGCGACTCCGCCGAGCTTTTAGCGACTCGGAGATGGCGGCAGCTCTGAGCCCGAGTCTGCGCCCGCTCTCGGAGGCGAGGCGGGCTCGCCAGGCCGCCGCCGCCTCTGATCTGGATGAGGTTGGCGCCGGTGCCTGATGGCCCATTGTTGATGATGGCGTCTCTCGCGGAGGCGCGTGTAGTTAGCGTTCTTTAGGATCTTCTCCCTCTGTTCCCTGCGAGGAATCGAAAAGCGCGCCCTGTGGGGGCTTGTAAGGTGCCTGTGGCTCTGTTTGTTAATATGATCCTTGCCGTGAAGTAGTGCGAGATGCTCATTCCATCTTAGCTTAGTTCTTCCTTTCAAACCTCACGGGGGCTTGGTGCTCTGCGCCAACAGGTCCCGATCCCAAGGCGAGGCTTGGCCGTTCTTTGGTATGCCGTGTCGCGATGCCGTGGTCAAGGCGGAGGTGGCGGCCGGGGGTCCAGTAAGAGCCCCTAAGTTGCGATGCTCAGGAGGTCCCCTTTAGCGCTCAAGCAGCCACCGTTCGGTGATAAAGGAGCGCGACGTTGCTAACACGGGATTGCATTAGGTGCGAGGTCGGTGCTGCAATAGCCAGTGTTTCCGGAGGGTGACTTATCTCGGGAGTCAGGAACCGCTTCCTGGTGCGATGTTGGGTCCGCGCATCGGCAGGCGAGGGGCTGCCTGGTGAGGTCCCCGCGTGCCTCTTCCCTCTCGCCTTTGCTCCCCTTTCTGCTCTACGTCCTCGGGTCCCTGCCCTCGAGCGTATCTCAGCCATCGCTGGTATGCCAGGTCGCGATGCCGTGGTCAAGGCCAGAGGGTGAGGGCTGGAGAGCCAGTAGGAGCCCGTGAGTCGCGATGCTCAGGTACCCCCCTTTAACGTGCAAGCGGTTCATGCGGGCGAGAGTGAAGAAGACACCGTGAGGGCCTCGCCTGGCGCTGCGCCTTGAAGAGATCCTGCAGGCTCACCACAAGAAGAACAAGAGTCCGCTATGACAAGCGACGCTCAGCCGTTGGTTTCTTTGGAGGGGTGACGAGGCCTTTGAAGGCTCGACGAGGTGGCGCCCGTCTTGGGCTGCCGCGGCCAGAGCTCAGCCATTCAGGTTTATCGGCGTTGCAGGGACGGACCCATGCGCAAGCGTCGTGCCGTTGGGGAGCAGCTCCATCGGTTGGTGTCAATTGAGCAGGTAACTAGGTCAAGCACGTTAATCACGAAGGAGCAAGTTCATTTAGATAGGTGCGAGGAAGGCGGATGTCGCTGAGTGCAGCCCGGCGACTTGGGGATGATGCAGCCCGAGGCGCCCCGACAAAGTAAGCTAGGAACATGAAGTAAAGGGATACATGCCGAGGGACAGACCCACGCGGCTTGGGAATGATGCAGCCACAGGCGCTCCCAGCTAGAAATGAAACTTGAAGGATGTCACGATAACGCGTTGAAGGCGAAGGGATGCTGAAGTAGCAGACGTCGTGGGCTGCCGAGCAGATCTTCACGAGGCCCAGGCCAGAGGCCTCGGGAGGCTCCGGGGGGCGCTGGTGGCTCCTCGTGGACCATCTCCATCTCCGCCAGGACTGCGGAACGCCTGGCCTCTGGAGCCTCGAGGATGCTCCCCATGAGGCGCTGGCGCGTGGCGGCTGCGTTCGGCACGCCGTAGGGCATGCGAACGTAGCTGTGGGGTGGACCTTCGCAGCGCCCCCAGCGTGAGGGCGGAAGAGCTCTGAAAGGCGGCTCGGTTGAGCCCTAGTATGTCGATGCAGACGCCAGCCCACCATCCTCGCTGGATGGGGACCTCTGGCGGGTAAGCGGCGGCTGCCACTCATGACTCTTGACTCCTGCAGCTCCTGAATGATCTGGCTGACGAACTCCTGAGGGTTTGGCCCTCCTTGCCTCGCTCCTTCATGAGGGAAACGTGCTTTGAAACACGCCTCCAAGTGGTGCCCAAGCGCCTCCCTCGTGACCTTAGCAAGGTCGGTGGCCCTCCAGGAGAGAGCCCCCGAGCCTTGATTGAGGAGGGCGCTGGGAACGCTTTCCTATGCGACAGAAGGAGGTGCCCCTTGAACAGGCGCGGACCCTGAGGGGTCTGCCTCCCGAGGGGTCGGGCCTGGCGATGTCTTCTTCTTCTTGGGAGCAGTCTCGGGGAGCGTCCCACTCTTGCGATCTGGGTCTTCAAGTGACGCGGCTTGAAAAGCTCGCTCCAGGGAGCACACTGCGTCTCTTTCTTCACAAGGCACCGTGATGACTCCGCCGCTTCCTGGCATCTTGAGGGCGTTGTAGCCGTGATGAGTCACGGCCATGAACTTGGCCAGAGCTGGGTACCCGAGGATGGCATTGTATGGCGGCGAATGTGGGCGACATCGAAGTCGATGAGCTCGGTGCGGTAGTTGTCGCGCGCCCCGAAGGTGACAGGGAGGCGGACCTGCCCAATCGGAACTGTGGAGCCATCAGTGACTCCGGAGAAAGGCTTGGTTGGCTGAAGCTATTTGTAAGGCACTTGGAGATTGTTGAATGTCTCTACGGACAGGACATTGAGCCCTGCTCCACCATCGATGAGGGTCCTGGTGACTTGCACGCGTTCTTGATGATTGGGGAACAAAGCATCGGGAGGACTCCGGTGTGGCGCGCACTTGAGCTGATCCATTGAGCTGAGCGTGATGGCGCACGCCGACCACACGAGAGGGCGCGTGGCCGAGCTTGGGGAGGACTGCGTTCGCCATGGGCGAACTTCTTGAAGATCGTTGAGAGGCTGGGGCTTGAGCTCCGCCCGATTATACAGCGATCGCGGCAGCTCACAGAAGCCCCCAGCCCCCTCGTCCTGATGATGGTCCTCATTTCTCCTTGGCTGCGGCGGCAGAGGAGGGAGGCATGCGTTTCCTTGCGGGCGATCCTCGCGAGGCTGATCCCTCCATCCTCCCTCGTGAGGCTGATTCTGCCAGCGATCCTCGCGAGGTCGGTCACGCCACCCTTGGCGAGGGCCACGGTCTTCCCAACGTCCTGCGTTTCTTCCTCCTCCTCGGCCGTAACCCCGGTCATTGCGGTCGGGGCGTCGACCGATTCTCCCTTCTCGCACGGCTCTGAGCTCTTGACGTTCGTTGGTGTTGTGGGTGTGGAGATCGTGGTACACACAGTACCGGCTGCCCTTGGAAGACTCGGGCTGATCTCTGCCTCGCTTGGTATGCGGTTACGCATGAGCACGGCAGCCCCTGCGCTTCACGTCCTTGGCATTGGGCTTCTTCTCTTACAGGTGCGGCTGGCAGCTCGAGGAGGAAAGGCGTCCTTCCTCACCTGGCGCACTTGGTCGCCAAGTTGAACAACTCCAAGGATGTGCACAGATCTTCATGCATCGCCCGGCTCCTCCTTCATCTTGATGTCACGCACACCATCGGAGAAGGCTGAGATGATGGCCTCCTCGGTCACCTTGGGAATCTTGAGGCGTGCGTTGTTGAAGCGCTGGATGTACTTCTGCAGGGTCTCCCATGGCTGCTGCTTGATGCGGCGCATGTCGCTCACGGCAGGAGGCCGGTCACGGGTACCTTGGAAGTTGGCGATGAAGCGGGTGCGCATCTCGTCCGGGAGGAGATCGTGCGAGAGCGAGTTCGAGAGCAGTGCGGGCTCCGTCCTTGAGCGCCATGGGGAACCAGTTCGCCATGACCTTCTCGTCCCCGTTGGCGGCTTCGACGCCCAACTCGTAGAGCTGGAGGAACTCTGCAGGGTCGGCCGTGCCGTCGTAGCGAGGAGGCAGGTCTGGCTTGAACTTGCCGGGCCACGCGACGCTGCTGCGCTTCGGTGGTGAAGGCGCGGCAGCTTCTTTGTAGCCACAGGAGGCCTTTGGTGACGAAGAGCCTGGTCTTGCGGGTCCCCATGCGTTGCCAGGGAGCAGCGCAGGTCTTAGCGTCTTTGGGGCGAGGCCTTGATGCGTGGCGAGCGGTGCGAGGAGCACTCGGGCAGCTTCTTGGGGCGAGGGTCCTCTTGACAGCTCTGCTCTTCTTTGTCTTGGCGCCGGATGGAGCGGGTTCCGCCAGGGGCCACGCCTTGGGGCCAAGGCGCCTCCTTGAGGGGAGGCGGCTGAGGCGCCCACGAGTTCATCGCCAGCGAGGCGGGCGCTGTGCAGCGAGAAGGGCGGGGAGCCCCCAGCGGCAGCAGACGAGCTTCGGCGGCAGCGGTCGAGCCACTCTTCGTGACGCGTCGTCGATAGGGCGGTAGCACAGAGCTCGTTCCCGCAATGAGCGCAGCTCGAGCCTCCATGGGCGGCAGCGGGCTTGCGAAGAACCAACCGGGCGAAGCGGCGAAGGAGTAGCGATACGTCCGTCTCGCCTCACAGACGGATCTTTGGGGCGATGCTTGCTGCTCGTTCCCGCCGGGCCGGTGGCGGCTGACGACGAGGAAGCTGACCAAGCGGGGCCGTCAACGCAGGTAGCGAGCGGCTCGGCGCTTCGGCGGGCGAAGCGTCGACATGGATGCGATGGGCGGCGAAGAATAGGGCGGCGGAAGGCGAATTCCGGTGCACCCCTACCTGGCGTGCCAAATGTCGGATTTCGGGTTCCGGTAGACCCTCTAGGTTCGAACTCTGGGGTGTGCTCGGAGATCTCGCCCCCTACCTACCTGCACCTCGTCACCTCGCTAGGATCTAAACTACCAAAGGAACAACACAAGAGACACAAGGTTTATACTGGTTCGGGCCACCATTGTGGTGTAACACCCTACTCCAGTGTGTGGTGTGGTGGATTGCCTCTTGGGCTGATGATGCACAATACAAGGAAGAACAGCCTCGCGAGGGTCTGTTCTTGGCCGGCGCGATGAACTTCTAGGGGGAGTTCAGTCGCTCTCTCTCTCTCTAGATTGCTTGTTCTCTAGCTCTGCTCTTGATTCCGGATCCTCTCTCCCTCTCTCTCTCTTCCTACCCTGTTGGTGGCTAGTCCTATTTATAGGCAGAGGCCCTGGGCCTCTGCCCAAATATCGAGCGGGAAGGGCGCCAACAATTGGCCATTTTGAAGGGGAACATCTAGTACACTTATCACGACTAAAGTTGGTCCTCGCTTTGTCAAAGGCTCTGGTGGTGGCCTTGGCTTGGGTTCCACGATGACTTCCTTCCTGCCGTTGCGACGGTCTTGGTCTCGTTACTGCAAACGGGTGCCTTTGCTTGATGCTCTCGCCTGCGCGTGCCCCCTGTGCACCAAAGAGGAAATGAGGACACTGCGCGGGTTGGCGCCCTCCTGGCGCCCTTGGTCGTCATGGCTTGCGTCATGGGCACCTCGTGAGGTACCCCGCCTTGATCTCTCCGCCTCCTCGCGAGCCAACCTGACGAGGCCGTGCCTGAGGAAGCTTCTTGTCGTCCGCCCAGCAATCTGGCCCCCTCGCGAGGGTCTTGAGCTTGTGCTAATGAAGATGGGCCGTACTGGGCCACCCCTTGAGCCACGCCGCAGGCCGCAGGCAGGCAAGTCTGGGTACCCCCGTTCCCAGAACGCTGACATCTTTCGATCTGTATCCCAGTTTTTGCTCGCCTTCTTAAGGCAAACTTGTTTAACTTATGTCTATACTCAAATATTGTTGCTTCCGCTGACTCGTCTATGATTGAGCACTTGTATTCGAGCCCTCGAGGCCCCTGGCTTGTATTATGATGCTTGTATGACTTATTTATGTTTTAGAGTTGTGTTGTGATATCTTCCCATGAGTCCACGATCTTGATCGTACACATTTGCGTGCATGATTAGTGTCTGATTGAATCGAGC
This sequence comes from Aegilops bicornis, assembly GCA_021605145.1. Taxonomy (NCBI): domain Eukaryota; kingdom Viridiplantae; phylum Streptophyta; class Magnoliopsida; order Poales; family Poaceae; genus Aegilops; species Aegilops bicornis. The sequence continues at coordinate 252,178,463 of CM038671.1, forward strand.
GTCCTAAGTTGGTATCGAGCCCATTTGCTGTAGGAATCCTTTCCAAATCCTTGGCGAAGTCGAGTCTAGTCATTGAAAAAGTTTTTACTAACATGGTCAGGCGGCTTACGGGCCCACGTCGCCATTGGGTGGTATTAGGGTCTTTTATTCCTCGATCTATACTCTGGGACTCCGATCTCTCTTCTATTCGGGTTAAATGATTTTACTAACGCCGACTCTAGGTTCTGGTAACTACTTCCACCCGGAGAGCCCCTTACTCTAGATGATTACTTGGTCCACCGAAGGATATCGGAGATACTCTCCGATGTTCTCTCGAGACTTAGCTTGTTGCTTTTGCAATTCCCTACCACCGAAATATCCCTATGGATAATTACATACACTTGCCGTTCTTTCTTTTATTCCCAGTTGATCTTGTTATAACAAGATACCCTGGAATCCCCTCTATTGTTCCGAGAATATTTTGTGCCTACTGCCTTACAGTTCCTTGCCACCTGAATACCCCTACGGATAATTTCTCGCCCTTATCGAGTATCTGCTCATCCCCAGTTGTTCATGGTTTCACAATTGTCCTTGAAATACTATTCGATCCTCCAAAATTCCTTAGTAGCTTATTGCTCTGCAATACTTGTCTGCTTGCATTATGGATGCTTTCCATATGTCTGGCAATATTCGTGAGTATCCTTAGACACCGTGATTTTGATCCTATTGATTCAACATGAGTGCGAATGCACGCAATCGTCAGTTGATCCTTTTAAATTATCTTTCCGGCTCAGATATCATTTTAAACATGAGTTGGATCTCGACCAATCAAATTGTCGTTGATTGTACCCCTAAGCTTACCCGACTTATCCATCCTTAATCAAAGCTTTTGCTTATGATCCCTTGAATTGGAAATCATAATTCTTTTGCATTTGAGCTTTGAATTAGTCAGTTGTTTCTATGACCTAATGCCTTTACATTCTTTCTCCTTCTGATTGAGTACCGATACTCACATTAGATTCCTTGTGGTCAGCAAGACCAATTGCTTGGTTAGTATCCGACAGTGTCCTTCATATACAAAAACCTCGAGAAGTTCTTCCCCTGATACATAATGCCTTCGGTAAATTGTATCCTCTGCCTTGTCGAGCATCCCTTGCTTTCGAGCTTGTGTTATTTACTCCTGAAGTTTGTGGTATATGTTCCTAAGAGGCCTTGATGGGTTGAACCAATGCCTTACCTAATCTATGTGAGCCCGAAAGATTTCACGGGCCATACTCACCTGGTATTTCACCAGGTAAAACTTTTACACTAATGTCATTATCGACAACTAGAAGTGAATGTAAGGTTGTGCTTTGGAGAAGTGGGAGTCGACCTTAAATTTTGTGTTCATGCCCATGGACACGATGCTGATCTTATCATGGAAGCTTCTCTTAAAATTATTTACCCCTTTGGTATAAGTTCATCTTATATCTGGGATTTGGTCCTGTGCAACCGTGGTTACGACCATGATTGTTCTCCTTTGGTTCTATTTCTCAGACAAGTTAAAGTACTTGCCTTTTGCAGATTAATACACCTGCCCAACCTCTACTCTGCTCTACCTTCGAGTTTTACCCTCTGGTATCTCGAGAATATCACGGAACTACATAACTCCTTATGAGTTCTTCATCTACTATTATTCTCACGGATTCCAAATTTTCTCCGGGTTCTGAGTTGTTAGACACTAAAGGACACCGATAACTGAACCGAGTCTGCACTATGATTCAACAACTCTTAGTAATCTTCTTTACGTACGAGTTTGTACCCGATCACTCCATTCCTAGCCAGTTTGGCTATATCAATGTCGTGATGATTTTAACTGTGCTGCCTGGTCCTTATTTCCGGAGCGCAACTTTCTATGACGAGCTAAGCTTACGCCGATTTCCTCGTCTTATCTTTCCACCTTGAACGACAAGCTTGAATTCGAGCTTGTGTCATACTCATGGTCCCAAGAACATTTTGCTTCATCATTCCTTTGACTTGATGTCATCACCGGCCGATTACATCTCCATGAAACCTCTTGACAAAATATGTCATGATCATCATCAACATTTTGAGTTCCTCCAGGATATCAATTGAATTCATGATGAGAAATACCATCCTTGCCCCTTGATGATTTGAGTTACCATCAACAACATCCTTACCTTCCTTTCATCACAAACTTGTTCATGTTTTGGATGCAACTTGCTATCCAGCTCGTATTATGATCTACCTTGAAGTATTATTGCCTTTTTGTCAAGGATGTTGTGAGAATTTCACCACCTCTTGAGAATTCTTGATATAAGTGATACTTCCCCATCACCATTCTTTTCTTGGTCCCCGTGTTGTTCCTAACAGGAATACCGACAGATGGACTAGTATTTTTAGAACTTCTAGCAACCTTATTGCTTTGAAATTAATGGTCAACATTTCATTCTTAGACCATCGGTTATTGAATCACCATTCTAACAATTGATCAGGCTACCTATGCCCATATCTCGGGTGCACCTTTAAACCAATGTTCAAATGTGTATATTTTCCTCGAGCATACAACATTATATCATTTAATTCGACAAATGTTATCTCCTTGGTCATATAACTATGGAAATCCACCTTTTTGGAAATCTCGAGGATTCTCGACTCCATCAGCTACCCCCTCATCCTCTCCTTGGTTTAAATGATGAACTCTTGTGTCGGGACTCGCTCCAATAGTTCATTTCCCGAGAATCTTACATGTCATCTCGTCAATTGTGTTGCACCTCTTCTTCTCAGGCATCCCGAGTCTAAGTTATCCTAACACCAATCAGATATGAATCTTGGTCAGGTATGATGGTTGGGATGCATTTTCCAAGAGTTATAATGTTGGTCTTAATATGGCTCGGTAGGGTGATGTCATTCCTAGCACACCTGACCGGAGGACCTATTGTTATAATTTCCTTTTATCAAGGAGAACCATTTTTCCATGAAGAATTTGAATGCCTTATTAAATAAGTTATCCTGATGGATCCTTTGTGTTTCCAAGGTCTGAACTTTGCTTGAAGACCATGTCAGTGCTATCTCGAAGCATGTCTGTGGTACTTCGATTTTCAACCAAAACATTTGAAGCCCAAAGCTAAATGTTTCTTGCCTAGTTATCCAAACACCGTTGCTTGGGTAATGTCATGAACGCCCTCCCCCCCTTACCTAAATGGTTTTCTATGTTATATCCTGTCATGGATATCATGCTCTGCTTGTCCTTGGGAAGGATATAGCCCCGAAATATGTGTTTAAACACATTTTCCTTTCCATTGTCCTGTTTAATCTGATAATCATATCTTCCTTCCCATTGGTTGGTGTAACGTTGCTTGTGATATATAAGATCTAAGTAGTAATATTCTCCTGCTTATGTAAACATCTCGGTGTACAATTCTGTCAGCAAGACCCTGTTACTATTGTTGATGACATTCCGGTAGCCACCGATGGACGAGAACTTTGCCTATTGGTCCGCCTCGTTCAACGAAAGGTGAAAATGGTTCTCTTCGTCCCTCGCCCTTGGTACCAACGATGTTGTCAACATAACTGACCGATTATTATCTGACATGCCTTGCTTACATGATCGTGCAAGATGTCACTGCTCCTTCTACTTTAACCCACATGGTGGGCCCATAACCCACAGTTCCACAGGATCGAACCCAACTCTCCTGTACACCCCTTGTTCCCACGGTTGTTCCTCGCGCGTGGCCTCGTGCGTAATTCATGAGCCACTTTCCGAGAGATCATCAATTCTGGAATCAGACACAATACTTATTCCCGTTGCTTTGAACCCTTTTCACGCCCTGTTTCAGGCATCGAACGATTGCCTACCCGCTCGAAACTTCCCATGATACCTCCTTACCTTGCTCTCGATATTGTCGTAAGTTTCAATTCGAGAGTTACTTTCGCTTCCTTCCTCAATATTATCTACCAGATAAGCAACCTTGTAGAGGCCTGTCCTTTTGAAGCTGCCCTTTTCCTATTCGTAAGTACGAAGGAATTCCCGAAGAAAGGATGTCGACTTCCTCGTGATCACCCGAAGCAGAGAAATGAAGCATCAATGTAATAGATCATCCTCTTCGAGGAGAGCAACCAAGGCCGAGAAGATCCGTTAGAAATTCGTAACCAGATCTTTCCCCCTTACTCCTCCTCTTAAATCTCGGGACGAGATTTCTTGTAGTGGAGGAGAATTGTGACGCCCGGATAATTAAGCTACAGAGATCCCCCGATAATGATGCCATGTCACCTCGGTTACCATTGATAAACTTCGATAGTTCAAAACAGAAACAAATTCAAAATTTAATTAAAGGCAAACAAAAAAAGGTTTTCAAATATTAAAACCAAATTGTTCGGGAGGTGCCAAATAATGCATAAGTAATTATGGTGGAGAAACCACACCTGTATAAAATATTTAAATACTATAAAATCAATAAAACATTAGCGAAAAATAATATTTAAAATACTTTTAAATATTAAATAATTACGAAACTATGTTAGCTTCGGTAGCAAGTTAATGTGGCAGTAGAATATTTGGTAACATCAAATTAGGTGCCATTTTGGTAATTTGCTAAAACAAAAATAAAAGGAAACTAAAAGAAAATAAATAAAAAGGAAAAGACAAATAGAAAACAAAATAAAGAAAGAGAAAAGGACCCCTCCTTTCTCCCTGGGACAAATGGCCCAAATTTAGCTAATGTACCAGCCGGCCCACCCGCACTCCCCTTCCCTCACTTCAATCCCCCCGGTAACGGCCGATGCCCGCCACTAAGACTGGCCGGCGGTGGCGGCCATCCGTCCACTGCCTCGGTTTATGATATTGTTGCTTCCACGACTCGTCTATGATCGAGCACTTGTATTCGAGCCCTCGAGGCCCCGGCTTGTATTATGATGCTTGTATGACTTATTTATGTTTTAGAGTTGTGTTGTGATATCTTCCGTGAGTCCTCGATCTTGATCGTACTGCGTTTGCGTGCATGATTAGTGTACGATTGAATCAGGGGCATCACAAGTCGGTGCTATGTCAACCGGCATAATCATCTTGTTTCTTTGCGGTTGGGGTCTGCTGAGTTGGGGCATCAGAAATGACCAGTGTAGTAGGGCTAGAGTCTGCTAGAGTTGGGATATTTTTTGGGTCAGGTGATATTGCAACTACACCTAATGGACTATTTGATTTATCAGGTGCCACTACCTTTTCCAAATACTTTGCTTGTGCTCCTCCACGATCAGCAATCACCCTCTTCCTTTTGAATGTCTGATACACAAGAACATCATTTGAATGGATAATATGGTATGATGACAGATGGAATATGTACTGAAAATGGATAGGCAGGACGTATTCACACACACGATGTGTAAACTAAGCTAATGGCAGTTCAACAAAGTAGAAGCAATGCAAAGCATCAATTGCAAGATATGTGCGAGCAATGTAACCTTGGAAAGTTAGAGCAAGTACCTTGATGGGTGAATAAGATTGGGCATCTTACTCTGACTCCTCCACTAGGGAGCTACATTGGCTTAGGTCTCCCTCTAGCTCAGAATCACTGTTAGGATCATATTACGAGCATGAATCAGAGGTGGAGAGCGTTTGCATTGCATTGCATCCAGACTTGATTTTAGTCCCTTAATGCCAAGTTTGACAGCCATGGCATTGTTCTCGCTTTTATTCTTTTCATGCGCGCAAGCTCATAATCATTATGATCTTGTTAGGAATCTGAGATTCATGAAAACATAAAATTAGTCGATTATCTATGGAATGCATTATGGATTCAACTCGGAGAGTGTCTCCCTATAAACCCTGCATATGCAAAGTTCACCTCCCCAACCGTGGCCGACCAGGACCACACGTAAATACAAACCCCTTATGTCTCTATAACAGGCAGGCATACATTTCAAAACTGAAGTAGGAACATTAGAATCATATGAATTTCGTATTTGAACAAATAAACTAAGCAATCATGAGTGGCGTAATGTTTAGCTTCAAGGGTGGAGAGTTGGTAGTGCGACACAAAGCAAGTAGGCAGATTGTATTCCATGTAAAAGATCGAAACCTATGTAAAAGCTGGAAATGACACTTTCTTTCTATACAATGTAGTGTTCGTTACCCACACATGATGGAAGAGATCACATAGAGAAATACTATTCACTTTCAGGTCTACGGTTCGATATTTAGAAACAGGGTGGTCCACCCTAAAAGAATATTGACAACAAATATGACAAGGCAAGCATAGATGTAGTGAATCAATCATTTACTTGTGAGCTTATTAGGACAAGTATGCGTAATTGTAAGCTGCAGTAAGAGACCGTCAAAATCTGAATGAAGAAGTTTGTCTAGCACTTATAGTTTGCAACTAATCGGCGTGAATAATTGGATATTATATCGAATGAGTAATAAAGACAAGTAAAATTGTCAACAAACCTAGCTTGCGGTAGTAATGCTGGGTCAATGTCACTACGACCAACAATCCAAAATGACTAGTTTACATTCCGAGGGCCGAATTTTGAAAACCCTGTGAACTTTAGAGGTACTAAAGATTGCGAAATACATCTGAACAATTAAGTGTAGGTAGTAATCGAGCACACAACAAACCCTAATGACAGTCCTGCCTAATGAGTAATGAATCAATTAGAAAATGGGTGATGAGGAGTGGGCTGGCGAGTGTTGAGGATGTATCTCGGGATAAATTGGGTTGGCTTGGTGGGTCTTTGCACGCCTTTGAGCCTGGCGAATTTGGGAAGGTAGGCACGGCGTGGCAGCGCCGGGCAGCGTGACGCTTTGTTGGGCGGCTCCAGCCTCCTGTTAGTCCGCGTCTCCTCCTAGAGTCATGCCGTCCGGGACGGCAAGTCGCTTGATGAGGCAGGCGGTTGGGGCAGTAGAGATCGGAAGCCTTGAAACAGAGGGGAATCGGGGCTGACGACCCAAAATCCTGTGGTGGTGGGCCGGCCCACCGTGGGCACCTCAGAGATACACACCCGAGCGGCGAACATGCATTTTCGAAACTAATTTAGGAACATTTAGCTGACCAATTAAACAACTATGTTCTAATAATATCAGATTCGTATTTGAACATCTAAGCTTGTTTAGCTTGATGCGTGGAGCAGTGTTATTATGACACGAAGCATGTATTCTGATCATATAGTGATCATAAAAGGGGGAAACTCTAAGCATATTTTTTTAGCAAAAGAGGGTTTCCCCTCCGATTTCTATTAAAGAAACTACCACGGAACCAACATGGTCAATTAAACCCTAAGCATGATCAATTAAACCGTATTATGGCTGTGCCATGGCAAATTTGAAGCTGCAAACCGGAGAAATGATATTTAGCATCCATTGTTTGCTTGAACTAAGAACTAAATTCTAAGAGCTGAAAAGAAAGTAGAGTAACCAAGTTAAGATCTATTTTCTGGTTGAGATCAAAAGTTGAGGAGATATGAAGTACCACCTCTCTTGCGGGCGCCGTGTAGGCATCGGGTGTGATGGCTGTCGGTGGCGTTGAAGCAGATCTGCGACGATGAAGCGAGTGCAACGGGGATAAGTCCTGCTATGCGGTGGAAGAGAAGGTCGTGTGAGCGGCCCGGCAAAAGAGGACGACGGCGCCGATGAAGCGAGAGGACGCGATGCAAAGGCTATTGGTCCGTCGCCGTGGATGAGAAACGTCCATCTCTAGCGATGGGCAGCAGCGGTCTTGGTAGGCGCTCCGGCATGGTGGAGGACGGTGGCGATGGATGTGGTGGAGGGCAGCGGCGATGGATGGGGTGGCGGACGGAGGCTGGTGTGGGGATGGGGTGTTCTAGCGCGGACGGTGTATGAATGGGAAGATGGAGGGAGAGGTACGGGGAACCATGTTTTTGGGACGCGCCTGCCTGAAATATGGGAAAGTTACGAACTTAGCCCCTGTTCAAAATTTGGACGTCTCGTCGGTTGGGGATAGGACGGTAATCTCGCATCTCGCCAATATTTGCCCAGAGCGATTTCGGGCGAGGAGAAGGTGGTTGGCGCCCATGGTTGGTGCCCACGGTGTATGAACGGGGCTGACAGGTAGGGTGGTTGTGTCACGTCTGAGTGAAGTTACAAACCTACCCCTATTGAAAATATTTGCCTGCATCGATTTCGGCCGAGTCGAGTTTGTTTTGCCGCCCACCGTGTATGAATGGGGAATGGAGGAAGAAACAGAGGTCTTTCAGACGAGATTGAATCAAATGTGTTTTGCCGCCCATGTTTGACACCCACCGTGTCGGAATGGGCTCAAAGGCGGTCGTGTCACGTCTAATTGAAGTTACTAACCTACCCCTATTTAGAACAGTGGAAATCGGGTCGATGGATTGCCTGTGTAATGGGTAGACAGTAATTTCCATCTCCCAAACACTTGGCTTCGGGCAGCCGACGTGGGAGTGGACATTTTGCTGCTTCTTTCGAATTTTGGGACAATAAGCATCCACGTTTACCACAGCAACTAAATTCGAATACATTTTGTATTCCTATATGAATCTTTACAAATCATTCTATGTGTTTTTATATATCTTCAAAAGGACGACAAAGATGTATTCCACTGTCATATATGAATATGGTTTACAAATGCCGATACTCAAATTTAGAAACTAGTATCCAGTTTAAGGTGAATTCAAATATTTGGAACACTTCATGTCCAACTCAAATGTCACACGCAGCATAATGTGTACTCCCATTTAGATATGTACACAAGCGATGTATCAAGATTCAAATATCGAGTCAATCAACCAAGAATGTACAGAACTAACAGACATATAAACACTTATAGAGTATATGGATCAATAATATCAACTAACATACATAAGCCAGGCCATTTGTACTTTTTTTGGCTACAACAGCATCCTTTTTAGCCAAAGATCTTGGCCCTTTCCGATCGTGCCACTTATGGTCCATCTATACTACTACTATTGCTGAATGCACATTCAGCCCGATTAACATATTTGTAGGTGCGGCACAACAATCCAAATGAAATGTCTCCGAGTCTTATCAATTAATACTGACTTGTGCTCAAATAAAATTACAAACCAAAAAATAAAAAAAAACAATTATTACATGATCTCTAGAACAAATGGTTTGATTGATTACATGAACACACAACACAAAGGTTATTCAACTATGGAAAGAACATTTCACCTATGATTTACCAAGTAGGAATTTAATTTCCTTTTTCCTTCAGGACCTTAACAATCTGGTCAGTCTCGGCTTGCTTCGCTTTTGAAATCCACCAAATATTTAATGGTTGTCTTGAGCCTTGCTTGTGATTGTGTTGTTTGCTTCCTCAACATGTCAACTTCATCTCTAAGTGCGAAGCAGAATCTCTTTCTACCACTAGTTTAGCCTCTGGAGCATCAGCGAGTTGGCAATTCATAATGCACGATTGGGCGGTGCAAGCTATTTGTGGGATGATGGAACGTCCATGGGGACCTCGCTCTTTGATCTTGGGCTAACCTTGTTTTGCCATTAAAGTTCCGATTGGATTCAGAAAAGTTGAAGTTAGCAAAACATCTCAACTGGGAGTTATAACGACAAACCAGTTAAACAAACAAGGAATTAAAGTGTTTCAATTGGATGCTGAAAAGTACTCCCTCCGTCCCATAGTGTAAGACGCTTTTTAACACTATGCTAGTGTCAAAAACGTCCTATATTATGGGACGGAGGGAGTAGTTATTAACATCATTGTAACCCGCTGTTGCAGCAGCAAAGCAGTTAAACAAACAAGTAGATACTTAAGTTAAGGCAAATAGGTAATTCTTAACAGTAAGTATCAAATACATAGATAGGCGCAGTCTACAATATGATTAACATGCTGTACCATTATGTAATCAGTAGAAAACTAAATTAAGCCAAGCAACGTAATTGAACAATTTTGCAATAAGTGGCTAACTAAAATTCGAGAAGGTGTAACTGAACTTACGCTTAGTTCTTTATGCAGCACACTGCAACTTCTTTTTCGCTTACAAGGTTGTACAAAGGAGTCCATGGCATCAATTGCTTGGATACACAGTCCCAATACTTCTTTCTTCCCACACTGCATGGGTAAGTTGAATGGTTAATCTGGTAAGATGGTGCGTCCTTGATATGTTATATGAGGATGTGTAGTCAGACTAGTTGTAGCCAAACTCATGACACTGGCTTTGACGGTATATTTCATGCGAGTACTTTTGGCATATGAGATCTAAGCAATCTACAATAGGATGAAAAGACTGGCATCCTTCACATTATTGGCGAACTCAGTTCATAGAAACAAGCAATTCAACCATTCTGTGGGTAAATCAAAAGCGCCCCTGGAATATTTTTCACTATCCAATCATACACGCAAAAAGGGGTGACGCCACCATAGGGGCTGGTATGGGCGGCATTTAGGTGGTGGAAAGTGTGCACCTAGTTTGAGTCGTCGGGTTGGCCCACGCTAGTTTTGTTCGTCCCCAACGCACGAGTAGGCAATGTAAAAAATGAATAAAATGTTTCAATTTGGATGGGCCAATAACATAAGTGCAAGGCAGGCCCTATAACAGGCTCATGGCCCAAACGAAGCGCCTCCCATATCGATCGACAATGAGGAAAAATCCCAATTCATTCGCTCCGACCTCGGTCAGCTCGCTCCTAACCTAGCCGCCGCTGGGCAGACCGACACAACACTTCCTCGCGCCCTCGTTGGAGGCGGTCGCCAGCTTCAAGCAAGCGGAAGGATAAGAAGATGAAGATCCAACCACAGGTGTAGCACATGTGGAAGAAGCGTGGCGGCAGACGGGCATGGCATCGAGCTAAGCGAAACGGACAGTCGCAGCTTGCAAGAGTAGCATGCGCAACGGGCAGGTACATCACATCCCTGATTATATCTAATTCAACTCTTCAATTTCTGGCCAATAGTTAAACCTGACGGTGTTGTAAAACTGCTTGTATGTAGGGAATCTATGAGAAAATGAAACCAATTTCTACTTATTTTATAACTCCCCAATCAATACTGAACTGACTAAATCTGATGTATCTAATCAAGTTTCCGGTGCAAACATACAAGCTCATGTTGTTCTTGAGCCTGAAGTATCTAATGAACATACTGCTAATGAAGGATTTGATGCAAACATTTTACATGCTCCTGGTGATGAACATATTGTCTAATGAGGGATCTAATGCAAGCATTTTGCAAGCTCATTGAAGGATTTAGTGTCTAATGATGATCTACTATGTTGAGAGAGACAAAGATTTGCAGGCATTGATGACAAGCAAATTATAGTGCATTTTCATAGCTTGAGGAAGCGTCGAGGCCATCTACCGAAAGTCCAGTATCATGACAACATAGCATAAATACTTTTCTAATCTGTTGTTTGAAACTATTGGCATACTTATGCAGGATAGATATATTGATATGCAGTTTATGACCTGGTTATACATGCAATTACACTTCGATATTTTCAGCCAGAGAACGAATAATTCAAGCAGGTACATATCATGTTTGTAGTCCTTGTACACCATGTTGCATTTTGTGTTTTTTGGTGCTTGCATCATTTAGTGTTTATAATCTGAACTACTTTGGATCATTAGCTGGTTTTCAAAGTGCATGTAGCTTCACATTTCTCAAGTTATGTTGATTTCGGAGTGCAAGTGCCTTCAGATTTTTTTTAAGTTAAATGTTAAGCCTGGTAACTTGAATTCGTGGATTAGCCACTGCACACAAATCATACACGAATGCCAGTAAGAATTAAATGAAATGCAGGGACTTACGCTAGCTTGTTGTACAGGCTCACTGCAGCTCTGCTTGCGCTTGGGATGTTTCATGCACAAGTCCATGTTACCACTTGCTTGGATGTGCAGGCCTTGTGCTCCTTGCATCCCGCTCTGCATTTTTGACACGACGAATGGTTGATCAAATAAGAGGAATCGACCTTGATGTTGTACCGAGGAGGCGATGCTTACAAGGTTATCTGGGTGTGCGGGATGTGTACCAGATCCCGTAGCCCGTCATGCTTCGCTAAAAAATGGATTTGCTTGTTTGGATGATATCTCCGAAGAAATAAGAGTTAAAGTCAGAGTTGCATAGGCGTGTAAGCTAAGAGAGCAGTGAAAGGATATCCAAACATCGTCAGAACAGTGCACACGGGAGTGATGAGTGGATACCTAGTTCGGGCCGGCGTTTGGGCATGCTCGCCTAGCTAGAGTGCGGGTCACTTAAGAGCCGTTGAGGGTGATGCGCTGGCGTTGGTTGGCCGCGCACGGATGCAGATCTTGAGTGGCAGCGGAGCGCTACGATGCGGTGGACGAGACCGTTGGTGAAGCCCCAACGGCCTCGAAGCGGAGGTGCGACGACGTGCTCGGTGAAGTAGCCCCGATGAGCTGGGAGACGGCGTCGGTGAAGCGCACCTGATGCGGTGGAACTCGGTGTCTGTGAGGCACGTCGGTTGCAGCGGCCGACGTTGTGGGTGGACCACCCGGTGCGGTGGACGAGGGCGTATATGAGGTAGCTCCGGTGCGGTGGTGAAGCGCGACCATGGTCTTCGTCGTCGTCGTCCGGCACAGAGGTGGGGAATGGTGGGGAAAGAGATGAGACGAGGGGCGATTCGAGGGATGGAGGCGAATTAGGGATTTGAGCAATTTGGGCGCGGAAGGGCACGGTGGAGAAGAGAGATTTTGCAGGGCTGGAATTGGGGCCGCCAGATATTTCAATCCGAAACATGGAAGCACGAACTTATATTGTTGTCGTCCTTTTTTGGGGGGAGGGTGGGTGGCTGGGTGCTACGCGTCCGTCCGGCCACACGCGACCACCCCGACAGACTATGCTTTGGTGCCTTAAGGCACCTGCCTTTGTGTCCATGACACGTGGGCCCAACAGTGGCTGGCCCACATGTCGATCCACCAAGGGCAGTTGCCTTTAAGGCACAAGCAAATCACCCCGACACGACCCTGGTCTGCCTGGTGCGCCTACATTTGAGAATGCAAACGAATCTTCTTTCATTTGCAAACGAATCTGTAGGTATTACCATGCCCGTGTTTTCCTTGCAATAATTAGTCATTCGAAGAGACATACTCCATCAGTTCACTTTTGTGAGTCATTTCAGACAACTTAAAATGAACTATTTTGCACATTGTCTGAAATGTCTTCAAGGTCTTATAAAAGTGAACAGAGGGAGTACTATAAATTAATTAATGAGGATTTATTTGAAAAAAATCAAAACGGTACCCACGCTAACGTGGATTAGAGTGTGTCACATAATTATTTATTTGAATTAGAGTGTGTGTCACGTTGTTAGTTATTTGAATTAGAGTGTGTGTCACGTAGCGATCTCCAATTCTAACGTGGATTTCACATTTCACTGTATCCACGCTACTTTTGAATACAAATTCATATGTATATGATGAACACCATGGTCGTGAGAAAACTTATGGATGGATTCAAACATATGACCTACAAAATTGCACAACAAATTGAGCCAATATCAACTTTTCGAAACTTAGTATGGCACGAATTCGAAATAATTACCCGTATGTCTGGTCCTCGGTTCAAATCTTACAATGTACACCGAATTGAAACATCGATATTAAGTCTCGTACTATGTACATTCAAATGTTGTTTTTAGCCCCCTCACAAGACAAACGCTACATACTTCCTGTATCGGTCAATCTTCCTCTCTAACCACCTTAGCAAGCTATCAGTTTCCAACACACGTTCATTCTTTCTCTCCATGTTTCGATCTCTAAGTCTCTCAACTACACAACCCATTTTTCCACTCCTGTTTCCAAATTTATTTACCTCACACACCCGCCATTGCACCCAATGCCGAGCTCTCGCTCTCGCCCCCTCTCCCTCGCCCCCTCTCGCTAAATACATGCATTGCCTATCTAGCCCCCAACCTCTCGTGGCGCATTTAACGCACGTTGTATATCTAGGTCACTCCCTCGAGACTGTCTCACTCTTTCTTCCACACGGCGGGCCACACTCGCTCAATCTAGCTCTCTTTATCTGAGTCTCGTTTAACCTCGTTTTCTTTCACACGCAAATGATATATCTCCCTGTTCGGGCCTCGATTGACACACTCTATACTCTCTCACGTAGATTGTCTATCTAGGTCAGTCCATCCAAGCCGCCGCCACTCTTTCGACCCCATGGTGGGCCACGCTCACTCAATCTCTCTCTCTCTCTCTATCTCTATCTATCTCTATCTCTCTCTCCGTATGTCTCGATTTACCTCGCTCTTTCTTGGACAAAAACGATATATCACCATGTTTGAGCCCAATTCGACCTATTCACATTGTATACTCTCTCACGCACATCATCTATCTAGGTCACTCTCTCCAACCTGTCTCACTCTTTCGATCGCACGGCGACCCTATGTGATCGGTTGACCTTGCTTCCTCCCACGCACAAAATATATCTACACGTTTGTGACTGGATCATCTCTCAAGCTCTATCTTATAGCCCTCACCCTTACCAAAAGCTCAATCGGACAATATCTCTCCGGAGCATATATATTTGTTCAATGATTGTCGGACCACACTCACTTTGTCTCTCTATCTATATGTCTCTCGATTGACGTCGCTTTCTCATACTGTATCTTCCACACGTTGAAGCTACTACCTCTCCATCCCTCGCAAAGCCGGAGCTATTTACATTGCGAGGGGCACTCCAACCTTGGATTAATTTGTGTAGGCATTTATTCCGGTCGGTTTAGATTATATTTTCGTAGCATTCGCCCACAACTACTCCAAACGCCGTTAAACCCACGCAACTCCCCTAGTTGATTTCCCTCTGGCTCGGTCATCTCTCTCTCGCACGTCCTTTCTCGCCTTCAACGTCGCACCATGGTATTATTGAAAAAACTATGTTGTTCTCTTTAATTATTATAAATAAGCTACAAAACTACACACCGATAGTCCACTTGGAATGGAACAAATTTCGACCCACAAATTAAAGTGCTACGAACTACACACCGAGGGGCCCACATGTCATGAAACAAATTTGGACCCATATACAAAATAAAAAATAAAGGACGAGGATCGAACATGCACGGGCCTTCAAGCCGCACGTCAATAGGCAACATCATTAGAATAGCAATGTTTGTTGTACCCCTTTGTTCACATAATGTTTTTATATTACCACAGCCTAATTAATGGATAACATGTGATATTATTTTTAGTACTATTTGCCTTCACTTACTGGTGGGTTCCATGTGCTCTCTCTCTCCTCCCCTTCTGCGTTTAGGCATGCGGGCAAACATGAAGAACTTCATGAGGCGATGTTGCCGTTGACCATATCTCGACGCTGCGTTCACAAGTCACGACACCAGTTTCACGTACTAGCAGCACTAGTCGGTGTGTATGCGTGCAATGCACGTTAATTTGGAAGTATATTAAGTGCATGCAGATACTAACTACTAGGATATTATTTGCGTGTTGTCATGTGATTAGCACTATTTTTGGCATGAAATTAACTGCACGCTAAACGTGTTGAGTGCTCGACATTGAAGCAGTCTAGGTCGTTGGATGACAAGGAATACATGTGGCTTGATGATGTTTTATATTTAATTTGATACGGCTCTAGCAGAACATTCAATCGATCAAACCATACATTTCGTTCTGCTGACTCCGACTTTAAATTATACGACGATCGATATAAAATAAACGGAAATGATAAACATTCAGATTTTAATCATGGCAATCCAAACGTTTTTCATGGCAAATTTAGATTACGCGGCGGCGGCGGGGGCGTCTCGCGGTGGGAAGCGGCTCCTCTGCCATGCTCTGTGTGTCGTCGGGCCACTGACCGACGGCGACGGCGGCGTCTTGCGCCGTTGTTGACGTACTCCTGGACGTTGGCCTAGCTTCAAGGAAGGCCAAAATGTTCTGGACTTTGGAGCGAGTCAACTGGCGGGAGGAGGCGACTGGCGTTGGTGCAAGGAAGCGATCGACGTCGGCCATCCATGCCGCTGAGGGGGGCACTGGCACCCGCGCAGGGACATGCGTTGTCAACGGCACGGCGGAGACATTCGTGTGCACGGGCACCGGCATGGGCGCTGCGTCGATTACGCAGCGCTGCCCTGCCAGCGCATGTGGCAGGTGCACGGGCACCGGCTGCAGACATCTTGGCGTCGGTGCTGCAGCGCATGTCTGTTGGCGAGTGCACGGTAGCGTGAAAGTCGGCGGGGACCTCGTGGAACCCCGTGGTATCAAGCTCGGTGACAATGTGCGGCTCCCAGCCCATCAATACCATGGGGATGGGCGCGATCGAGCGGCAGGAGCGAGCAGGGAGGCGAGGGGACAAACGGCGTCTTCCCGCAAGGCCAGTTCAAGCTCGTCCCAAAGCACCTTATGTTCTTGAGACTGGCTGGGTGTCTTCCTCATGGCCCCGGAACACTAAGGGCAGACCATCGTGATGCGGCATGGCATACGTTTAGGTCGAGGCTAGTTGGAGGTAGACGGCAGGAGAATCGGAGAGGAAGAGAGAGGATTGTAGCGATACCGGGTAGTGCGGGGTTGATTTTAAATCATGGCTGGCGACATTAAAAGTGGGAGCAGTTGGGACGACGGTGGGCGACGGAGCCTGGTCAAAGGGCTCGCCTCCGGTGAGTCTGCACAACGGATCCGCTTGACGCCTCCCGTCGACTCACACACGCTTTGGGGACGGCACTGCCGATGAGAAGCGGGGACTCGTGGCGGCACGTAACGCCCACGGTTTGAATAGTGAAAGCGTTATTTTAACGTGACAGGTCTTTGTTCCAAAATACCTTGGCTCTTCATTTGTTCAACTTGTCATAAGCAACTTGTCTCGAATTGAAGAAAAACTTACGAAGTAATATTTGTGCCATATCAAGTGACCATGCTCAGTTTCAAGAATTTATGCTCACTTTTGGATTTTCTGAAATTTAAGATCCAGGATTCGAAACAATATCATAACCTGCATCATGCAATAAATTTTCAAGCCGTACATCTGTCTTGTTGTATTTCTTAAGAAAGGATTTGCTCAAACATTTTGCTTAGTTAAACCTCCTTTCCGGTTTATAGGGCTCAATTCAAAAATCTCACTAACCAAGGTAGATGGTGAGTGGTGGAACAATTGTTGTAGTTTGCAAAACCACTCAATTAATGCGCTTGTTTTCCTCAAAAATTGTGCTTACGAATGCATTAATCGCAATGCATGCATGCATAAAGTACATGCATTGGTCAATTTTCTCTTAATACTTGCATGTAATGATTTATTGCACCTTGAAATCTGAACATGTGATGGGGAACAACCAAATTGAGACTTATAAAATGGGAAAACTAAAATTTTGAGATAAGCCCTATAAACAGGAAAGGAGGAGTGAAAGGATAATCCTCCGTGCAGTGCATTGCACGATATATTAACTCAAGTACTAGGCACGAACAAACGGGCTCAATTCTGTGCTCATCCTGGTGTGGTAGTAGCAGTACTAGGCAATGCAGTTGACGGGTGACCTTGACGAGCGGCGACCGAGGGAATTGAACCGTGCTCGGCACGGTAGGTAACGTTGTCTAGTTACTAAAGCATCCCTCCGTTGTTCATCGGTAGTCATTATGGACCGGGGACATGAGGGGAATTTCCTAGGGCTGGAATTCTGGCCGCCAGATATTTCGACTTGAAACGCTGAGGCTCGACTGGTTGGGGTTGCCTAATGTGCGTACCACGCACGCCACTGAAGGACACGAGCCCCTTTTTTTAGGATCAACACAAGCCAAGGTCTGGCTGGTACGCCATTGGGTCCTACCATTTGAGAATACGAAAGGAACCTTTTAAATTGCCGAACGAATCTATGTGTATTACAATACCCATATTTCCTTGCAAATACTAATCTCAACGTGGTAATTGATTTATGACGAGTTGTTGAATTAGAGTGAATTTGTGATATAGTGATCTCAACATGGATTTCACATTTCATGGTATCCCTAGTAAGTTTTCCAATGCAAATTAAAATTTAAAAGATGAACAATATGAGGTGAGAAAACTTTGTATGTATCAAGCATATGACCACACACACACACACACACACACGCACGAACACAACAACAATCCAATAAGTATAGTGCATCTATTTTTCCAACCCATGCATGTATGACATGAGTTCAAAAATACTCCTTCTATTCCTAAATATTAGTCTTTTAGAGAGTTCAACAAGTGACTACATACGGAGCAAAATGAGTGAATCTAGACTCTAAAATATGTCTATATACATCCGTATGTGCTAGTCCATTTGAAGCCTCTAAAAAGACTAATATTTAGGAACGAAAAATAAAATGTAAGACATCCATGGTCCTCAGTTCAATATTTAAAATGAACATGAAACTGAAACATGAATATTAAGTCTAGTACTACAGTACATGCAAATGTTGTGTTTAGGCGGAGCTATGATTGTCGGGGTCAACCCCTCGACCTTAGATAAAATTGTGGAGCTCTGTTTAGGGTTGTTTAGATTATATTTGTCCCCACCCTCCCAACCACCGATTGGTTGTGCACCCCCACCCCTCCTCCCGGGATAATATCATGTGCCCCCATACCTTAGATGCTATATGCCCGATCTGAGTTGCTTGGAGCTTGTAGATCGAGATATAGCAGCTCACATGATGTGTCTTAATTTTTGCAGGAAACCTTGATGAGTTTGAGAATTGCACACAATTTGTACAAAAACTACTTAGATGCCCTTTGATCCCATATCCAACGACCTCGAAGCTCGTATCACCGTAGCATCTAAGATGAAGGAGGACATCATATTCTCTTGTATGTAAGAATATCATGTGCTACCAGAAATTAGATTCTTTGGTGAGACAAGCTCTTGGAGGCGTTGGATTTGTGACCCAACACCTCCTCGGTGGTTCGAATGGTTTTTGCGAAAAGCCCCAAAAGAGTTCGGCCACTGCTTACAAGCACAAAGACTGCTCAGATGCCATTGGATCTCAGATCAAACGACCTCCAAGCTCGTATCACCGTAGCATCCAAGCTGCGATAGCACCTTATGTTTTATCGCACGGGAGAGTATGAGGTGCTCCCGCACCATAGATTCTATGGTGATACGAGTTCACTGAGATCTAACGGCCCACAATAGGAGGTTTGAATGTTTTTGCAATATCACGGTGATAGAGTTTGGGAAATGCGCAGAAAGTACAAGTACTATGCATGTGCCATCTGATCACTGATCATACGACCTAGATGCTCATATCACCGTAGCGGGTAATTAAGCTATGGGGAGCACCTAATATGAGCACCGGGGAGCCGTTGGATCGAAGATGCAGCGGCACACACGAGGCCTGGATGTTTTATTTGCAAAAAAAACTTTGGAGAGTTTGGAAATTGCGCATAATTACAAAGACTACTCCCAAGCCATTGGATCTCACTTCCAACAGTGTAAAAACTCGTATCACCATAGTATCTAAGCTGCGGGGTGGATGTGATATTCTATGCCGCTGTCATTTTTGTTCGTAAACTTGCAAAATACGTGTAACTCGTGTTGTTACTTGTCTAACCGCGCAAAGTGTTTGTTCAAAAAAACCATCCTACACTGAAATATCGGAACAACACACGGGGGTCCCACTTCTCATTAATCAAATTTAGACCTAAAACTAACAAATATGAAAGACGAGATTCGAACTGGCAACCTGGACTACAAAGCGTAAGTCGATAGCCTCAAAAAACGAACAGTTGTTGGCTTTGTCCCATAACTTGATTTTATACAGTACTTGCCTTGAGTAGAGTAGAGGGACTGCCTCGTCAACACGTGCATGACCGTTGTCTCACTTACGGGTGGGTCCCAGGACTGCGATCTCAATCTCTCTTCTCTCCATCGTCTAACCTTTGCACGAGCACACACAAAGAGCGGTGCTAGCTTGCCGTGGTGTTATTACAACTAAAAAAAGCTTGGAAAATAGAAGAATCGTCTAGAACAAGAGACGTTGTGGCTGGTCGAGACGGAGCTAAACGTGCCACATTTGCATGATGAAGCTGTGTGGCTAGTGGGGTGTTTTCGACCGACTGGCTGGGTCCCGAGGTCGAACCATAGGTACTACGCTTTGATACAGATATATTTTACACGCACATTTTTCCTTCGTGCCGAGACGTGGCACACCCTACATGTGGTTTCGGGGTCCTCCGGGTGGTGCACGCATATATTCTTCCTGATGTGGGACGCCCTACCGACGCGTTTCGGGTCCTCCTCGGTCGTGGCGCGAAGCAAGTAAATGAGTCGTCAAATCACGAAAGACCACCTTTCCCTTGAGTACATCAGTGAAGCACGGTGGCTAGCTAGTTGGGCTAGTTCGACCGATTAGCTAGGCTACCGCCACATTTGTTTTTTCACCCCTTTTTTGTCTACTTGCCGATAGGTAAATTTAAACCACCGCGACGTCGCTCTGGTGTTTGGGTGCGGCAGGATTTTTTATTTTTTGATTGACGGGAGCAGGCGCGGCAGGATTTTTAATTTTTGATTGACGGGAGCAGGCGCGGTAGCAATTAGTCATGATGACTCCGCCTATAAAAACCCACTGCTCCTTGATGTGAGAAGTCGTCGAATGGTGTTTTACCATGGTGAAAACCAAAAGATTCCCTGCTCCTCGGCTGGCTCCCTCCGCCTTCCCGTAGATTGCATTTCCTTTCAGCCGTTTCGCCCCCTTTGCTTCCTCTCCCCATTGCTTCTACCTGGTGCCATGGCGGCACAGCAGATCACGGAGTCCGAGGTGAGGCGCCTGACACAGGAGCTCCATGCCAAGGATGCGGAGCTCAGGGCCAAGGACGTGGAGCTCCGTGAGCTCAAGGAGGAGAGGAGTGCCATGCTCCTCCGTTATGTGCGGGAGTTCACGGAGCTTCAAAAGCGGCAGGCGTCCACCACAAAGATGCTCGAGGCGTCGGCGGCGTTGCTGCAGAAAGCGGGAGATACGATAGGCCGTCAGGGGAGCCGGCTGGAGCGTGAGCGGACCGATCGTGACGAGGTCCAGGATCGCCTCAGCCACTTGGTGAACCAAGTGGCCACACACGTGTTGTGGCTGCGCTATGCCTACCGTCGTGCTAGCGCGACGATACCGGCCGTCGGGCTAAACCCGTTCGACCACCCAGTCGACTTCAACGAGCTACGGCTTCCTGACCTGGTCTCCTTCTTCACCTATATCTCCGAGGAGCTGAGTCGTCTCCGCGCGATGGTGGGGGCTGAGCTGGACAAGGAGGGGTTGCATGCTGCCGTCGTCGTTCTTTGGGCGAATCCTTCGAGGCTCCGTCACGGAATCCATTACGTGCCATTGGGCGCCCGTCTTTGTGAGCTTGCTCCCGTCGGCGGGAGGCGGGCTACGTGGGCGGTTGCACCCTGCATCACCGACGTCGTGCGCCTCGAGAAGCAGAGGGACCCCGGTGGTGTTTAGGCGCCCTCTGCATGGGCATGTCCATGTCTCGGCGCAACATGACCGTTGGATCAAACTCAGACGGTGCAGATTAGTCACTGTAGCACAAAGCGTGTGGGTGTGTTTGGTTGCATTCTCATCTCAATATAGTTGTTTCCTCTTCGTGTATTTTTGTCAACCTACTAGTGTGGACTCATGCACCCTTCATGCACTCTGCCAAACACCCAAAAGTGGGTCGAGAAGGGAACTTTTGCTCCCATCCCGTGCACCCTTCATACACCCTGTCTAACACTATAGGATGTGCTTCATATGGTTCAAGTTTCGTGGAGTACTATAGCACGGTACTCTCCGTGCGTTGTGGACCTAGTTCTGTTAACATTGATCTCACCGTTCATTCTTGTCAGTGTTCTGGGAACGGGGGTCCCCAGACTTGCCTGCCTGCGGCCTGCGGCATGGCTCAAGTGGGGGCCCAGCGCAGCCCAACTTCATCAGCTCAAGCTCAATACCCTCGCGAGGGGCCAAGCCTCGCGGGGCGGATGACAGGAACCTTTCTCAGGAGCAGCCTCGTCAGGCAGGCTCGCGAGGAGGCGGAGAGATCAAGGCAGGGTACCTCACGAGGGTGCCCCGTGATGCAAGCCATGACGATCGAGACCAGGCGGGCGCCAGCCTGCCCAGTGTCCTCGTTTCCCCTTTGGTGCAAAGGAGGCAAGAACAGGCCAAGGCATCAGGCAAAGGTTGCTGCTTCGGTGCAACAAGAACAAGACCAGTAGAGCGGCAGGAAGGAGGTCATCATGGAGCCCAGGACGGCGTTACCGTCAGAGCCTTTGGCAGCCGAAGACCAACTTTAGTCAGGATAAGTGTACTAGATGTTCCCCTTCAAAATGGCCAATTGTTGGCGCCCTTCCCGCTCATTATTTGGGAAGAGGTCCAGGGCCTCCCTCTATAAATAGGACTAGCCACCACAGAGGTAGGAAGAGAGATCGATCAATGAGACACAGGTCGAACCTACCAGAGAGATAGAGAGAGGCGACTGAACTCATCCAAGCAAGTCATCGCACCAGCTCAAGAACAGCCCCTCGCGAGGCTGTTCTTCCTTTGTACTGTTCACCAGCCCCTGAGGCAATCCACCACACCACAAACTAGAGTAGGGTATTACACCACAATGGTGGCCCGAACTAGTATAAACCTCGTGTCTCTTGTGTTGTTCATCGTTCCTAGTTTGATCCCTCGCAATCCATTCACGCGTGAGCTGGTAGGGGAAGCTGGTAGGGGAAAGATCTCCGCGCGCACCCCAGTGTTCGAACCTCAAGGGTCTGCCGGAACCCGAAATCCGATATTTGGCGCGCCAGGTAGGGGTGCGCCGGAATCCTTCCTCCGCCGCCTCGTGTTTCGTCGCCTTGTCGTTCGATGTTAAGCGACCCGACAGCCGACACCGACCGCTGGGCGGCGTGGCCCACCCACGCCATGCCGCCAGCCCAGGGTGACCTCAACCTTGCACCTCAGGCAGCCCGCGCTCCGCAAAGCGGCTGCGAAGGCGAAGCGGCGGCGGAACACCGCTTGCCCTCATGCCGCGGCGAGTGCGGTCGTGACGAGCCTCAAGCCATGCCGCGGCCACGGTGCCACACACCCGACGAGAGCAGGCGAACTCCAGGGCCGCGCTCACGGTGGCCCGAGAGCTGTTATGGTGCCGGCTTCTAGATGGCGGCTGCGACGTGCTGTTGGAGCGGGTGGCCGAGCTCTTGGACGCCGCCGCCTCGGGGGCACCTCCATTCTGCGTCCGGCTGCCACCTCTGGCCCAGAGCATGCCGTATGGCGGCCCCTTGCGCGCCCATGCAACCTCAAGTGGGCTCCAGGGCCTACTCGACGCCATCCTGGCCAGCAACACCAGGCGGCAAGCCACACGGATCTTGTCTCCGGCCGGCGAAGGAGCGCACGCCGTGACCTTTGGCCTCGGCGGACCACCGCGCCACCACCCTCAAGACAACGCTCCGGGCCGGACCGCGTGGCATGTGGGGCACTACAGTGAGACCTACGGGGCAGCGTCCCCAGAAGCATATGTGCCCTGCATGATGGATCAAGAAAGCGCACGGGAAGAAGACCATGGCTCGTTCCTTGGACCAAGCTGGGGCGAGGAGACACCACAAGCTGAGATCTTTCAGGAACCCCAAGAGGGCCTCGACGACCGTGTCGGCGGCAGCAACTATCTGGTACCATTAATTCCTCAGGAGCAAGCTTATGCTAACCATGTGCTGCGGAGAGTGCAGTGCCGTCGCGACGGTGGCTGCCCGACTGCATCCTCTTACCCCTCGGGAGGAGGGCATCGAGGCTGCGGGAGAGGGGCCGAGATCCGGGTTCGTCCCACGGCGCTTGGCGCAAGATGTTCTCGGGGAGGTAGGCCCTCTGCCGGGGAGGTGCCTCGGGCCTGCCCCCTCAGCAGAGGACCCGTGGTCGCTGGGGAACACCGGGCGACTGGCCTACTCTAATCGGGCGTCGTCCCTTGGTCTCCGGCCGCCCTCGGTGGCGGTAGAGTGTGGCGCAAGCGGGGCCCTCATCTGGCGATATGAAGCAAGGCGGTACACTGTGAAGAAGACCCGGTGCACGAGAAGATCGCCGCCCGTGACACTCTCACGTAATAATGAGTGGGGCTGTACACGCCCGAAGTCTCGAGGCGCCCGGCCTCGGGCCACAGGGCTCCCTCCCACGCCAGTGGCAGCACTTAGCTCATGTTTGGTGAGAAGACGTCGAAGACTAGACTAGGTGCCGGACGCAGCCTTTTGCTTTTTTGCCTTTTCCTTTGTTGACGAGTTTCTTCAATTTGAGTTTAAGTTGGATTTGAGTTCAGGTCTTGTGTGCGTTTGGGGAAGGGGTGTTTAGTCTCATTCGAGCAATCTCTCGTGTTCTGATTTCGGCTTTGCGTCCAAAGCTAGCATCAGCTGCCTCCCCTCGCGAGCCCCTCACGAGCCAGGCCGGGCCAGCCGCGTCCACAGCTCGGACGGCCGTCGCCACGCCCTCTCCGGAGGTTCTTATCGCAGGAACAATGGGTTCACCCAGAAGACACATATGGCGCTATGGCCCCCCACAGCCCCGCTCGGGGCTCACCAGGGTCAAAAGGTAAACGAGCCAGCTGACCCACCACCGGGCCAGCCGTAAAGCTCACACGCTGTGTTAAGATTACCAGGGCATTTACCACAAACCTTTACATGAGGGGCTTCCCCTCCCAAAATGCTCTCACAGTCTTTAGGGCCAAGCCCGAACCTCTTTTGTACAGGGTAAACAACGGTGACAAACAATCAGTCGGACATGTTGATTGCTGCGCCTTCTGGGTCACCTCCGGAGGCGTCGCTGACATCATCGCCGTCACCAACACCCCCGCCAGCGCCAAGACCGTCCACCACGCCGCCTCCGTCGGCGGCCATGATCATGTCGTCATCATCAGGTGTGAAGGCCCTGACAAAGTCGTCCACATGACCATCCACCCACTGCGCCAGGTCGCCCCGGACGGCTATGGGCACCGGTGCGATGGCGGCATCGAAGTCGAAGTGGGGATCCCTGTCCCACAGATAACTGAAGACACGGGACAAAGCACGCTCAAGCAAGGCTCGGCTCCTCTCCTCAATGAGCCAGCGAGACCTCTCGGCGCGGTTTTCCAGGAGCGTCACCACGTCGGCAAAATACTGGAGGTTGCCGGCATAGTTGGTCTCGTGCGGCTCCTCAGCAGCGGCCTCGCAAATGTTGCCAAGGGCCGTGTTTGCCCGTTCCCTGAGCGTACGAATCATGGGGGCATGCTCGTGCTCCAAAACCCACCTCCGGTGGATCTATTCCTCGTTCTGCCGTGCGGTGGCCTCGGCGCCATCAACCCTCTGCCGGAGAAGAAGCAGTTCAGCGCGGGAGGAGGTCAGTTCCTCCTGCGCTGCGTGAAGGGCGGGTGCGGAGGCGTCCGCACCCCGCGTCACTTCATCTAGATTGGCCTTGAGGGCCACGGTCCTGCCCTCAGCTTCGGCCCTGACCAACTCCAACTTCATCTCATCTTGGCGCTTTCGAGGCTGGCGAGCGAGCTTCAGCCTGGCGGTCGACCTCTTCTTGGGCTTGGCTTCACGCATGGCAACATTATCCTCCGCCCGAGCCACCAGGCGCTTCCTCGTCTCCAACCGCTCAAGGTCGAGGTTGCGCTCGGCGGCCTCCAGCAAAAGCGCTTCCTCGCGCCACGGAGCTCACTTTGGTCGAAGGAAGCCTCCTTCAGCGATGCAAGTGCAGCCTGGCGCAACTCCACCTGCTACTCTAGAGAGTTGCTCCAGGCTTGGAGCTCCCACGCACGCTCCTCCGCGTCCCTGCGCCGCTGATCTGTTTCCAGGGCCTCCTCGACGGCTGGAGAGCAAGCTTCTCGCGAGGCCGCCAGTGACGCCTCAGCCTTCCCATTGTCAAGGTCACGCTGGTGACGCGCGAGGGCAATGACAACCTTCAGCTTGCGCCTCTCCTCAGCAAGGCGCAAACCTTCGGCCTCGAGACGCGCATCCTCGCCGGCAAGCTCCGCCCCGAGCCGGTTCACCACGTCCGTCGCCCCACGGAGAAGTTCTTGACGGCGGGCGCGGCGTTCATAAGCATGCTCGAAAGCACGTCTTACGCATCCCCTCTGCTGCTGGTGTATGCGGAGAATCCAGAGGCGGCACGCCTCCTCCCGCAGGGCAGGGGCTGGCGCCCCAACAGTCGCCGGACGGGCCTCGCCAGGGGCAGGGCCTGACGCCGGTCCGTCCCCAGAAGAAGAGCTCATGATCGACCTCAACCAATCACCATCCACGACCAAGGAAGGGGCACGGGGCAAGCAGGCTGTGCCCCGGGAGAACTCGTGAAGAGAAGATAGCAGGCGCACAGGCTCGGGACGCTCGGCTGAACGGGTCACCTCTCCGACCGGCTGAGTGATGAGGGCGCTGCTTGAGCCCGACGCACCAAGGACCGACAACGAGGGTGAAGCTTGAGGAGATGGCTCCTTGGCCGTCTCCGTGAATTTGGCAGAAAGGGCCCTGAAAGGTCATAGTCAGCTGCGAGAACCGAGAAGTAGAGGAGCAGAGAGAAAAGAGGACTTACTCGTCCGTGGTGAAGTACTTCCTGCACTTCAGTAAGGGGCAAGGGCGATCGTCACCGCCCGAGGCCTCCTTCCTCTTGCGGAGGGCCACGAAGTCTACGCGGAACCGGCCTAAGTGCTCGGCGCAGGGGTCGGTTTGTGGCATGGAGGAGGCGGCAAGATGATCAGCGCCAATGGGACCAGCCTGGGGGACGCCCCCAGGCGCCGCCTCATGAGGGACGACCGGGGCCTCGGGAGCCCCAGCCTCGGGAGCCGGAGGCCGCAACTCCCCACCTGTCGCTATCCCGGAACAAGCTCTGGGAGAGGCTGCCCTCGGGGCTCCGCGCGGCGTCACCACCTCAACATCGCCCTCTTCAACTCCTGACGGTTCACGTCTCCCTGCTTCATCACCTGAGACAGAGCCACTTTGGGCGACCGGAAGAGCTACCATGGCAACTGGGTTCTTGCGAGGTCCCCTGAGGCCAGCCGGGCACAGCCCCCACTCGTCAAAGCTGGGCATCTGCTTCACGAAATCGGCCCTGCCAGAACAGAGATACAAGAGGGCACCGTCACGTCGAAGGCTGCCTGGGGAAGGGTCGCCAACCAGGACCCTGAGCACCGTCTACAACACCTCAGGCGCCAGGTCCCCCTCCTGAAGTCGCATGTGGTCTTTGTGCCCCGCAAAGTCCCACATCCGATGAGAGTGGCGCTGGAGAGGAGAAATGCGGCACTGGAGGAACTCCTTCACCACCTTGGGCGCCGTCACGTTGAGCGCCCTCAAGCTCTCGAAGCGGCGCCAGACGAATGCAAGCCGGGCATCCGCGAGCATCTCCTGACTCCAGCCTGAGTTGGGAATAGCAGGCAAGGTAGGATGCGAGAGCAGGGGGCTGGGCACCCCAACATCCACATACAACCACCGCTCTCTGAACTTGGCCTCAGGGGGAGGAAGTCCGAAATCGATCCCCGAAGCAGCCGTCTCTGGCACCGCAAGGAAGCTTACGCAGCCCGAGCATTGAGTAGGATCACTCAGGCGCAAAGAGAAGAAGTGACGCAACAGAGCAACGGAAGGGGGATGCCCACCATTGCCTCACAGATGAAGGCGAAGACAGACAAGAGGGTAATGGACTCGGGCCCGAGATGCATCATGTGGATCTGATAGTGGGAGAGCACCGCATTGAAGAAAGCGGAGAAGGGGGGAACCAGACCAGCCCACAGAGCATCAGCGAAGAGCCGGACCTCCGTGACAATCCTGTCGGGGGAGGCATGGGACGCAGGCCATACCGTGGTCCTGCCGCACTCATTAAAGATGGTGGCAAGAGCAGAGCGGACCTTGCCCAAGGCCTCGGGTTGAGTATGATAGATCGATCAACGGCGGGGGCCACCGCCGGAGGCGAGCGGACGAAGGCGCGGACTTCTTCACCTTTTCCTTCTTCGTGGGCGCCATGGTAGCAAGAAGGGTGAGAGTCCGAGTTGGATCAAGGGCAGAAGTTGGAACCAGAGGAAGGGGGAAGAGTCGGGAGTGCGCAGACGGCGAAAGGGGAATGGCTGTGTGCAACCCCGGGTCTGCTTAGCCGACCGTGTAATGAGGCATCATGGGGAAGTGGAGACGCCCATGACCAATCAATCGCCACGCGGCGGCCTAGGGCAAATGCTGTTGGGGCCCGCGGTGCTTCGCACTTGCCCCTTCGCTTCTCTGCTAAGCCAAGTCCGGGCGCGCCTTGGGCCCGGGGGCTACTGTCGGTGTCCTGGGAACGGGGGTCACCAGACTTGCCTGCCTGCGGCCTGCGGCGTGGCTCAAGTGGGGGCCCAGCGCAGCCCAACTTCATAAGCTCAAGCTCAATACCCTCGCGAGGGGCCAAGTCTCGCGGGGCGGACGACAGGAACCTTTCTCAGGAGCAGCCTCGTCAGGCAGGCTCGCGAGGAGGCGGAGAGATCAAGGCAGGGTACCTCACGAGGGTGCCCCGTGACGCAAGCCATGATGATCGAGACCAGGCGGGTGCCAGGCGGGCGCCCGGCCTCGCGGTCATCCTCGTTTCCCCTTTGGTGCAAAGGAGGCAAGCCTGAGCCAAGGCATCAGGCCAAGGTTGCCGCCGGTGCGACAAGACCAAGACCAGTGAGGCGGCGGGAAGGAGGTCATCGTGGAGCTCGGGGCGGCGTCACCGTCGAGCCTTTGGCAGCCGAAGACCAACTTTAGTCAGGATAAGTGTACTAGATGTTCCCTTTCAAAATGGCCAATTGTTGGCGCCCTTCCCGCTCATTATTTGGGAAGAGGTCCAGGGCCTCCCTCTATAAATAGGACTAGCCACCACAGAAGTAGGAAGAGAGATTGATCGACGAGACACAGGTCGAACCTACCAGAGAGATAGAGAGAGGCGACTGAACTCAATCAAGCAGTTCATCACACCAGCTCAAGGACAGCCCCTCGCGAGGCTGTTCTTCCTTTGTACTGTTCATCAGCCCCTGAGGCAATCCACCACACCACAAACTAGAGTAGGGTATTACACCACAATGGTGGCCCGAACTAGTATAAACCTCGTGTCTCTTGTGTTGTTCATCGTTCCTAGTTTAGATCCCTCGCAATCTATTCACGGGTGAGCTGGTAGGGGAAAGATCTCCGTGCGCACCCTAGTGTTCGAACCTCAAGGGTCTGCCGGATCCCGAAATCCGACAATTCTCGACCGGACAGTCGAAAAAGCGGTACTATGTTACATATAGGAGTAGTTGACATGCGCACAACATCATTTGTTATCGTCATATCTTACTACACTAGCAACAAGATTGTGTAATCTTGGCGTATTAACCACTTGCACATGCCTAGTAGTAGGAGCACTTTGTGTATGTTCAAGTGGCTGCTTGTGTTTCGCACTCCTCCGTCGTAAGAGTGGAAACGCTTCTTTGTAATCATTTTTCTTGAGAATGAAAAACAGTGGACACGCTCTACCGTGCGGATCCTCCTCCAATCATGCACTAAATTACTCACTTTCGCCGGCGTGTGGGACAGCCCGGCACACAGGTCCACCAGCCATGCACTAAATTACTCTGTAGTAGAGTGACGGTAGACTACCCCGATCGAACCGCCCTTGAGTAATGCCCAATGAGCCGTCAAATCACAAAACCCCCTCCTTTCCATCAGTAAGTTGGACGGATGAAGCAACCATCATTTCACTCTTCTCTCTCAGCTTCCTCTCTTGAAGAAAACCCCCACTCGCTTCGCTTCTCCCTCATCTCGTTCCTCCTTTCACTCTTCTCTCTTAGCTTCCTCTCTTGGATGG
The DNA here is from genome assembly GCA_021605145.1 of Aegilops bicornis. Taxonomy (NCBI): domain Eukaryota; kingdom Viridiplantae; phylum Streptophyta; class Magnoliopsida; order Poales; family Poaceae; genus Aegilops; species Aegilops bicornis. Next base: position 252,208,131 of record CM038671.1, read on the forward strand.
ACACCGGAGCACCGGCCCGGCGTGATGTCTATGGCTCTGGCCAAAACCGTCGAGGCTCATGGTGCGAAGAAGCGCAAGCACCCCGCCGAGACTCTGCATACAAGCTCAAAGCCATCGCCATACTGTCCAAGCCCCCTCTCCGGGATCCCTCATTAAGCAAGTCGGGTAATGTCTCTTGTTGACGATCTTTTCTCGATCTTGATCGTGTTTTTCATCTACCACACAGTACTAGTACTGGTAGTACAACTTTCTGGGTGATCTTGCATGTGATTTTAGTGTGCCAAATGACGGTTCTAAATTCCTCTTTTGACCAAAACATGCGAGAGGTTGACACTGATTTCCTATAGATTACTTTCAACTACTCCCTCTGCCCCAAATTTCTCGTCTTAGATTTGTCTAGATATGGATGTATCTAATACTAAAATGTGACTTGATACATCCGTATGACTTGATACATCCGTATCTAGACAAATCTAAGACAAGAATTTTGGGACGGAGGGAGTACTTTATGAACATCAATGCTACCTTTTAAGAGGGTATATTTGCCTTAGTAACTTGTGTTAAGGATATTGCATGTAATCCCTCTGCTCTCATGCCTTTGAAGACATGTTCTAGTGTCTTTGTTCACTCATTTCTGTGCGTATATGTAGTAATATATGGAGTATAATATGGAAAATCATCTTATATTTCTGAACGGAGGTAGTAATGAAATATGGTTTCTGTTTGAATTAGAACCAGGTCCGCGGTGGAGATGAAGTTCTCAAAGTCATGCCGTGTGAACTGGAAGACCTGATGATGAGTTCTACTACTGAACTATCTAGCTGCTGTGTCCTAGTCGCCACGTGTCCTAAACTAGTGTTTTCCTGTAGCATTGTTGTCAGGCGTGTTCTCGAGGCTGTACTTGACCACAATAATTTCCTGGCTGTGCCTTCGATTACGAAGGGTGTGGTTCTTGTAAAGCTTCCCAACAAATCTGATGCGACCTGTCTTCATCATCATGTTTATGAGTGGAAAGACCACTCTGTTAGGTTCTCCAAGGTTGACAAGATGGTGATGGTGCATGTAGACATCTCGCACGAAGTCCATGGCCTAATCGATTATGCGGGGTTCATCCGTAGGTCGGTGGCAAGAAATAGTCTGCAGAGTTTAGTTAGTGCAACTTTGCTTATGCGTAGTAAGTACTATTGTTCAAGATTACTTGATTTTTGTTTGTGAACCATGTATTGTTTATTAATCTTGCCGCTTTTGGTGTGTGGTCAGTCCTGAGAACGGTCTATGTTAATGTATGTCCACTCAATTCAGTCTGTACATTTTGAAGTATCCAGATCATATTTTTTGTGAGGACGGTTTATCAACTATGGTTACACTCCAATATCTCTATGCATTGCAGGGTTTATCGCACCCACCAGGATTTCCAGTCCCATGGATGTTCGGTCCATACGATTTGCCACGACCTTTGGACTGTCCTGCTTGTGGGAGTAGGCAGGGCCCCTGCATGCCACGCGTAGTTGGACGATCAATCTTCTGTTTAGTACTTCAACATAATGATTTCCTGGTAAGGATTCACTTGTATCACATCAAGTAAATCTTATTGATTTACTACCTAAATCTTATTGATTTAATGTCATGTTTTCTTTCTTTTCCTGCAATTTTACGATGCGGGTTTTGCCATGTGACATTCATCACAGAATAAACCGTTTGGTTTGCTCTACGATGGCTATTTTTGCAGGTTTCACTTCTTATGTCGTGTCAGTAATGAAGGCACTCTCCATCACTTGTATTACTGGAAAAAATTGGATCGGTCTGTTATGCGAGTACAAGCTGAATCCCTATGATGAACTACAGTTTGGTTTAACAAAAGCGCATACAATTAGTCCTTATCGCGTTTAAAAAATTAAGAAAAAACTGGATCACGATCCACGGATCCTAGTCAAGTTAGAAAGCTGATCGTAGCGCAGGCAGACCACGATCACCGCTGTTTCGCCTGACAGATCGAGCACCGGCGGTTGCTCTAGCACCGATAAGCGGCAACAGCTCGCCGATCGGTGAAGATTGGGCACCGACCAGCGTCGGATCAGTCTGATCTACCGGAGGATCGGGCATCGACACGGCACCAGCTCTACAAGGAGCACCATCTCCGGCAGACAAGAACGGCTTGGCACTGCACCAACACTTGCACTTGCATTTGGTCCGACCCATGCGGTTGCACCGCAACAGATCGGGCAGCGATTCGCACTTCATATACCAAAGTCCTTACAAAAACCGACATGTCCACCTTCTTGGTAAGCATTGGCCGCCCAAGTGCTTAGTTCTTTTTTCTTTCCATGTTGTTTCACATGATTCACTGTGTTGATCTAACTCTTTGGGTATGTCTTCTTGTTTGCAAACAGAGAATTCCTAGAGCAACGATGGAGTCGTTCAACTATCCGGGCGACCGCGGCCAAGTTTCTCTTACCATGTGCAGCCTTGTGTGAATGAACCTGCTCAATATACCGTAAGTACAAAGGATGGTCGCATGATGATTGATGCTAAAGGATGGTCAAGGTTCAAATCTAAATCATATCTTGCGGTAGGGGATGATGTCAAAATCGAACTTTCTCGGCAAGGAGAGCTGGTCCAAATCAACTTTGAAATTCTTCAGTAGCAGCACGCAACTGCCGAACTGATCTATCCTCCGAGAGATTTTGATGTAATAATCTGGCATGGTGAAACAAGTGTCATGTGTGTATAAGTAGTATGACAGTATTATTTATCACATGGAATATCGTTGATAGAATTGCAACTCTGATTGCTGGTTAGGAACTGTCGTTCGATTTCATTCCAACAGCTGCCGTGCTTTATTCAATTTTGTGTATTCGCCTTGCGACAACATCTAAAACCAGCGCAGTACCGATCGCTTGCAATATGAAAAGCGCTAAGGTAGAACACATGGCCCCTCAAACATGCAGGGTCGGCCTGCAGCCCAAAGTCCAGAACCGTGAGCCTATCTGAGTATTATATTCTCAGCTGAACCCCCATAAAAAAAAGCTGAACCCCCATAATGCCCGTGCGTTGCAGAGGGAGTATATTTCTCGGCAAGGTGAGATTGTGATATAAAAGATTTGTATATTTCTTTACAGAGGGTGTATCTCTTTGTCAAAAAATATATTTATGTGTAACTAATTACTCATGTCTTTCTACTTCCTTTCGCTGATATGTGGGGCAACCGGCAACGGGGTCCACGTGCCATATGCACAAATTAGAGCGCACAACTTCACGGTAGACACACCGGTCCTAAGCGCCCTTGATAATGCCCAATGAGCCGTCAAATCACAACCCCCCTTTCCGGCTTTAGCGATAAGTCGGCCAGACGAAGCGACAATATTTCACTTTGGGCCCGAATCCCTTCTCCCTCGTCTGCTTGTTCAGAAAACCCCGCTCGGCGATTGCATAGGGTTTTCTCATGGAGAACTGTGTGCAATTCTTCATCCATCCCCGATAAATCCAAGTCCCTTGGTTGCAGGTAATCCTAGGATGGCAGCCGCTGCTGTTGATGCATTTTTCTTCGTACTGAATCTAGTGTGTTTCAGTTGCAGTGCCCAAAGTGCGAGTACCCTACAGATTTCTGTGCCCTCAGCGAGACGCCACACTTGTTCCTTCTCATCCTACCACAACATTTTGAAACACGCACAATATGTTCCTAGAATCCTCTTCTCTATCCGGGAGGGTGGGGTTTTTTTGAACATGCTGTGTTGTCATATTATTTTTCCTGCAGTGTATTATTTGCTCTGCCAGAACACATGTACTCAAGATGCTCGGCCTTGCCATAACTGAATACACTAGTTTAATGGTCACAGCGAAGACAAGCCATGGATATTACTTCGAGTTGGGTTCATGAACCAAGAAGATCGCTGCTTTTTATGGCAGAACTTGGATAAACTTTCTCAAGTGTTCTGGTGAAAGTTGGCGCACGAATGTTTATGGAAATAGCAGAACCTGCTCTCATCTTGATCACGATCTTCCACCCGGCGTCGTTCCAATTGTTCATCCATGTTAGTTTTGTATCTGGTTCTTGCTTGTTGCCTCGATTACTTCTTAATCCACCTATTACATCTAACTAATCACAATTTAACTTTAGAAGTAGCAACAAATCTCTCACGAAGATGCTACCTCTAACTAATATTTTCTTATAATTGGTGGCACGTGTAGGTTTTTTCAGAGTTAAGCAGTCTGGTCGTTTGTTACTCTGTAATAACTCGGCTGTTACTAATGGCACTGAAGTTGTATGGTTCGTCATCCACAACTTGCTTAACTTTATTGAACGTCTTCACGTCCTTGTGGGGCGTTTCAATGGTGGAAGGCCACGTGGGATATGTGTGCCCTTCTGCACTCGTTGAACAGGTCCAAGCGTGTCGAGAAACTTATGGTACGAGTTGTTTTCTGTTATATATGTTGTTCATAAACTATTGCTTATACACAGTTTTACAGCTGTGATCTTCTTGAAACAGGAACTGCAGAGTTCTATTGTTCCTATACAGATGCCTGACCATGGTCGGGTCAGACTTGCGCTCGGTCACAACATTATGTTTATGCCGACCTACTCAATTCCCCTTGGAGGTGAAAAGATACTTATTCATGGGTGGTCTCAAATAATGAAGGCCCGTCCATCTTGGAAAATAGGACATAAGATTATGTTCATGCTTTTCCATGGCTCTAAAGCGAATATCCTGTTTATGACCACGTTGCAAGCTGAAGCCGCTTTCAGAAGGTTGTGGATGCGCGGGGTGGCGCCTGGGCCTTGGCGGCCTCACCCTTGGTTAACTGTAGGCAGAGTAGCATTGTTCGAGGCGTGCTTTGTACGGTTGAACCTGTATAAGTACTTATACTGCTTTCAGCTTTGGTTGTTAAGTGCCCCTGCTAGTTTCAATTAAGGTTGTTAAGAACTCCTGCTGCTTTTACGATGTCGTGTTTCTTGATCCTGTCTTCCTCCGGCCGCCAAAAAAACCAAACCAGCGGCAGGCCGCTGCTTCCGCCTCCACGGCTGGCTGCGCCTCGGTGCACGATCGCTGCCCCACCATCTCCTAAATCGTTAACGCCCGGCGTCCTCTGCGGCGCTTTGGTGCGCTTCGCCAGGCGCCGCCCTCTCAGCGTTGTCAACATTGTCAACAAACAACAGGAATCGGCGGAAATGCGTGGAGAGGATGATAGTAGGGGCCCTGCGTCGGCGTATGGAAAAATAAAATGCTTCCTCCTAGTGTTTTCCGACATACGGGACCCACGACATTGTGAGCGTATATAGTCAATAGACAAGAGAACAACACAAGATCGGTGACACCTAGGGCGTAGCTACTCGAGCAGTATTTTTTTGTTTGGTATTGTTGAGAAGGAGCAGGGTTTGAGCGGGCTATGGCCCGTCTAGCCCGAGCTTATATTTTATGTTCACCATGTGACCAGCCCAGCTATTTTTCTTTGTGAAAATGAGCCCGATTTATTTTTACGAAGAATACCCAATCCAGGCCTACTTATTTTCTCATACGATGGGCTGCAACTCTTTCAAGGCGCTGCAAATCTTGAAAGTAATATGAAATGGGTTGTAAATATAAAAACAGATGACAAATTGGAAATTACTTTATAATTTCTGATTTTTTCCACATTTTCAGATTCCTATTTCACTGGTCTTTAACCTAATTAAAATATATATTCAACGTACTTTAAATCTGGCTCGGCATTTCGTTATTAAAAATATTTTGTAACCCACTTAAATATGCGAAAATTGCCCTGGCCAACCAAAAAACACGACTGCAATAAATTGCATAAGAAGTTGCCATGAGCTATATATAGATTATTAAAAAAGAGAGTGGTGCGACTTGTGGGCCTGTTTAGTTGACGCGTATGCAAGATTTTTTTAGTTATTATATATACTACGTCAACAAACGATTCTAGCAGACGTAACCGTTGGAAGTTAATCCAACTGCCGTCGTGTTTCTTCAATCTCTAATCTTCTTGCTCCAGCCGCCAAAGCAGCGCCGGCGGGACCGCCTGCTCCCGCCTCCCTTGGCTTGTCTTTGCCATGTGAGCCTCAACACCCCCTACTACTCCCACCGCTGGCCAGGGCATCCCTCTACTCACCCACACCCCCTGTTCTTCTGCGGCGACGGCAGCCTCACACTGCAGCCGAACCGGTGAACCCTCGTACTCTTCTCCGTGCAGGCTTCCACTGCCGCATCTTCCCCGGCTCCGCTTCGTCCCCTTCCTAGGCCTCGCCATCGTCCAGCGCCGTGGTGCTCTCGGTGCGGCGTGGTCAATGTGGTCAATGACCGACTTCCATCAGAAGAAATCTTGACGTGGAGAGGCGGCGGTGGGTCCACGGCAGCCGCAAGGAAGTGCCTCCTTATTACGCGGAAAATAATTATTCCTCCACTGACAATTTGGGACCCAATGGACGGGCCACCAGTATTTCCGCAACGTTTCCCCGACTGCTGGGACCCACAGGTCGGGCCACCGTATTTCGTGAAAAAAACGTTCCCCCCGCTGTCAGCTTAGACCCACCGGAAGTGCCTCCTTATTACGCACAAAAAAATGAATATCCCCTGCTAGCTAGGACCAACCTTGGTGGGAGGCTAACTTGTGGGCCTACTAAGTTGACTGGGACAGAGGCCTTTGTCAACTTTAGTCAATATATGAACGATTCTAGCTCCAACGAACGTACGATGTCCATCCAACGGCCGTAGTGCTTCTTCAACCTCTAGTCTTCTTGCTCCAGCCGCCCAAAGCAGCGCTGGTCGTGCCGCCTGCTCCTGCCGCCCGTGGCGGCTGTGATGCTGTGAGGCCTCACCGCCCCCTACTACTCCCACCGCTGGCCAGGCCATCCCTCTACGCACCCACACCCCCTGTTATTTTGCGGCGACGGCAGCCTCGCACCTTAGCCGAACGAGTGAACCCTCATACTCCTCTGCGTGTGGGCATCCACTGCCGCGTCTTCCCCGGCTCCGCGTCGTCCCCTTCCAAGGCCTCGCCGTCATCCACCGCCCTGGTGCTCTTGGCGTGCCGTGGTCAAGGTGGTCAAGGAATGGCTTCCATCAGACGTGGATCAGACGTGGAGAGGCCGATTTGGGTCCATGGCCGCATGACAAGGAAGAGCCTCCTTATTACGCGCAAAATAATTATTCCTCCACCTGATAGCAGGGACCCACCGGAAGGGCCACCGTATTTCACGAAAAAAAACGTTTCCCCTGTCTGCTGGGACCCACTAGCTACATCTTCGCACGCAAGGAAGTGCGTCCGAAAAAAACGATTCGCCCCCTGATTGCTGGGACCCACCAGCTACATCTTCGCATGCAAGGAAGTGCGTCCGGGCACAAAAATCAAACGATTCGCCCCACGACTCTGGGACCCACCGGCTACATCTTCGCGAGCAAGGAAGTGCACGGCGGTCGGGACCCACCTGGTGAAGCGTGCGTGGCGTTGTCATTCTGGTCGTGAGCGTTATGCGTACATGCGGTCGTTGTAGAGCGGCGCCGCGTGTCGTAGTAGAGGCGCGAGCGATGTCGTAGTAAAGCGGCGCGACGTAGCATGTACACGTACGTACATCGGCCAAGGTGCAAGAAAGAAAATACGGCCACGTATGTGTACATACGGGCGGGGTCTCGAACGCCTACTCGCGCATACGTACAGCGAGGGCTCGTGTACATGGCTGGGTCAGAACGGAGAAATAGCGTCGTCGTCGTGTTCACGGGGAGCCAAACCGGCTAGGTCGGAACGGAATGCATGGTCGTGTTCATCGGGAGGCTTGGGCCGGGCAGGCGATGGAAGCGAGGCTGGCGTGGCGCTGGCGGAGAAGCGGCCTTGTCTTGGCCCGACCACATTCAAACGGGATCCTGTTCGCCGGGAGGGTCTAGCGTACCACAAAAGCGGAGAAGCGGACCTCCTACGGTCGAAGCAGGGGTCCTGTTGATCGGGAGGGTGTGGCGTGCCGCCAAAGCGGAGGAAGCGGACCTCCCTACGGTCGAAGCAGGGGTCTGTTGATCGGGAGGGTGTGGCGTGCCGCAAAAGCGGGCCAGCGGACTTGTGTTGGAGCGTCACGGTCGGCAGGGTCCTGTTCGCCGGGAGGGTGTGGCGTACCGCAAAAGCAGGACTCCACGGGATCTGTTCATCTCCACCATCGACCTCCTCCAGCCTCCACGGGCTACCGTCGACCTCCTCCAGCCTCCACGGGCTCCTGTTCATCCAGCCTCCACCGCACGCTACTCCACCGGCTACTATTTAACCACCCCTCCACGGGCACCCCTCCATCGTCTACTGTTCATCCAGCCCTCCACACCACGGGGTCCTGTTCAACTACCCCTCCACGGCCACCCCTCCATCGTTTACTGTTCATCCAGCCCTCCACACCACGGGTTCCTGTTCATCCAGAGGCAACGCCACCGCTCACTATTCATCCAAACCCCCTCGCAACGCTCATTGTTCATCCGATCGATCGGCTTGATTAGCGGCGGCGAAGGAATCGCTTCGCCGGGTTGATTAACGACCATCGATTGATCGCTCGAGTTCGATGCAGCGTAACTGCGGTCTGTCGCTCGGGTTCGATTAGAGCCCAACGCCTCGCTTCGGGTTCGATTAGAGCCCACGCCTACACCTGCAGCAGCGTCGTCACGGAAACAGCAGCGCATCGCTCGACCCCGACCTCCCACCATAACCGGCAACTCCCCGAAATTTTCCTCCCCCTCGCTTCTACCACGGTTTTTTCCGTCATGGACGGCCCAAAGAATGTCATGTAGCTCCGTCTCCGGCCCGCCCAAGACGAAAAGCCCATTTTCTGTCATCATTTTTTGTCATAGAAGTAGGAGCCCACCACATCTATGATGATACCGGGTTTTGTCACAATTATCGTCATAGAAGTGTCATATGTATGACAGAAAAAAAATTCGTTCGGCCCAAAATGTCACGGGTGTGTCTTTTTTTTGTAGTGCACGAAGCTCCACCGACATACTTCTTCCTCCTATATATACCTACGTACCCCCAAACGATCAGATACGGAGCCAAAAACCGAATTCCACCGCCGCAACTTTCTGTACCCACGAGATCTCATCTTGGGGCCTGTTTCGGAGCTTCGCCGGAAGGGGAATCCACCACGGAGGGCTCCTACATCATCACCATAGCCTCTCCGATAAAATGTGAGTAGTTTACCTCAGACCTTCGGGTCCATAGTTAGTAGCTAGATGGCTTCTTCTCTCTTTTTGGATCTCAATACAATGTTCTCCCCTCTCTCGTGGAGATCTATTCGATGTAATCTTCCTTTTGCGGTGTGTTTTTTGAGATCGATGAATTCTTGGTTTATGATCAAGATTATCTATGAACAATATTTGAATCTTCTCTGAATTCTTTTATGTATGATTGGTTATCTTTGCAAGTCTCTTCGAATTATCAGTTTGGTTTGGCCTACTAGATTGGTTTTTCTTGCAATGGGAGAAGTGCTTAGCTTTGGGTTCAATCTTGCGGTGTCCTTTCCCAAAGGATGTTAGGGCAGCAAGGCACGTATTGTATTGTTGCCATCGAGGATAACAAGATGGTTTTTTTTATCATATTGCATGAATTTATCCCTCTACATCATGTCATCTTGCTTAAGGCGTTACTCTATTTTCTTGAACTTAATACTCTAGATGCATGTTGGATAGCAGTCGATGAGTGGAGTAATAGTAGTAGATGCAGGCAGGAGTCGGTCTACTTGTCTCGGACGTGATGCCTATATACATGACCATACCTAGATACTCTCAAAATTATGCTCAATTCTGTCAATTGCTCAACAGTAATTCGTTGACCCACCGTAAAATACTTATGCTCTTGAGAGAAGCCACTAGTGAAATCTATGGCCCCCAGGTCTATCTTCATCATATTAATCTTCCATCACTTTAATATTGCTTTGCTTTTTTACTTTGCTTTTATTTTACTTTGCATCTTTATCACAAAAATACCAAAAATATTATCTATCAGCTCTATCATATCTCACTCTCGTAAGTGACCGTGAAGGGATTGACAACCCCTATTCGCGTTGGTTGTGAGGACTTATTTGCTTTGTGTAGGTACGAGGGACTCACGCGTAGCCTCCTACTGGATTGATACCTTGGTTCTCAAAAACTGAGGGAAATACTTATGCTACTTTCCTGCATCATCCTTTCCTTTTCAAGTAAATCCAACGCAAGCTCAAGAGGTAGCAAGAAGAATTTATGGCGCCGTTGCCGGGGAGTCTACGCAAAAGTCAACATACCAAGTACCCATCACAATCCCTTATCTCTCGTATTACATTATTTGCCATTTGCCTCTCGTTTTCCTCTCCCCCACTTCACCTTTGCCGTTTTATTCGCCCTCTCTTTTCTGTTTGCCTTTTTCTCGCTTGCTTGTCGTTACTGAATTTGGGGAAATTATTGCCGATATGGACAATAATAATATCATGGAAAAATTTGATGCTCCTGCTGAAGAACCTCCTTCCTTGCATACAAAAAAATTCGAGTTGGTAGTGGTAATATTATTGGAAAAGGAGTTATTCAAGATTTCTTTACTTGTGTCGGTGCTTTGCCTTCTATGGGTGGTTCTATTCTTCATAAAACTAGTAGCCTTGCGGATGCTATTGCCATGCTTATAGTTGAACTTGAAAGGCAATTTATGCACATGCATCCTTGCATACAAAGAATTTTCGTAGAATTCTCTAATATTGAGCATTCTTCTGTTAAGCGTGCCGCCACTAACTTTTTGGAACATGAGTTTAGATTTATAATAAAAGAGGCCAAAGAAATCTTTGCGCATTATAGGGTAGATGCTAGTCATCCTCCCATTGAATCTATCCTTTTTAACCAAGAAGATATGATGCGTTTACAATCTTTAGACCATATTGCTTATAATGAAAATCTTAGGAAAAAGGTTCCTGCCGATGTTCTAGTTGATAAAATTTCCGAGCTTAATGATGATTTTGCTATTCAGAATAATGGACTAGGTTTTCCTCTTGAACGAAGGCTTGTAGCTTTTTTCCAAAAGAATGCTCTTAATGATGAATTGGTTGTGCAATACAAAGGGCCTAGGGAGGAATCCATACCTCCCGAGATTGATCTTGGGGACTTTTGTCCCATTAAATTTAGCCCTTTTGATTATTTTTGCTTGCCTCAAAGAAAACTTGCTGTTGAACGTAGAGAATATGAGAGAAGTTTTCATTATTTGCCATATCACTATTATGGCAATACTTAGATCTATCCTTGCTTTTATGCCTAGCTAGGGGCGTTAAACGATAGCACTTGTTGGGAGGCAACCCAATTTTATTTTTAGTTTTTTTGCTTTTGCTTCTGTTTAGGAATAAACTTTGATCTAGCCTCTGGTTAGATGTGTTTTTATGTTTCAATTAGTGTTTCTGCCAAGTTAAACCTATAGGATCTTCTTGGATGATAGTTATTTGATCTTGCTGTAATTTCCAGAAACTTTCTGTTCACGAAAACAATTGTTTAAAATCACCAGAACGTGATAAAATACTGATTCCAATTTCTGCTGATCAATACACAAATTGCCTAGGTCTTCCTATTTTGGCTGAATTTTTTGAGTTCCAGAAGTTTGCGTTAGTTACAGATTACTAAAGACTGTTCTGTTTTTGACATATTCTGTTTTTCGTGTGTTGTTTGCTTATTTTGATGAATCTATGGCTAGTAAAATAGTTTATAAACCAAGAGAAGTTGGAATACAGTAGGTTTAACACCAATATAAATAAATAATTAGTTCATTACAGTATCTTGAAGTGGTCTTTTGTTTTCTTTTGCTAACGGAGCTCACGAGATTTCTGTTGAGTTTTGTGTTGTGAAGTTTTCAAGTTTTGGGTGAAATATTTTGATGGATTATGGAACAAGGAGTGGCAAGAGACTAAGCTTGGGGATGCCCATGGCACCCCAAGATAATATAAGGACACCAAAAGTCAAAGCTTGGGGATGCCGGAAGGCATCCCTCTTTAAATCTACTTCCATCGGTAACTTTACTTGGAGCTATATTTTTATTCACCACATGATATGTGTTTTGCTTGGAGCGTCTTGTATGATTTGAGTCTTTGCTTTTTAGTTTACCACAATCATCATTGCTGTACACACCTTTTTAGAGAGCCATACATGATTTGTAATTTGTTAGAATACTCTATGTGCTTCACTTATGTCTTTTGAGCTATATAGTTTTGCTCTAGTGCTTCACTTATATCTTTTAGAGCACGGTGGTGGATTTGTTTTATAGAAACTATTGATCTCTCATGCTTCACTTAGATTATTTTGAGAGTCTTAAATAGCATGGTAATTTGCTTAAAATCTAAATATGCTTGGTATTCAAGATTTGTAAAACTTTCTTTTGAGTGCGTTGAATACTAAGAAAAGTTTGATGCTTGATAAGTGTTTTGAGATATGAAGATGGTGATATTAGAGTCATGCTAGTTGAGTAGTTGTGAATTTGAGGAATACTTGTGTTAAAGTTTATGATTCCCGTAGCATGCACGTATGGTGAACCGTTATGTGATGAAGTCGGAGCATGATTATTTATTGATTGTCTTCCTTATGAGTGGCGGTCGGGGACGAGCGACGGTCTTTTCCTACCAATCTATCCACCTAGGAGCATGTGCGTAATACTTTGCTTTGATAACTTGTAGATTTTTGCAATAAGTATATGAGTTCTTCATGACTAATGTTGAGTCCATGGATTATACGCACTTTTCTTCCTTCCACCATTGCTAGCCTCTCTAATACCGCGCACCTTTTCGCCGGTATCATACACCCACCATATACCTTCCTCAAAACAGCCACCATACCTACCTATCATGGCATTTCCATAGCCATTCCGAGATATATTGCCATGCAACTTTCCACCGTTCCGTTTATTATGACACGCTCCATCATTGTCATATTGCTAGCATGATCATGTAGATGACATTGTATTTGTGGCAAAGCCACCATTCATAATTATTTCATACATGTCACTCTTGATTCATTACATATCCCGGTATACCGCCGGAGGCATTCATATAGAGTCATATTTTTTTCTAAGTATCGAGTTGTAATTGTTAAGTTGTAAGAAAATAAAAGTGTGATGATCATCATTTTTAGAGCATTGTCCCTAGTGAGGAAAAGGATGATGGAGACTATGATTCCCCCACAAGTCAGGATGAGACTCCAGACGAAAAAAAGAAAAGAGGCCATAAAAAAAGAGAAAAGGCCCAAATAATAAAAATAATAAAAAATGAGAGAAAAAGAGAGAAGGGACAATGTTACTATCCTTTTACCACACTTGTGCTTCAAAGTAGCACCATGATCTTCATGATAGAGAGTCTCTCATTTTGTCACTTTCATATACTAGTGGGAATTTTTCATTATAGAACTTGGCTTGTATATTCTAATGATGGGCTTCCTCAAAATGCCCTAGGTCTTCGTGAGCAAGCGAGTTGGATGCACACCCACTTAGTTTCTTTTGTTGAGCTTTCATATACTTATAGCTCTAGTGCATCCGTTGCATGGCAATCCCTACTCACTCACATTGATATCTATTGATGGGCATCTCCATAGCCCGTTGATATGCCTAGTTGATGTGAGACTATCTTCTCCCTTTTGTCTTCTCCACAACCACCATTCTATTCCACATATAGTGCTATATCCATGGCTCACGCTCATGTATTGCGTGAAGATTGAAAAAGTTTGAAAATGTCAAAAGTATGAAACAATTGCTTGGCTTGTCATCGGGGTTGTGCATGATTTAAATACTTTGTGTGGTGAAGATAGAGCATAGCTAGACTATATGATTTTGTAGGGATAACTTTCTTTGGCCATGTTATTTTGAGAAGACATGATTGCTTTGTTAGTATGCTTGAAGTATTATTTTTTTATGTCAATATGAACTTTTGTCTTGAATCTTTCGGATCTGAATATTCATACCACAATTAAGAAGAATTACATTGAAATTATGCCAAGTAGCACTCTGCATCAAAAATTCTGTTTTTATCATTTACCTACTCGAGGACGAGCAGGAATTAAGCTTGGGGATGCCTAATACGTCTCCAACATATCTATAATTTTTGATTGCTCCATGCTATATTATCTACTGTTTTTGACAATATTGGGCTTTATTTTCCACTTTTATATTATTTTTGGGACTAACCTATTAACCGGAGGCCCAGCCCAGAATTGCTATTTTTTGCCTATTTCAGAGTTTCGAAGAAACGGAATATCAAACGGAGTCCAAACGGAATGAAACCTTCGGGAACGTGATTTTCTCACCGAATATGACCCAAGAGACTTGGACCCTACGTCAAGAAAGAAACAAGGTGGGCACGAGGTAGGGGGGCGCGCCATCCCCCCCAGGCGCGCCCTCCACCCTCGTGGGGCCCATGAAGCTCCACCAACGTACTTCTTCCTCCTATATATACCTACGTACCCCCAAACGATCAGATACGGAGTCAAAAACCTAACTCCACCGCCGCAACTTTCTGTACCCACGAGATCTCATCTTGGGGCCTGTTCCGGAGCTCTGCCGGAAGGGGAATCCGCCACGGAGGGCTTCCACATCATCACCATAGCCTCTCCGATGAAGTGTGAGTAGTTTACCTCAGACCTTCGGGTCCATACTTAGTAGCTAGATGGCTTCTTCTCTCTTTTTGGATATCAATACAATGTTCTCCCCCTCTCTCGTGGAGATCTATTCGATGTAATCTTCTTTTTGCGGTGTGTTTGTAGAGATCGATGAATTCTTGGTTTATGATCAAGATTATCTATGAACAATATTTGAATCTTCTCTGAATTCTTTTATGTATGATTGGTTATCTTTGCAAGTCTCTTCGAATTATCAGTTTGGTTTGGCCTACTAGATTGGTTTTTCTTGCAATGGGAGAAGTGCTTAGCTTTGGGTTCAATCTTGCGGTGTCCTTTCATGTGTGAAAGGGGGGCAACAAGGCACGTATTGTATTGTTGCCATCGAGGATAACAAGATGGTTTTTTATCATATTGCATGAATTTATCCCTCTACATCATGTCATCTTGCTTAAGGCGTTACTCTATTTTCTTGAACTTAATACTCTAGATGCATCTTTGGATAGCGGTCGATGAGTGGAGTAATAGTAGTAGATGCACGAGGGGGTCGGTCTACTTGTCTCGGACGTGATGCCTATATACATGATCATACCTAGATACTCTCATAACTATGCTCAATTCTCACAATTGCTCAACGATGAATTCGTTCACCCACCGTAAAATACTTATGCTCTTGAGAGAAGCCACTAGTGAAATCTATGGCCCCGGGTCTATCTTCATCATATTAATCTTCCATCACTTTAATATTGCTTTGCTTTTTTACTTTGCTTTTATTTTACTTTGCATCTTTATCACAAAAATACCAAAAATATTATCTATCATCTCTATCAGTTCTCACTCTCGTAAGTGACAGTGAAGGGATTGACAACCCCTATTCCTGTTGGTTGCGAGGAGTTATTTTCTTTGTGTAGGTACGAGGGACTCGCGCGTAGCCTCCTACTGGATTGATACCTTGGTTCTCAAAAACTGAGGGAAATACTTACGCTACTTTGCTGCATCATCCTTTCCTCTTTAAGGAAATCCAACACAAGCTCAAGAGGTAGCACTAACCTATTGACGTAATGCCTGGTGCCGGTTGCTGTTTTTTGCTTGTTTTTTACTTCGCAGGAAATCAATACCAAATGGAGCCAAACACAGCGAAACATTTTGGTGATTTTTTCTGGACCAGAAGACACCTGTTGGGCCAAGCAAGTACCTGAAGGGAGCTCCGAGGGGAGCACAACCCACCAGGGCGCGCCTGGGGGCGCAGGCGCGCCCAGGTGGGTTGTACCCACCTCGGTAGCCTCCCGCACCGGCTCTTTGCTCTATAAATACCCCAATATTCCAGAAACCCTAGGAGAGTCAACGAAAATCAATTCCAGCCGCCGCAAGCTCCAGAACCACCAGATCCAATCTAGACACCATCATGGAGGGGTTCATTGATACGTCTCCAACGTATCTATAATTTTTGGTTGCTCCATGCTATATTATCTACTGTTTTGGACATTATTGGGCTTTATTCTCCACTTTTATATTATTTTTGGGACTAACCTATTAACCGGAGGCCCAACCCAGAATTGCTGTTTTTGCCTATTTGAGTTTCGAAGAAAAGGAATATCAAACAGAGTCCAAACGGAATGAAACCTTCGGGAACGTGATTTTCTCACCGAACATGATCCAGGAGACTTGGACCCTAAGTCAAGGAAGCTTCGAGGAGGGCACGAGGTAGGGGGGCGCGCCCTCCACCCTCGTGGGCCCCACCTTGCTCCACCGACGTATTTCTTCCTCCTATATATACCTACGTACCCCCAAACGATCAGATACGGAGCCAAAAACCTAATTCCACCGCCGCAACCTTACGTACTCCACGAGATCCCATCTTGGGGCCTGTTCGAGGCTTCACGGGAGGGCATCCATCACGGAGGGCTTCTACATTAACACCATAGCCTCTCCAATGAAGTGTGAGTAGTTTACCTCAGACCTTCGGGTCCATAGTTTTTACCTAGATGGCTTCTTCTCTCTTTTTGGATCTCAATACAATGTTCTCCCCCTCTCTCGTGGAGATCTATTCGATTTAGTATTCTTTTTGCGGTGTGTTTGTTGAGACCGATGAATTGTGGGTCTATGAACAACATTTGGATCTTCTCTGAATTCTTTTATGTATGATTGGTTATCTTTGCAAGTCTCTTCGAATTATCAATTTGGTTTGGCCTACTAGATTGGTTTTTCTTGCAATGGGAGAAGTGCTTAGCTTTGGGTTCAATCTTGCGGTGTCCTTTCCATGTGATGAGGGGCAGCAAGGCACGTATTGTATTGTTTCCATCGAGGATAACAAGATGGGGTTTTTATCATATTGCATGAATTTATCCCTCTACATCATGTCATCTTGCTTAAGGCGTTACTCTGTTTTCTTGAACTTAATACTCTAGATGCATGCTGGATAGCGGTCGATGAGTGGAGTAATAGTAGTAGATGCAGTGTGAGTCGGTCTACTTGTCTCGGACGTGATGCCTATATACATGATCATACCTAGATATTCTCATAACTATGCTCAATTCTGTCAATTGCTTAATAGTAATTCGTTCACCCACTGTAAGATATTTATGCTCTTGAGAGAAGCCACTAGTCTATCTTCATAACTATGGCCCCCGGGTCTATCTTCATCATATTAATCTTCCAACACTTTATTTATTTCCTTTGCTTTTATTTTAGTTTGCATCTTTATCACAAAAATACAAAAAATATTATCCTATCATATCTATCAGATCTCACTCTCATAAGTGAACGTGAAGTGATTGACAACCCCTTATCACGTTGGTTGCGAGGAGTTATTTGTTTTGTGTAGGTACGAGGGACTCACGCGTAGCCTCCTACTTGATTGATACATTGGTTCTCAAAAACTGAGGGAAATACTTACGCTACTGTGCTGCATCACCTTTCCTCTTCAAGGAAATCCAACGCAATGCTCAAGAGGTAGCATTCATCATGTTCATTGGTGCCTCTCCGATGATGCGTGAGTAGTTCATTGTAGACCTATGGGTCCATAGTTAGTAGCTATATGGCTTCCTCTCTCTCTTTTGGTTCTCCATACAATGTTCTCTTGGAGATCTATTTGATGTAACTCTTTTTGCGGTGTGTTTGGTAGGATTCGATGAACTTTGAGTTTATGATCAAATCTATGTTTGTATCCATGAAAGTTATTTGAGTCTTTTGATCTCTTATATGCATGATTACTTATAGCCTCATATTTCTTCTTCGAATCTTTGGTTTAGTTAGGCCAACTAGATCGATTTTTCTTGCCATGGGAAGAGGTGCTTTGTGATGGGTTTGATCTTATGGTGCTTGATCCCAGTGACAGAAGGGGAACCGACACATATGTATCGTTGCTATTAAGGATAAAACAACGGGGTCTATTTCTACATAAATAGATCTTGTCTACATCATGTCATCGTTCTTATTGCATTACTCCGTTTCTCCATGAACTTAATACACTAGATGCATGTTGGATAGCGGTCGATGTGTGGAGTAATAGTAGTAGACGCAGGCAGGAGTCAGTCTACTAATCTTGGATGTGATGCCTATATAATGATCATTGCCTGGATATCGTCATGATTATTTGAAATTTTATCAATTTCCCAACAATAATTTGTTTACCTACTGTATGCTATTTTTCTCGAGAGAAGCCACTAGTGAAATCTACGGCCCCCTGGTCTCTTCTTTATTATATTTGCCTTCACGATCTATGTTTATTTGCCTTTATTTTCATATCTATTAAACCAAAAATACAAAAATACCTAGCTGCAATTTATTAATATTTGTTTTATCTCGCGTTCCCGCGAGATCTATTTATCCAATCTACTACAATTTTATCTATCTTTTTACCCGTGAGTGATTGACAACCCCTCTCTTACGTCGGGTTGCAAGTATTTGTTCTTTGTGTGCAGGAGCTGTTTACGTGGTGTTGCGTGGTTATCCTACTAGTTCGATAACCTTGGTCTCATCACTGAGGGAAATACCTACCATAGTTGTGCTGCATCATCCCTTCCTCTTTGGGGAAATACCAACATAGTTCAAGCCGCAATAAAAGGAATTTCCGGTGCCGTTGCCGGGGAGACATCATCAACATCTACCAGGTTCCTAATCACAAATCTCATCTCCTTGCAATTTACATTATTTACCATTTGCCTCTCATTTTCCTCTGCCCCCACTTCACAAAAACTTGTCATTTTATTCGCCCTCTTTTTCCTTCATTGTTTTTCTCGTTAGGTCTGTTTTGAGTGCAATCTTGTTGTGTAGTCACAATGACTCAAGAGAACACCAAGTTGTGTGATTTCTCCAATACCAACAACAATGATTTTATTAGCACTCTGATTGCTCCGCCCACCACTAGTGCAGAGTCTTGTGATATTGATGCCGCTTTGTTGAATCTCGTTATGAAAGATCAATTTTCCAGTACTCCTAATGAGGATGTCGTGTCCCATCTTAACACAATCGTGGAATTATGCGATATGCAAAAGAAAAAAAATATGTGGACAATGATATTGTGAAGTTGAAATTATTCTTGTTTTCTTTGCGAGATCATGCAAAAATTTGGTTTTCTTCTTTGCCTCGCAATAGTATTGATTCTTGGGATAAGTGCAAGGATGCTTTTATTACTAAGTATTTTCCGCCCGCAAAAAATATTTCTCTTAGGACACAAATCATGAATTTTAAACAACTTGAACATGAACATGTTGCACAATCTTGGGAAAGAATGAAATTGATGCTTAGAAATTGTCCTACTCATGGTTTAAATCTTTGGATGATCATACAAATTTTTACGCGGGATTGAATTTTGTTTCTAGAAATCTTTTAGATTCCACCACGGGGGGTACTTTTATGGAAATTACTTTGGGTGAAGCTACTAAATTGCTTGATAATATTATGGCAAATTATTCACAATGGCATACCGAAAGAGCTCCTACTAGTAAAAAAGTCAATTCGATAGAAGAAATAAATTCTTTCAGTGAAAAAGGTGATGCTCTTATGAAGTTCATTGCTAATAAAAATGCTCCTGTTGATTTTAATGATGTGCCTTTGTCTACTTTGATTGAGAAAAATAGTGATGCCGTAGATGTGAATTTTGTCTCACGAAACAATTTTAATAACAATGCTTACAGAGGTAATTGTAATCCTAGACCTTTTTGGGAAATTCCTCTAATAATTATGGTAGTTCCTATGGTAATCCTTCTTATAATAATAACAGGAACACCTCTGATCTGGACAATAATATTAAAGAATTTATCAATGCTCAAAAGAATTTTAATACTATAATAGAAGAAAAGTTGAGTAAGATTCATGATATGTCTAGAAGCATTTATAGAATTTCTCATGATGTAGAAAATCTCAAGATGAAATTTTTTGTCCCTAAGGTTGAAGAATCAATTAAATCTTTATATGTTTCTATGGATGAAAGTAAGAAAAGAACCGCTATGCTTAGAGCTAGAACAGAATTTTTAGAAAAAGTGTTTTCTAGTGATTGCTTTCATAAAAATGATGAAGAGCTTAAAATGATTAGTGTTTCTTCTATTGATTCTTTGTTTAGTAAAATTAATATTGATGAAATAGGGACTAAAGAAGATTCAACTTTAGTTAGAAGGCATCCTGATAATTCGGAGGGTGAAAATCTTGTTGACAAAATTGTTGAAAGTGGGTTTGAAGAGGTCAAAACTTTAACTAGTAATGTGCCCACTCTTTTGTATTACCAAGACTTCAATTATGATAATTGCTCTTTGATTGATTGTATTTCTTTGTTGTAATCCATGATAAATTCACCCCATGCTTGTGAACAAAATAAAGCTTTTACTAAACATATTGTTGATGCTATGATGAAAGCTTTGGAAGAAAAGTTGGAATTAGAGATTTCAATTCCTAGAAAATTGCATGAGGAATGGGAACCTACCATCAAACTCAAAATTAAAAATTCTGAGTGTTTTGCTTTATGTGACTTGGGTGCTAGTGTTTCTACAATTCCGAAATCTTTATGTGATGTGATTGGTCTTACCGATATTGAAGAATGTTCTTTAAATTTGCACCTAGCGGATTCTACTGTTAAAAAGCCTATGGGAAGAGTTAACGATGTTCTTATTCTTGCAAATAGGAATTATGTGCCCATAGATTTTATTGTTATTGATATTGATTGTAATCCATCTTGTCCAATTATTCTGGGTAGACTGTTTTACGTACTATTGGTGCCGTGATTGATATGAAAGAAGGCAATACTAAATTCCAATTTCCACTAAGGAAGGGTATGGAACACTTCCCTAGAACAATAATTAGGCCACCATATGAATCAACCATGAGGGCATCTTATGGATCTAGAAACAAAGATGACGACACTTAGATCCTTTGCATTATGCCTAGCTAAGGGCATAAAATGGTAGCGCTTGTTGGGAGGCAACCCAATGGATAAATTTTATTTTTGTCTTTTTCTTTCTGTTCTCGAGTGTTTACACAATTATGCTACTATTATGATTGTGTTTTTTGTGTTTTAGTTAGTGTTTGTGCCAAGTAAAGCCTTTGGGATAGCTTTGGTGATAGTTGATTTGATCTTGTTGGAAAACAGAAACTTTTGCATCCAGAAAAATAATTGTTTAGAATTACAGAAGCGATGAAAAATTCTGATTTTTTACATAAGATTGATATACAAATTGCCTCTGTTGTCCTAATTTTTCAGAATTTTTGGAGTTACGGAAGTATGAGAACAATTTGCATCTTTATAGACTGTTCTCTTTTCATTGCATCGTGTGATTATTTTGATGAATCTATGGTTTGTATTGGAGGTTATAAGCCATGGAAAGTTAGAATACAATATACATAATGCAATAACAAAGCCATTATCCAAAGAGAAGCAAGCAACTAAGCTTGGGGATGCCCCGAGTGGCATCCCCTCTTTCTTCTAACAACCATTGGTATATTACTTGGAGCTATATTTTTATTCGTCACATATCATGAGTTTTGCTTGGAGCATCTTGTATGATATGAGACTTTGCTTGTTTTGTTTCTTATTTTTAGTCATGAATCCTTGCTGGACACACCTATTTGAGAGAGCCAAAGTTATGTTATGACTTGTTAGAATTGCTCTCCATGCTTCACCTAAATCTTTATGAGCTATGGAATTGCTCTAGTGCTTCACTTATATCTTTTTGAGCATGGTGTGCTTTAGTATTTTTGAAGAAATTCTCTGATGCTTCACTTAGATTTATTTGAGAGTTAGTAATTTTTTTAAGAAATTCTCTCTTGCTTCACTTCAATTATTCCGAGAGAAGAAATTATTTATGGTCATGTTCTTCACTTAGATTTGTTTGAGCTATCAAAAGCAACATATGGAATTAGTCCCAAAGTGATAGATATTCAAGAGGGATATAATAAAAACTTTCATGAAGATCATTGGAAAAAATAAACTTGATTCCTTGGTTTTGCGATATGTTGATATAATATGTGAGTCATGTTGATGAGTAATTATGCTTTAGTAAGAATATTAGTGTTAAGGTTTGTGGTTCTGCCGTGTTTTTGTCACGGCAGATGTCCTCATGAAAGGAATTAGTCATGGAGCCATCGCGACGGGTTAGCTTAAAGGGGTTAAAGTGGACAAGGGACGCAAGAGAGTTTTATACTAGTTCGGCCCCTTACGATGAAGGTAAAATCCTACGTCTAGTTGTGATGGAATTGATGGGGTTTCGATGACCAGGGAGCGAATACGCTTTGCCTAGGTCTCGAGTTGTTGTGTGTTGTCCCTGAACCGCCGCCGGGTCGTCCCCTTATATACATGGGTTGACGCCCGTCGGTATACAGAAATCTGAGGCGGCTCATAAACGTGTCCGCTCGGTCTCCGCTCTTTCTACCTTACAATGCAAGTTACATATCAATGCCGGTTTATATCTACAGGGCCTTAAACGGTTCTCGCCTCGGCCTTTATACTGGCGTCACCATCTGTCTTCATGGGCTTCAAGTATAATGAATTATCGATGGAGTTAACCCGCCTCTCTGGCGGTTTACGCCTAGTGGTAATATCCCCAACATTAGGCCCCAGACTGATTTGAACGGGTTCATGTCAGTCCTCAATATTCAAGAAAACTTCATCTTCAACATCTTGACATAATTTTGTAAACTACCGTGACATCATCTTCGCGAACCGTGGTAAACCGCCGTGACCTCATCTGCTATTAAAAACTATGTATAACCCATCTTCATTAATGGGCCTCCGACAATCGAGGCGACACCTCCGCCTTATTTCCAAATTTCTGGCTCCTCGATTTTCGCGCCTGGCACTTATCCCTTGCCTTTATAAATAGGGCCGAGGGGTCATTTTCACTTTTCCCCCTCGTGCCTCTTCGCGTCATCGTCTTCCTCGCACTGCTCAACCTCTGGAGCTCCGCCGCCACCGTCGACCGTCGCCTCTGCTTCAACTCTGGCCGCTGCATCACCCTGAGCGTACCAGAGAAACGCGGCGCTTCTCCGCTCTTCCATCCGCATCGGTAAGCTTTCCATTCTTCCACCATAGATCTGTTTCTAGGGTTTCGGTGTTCTTCAGTGTTCGTCGGTGTTCCTTTCGACGTAATGGCTCTTTGATAGAACCCTGAATATTTACTCTATATAGTGATAGCCTTAGTCTCCCTTTCTATCTATGCATCTCATTTAAATAGAAGATCCCATCTGAACCTTCATCCATTGCTTCGGTACTTCTTCTTAGGTCTGAATATATTTTCCTTTTCTAATATGCGGCAGATCCAAAATTATAATGCCAACTTGTGAAATCTGTTTTTCCTTCACTTATACATCTGTAGACTTGTATCTTCAATGTCAGACTAGGCGGTTTAACTTTTCGAGAAATGATGATACGGATATGTAGATCTCCTACCATTGTAACCGAGTCTGTGTAACCCTAACCTATCCGGTGTCTATATAAACCGGAGGGTTTTAGCCCATAGGACACAACAACAATAATACCATAGGCTAGCTTCTAGGGTTTAGCCTCTACGATCTCGTGGTAGATCTACTCTTGTCCTACCCATATCATCAATATTAATCAAGCAGGAGTAGGGTATTACCTCCATCGAGAGGGCCCGAACCTGGGTAAAACATCGTGTCCCTTGTCTCCTGTTACCATCCGCCTAGACGCACGATTCGGGACCCCCTACCGAGATCCGCCGGTTTTGACACCGACATTGGTGCTTTCATTGAGAGTTCCTCCGTATGCCGTCACCGATAGGCCCGATGGCTCCTTCGATCATCAACAACGACGCGGTCCAGTGGTGAGACTTTTCTCCCGGACAAATCTTCATATTCGGCGGCTTTGCTGTGGGCCAATTAAGCAGGCCATACGGAGCAGATCGAAAGCTTCGCCCCAGCCATCGTCAGATTTGGAAGTTTGAACTATACGGCCTATATCCGCGGAGACTTGATCTTCGACGGATTCGAGCCGCAGCCTAGCGTGACACACTGTCTCGATGGGCATGATCTAGCTCTGCAGCCAAACAGTGCGCTAGAGGCCGCACCAGCATCCGCTCCGACCCTTAATCCGGAGTCGGATTGCCCGATCGAGGACGAGTGGTTGGACACCGCCTCGGGGGCTACAATCTCTACGGCGATTGAGCCGAACTCTATCCCTGTCCTTTGCGAAGACCTTGACTCCAGGGTGTCGGACTCCTCTCCAGACTCCGAACCCTCCGCGCCCCTGCCAATCAAATCCGATTGGGCGCCGATTATGGAGTTCACTGCCGCGGACATCTTTCAGCACTCGCCCTTTGGCGACATCCTGAATTAACTAAAGTCTCTCTCTTTATCCGGAGAGCCATGGCCGAACTACAGTCAGGAAGGTTGGGATGCGGACGACGAAGAAATTCAACGCCCACCCACCACCACTTCGTAGCCACCGTCGAAATCTTACACGACGTGCTTGATTTCGACTCCGAAGACATCGACGGTATGGACGACGATGTAGGAGACAACAACGAACCAGCACCTGTAGGATGCTGGACAACCACCTCATCTCATGATGTATACATGTCCTAAAGGAAATGAATACGAGGAACAACGGGATGCTACGATGGATAAATCCCTCGAAAAGCAGTCAAAACGGCAACGTAAACGCCGGACAAAGTCCCGCCTCAACAGAGACCCAGCCATAGAGCAGGGGGAACCGGTGGACGACGAACATGCTATCGAGCAATCGTCCGAACAAGACAACTTGGATAAACAACCCGTCCCCGGCGAAGACAACAGTCCGGACGATCTCACGCCGAACAAATTGTTGGAGCAATATAACCTCCAGAAAAGGCTCGTCGCCACTGCGCGTAGCCTGAAAAAGCAGAAGCGGAAGCTCAAAACAGCGGAAGATGCACTCAGAATCAGAAGGAGCAAAGTATTCAACATCATAGACAAATACGGGCGATCGCCGAACAAAGAGCTACCCAAAAAGAAAGCTACTGCCCGAATTTGACGAGGAGGCCTTAGAGCCCCCACAATCAAAAAATAAGAAGGCCACCAGGTCGGATGGACGACCCCACGGCAAAAAGAGAGCGGCAAATGGCGCCGCACAAAAGCTAGTATGCGATCCGCATAAGGATTCACATCAAAAGGATGGCCCGGTTAGGTCCATCTATGGGCCAAGAAGGCAAGCTCTTCAAAGCAATGCAACAGGCCAAAAATCCGAACATCACGACACACCCAAATATAGGGCGCGACACCCCCCTATGTTTCACCGATGAGGTCTTTGGATCATGAATTTCAAAGGATTCAAACCCGTAAACATAGAGGCATACGACGGAACAACAGGACCACTGGAGTCTGGATTGAGGATTACATCCTCCACATACACATGGCTAGAGGAGATGATCTCCACGCCATAAAATACTTACCCCTCAAACTCAAAGGGCCAGCTCGTCATTGGCTTAAAAGCCTCCCCGAGAATACCATCGGAAGCTGGGAAGAGCTCGAGGATGCGTTTCGGGCAAATTTTTAGGGGACCTATGTCCGCCCTCTGGATGCAGACGATTTAAGTCACATAACTCAACAGCCCGGAGAGTCAGCCCGGAAATTCTAGAACAAGTTCCTTACTAAAAAGAACCAAATAGTCGATTGTCCAGGACACGAAGCCTTAGCTGCCTTCAAACACAACGTCCGAGACGAATGGCTCGCCAGACACCTCGGCAAGAAAAGCCAAGAACAATGGCCGCATTAACAAGCCTCATGACCCGCTTTTGCGCGGGAGAGGATAGCTGGCTAGCAAGATGCAGCACCAGCGACCCAAGTACATCCGAAGTCAGGGATGGAAACGGGAAACCACGACACAACAAGGACCAGCGCCGGATTAAAGGGAACGGTCCAAAGAGCGCGGCGGTCAACGCCGGATTCAAAAGCTCACGGCAGAACAACAAAAGACTGCCCCTTAAGGACAATAGCGACGAGCTATCCAACTTCAACAAAATCTTGGACAAGAAATGTCAAATCCACGGTACTCCTGGGAGGCCTGCAAACCATACCCACAGAAATTGTTGGGTCTTCAAACAGTCCGTCAGACTCAACGCCGAACACAAGGGGCTCGACACACCAAGTGAAGATGATGACGAGCACCACAAGCAGAGCCCCGGAAAACAAAAGAATTTCCCACAAGAGGTTAAAACAGTAAACTCACTTCACGTGATGAAAGGGAAAAACAGAGCGGCGCCCACTAAAATGCGCGCCGCACACTGGTTGTCAAAACCAATTACCTTTGACCATCAGGACTATTCCGAAAGTATCCGGAATGCAGGATGGACTGCCTTGATATTGGATCCTATAATCAACGGATTCCAATTTACACAAGTCCTCATGGATGGTGGCAGTGACATAAACCTGATATATCAGGACACAATCCGCAGGATGGGGATAAACCCAACCAAAATTCGCCGTAGCAACACCTCCTTTAAAGGAGTAATGCCAGGCCCATATGCCCATTGTACGGGCTCCATACTGCTAAAGTTGTGTTCGGTTCATCCGACAACTTCCGTCGCGAAAGGCTAATCTTCCATGTCGCCCCGTTTAAAAGCAGCCATCAAGCACTATTAGGACGTGAAGCTTTCGCCCGCTTTAACGCAATACCGCATTATGCATCTCTAACACTTAAAATGCCCGGTCCACACGACATCATCTCATTAAAAGGGAGTATTAAGTGTTACTTGAGCACGGAGGAACGTGAGACTGCCTTGACAGCCCCACACCTATCCGGCTCCGCTAGTCAAAGAACCTGAATTGGTCATTCAAACCCCGGACACGGCTAGACGAGTCCGACGCCTACTAGCGGCATACCCCCATACAAGGGGCTGCATGCATGTATCACAAGAGACAATAAAGCTCAATCTTATCCACTTCTTCGACTCGTACTCTATTTATTTAATATAAAGTACATTTTTCGCACGTTCTTTTTTTTCTTTTTTAAACTAAGTTCCTCTCTTTTACAGATGAAAACGTGCTACACCCGTCCGGGATACGGCACAACGGAGACACAGGCGCAGACGTGCAGTAGGGACCCGTTGCAAGGATTCTTTTCAGATTAAGACCCTGCGTAAACCTTTTTTACTGTCTATTGTTGATATACATCCCCCGGTTTCTTACTATAACCGAGGAGGAGGCTGGCGTTTTGGCATTGGCCGCACCAGAATTTTTGCACGTACCTGGACACCAGGGGCTTAGGGCATTATTCTGCCCGTTTTTATAAAGACCGAATACCTTAGGGAGTGTTCGGCGTCTCGAGTTAGGCCTTATATGCATCAGCTCTGAATCATGTCTTTGGTCAAATGTTGGGTTTGCCCGGCTCCTGTGTTTTGCTGCCTTACGCTTTCGCTTTTATCGGCTAACGCGGCACCGGGAGAACTATCTGCGATTGTGCCCAGTTCGCCGGGCGAGCACCTCAAGAGAGAAAGCCAAAACTGCTGTCATGATATAGCGAGAGACTGGTCAACCACTCGATGACTCCTTTGGAATGTTTAGGATTCCTCCGCATTAACGAAGGACCGGTTTTCGGTCAGGCACATACGCACCCCGAATTCGGGAGAGTGCGGTGCCCCCAGGGGCTATATAGTAGCCCCACCCTCGAACTACTATGGCTAAGTGAAAGTGATAAAGCATTATAGTCCGGTTGCCTAGTTTGCTTCGCTATCACCACCTTAACAGGACCAAGACGTTG
This sequence comes from Aegilops bicornis, assembly GCA_021605145.1. Classification (NCBI taxonomy): domain Eukaryota; kingdom Viridiplantae; phylum Streptophyta; class Magnoliopsida; order Poales; family Poaceae; genus Aegilops; species Aegilops bicornis. Next base: position 252,235,878 of record CM038671.1, read on the forward strand.
GATTAAGTGTGACAAAGAGCTTTTTTTGCAAACACCCCCGCACTATGTGCGTGGGGGCTGAAGCCAAGGACTGCCATCTTTCAGGTTATATATACATATACATAAACGGCAAGACAGGAGTAGTTTACTACTTGAACGCACAAGTATAAAAAGCTCTTATATTATATTGAAACATTGTTTTCACAAATCATACATGTCATTTAAACATAATATCCTTCGAGCATTGCGTCTCTATTAAACGAGCGCCCTGCAGAACTTCTTCAAAGTAGTGCTCGGCAGGTACTCGGCTTCTGTCCGAATCTCGGGATGCAACGTCGGTGGCCTTCATCTCTGCCCAGTATGTCTTGACACGAGCCAGAGCCATCTGCGCTCCCTCAATACACGCCGACCGCTTCATTGCGTCGATACGTGGTACCGCACCAAGGACCTGCTGCACTAAACCAAAATAACTCTTCGGCTGGGGTCCGCCCAGCCATAAATGAGTCAAGACATGCTTCATGGAAAATCCGGATAATCGATTCAGCTCGGCTCATTCAGCCAACCGATCGGTCAACGGAAGAGGACACTCCGGACTATGGAATTGCGACCAATGTAGCTCTTCCCTTCTGTGCCCCTTCTGGCCCCGGAAGTGCTCAACTGCGTCCGCAGCGCTCGCCGCCAAGTCCGGATAAGCATCCTCCAAACTCCACAACTTGTCCAACTGAGCATACTTTGGATCTGTATATTTCCTCCGCAGCAAAAACGGTTTTCCAGCCGCAATAGCCCCGACCTGACTCAGCTCCTCCTTGGTAGCTCTCAAAGCGGAACGGGCATCCTTGGATTCGGCGGTGGCCTTTTTCAGGCCCTCTTGCTCCGCTTGACGTTCTTTTTCAAGAACCTCGTAGTGGTCGGTAATATTCTTGAAATTTCTGGCCATATCGGCCATTTCCTCCCTGCTTCGGCAGTGAGCAGCCCGTTCGTCTTTTAGTTCTTCGGCCGCCCTTAAAGCGGCCGCATTATTTACGCTTGCTCTTTCGCCGGGCGAAGTTCCGCCAAGCTCCTCCACGAGCGGCACCATCTGCATTAAGCATACAAATAGTAAGACATGGGCATCAAGCTCCCTTACCGTGTGTCCGCCAGAGAAGTCGCATACTTTGTGACTCGTCGAACCGCTTTATTGACGGTCGCGATGTCCGCATCCGCCTCGTCAAGCTGCCGCTTTAGTTCGGCATATTCATCAGTCCGGCTAACCACCGGACGCCCCGCCACCTGTTTAGGAGCGGCGATATGTTATAACTGAGATTTTGATCCTCGACACGCTGCCAAATTTTGACAACAAACCGAGTCTCAGGGGCTACTATCTATACAGGGCGCATTTTATATGCATAACTATCAGAAGGTACATCATTTTTGCGTACCTCGAACCCCGTTAGTAAGCTTCTGACGGCTTCATGCAATCCGCTCTCCGCGGACGCAATTCTTTTAATCACCGTACCCATTAGAACACGGTGATCTTCTAAGATAGCCGCTCGCCCGAGCAGATCCTTCAGCTCCTCCGACCGCACACCCCTTGGCGCCGGACCTTCCGGCCCCGCCGGACTTGGGGGAACCCTCCGCGACGACACCTCGTGGTCGTCCGCCTCACATGAGGGTGCGACAGGTGGAGGCGTTTCGCTCTCCATCATCTCCGGAAGAAGATCCCCCGAAGACGAGCTCTGCTGAAAAGGGCTGAGATCCGAACTACAAGGTACAATTTCGGTTATCCTTAGAAATAAATACAGGGATGTTCCTTATTTACAAGACCCCTACTTTTTTACTTATGGCTCGCTGGAGGGCTGATCCCCTTGGGAAAATAGTGCGGCTGGGTTACTCCCCAGCGCCGGACTCTCTGACGAAGATTTCTTCCCCCTCTTCGAGGCCTTGACCTCCAGATCTTCCGAAGCGGTCCTCTTCTCTCCTTGGAGGGTGGGATTTTTGATCCCTCCCTCCTCAAAGACCTCCTTCGTGGAGGTAGTTGCCTCCCCGCTCCCCTTGCATTCTTTAAAAGGCACGGCCTTCAACATCTTAGCCAGCATGGGATCCGGCGTGTTCTCTGGGAGGGGAGCCGGACACCTTATTAACTTTGCCTTGGCTATCCACTCCTGTTCAAGAAACGGCTCCTTTAAAGGGCATGCATATATGATAAATGAATGAACAGCTTGTCCGGTTACAGGACTACTTACTTGAGTATCTGGGCGATTGCAGCTTAGTCATGCGTCTTCGGTCAGGTCCGGACACTTCTCTTGTGATCCGAAGAACAGTTTATACATCTCCATGGGCGTCGAGCCCATAAAATTTTGGAGAGCTCGTGGTCCCTCCGGATTAAATTCGCACAGGCAGAGGGGGCGACGTTTGCTGGGCAGGAGGCGCCGGATCAACATAACCTGCGCCACTGCAACCAGATTGATCTCTCTTTCTTGGAGGTCTCGAATACGGCCCTGCAGCATTGGAACGTCCTTGGACGGCCCCTGTCGAGCCCGTTGTTGTCCCATGACGCCAGCCGCTGTGGTGGACTGAGCGGAAGGCGGAAGCGCCACCCATTTGGTGCCCCTAGGAGTGGTAATATAAAACCACTCTGCTACACAAACCAAGCTCCTTTTGAAAAGAGCCCTCGAGCCACGGAGCATCAAAGACGCTTTTCTTATGACCGCCCCTCCGCACTCTGCTTGCTGCCCCTCGATCATCTTTGGCTCCACCTTGAAGGTCTTGAGCCACGATCCAAAGTGAGGGGTAATATGGAGGAAGGCCTCACATATGACAATGAATGACGAGGTATGGAGGATGGACTCCGGATTCAAGTCATGGAAATCAAGCCCATAATAAAACATGAGCCCCCGCACAAAGGGATCCATCAGGAAGCCTAAACCCTGAAGGAAGTGGGACACGAACACCACGTTCTCGCCGGGCTCAGGAGTGGGAATGACCTGCCCTAGAGCAGACAACCTATGTGAGATCTCGCCGGTTAGATACCTGGCGTCTCGCAGCTTTAGCACATCTTCTTCTATGATGGAGGAAGACATCCATCGGCCGTGCTGGTCGGAACCGGACATCATCGAAGGTCCAAAGCGCCTGAATTTGAAGCTTTGGGTGTTGGAACTCGAAGCGCGAGGCGAACTTGATGGAGGGTGTAAAAAGAAGGGGGCCTTGGTCTCTTTATAAAGAGGTTGAATACCAAAAGCCCACCCCGTGGTCGATTAGGACTCGCCTTTGATAGAGGAGGCGTGCCAACGGCAGTTGGGTTACCCACGTCCGTATTGATGAGAATCCCGGAATAAGGGGCACGATCTATGCTGTGATAAGGCGTGCTGTGGAAACCGCCTCGCTAAACGCGCTAAGGTGGAGCGGTAAAAGCGATTCATATAAAGGCCTGGCCGTAGTGCGATGTCACGCCGCGGAATACGTCGGCAGAATCTGTGCAAAAGTTATTCTCTACGGTGGTATGTGGAACTTGTTTTGCGAGCGGACACTATCCTCGGTGTTCAAAACCTTCTATGAAGTATTCGGAGGAGGAACCCGCCTTGCAATGCCGAAGACAATATGCGCGCCGGACTCGTCATTGAAGCCTGGTTCGTGGGCTACCGAGGAGTCCTGGACTAGGGGGTGTCCGGATAGCCGGACTATCATCGCGGCCGGACTCCAAGACTATGAAGATACAAGATTGAAGACTTCGTCCCATGTCCGGATGGGACTTTCCTTGGCGTGGAAGGCAAGCTTGGCGATACGGATATGTAGATCTCCTACCATTGTAACCGACTCTGTGTAACCCTAACCTATCTGATGTCTATATAAACCGGAGGGTTTTAGCCCATAGGACACAACAACAATCGTACCATAGGCTAGCTTCTAGGGTTTAGCCTCTATGATCTCGTGGTAGATCTACTCTTATACTACCCATATCATCAATATTAATCAAGCAGGAGTAGGGTATTACCTCCATCGAGAGGGCCCGAACCTGGGTAAAAACATCGTGTCCCTTGTCTCCTGTTACCATCCGCCTAGACGCACAGTTCGGGACCCCCTACCCGAGATCCGCCGGTTTTGACACCGACACCGGCGCACCCATCGGGTTGTTGACTCTCCTTCCTCCTCGACACAGGCATCTAAGTCCACAATCGACATAGGCTGCTTACATGTATCCTTGAAATTCTGGATAAACCGGGCTGTCAACTCGGCCCATGACCTGATAGAATTAGCCGGTAAACTCTTTAGCCAAGTACTGGCCGTCCCTTCAAGCATCATGGTGAAGTATTTCGCACATGCCGATCATCCACATCCAGCATCTCCATGGCCATCTCATAGCTTTCAACCCATGTCTCGGGAGATAAATCGGTGGTGTAATTCGGCACCTTGCGTGGGCCCTTGAAATCCTTTGGCAGGTGCACATTGCGTAGCGCTGGGACGAGGCACGACACTCCCAAAGAACTAGAAGTAACCCCTGGTTCCACCGAGGTGGTTGGACGAATCAGAGTAAGTTGACGGGCTTCATGCTGCGCCGCTAGCTCGGCCTCTCTGCGTGCCAGAGCCCGGTCCACCACCTCCTGAGCATCACCCGCTGGGTTATTGCCGCGGGGCGGATCACGATTTCGCGCGTTGCTTGACACTGCCGGTTCATCCATACGCCTGCTGTAACTCCGGCTTGGACAGGGAGTGGAATGAATCCGATCGCGACTATATGAGTAAGCCTCCTGTTGGACCAAGGCTGTCTGAAGAAGCTCCTTAACCCGGCGCGTGTCAACAGCCGCCGGGAATCACCTTCGATCGGGATGGCCGCCAGCCGTGAAGCGGCAGCAACAAGATTGTCCATCAGAGTAGAATAATGACCCGGTGGCGTTGGGATAGGCTGCATCACAATGTCGTTCTGACGAGGCGGATCCGTCAAACGGGGCTGAACCGGCCCTCCTGCTCCCGGCGCCTCCGCCCGGTTTACTACCGGCGGATTACTGGTCCCCGCTCCTGGGGTATTAAAGAGGTTCCTAGCATCATAAACCGGAGGCAGGCGAGAACGGTGTCTCCTTTTCAGGACTTCGTGTGACGCATTCTGATCAAGCATAAGCCGGTAAGCATGTGCATCCAAAGCGGCCCGCTCCACGGCCATCCTGGTATCTTCAGCTGCCAGATCGGCTTTGGCCTGAGTAATCTGATCCTTCACTTTCGCGATTTCCGCATTGTGTGCATCCTGATCCGCCGGGTTAGCCTCTGTCATCAGTGCTGCCAACGTGTCAAACAAATCAGATAGCACCTGGGTTGGTGGTCGCACAGGGCCTCTTGCCCCGGCCGCTGTTGCCGCTGCCGATCCAGAAATCATTGCCGCCGCGGTCGAAGAGTGGAGCGCCAGCTACATACCGTCCATGAAGATTGCAACCCGGTTTGGCAGATCAGAGGGGTCCGGAATACTGTCGCCATCGGAACAGCCCCCAATCCGGGCATATTGTAGCTGATATAACGACTCGGTCTCTCCAGTCGATGACTCGTCGCCGGAATAAACGACGGTCTCACCACTGATTCGATCCGTCCTCGTATTCCCTCCATGGATGACTCCCATGAAGGCATGCTTCATGGTAGGCTTGACCCGGGCAGATCGCGCACACTGAGCCGTTTCGACGAGGTCGGTGCAGATGTCCGGCTCAGGGCCCGGTTCGCCGATCTTGCCGATGAAAACGTGTATGCCACCAAAGGGGACCCGGTACCCGTACTCAATTGAGCCGGCCTCGGGGCCCCAGCCTGCATCGTCAATGTAGAGCTTGCGCGACGACTCTTGGTCATTCGGCCCACAGCGTAACCCTTGACACTACAAAAAAAATACACTTCCGTGATGATATGTGTTTGTCACAGTAGGTCGCGTTTTTTGTCATGCATGTACATCCATGACAAATTTATGACAGAATCAAGATGGTCATACTGTCTTTGTCATAGAAGTGTTCCATGACATTACCAAAGTTATCATCACGGAAGTGGCCACTTCCATGACGATAAATCGCGCGTCACAGAAGTGCTTTCGTCAAGGGTGACCGACACGTGGCATCCACCGTAACGGAGCGTCGTTAAGCTATCGAGTCGCGTTTTGGATCCAGTAACCCGTTAACAGCCCCGACCAATGGGGATTTTCAACGTGTAAAATCATCATTGGCTGGAGGAGACACGTGTCAGGTCCGCGTTGGCACAGGTGTCCTCATCCAATGGGCGAGACGCGCCTATGATATGTTGACAAGTGGACCGGCCCATCAAGTTTAAATGGGTCGGCCCAACTGAAGGCCCATAAGATTTTGCGGACCATAATGGGCCGGCCCAGCTAAAGGCCCACAAGATTTTGTGGACCATAATGGGCTGGCCCAGCTAAAGGCCCACAAGATTTTGCGGGCCCTAATGGGTCGCCGGTAAAGGCCCACAAGATTTTTGTGCCATAATGGGCGGCCTGGTAAAGGCCCAGAAGATTCTTGCGGATCATAATGGGCCGGCCCAGCTAAAGGCCCACAAGATTTCACCGACATTAATGGGCCGGCCCAGCTGTAGGCCCACAATATTTTGAGGACCCTAGTAGGCCAGCCCATTAACTGGCTGCCATGTTTTGGGCCAAATGCCGGCCCATATTTGATGCGGTACATTAATGGTCTGCCACGCTCCGGGCCTAATAGTGGCCCATGTGAGATCCGACCCGTTAAAAGCCTACCACGTTCTGGGCCAAATTACGACCCAGATCAAGTCCGGCCCTTTAAGAGGCTTTGGGCTCAATTATGGCCCATATCAGATTCGGCCCGTTAATCCGGACACTATGCTTTTGGGCCCACTTGCTAAAGGCCCACTTAGTAATTCAGCCTGATATTAGTTTTGGCCTGTTAAGGGCCCGTTTAACATTTCGGCCCTATATTAATTTCAGCCTGTTAAAAGCCCGTCATATAGTTGGGCCTAACTACGGCCCGGTTTGCATCCGGCCTGCTCGCAGCCGATATCTGATTGGGCCAAACAAGGACCAAGACAATTTTGGCATCTTAAAAGCCTTTCATTTGATTCGCACAATCATGGGATGGGGTTCATTTCGGGCTGCTACGGCCCGTGAGCTATTCGGCACGTTTCAGGCCCAACCTACATCGTGATTGCATGACGGCCCGATTATGTACCGTAATTTTACGGTTTGGCCGGTTTACTCCGAAGACAGGATATATATACACTAAAATAACTGCATCATCGTGAATAAGAAAAAACCTAGACTATACAATAAAGAAATTACGGCATATTACATCCACTTGGCATCAAAGTTCGCCACTATGATAATAAAGCACAAACAGACAACAGATTACATACACTGGGCATCAAAGATCGCCACCAGTGCAAACAAACACACCGACAAAATAATATACAAAACCGACTGCACTTCAATAGAGTTCAAGAAAGGTTAGCCCTCATTGGGAGCTGCAGTAAAGCAAGCCGAAAGCAAGATGATGAGATCAAGGCTTGTTCAAACTTATATCTTCCTCACTCTGAAAGATAAACAAGCGCACAGATGACAAGTTTTGCACATAAAAGTATCAAGTCTTGACAATTCATCACATTTCTTATCGATTTAATAAAGTGACACAGTTTAAAATTGCATTAACACAATATGGTATTGTTCAGGTCAAGACATGGTAGGAAATGACATTGTGAAGGAATTGGCAACTTCACGACACCACTGGATTATAGATCAAGAACTCATAAGTATCAATGGTTAGTGTGCTGTCAATTTATACCATTTCAGATTGGCAAATAAAGAGACGGTTTAAATAGTAGTAGAATGATATGACATTGTTCATAGTTAAGACATTGCAGAATATGACATTGTGCTGTAGTGGGTAGGTTCACCACACCACTGGATTACGGATGAAGAACAGAAGCATACATGCAGTGCAAAAGAATATCACTTGCTCTGTATAGTTTAATTTACATGGTATGAAGAAGGAACTTGGTTGTACAACTGAAAACTCAAATTGAGAAAGGACAAACTTTTGTTTATGAACTACATAATAAACTTTAAACAAGCAATTTGATGCAAACACCAAAAATAAACAGCTATTGCAGTCATGCCTAACCAAATATATACAACAAAGTTTGAAGGCTTGAGATGGACAAACTTACATTATTGGTGAAGACAGGCTCTATAAAGGCCTTGTCCATGCCGATGGGGGATTCCAGAAGTTTACCACATAATCTTCTTCAAAAGCATTGCCTTTATTCTACATTTTGTTAAGAGTAAATATAGATGTGATAATATACGAAAAAATGGAGAATATTTAAGATAAGATGAAGAGTGATGCTACATAACCAAGTAGCTATAAATGTAAGTGCAGCGATACAGCAAAAGGTACAACCAAGAGCAATGCACAACTAAACTTCTTCAAGACCAACCTTATGGTAAGAGTAAATATAGATCCGATGTGTAGAAAATGGAGGGTAAAGGAAAATAAGATGCATAGTGATGGTACATGAACAACTACTGTCATTATAAGTACATCGATAAAGGACAGCATGTACTTACAAGAACAATGCAGAGCTAAAAAAATTGGCATTGGATATATTCTACACTAATGTAACCATTCATACAGATCAGATAATTTGGAGCGAACAATTGATAAGCAAGCTATCATGCATACTGCTGTCACATAATGAACCAGGTATGTATGCAAGTACAATGATACAGGACTACAGGTACTAACAAGAGCAAAGCAGCGGGCAACATATTTGTGACATCCTGTCGTTCTTGTCAAACCGGAATTCTTCTTCGAGCATATTTCCTGCAAAAAAGATCCGTAAGGCACATGTGGAAAAGTAGAAGTTCAAATTGACATGTGATTTCATAGACAGTACCTCATCCTGGGAATGAGACCAGTGCATAACAAGGTTTTTCCATTCAATGTCTTCTAAATTTAGCACAGGAGACTTCACCCGAAATTCGTTTATAGACTTGCCATCAAAGTGTGATTTCCTCAGGTAACACCGATACTGCTACAATGCTTCCTTGAAAAGCACAAGCAAGCTTTGCTTGTAATGACTATCCAGAGTGACCCTCGCCTAGTTACAACAATGTAATGTAAACCATTGATGTGTTCAATCAGCAGAAAACAGGAAAATAATAACCATGAATAATAGCACTTACATGTAAGTTGGACAGGAAGATGTGAAAATGGTGTTTGTCTTCACAATAATCTTCCCATGATGGGAATATATGCACGTAGTCCCTAACAACATTGAAAGCATTGTATTTTAAATCGGGAATAAATGGAATGGGGTTCCAATCTGCAGAATTGGCCGTCTCTGCAGCTTGGGATAGGTCTTCGCCGGTGGACTTGCTATACTTTTTGGTCGGAGTGGGATTTTTACGTGGTACAGCTGGTGCTATGGCAAATGAAATCGGTATACCTTTTGCTGGAGTGCAGGTCCTGTGTGGTGGGGCTAGTGGTGGGGCCAATGAAGTATGGGTACAGTCTGCTGGAGTCGGTCGTACATTTTGTGTCACTGGTTGTACAACCAATATAAGTGGGGTGCTGTCTGATTTCTCCGACACCGCCACGTTTTTCAAGGACTTTGCTGGTGCTCCTTCAGGTTCGGCAATCACCCTCTTCCTTTTTGATGTCTGATGCACAAGAACGGCATTTGACTGGAAAAAACATGGTATGATGACAGATGGAATATGTATTGATAATGGATGGGCATGGCATCTCAACATATATGATGAGTAAACTAAGCAGATGGCGGTGCAACAAAGTAGAAGAAATGAAAGACAACATATGCAAGATACTCGCAATCAATAAAGCATTGCCAAATTAGAACATGCACCTTGATGGGTGAACAGGACAGGCCATCTGCCTTTGACTCCTCGAGGTTAGAATAGTCATTAGGATCATATTCTGAACAAGAATCAACATGTGGGGAGCGTATGAGTTTCATTGCATCATGAATGGCACTCAACGCCTTAGTGCCAATTTTGCAAGTCATTGCAGTGTTTAGCTTCAAGAGTGGACTGCTGCTAGTGCGACACAAAGCAGCTACACAGATCATAGTGTAGAACGGGAAAACCTTAAGCATCAGAGTAAAATCAGCAAAGTGGAACTTGCTGGAATATATGTGCTAGTATTGTCGGTACGGCTAGAAAGGCTCCGGATACCAGTTCTCTTCAAGTGAAGGAGCGGTACTATTAATATCAGTGTAACTCTCAAAGGCGACACAGCTCCCCGCATTTCCTTGCTATTCTTATAGGATTCAAGTGGGCAGGCCACTACAAATCCTATTCCTATGTTTACAAGATCCTACGAATCAAAGAGGCTCAAAGTGTCCATCACAACCGATCGTATGGACCTCTACACTGCAAATGTCCCTGCTCATCTTCAGTACAAGGAATATATTGTACTACTATCATACTCCCTCCGTTCCAAAATATAAGTCTTGGTAGAGATTTCCACTATGGATCACATACAGATGTATCCAGATACATTTTAGAGTGTACATTCACTCATTTTGCTCCATATGTAGTCCATGGTGGAATCTATACAAAGACTTGTATTTAGGAATGGAGAGAGTACATATTAAAGAAGAACGGAAGAGGAACATGGTAAAGAAGAGCAAGCAGATTTTGGATAATAAAATGTTGGTTGCGTAGTGCCCACACATGTTGAACCAGAGCGCATTAAGAATGCAACTCCCAGCTGTCTCTCGACCATTTCAGGCGGTTGGATGAAGATCCTACGTCTCCTAACCCTTCTTATTCCTCGTCTGTGATTCTTCCCATACATAACACCGCATGGGTCGCCGACCGGACCACCGGCCCCCACCTTCTGTGTTCCTCCGCCACCCCCACCCCCACCCCCGCCCCAACCCCCACCCGCGTCGAGTTTTCTTCGTTCGGCGAGGCCCCACAACCACCCGAGCCCCTTCGATCGCACCAAATGAACTCCGTGAAGCTCAAAAATCTGACCCAATTTTGAAATTTAGTCTACTGTGATTTAACTAGTGTGGAATATAAAACGGGAAAACCATAAGCATTGGGAGTATAGTGTTGAGCGTGCCATGGCAGATCTGAAGGTGCAAATAGGACAAAGGCAACTTCGCAACCAAGACAAGAAATCAGAGTAAAGTAGTGGCGATCTATTTTCTTGCTGCGATAAATAAGTTGAGCAGATACGAAAGAGTACCGCCTCTGGTGCGGCGCCGTGTACGCATCTGCTGAGAATTTGACGGTGCTGCGGTAGCGATGGCTGTCGGCAGCGTGGAAGTAGATCTATGAGGGTAGACGGTGGCAGCGGGTCAATCCCTTGTAATGGATGACGGCGTCGGGGTATCAGCTCCGGCATGGTGGAGGAGGACGGCGGTGGATGGGGTGGCGGACGACAGCGGACGGAGGAGGGTGGGGTGGAGAGGGTGTTTTGGCGCCCACGGAGTATGAATGGGGAAAAGGGAGGTAGAGAGGAACGGGGGGAACCATGTATTCAGGGCGCGCTTGTCTCGAATGCGAGGAATTAGCCCCCGTTACAAACTTAGCCCCCGTTTCAAATTTCTACTACATCACAGCAACATTAGTCTGTTGGGGATAGGACGGTAATCTCGCATACACCGAATATTTGCCGACGAGAGTTTGTTTTTGGCGCCAACCGTGTATGAATATGAATCGGGGAGGGAGTCGATTTCGGCCGAGGACACACTGTGTTTTTGCGGCCACCGTGTATGAATCCGGGTGAGAGGCGATTACGTCACGTTTGGGTGAAATTACAAACCTACCCCTATCAAAACCTATAGAAATCCAGCAGATAGGCTTTGCGTGGCAAAGATAGGCAGTAGTGATTTCCATCTCGCAGATTTTGGTTTCGGGCGGTTACTGCGACTTTCCCCGCTTCGTTCAAAATTTGCAGAGTGCACGTTTACCGTGCCAACTCAATTAGAATCCCGTTTGTATTCTATTTTTTCGGCGGATCCATTTTCAATTGGAATTACATTCTTATACATCATTTTTTATATATACTTTCAAAAGCACAACAAAGAATTTTGCTCCTTTATATGTATAATATGATTTACAAATACAACGATCTCGAAATCTTAAGGTTGAATTGAAAAAATTAACCAAATTATGTTCTACTAAAATGTATGGATCAAGAATATCTACATATTAAATAACATAGATGTGCGTGAATTCATATGAGTATGCATGTTTGATAGATCAATTTTGGTTCAAGTATGGATTACATGTATCATCATCTCGAATTCAAATATTTGAATCCCTTTTTTGTTCACTCCTTTCATGCCCATCTCTATCGCATGCATGCTCCTTCAGGTAGCTATCACTCTCTTTTCTCCAGCTCACCCGCACGCTCACTTCATGTTTCTCCTATCCTCGCAAACATGGTCTCTCGACGTCTCCCTTGAGAAGTGTCACACTCTCCCTATCATTATACATTACACGGTTTTCATTATCTCTCACGTCTCTACTGTTCTTTGGTATCACTCGGTACCTAAGCTTTCTTTTTCACCACCACACACACAGTCTCCACTCGCCTTTCACTTTGTCTTTCTCTCTATGGGATTCTCTCACACACCCTATATGTCTCTACATATGGCTCATACACTAAAATTACTCTCTCTCTCTCTCTCTCTCTCTCTCTCTCTCTCTCTCTCTCCTGTAGACACAACATTTGTTGCGGTCTCCTTTTCGCTCCATCCTGCATCGACATTATTCATTTGTTTACCGATCAGACAACCCCAACCACTGCCTCTCTCTCTCTCTCTCTCTCTCATGCACACACACACACAACTCCTGCTTCCACTCCCCTTCCCGACTACCGTCTCTCTCTCACACACACAAACCTGCTGCCAAGACTCCGACTCGTATTTGTCTCACAAACATTTATCGACTAGCTATCCTATAGATAGGTTTATACACCCGCACACTCGTGCTTCCACCATCGCATACATGTCTCTCTCCCGCTCCTTGTATCTATGTAGATTTTTCTTCCCTTCTTGAGACACGCCCTCTCGATCGTGCACACACACACTATCGCCTCATTTTAAGCCGATACCTATCGCACACACACTCCTTGTGTCTTTGTCACACATGCACTCCATCCTCCTCCACTCTCCCTCTCTCACACACACACATGGGCTTTTGCAACAACTAGCAAGATGCCCATGCTGTACGGAACATCAAGATGCATTTTATGAGTAGTTTATCTTGTGGGGAAAAGGATGAGCGAGGAAGGCCTTATTTGCAAATGTGGAGAGGGATGTGGGTATCTTTTGTAAAATTGCCATAGTTTCCTTCCTATCTATCAGATATAGATCGGACGGCCTATATTGCAGGATGGCAGGCACATGATCATCACCGACAATGCTTTTTATAAGAGTAGGGATAAAAATAGAGTTGGTGATGATGGTGGGCCTGCCATCATGCAATGTAGGTCGTCCGATTTATATCTCGGCAGATAGGAAGGAAAATATGGCAATTTACCCACACTCTTCACTACATTTGCGATAAGGCCTTCCCTCGTTCATCCTTTTCTCCCACAAGATCTTGATGTTCCGTCAACGCACGGGCATCTTGCTAGTAAGAGTAGAAATTAGACATATACCACTTCTCGAATATTGAAACCAACAACATTCCTCCCTTATCTCATCAAAACCGCCAAAGGAATATATTTTGAGTGAAACATAACATATTTTTAGTTTCAAAACTAGACTTTTTTTCTATCAAATCGGTGAATATGTATTAATCTACTTTGATCGTGTGGCAACGCATTGGCGCATTGCTAGTAGTTATTATAATTTTTCAATGGTGTGGTGGCTCGCCAGTTGCCACAATCGAGTAGCCACGTTTAAAATATCATTTTTTAGCGGGGTTAAGAGTTCCGATTTTCAATGGCGCGTTATAAGTAGTAAGTAGTTTTTAGAACGATAGGTATGGAGCGAAAATGGAATTCATAGTACTACATACCTCCTTGGCGTATGGTTGTATGGTTTTTTTTTGCGATGGAGGTTGTATGGGTTTATGTTGCGAGATGTTGAACCTGGTAGTTCTAGGGCAAATACTATGGTTTAGATTTAGATGTTGGTTTTCAAGATGAAAATCGGAAGAAACCCTTCTTTGATTAAAAAACTACTACGCATTACGGTTTACTAGTCCCCATCATACTTTGGGTCAAAGTTTGTCCATGAATTTTACTTGTAAAATGTGAATGGAAAAACGAGATTTTGTTATACCCAAAAATGGGTGGAGGGAGTGATTGCTCGACACGGATGCGACCTCTCATAGCGCTAGGCATTGAACTGGCGCCCGGCCAAGAGGGCCGCACTCGGCTGCAGCCCGGCTAAGCACGCCTCGCCGGCGTGCAACCAGCTTAAGATCGCCCCGCTTTGCCTTCATTGAATCCGCGGGTGTGACGGCAACACGTCCTTCCGCGAGCCGGCAGGCATTTTAGAACACAAAAAATGACTAAAATATAATTAATTTACGCATGGTCTTGACTTGTTGTGCTTGCACTGGTAGCAGGAACTAGTAGAGGATTTTCTTTATTAATAACTCTCCTCACATTCTTTTGGCTTTGAGCGAATCATGGTTGTGGACATTATGTATGAATGTGCAGATATCTGTGAACATGAGTTTGATGTGGAAGTTGAACTTGGAATGTCGGGCTTGCGCGTGAACTATACCATGTCCAAAGTGCTTAAATACATTATTGTTTGGAAAGTAATTGCTGTTATTACATGACCCAAAAAAACATTTTGTGCCACATCGGTAGATGCACGAGACATCACAACAGTGCATCTTGTTGGATAAACATTTGAACCTAGCTATTATGAAGGAAATTTTGTATTGACAACAATTTTAGATAGCAGGAGACGCCTAGCCCGCTTCTGCCTCTGCTAGCTTATTTCTGGCTTCTTCCATCTCTTCTTTGGCTTGGGTGAAGAGAGCATCTGATTGCTCTTTTCGCTTCTTCAGGAACTCAGCTACATTCTCAAGGGCTGCTGCACGCTTTCTTTCAGCCTTTACTAATGCCACGAGGACAAGAATAGCTAACGATTCCACCTGGCTTGTGTGTAATCCAGCATCATCTGGGAATTTGCACCTTGTGTCTAATCCAGCATCATTAGGGAACTGGCACCTTGTGTGTAATCCAGCCTCATTTTGGAAACATGATCTCGAGGTTGACCATACTTCCCTCCTCGCAGGAACTGCATCCTGACATGAAGTTACTTCTTTTTTAGATCAATACTCAGAGCAACCTAGATCCATTTAGTACAAGCCAGATAAACAGAACTCAGAGAAGTGAATTCAAAAGAAAATAAAAATAAAAACAGACTACAAGGTGAGAACACCCACTTCCTACATCAAGCTAAAAACGAAAGCATTAGGACGATTAAGACTCTTCTTATTACACATCGAAGAACACCACGCTTAAGAGAAACAAAAACTACAACATATACACATCGAAGAACACGAGGCTACGAAAGTAATTGAAAGGGTGTTACTTACCAAAGCTCGTTTTACAGGTTCGGTGCAGCTCCTCTTTAACTTGCCACGCTCCTTGAAGATGTCCCGAATATCCCGTGTTTGGTCTTCATTGCTCCTCTGCATGTTCGCACTCGTGGTTTTAAAATCTCAACATGGCAAGAAAAATATACTACTAGTAATACTCGCGCATCTTGTGGGCAACATTAAAGCACTCGTCTGCCATGTTAGAGAATCTCCAACAGAATCGCAACGCGCGGCGCTTTAAAAAGCGTTTGCAGTGCTAAGATCGATAAGTAGATACTAGAGAGTAGAGGATAGTTCTCAGCATAGATAATAAAAATATTAATTCAACTACTCCTCGTCGTCCGACTCCTCCTCGGTGATGTCCTCCTCCGACGCCCCGATCAGAGGCGTGAAGATACCGATCATCGTCGGATTCCCAGGGCGACGGTGCTCCTAGCCTCATGTTGAATTGAGCGTCCGATTTTTGCCTACGCTTGTCCTCGCGATAGGCGGCTCGCTCCGCCCTCCTCTTATCCCTCTCCGCCCTCCTTTGCGTGTAGAACTCGCGCTCGTTGATGATGTCCTGCGGGTAGTGTTGGCGCAATAGCGCCATGGCTTCCTCGTCCATCTCCGCAATGCCGAGATGGTGCTCCCGCCTCCAGTTGTCGCGACGATCCTCGTCGGTGCTAAGACGCGGCAGAGGCGCGAGCTCCTGCACCCGCTCCCGCGTCGGAACGTTGGGGAAGTTCAATGTTCTATGAGGCCACCGGAGGCGCCACACGGCCGCGTCGTACACGTGGGCGGCCTCGTTGGCGGTGTCGAAATTGCCGAGGACGAGGCGCATCCTGCGGAACCGGATCTCAGCGGAGAAGCCGCCGGAGGGGTGCACGCAGAAGCCGCGGTATCTCCAAGTTTCCCCGCGACGGGACGGCATGGTGGAGCTGCGGCGGCGAGGCGAAAAAGAGCACGGAGAGAGCGGTGGCGAGGCACAGAGCGGGGAGAGAGCGGTGGCAAGGCACAGAGCGGTGGAAGGGCGTTGGATTTTATAAAGCGCGCCGGACGCCGCACGCCAAAACTAGCGCACGCCCGGCGGCTTTTTCCCGCGCGCGCGATCCTTTCCCGATGTCTCTGCTATCTCTTTTCTATTCTCTACTATTATATTTATTTAATATTTAATATTTAATATTTATCTCTACTTCCTTTGCTGTATACTTTTTTTCTTGCAATATAGGCCTTCGATTTATATCTGACAGATAGGAAGGAAACAAATGGGAATTTTGCGAAAAGATACCCATACCCCTCTCCAGATTTGCAAATAAGGCCTTCCCTCGTTCATCCTTTTCTCCCACAAGATAAACTACTCATACAAATGCATCTTGATGTGTGCAACGCATGGGCATCTTGCTAGTTCTAAAAACCTTTCCATCATTTGCCACACTACTGGTTGCAGATGAAAAACCTACCCAAGCACAGCGCGATACAGGAGCGATGCACAATTAAAAGCTGATATTCTGTTGGACAATGAAGGCTATAACCAATTACTTTTACGGGAACAATAGCACCCAGGAAATTTGAAGGGTAGGTATGAACAAAATTGGAACTGCACATGTACTGCTAAGTGATTCAATACACACATTACCAATCGAGGAGGAAAACGATGGTCGCAGCGGCCTCTGTGAGTCATGGTTGGCAACGAGAGTCAGTTCGTTGTCCACGATGGTGGTACTTCTATGCTTGGCGTCGGCTTCCGGGAAGCAGATCCAAGACCGTGGAAGACGATGCCGGGGAAGAGGTTCCGTGTACGACGACGACGGTGGACCGGCTCCAGTGCGGCGTACGAGGTCGTCGATGAGGCCGATGCGCTGCGGTGGACGAGTGCGCCGACGTAAAGGGGAGGAGCACGAAGGCTGCGGTGCCGTGGAGAAGTCTATTTTGCAGTGGGGATAGAAATTGAGGAGTATTCAGGTGTACTACTCACAGGGTGCGGGGTGGGGTTGGCTGGGTAGGGTGAACTGAAGTTACAAAAACAGCCCCTACCAAGCGTCATCCGTAGGCCTGTTCGAAGGCTATGATGGTAACTTCCCTTTGCCTCGAATCAGGGTCACGGGAGATTTTCCCGCCGACCTCAAAATTTTGTGACACTTGGACTCCCGTGTGGCATGTTGAGTGATTCGCTAAGCAACTAGCGAGTAGTAGTAGTAAACTCTGCATATTAGGTTTGACCAAGTCAAACTTCCTAAAGTTTGACCAAGTTTATAGAAAAATATAAGCGTTTACCATAACAAATATGTATTATGTGAAAGTACATTCAATAATGAATCTAATGGTATTTATTTGTTATTGTATATGTTAATATTTTTGTTATAAACTTTCCGAGAGTTTACAAAACTTGACTTTGACCGATGCTAATACACGGACTTAAATAAAAGCGGAGGAGTACACATTTGTTTTCTTAGTTTGTAGTGAACTAATCATTTGTTGAAATTGTGAAATGAATATATTAGGCTATTGACTTGAATGTAATGGTCTATACAATTCAATAGTTACAATCATTGTCGAATCCCAAGATGTATACAAGGTCTATAGTACTTCACAACATGCTCAAACTCACATAATCCCAGTCAAATGAGAATCTAAATGCATTTCATAGTTATTACTTTGTAGGATGCAACAAAAACAACCATAACTCTACATCAGCCATTATAGAAGCAACATTTTGACATATCCCAATGTGTGAATGAAACGTGCAGAGAGAGCTTTTGAAGATGGAGCAGATAGGGCGGGAAAGATTGTATGTATGTGGACGAGAGAGTAGGAGACAAACCTAACGAGACAGAGAGATAGAGAGAAAGAGAGAGGAAGAAGCTAGGTCTTTGAGAAAGATGGATACATGTAATATACATGAGATGCGTGTGCATCTAGATTCTGTATACGTGGAAGGAGAAGAGACAACATGTTTGATGAGAGAGCTGGAAAAACATGGACGAGAGGGAAGGATCTCGTGGGTTGAGGGATTGACAATTTTGTGCCGGGGAGAGAGGGATTGTTATTTTTGTGCCAGAGAGAGAGAGAGCGAGAGCGAGAGAGAGAGAGGGTGGGGGGAGGAGTCAGTCAGCCGTTGTCACATCACCCTGCTTCCAAATGACCCCGCATTCTCTAGCACGGTGTGGTCGCCATCTTCGATCTGCTCGATTCCCTCTTTGAAGATTGAGGTGTTGTGCATGTTGGGGTGAAAAGAAGCACAAGCGAGAGTGGTCGCCGTATAACCTTGGATGGGGATGAATTGTGTGCTCAGGGGAGTGTGTGTGTGTGTTGTGCTGCGTGTGTCTGTGTGTGTGTGTGTTGTGCTGCGTGTGTCTGTGTGTGTGTGTGTGTGTGTGTGTGTGTGTGTGAGATATTGAGAGAAAACAAACCTAAGGAGAGAAATGGGTATTCACGAAGAGATTGTGTAGGCCTTGAGGTGGGCGGGGGCCGGGTGAGGGTGTCAAAATGTGCGCGTTGATGCACGTGTTGCATGCGACCGTGCGAGGGATGGACGAATCAAGAGAGATGGTTGTTGTGTTATGGGTGCTCCTCTCTCTGTCTCTCTCTCCCTCTCTCTCTCTCTCTCTCACACACACACAAGTAAACTAGAAGACCGTTCTCTCATGTATACACAACGTATCGGCGTCTGTCTATGTCTCACTCATGCATGATCATTTGCACATTCACACCTCTCTACGTCTGTATCACACGCACACCGTCTCCACATTGCCCTTCCGCCACAACACACATATGGACGCATAGACACGTTCTCTCTCAGTCACACACACAAAATCAGTATTATAAAAAACTAGGGCGCACCTAAAACATCCAAATCCAAATAAACACGAACTGGAGCTAAATTCAAATATATGGAAATATTGTAGCATCAAGAACTTTCACGGGAAAAAAAAGTTGAGTAATATTCGGGGATTGTTTTCACACACACAAAAAGGTTCGGTGGATGTCCTTCGAGCACGACACGGTGACGCACCGTTCGATCGACCGCGCGGCCGCGGTTCACGCGCTTGCACATGATTCCGTATCGTGGCTGTGGTACTAACTAATAAAAGCGCTGCCTAAGTCTAATGTTTACGTGTACTAGTACGGTTTTCTTTTAAGTTTGACCAACCTTATATATAAAACTAAAGTAAGCTCCCACACGCGCACTCATCAATATGCCGACGCCACCGTTGCGCATGTCGGTGCCCGCCTGCTCTTGCCAACAATTTCTCGCCCATCATCGCCATGTCACCGCCATCCCTGTGCCATGAAGCCGAAGGCTCGCCCGCTCACGTCGTCTGCAGTCCCTCCTCACGATGCCGCCGTGCTGCCAAGCACGCGAGCAGCTGGTGTAGCCGCGTCTATGCATGCAGCGTATGAAGAGGAGGACGAGAGCGTGCTCCAGCACGCCAGCGAGGAGGAACTAGCGTGTCATTGTCGTCTCCGCCCGCGTGGAGGAGGCGCGCATGGTGGCTGTCGCGGCGGAAGCCGGTCGCACGCGCGTCGAGCCCGCAAACCAGTGCGGACGCGGAATCTACCTTCGAGACCTTGAATGCCACGTGGATCCTGCAATCTGAAGGAGCAATTTGGGTCAGTCGACTCATGTGAGCCGTTTGATGCAACATGGATGGCTAGAAGGGCTTCTTCCACCTCTTCTGCCGTCTTCTTCCTTCGCTCCGTCGAACTTCTTTCACAAATCTACTGACCCAAATTATACTACTATTACGAACTTATTAAGTACAGTAGGAAGACGAAGATACGAGCAGTAGTACCAACTGCAAGAAGAACATTAGTAAGACATAGTACGTACTAAAGAGTTCAAATAACGAGAAAGAACATAAACATAGTTCTACTGGGGCCTCAGCACAACACACCCTTGAAAATAAACTAAGCAACTAGTCCGCTTGACACTGCAGTAGAACCAGCATGAGCGACAACACTGCCACCTACTCGGAGTCCGAATCCACGTCCTCGACTTCGTCCTCGTCCCTCTTCCTCTTCCTCTTCGCTGACGCTTCTTTGCTTGAACCGGACACTGGGCTCTACTTCTTCATCCAACCCTTGTAGATATTTAAACAAAGGTAGGCATCCATTGCTGCGTACAGGCTGTGATCTTCATTAATGTCTTCGACTCCAATGCATGATGAAACTCGTGGTGAGGTTTCTTCAGTTTAGCGTATGAACGATCAATCATGGCTGCTGCCAGGGTCAGCATTGAAGGCTGAGAGGAGGACACCAGGCTTGCCTTCTGGAGATCGAAGGGCTGGCCTACAACGAGGCCTATCCGACCCAGGATTTCCTTGTTGTTCCTAAAGTCTACGGTAATGAATTGGACTCGGTCGCCCTTGAGGAACTTCTTAAATTCCTCTCACTCAAGATTGGCATGGCATATATGGTAGACCAAGCATAAGTCATGCACACAAACCTGGATCACGGCGGGCTTCTTCTTCTCTGCCTCCTTTAGTTTCTTCTCGCTTCCCAGGACTGTGGTGTACTCAACATCTAGCCCTTGACCAGTCATCATTTGAGTTTTCGAACATGCATTTGAAGCGAGCAAGGCATTCTTTCACCATTGCGGAAGAATGGGTGTAGATGACGTCGAACTCATCGCCGGTGATGGTTCTAACATTGTACTCACCGCCGATCATGGAGATTTGGGACGCCATGGATTTGGGAGGAGGGTTAGGATTAGTGGAACTGCCGTAATGTGAAAGGACGGGATGATTGGGAGCGAACTGTTGTAAGGTACTGTACTACTAGTAGAAGACGGGGATGAGAAGGGCGTGCGAACGGCGTGGGGTTGCTGGCTTGCCCGGTGGATAAATGGCTGCAAGCCCCCAAAGAGATCTCGAGAACTATGCGGGACCCACTAGATGTCATGTCTACTAGACCCATATCGTAGGGCCCGACGGTATAGCTTACGCTGTTACATGACGCCATGCCGGCGCGTGGATGTAACTTCACTTAATTCCGTCAAACGTCGCGCCTCCCACGACCTTCACCTCCCTCGCATGGTCGCGCCCTTTGAGACTTTGACCGGCTATAAATGAGCAATTTTTTTGCGTTTTTTTAGACAAGCAATTTTTTTGCCTACTCTGCATGCATGATACTCCCTCTGGTCCTTTTTACTCCCGTCAACCGTTTGCAAAGTGTTTGACCAAATTTATACTTTTTTTAACACCACCTTATATTAATTAACCAGCCACACCAAAGACACTCATTCGATACAATATTCACCACACAGGGTGGTACGTTATTTACAAGAATAACATCTAATCTATTGTCAAAGCTATACTTAGCGATTAAGTGTGCCACCTTATTGGTCGAACGGCTAATCTTTGACAATTGAAGATTGTTGATCAACTTCGAGATGCTCAACGCTTTCATCTTCAGGTCACGCATAGCAGACCTGTCATAGTCCCCCGATGGAAGAGACGCTACCACAAAAGCGCAATCAGTCTCTAAAATTACAGGATTATGAAGAGAAATACCTATATAGAGACCGGCAATGCAAGCCCTAAGCTCCGCTTCCTCCATGCTTTGATAGGCATCAATGAAATCCCACGACCAAATTTATACTAAAAATATCAATATCTACAATACTGATTATAATGAGTATAAGAACTACGTTTTATGATGAGTGTAAAAGTATTGATTTGACATTGTGAATGTTGACACATTTTTCTATAAGTCTGGTGAAAGTAGAGTTACATTGACTTCAGACAAAACTTAAATGCACAATGTAGACTAGTTCCTCCCTCCAGGTGCGTGCCATGTCCTATCTTGTCATCACAACAAGGTTAGCTATTAGAGTACCACTACCTCCCTTCTAGTTTAAAGGGCTTGATTCAAAAATTTCACCTACTCTTAGCAAGATAGTAGAGGCGGTGGAATAGTTTTTGAAGTCTGCAAAAGTACTCAACTAGTGCTGTCGTTCTTCACAAAAAAAAATGTGTTTACAAATGCATGCATGAACACTAGTTACTGTGACCCCCCTCTCTTCTTTAATTCTTTGCCACATCAGCATGTTTGCTATTCTCGTGTGCATTGTCGGCGTTCTGGGAACGGGGGTCCCAAGACTTGCCTGCCTGCGGCCTGCGGCGTGGCTCAAGGGGTGGCCCATCAAGGCCCATCTTCATTAGCACAAGCTCAAGACCCTCGCGAGGGGCCAAGCCTCATGGGACGGACGACAGGGAGCTTCCTCATGCACGGCCTCGTCAGGCTGGCTCACGAGGAGGCGGAGAGATCAAGGCGGGGTACCTCACAAGGTGCCCATGACGCAAGCCATGACGACCAAGGGCGCCAGGTAGCGCCCGACCACATGATGTCCTCCTTTCCACTTTGGTGCAAAGGGAGCAAGTGCAGGCAAGAGTATCAAGCAAAGGCATCTGTTTTGGTGCAACAAGACCAAGACCGTCGCAACGGCAGGAAGGAAGTCATTGTGGAGCCCAAGCCGGCGTCACCACCAGAGCCTTTGACAGGCGAGGACCAACTTTAGTGAGGATAAGTGTACTAGATGTTCCCCTTCAAAATGGCCAATTGTTGGCGCCCTTCTCGCTCAATATTTGGGGAGAGGCCCAGGGCCTTTGCCTATAAATAGGACTAGCCACCCACAAGGTAGAGGCATCGAGAAATCTAGAGAGAGGATCCAGCATCTGGGATCAGCAGAGAGAGAGCGACTGAACTCCTCCTAGCAGTTCATCATCGCACCAGCCAAACAGAGACCCTCGCGAGGCTGTTCTTCTTTGTATTGTTCATCATCGTCAGCCCAAGAGGCAATCCACCACACCACAAACTAGAGTAGGGTATTACACCACAATGGTGGCCCGAACTAGTATAAACCCTGTGTCTCTTGTGTTGTTCCTTTCATAGCTTAGATCTTAGCGAGGCGGTGAGGCGCAGGAAGGAAGAGGGAGAAACCTCCGCGCGCACCCCAGTGTTCGAACCTAGAGGGTCTGCCGGAACCCAAAATCCGACATTTGGCGCGCCAGGTAGGGGTGCGCCTGAACTTGTCTTTTGCCGCCCTGTTCTTCGCCGACCACCGCATCCATGTCGACGCCTTTCGTCGGGCTGCCAGCGCCGAGCCGCTCTCGCTTCCCGCGTCGCCCAGACGGCCCCTGTCGGCGGCCGCCCCCGCCGTTCCCCGTCGCCTGCCGTCAACGCCGCCACCGGCCCGGCGGGGAACGAGCAGCAAGCATCGTCCCAGCATCCGTCCGTGAGGCGAGACGGCCGTACCGCTACTCCTTCGCTCGCCTCGGCTGCTTCCTCGTCTCGCGCGCTCCGCGCTCCCATGGAGGCTCG
Source organism: Aegilops bicornis (assembly GCA_021605145.1). NCBI lineage: Eukaryota > Viridiplantae > Streptophyta > Magnoliopsida > Poales > Poaceae > Aegilops > Aegilops bicornis. The sequence continues at coordinate 252,259,690 of CM038671.1, forward strand.
AGCTGCGCTCATCGCGGCAAACGAGCTCCTGCGCTACCGCCCTGTCGACGACGTCTACAAAGAGTGGCTCGACCGTGTCGCCGATCTCGTCCGCGCCGCAGGGGGCTCCCCCGCGCCGTCCTTCTCGCTGCACCACGCCCCGCCCTGTGCGGGCGATGAAGCTCCGGGGGCGCCTCAGCCGCCTCCCCCCAAGAAGGCGCCTTGGCCCCAAGGCGCGTGGCCCCTGGGCGGAACCCGCTCCGTCCGGCGCCAACGCAGCAAGAGCAGAGCTGCCAAGAAGTCCCTTCCCCCAAGAAGCTGCCCGAGTGCTCCCTGCACCGGCTCGTCTTGACGACGCTCCTGCTCCAGCACGCCAAGACCCCGCGCTGCTCCCAGCTGCAGCGCATGGGGACCCGCAAGACCAGGCTCTGCGTCACCAAAGGCCCCCCGTGGCCACGGAAGCTGCCGCGCCTTCACCGCCGAAGCGCAGCGTTATGCGTGGCCCGGCAAGTTCAAGTCGAGACCTGCCTCCTCGCTTCTGACGGCACGGCCGACCTGTGGAGTTCCTCCAGCTCAACGAGCTGGGCATCAGCCGCCAACGGGACGAGAAGGTCATGGCGAACTAGTTTCCCATGGCACTCAAGGACGGAGCCCGCACTGGCTCTGAACACTGGCTCTGCACGATCTCCTCTGGGGCCGAGATGCGTACCCTCTTCATCGCCAACTTCCAAGGTACTCGCGACCGGCCTCCTGCCGTGAGCGACATGTGCCGCATCAAGCAGCAGCCAGGGGAGACCCTGCAGAAGTACATCCAGCGCTTCAACAACGCACGCCTCAAGATTCCCAAGGTGACTGAGGAGGCCATCATCTCCGCCTTCTCTGACAGTGTGTGAGACGTCAAGATGAAGGAGGAGCTGGCGATGCATGAAGATCTGTGCACTTCCTTGGAGCTGTTCAACTTGGCAACCAAGTGCGCCAGGGCTGAGGAAGGGCGCCTTTCCCTCCTCGAGCTGCCAGCCGCAGACCCAGAAGAGAAGAAATCCAAGGCCAAGGACGTGAAGCGCAAGGGGGCTGCCGTGCTCGCAGTAACTGCATACACCAAGCGGGCAGAGATCAGCCCGAGTCTTCCAAGGGCAGCCGGTACTGTGTACCACGACCTCCACACCCACAACACCAACGAATGTCAAGAGCTCCGGCCAGCGAGAAGGGAGGATCGACCGACGCCCGACCGCAACGATCGGGCTACGGCCGAGGAGGAGGAAGAAACACAGGGCTGGGAAGACCGTGGCCCCGCCAAGGGTGGCGCTGACCGACCTCGCGAGGATCGCTGGCGAGGAGCAGCCTCACGAGGGAGACTGGAGGGATCAGCCTCGCGAGGATCGTCTGCAAGGGAACGCAGGCCTACCTCCTCTGCCGCTGCAGCCAAGGAGAAACGAGGACCATCATCAGGACGAGGGGGCTGGGGGCTTCCAGGAGCCGCGCGCGATCGCTTGCATCCTGGGCGGAGCTCAAGCCCCAGCCTCTCAACGCATCTTCAAGCAGTTCGCCCGTGAAGTGAATGCAGTCCTCCCCAAGGTCGACGTTGACGCACTTCCTGTCCGCGGGGCGACGCACTTCCGCGCGTGCGTCCGCGGCGTCCTCCTGCGGTAGCTGTCGACCCAGTATCGGTCGGCTCTTGTGCCGTCCTCCCTCCCGGTCTCGCGCCGGCGCAAGCGCTCGGGTCGATCGAGGCTTCTGCGGTGGATGAGGCACGCGGTGGACCGCCAGTCGGCCACTCCCCAAGTCACGGCAATCGAGCCCGACGAATCTCTCTACAGCATGTTCGATCTGTTGGTAGCTCAGAGATCGCATCCGAAAAGCGACAAGAGCGATCCAGCGGCGGAGGTTCGGATGGTCGATGGACCACGTAGTCCTCCTGGTTTCCCCCGCACCGACGGAGGCATTGGCGGAGGCAAGCCGGCATAGGCTCACGAAGAGTACCAACCCGAGCCCCTCACTTCGCTACAGAGGGAGGAGCTCCGCCGTCGGAACATGGATGCGCTTCACACTCCTATCGTTGGAGAAACCCCCGAGGCCCGTGCCTTAGAAGATGCTCGTTTGGCCAACTTGGCTGAGCGCACTCGACTAGAAAATCTCCAGCGAGTGCTCGATGAACGAGCGCAACAACGGGTCCCGTCGTCCAGTCGACGTCAACTCTTTCCACAACCAACTCAGGTATACCAAACTCCCATTCAGAATCTAGCAGCTGCAGCCCATATAGCAGAGTCCATTCAACCTTCCAAGTCGGAGGCTGGCAGGGGCTTACTCCAGATCAGAGATTTTCTCCGGGCAGCAGGAGATCAAAATTCAGCTGTATCACAGTCGCGGAACAGGATTCACAGCAGATCCGGTTGCAAATACCTGATCCAATCGACATAGCCCAAGATCACCCCTGAGGCGTGAGGGGCATGGAGGCCGGCATGAGCAGTATGAGGACCGATTCGATCGTGATGATCGACGTCGAGTGCCCACTCCTCCCCCAAGGGGTGGGTCATATGCGCCTCGGCAGCAAGACGACAGACGCCAGCACAGTGTTGGGCGAGAGATTCCAGTCGACCCCAGGGAACCAGGCTTTGATGCGAGATCTGTCATCATTCAAGGTCTGGTCGACGGGAACAGAGCTAACCGAGAAGGCCATGACAGAAATGCGCCCATCAGCAGCAGAGTACACATCTCAGGACCAGAGTGTTTTAGCAGAGCCATCAGAGCCGCGGTGATTCCTCCCAACTTCAGGTTGGCGATTGGAGTTAGTAAGTTCACTGGTGAGTCTAAGCCAGATACTTGGCTTGAGGACTACCGAGTGGCTATTCAGATCGGCGGCGGCAACGATGAAGTGGCCATGAAACACCTACCACTTATGTTGGAGGGATCGGCCAGAGCATGGCTGAATCAGTTAGCACCCAGCAGCATTTACAATTGGGAAGATCTTGCCCGAGTGTTTGTCAGGACATTTGAAGGAACTTGCAAGCGGCCAGCAGGGTTGACAGAGTTGCAGTCGTGTGTGCAGAAGTCGAATGAAACTCTGAGGGATTACATCCAGAGATGGATCACTTTGCACCACACAGTAGAGAATGTATCTGATCATCAGGCAGTCTGTGCCTTCAAGGAAGGTGTTAAGAACAGAGAGTTGAGTCTGAAATTTGGTCGGATAGGAGACATGACCCTGAGTTGGATGATGGAGATTGCCACCAAGTACGCCAATGGTGAAGAAGAGGATCGGCTCCGGAGTGGCAAGTACAAGTCAGCCGCTAATGAAACCGGGGGAGGGAACTCCAGTCGGAAACAGAAGCGGAAAGCCGAGCCAGCTGCTCCTGGAGAAGCCTTGGCCGTGACTCCAGGAAAGTTCAAGGGGAAACCCAAGGGGCCTTGGAACCCCAAGAAAGTGAAAGACCAATATGGAAATGATGTGTTGGACTTGCCAAGCCACATTCACACGAAGAAAGATGAAGAGGGTAAACTTATTTACCCAAAGCATACCACTCGACAGTGCCGGCTCTTGATTCAGCAGTTCCAGGGGAAGCAGCCCAAGGACAAGGAAAAGGAGTCGGACAAAGTTGAGGACAAGGAAGATAGTGACAGTGGGTACCCTCAGGTCAATTCCACTCTGATGATTTTTGCTGACGTTGAAAGCAAAAGTCGATTGAAAGTTATCAACCGTGAAGTGAATATGGTCGCTCCGGCGACACCCAGTTACCTGAAATGGTCGCAGACTGCCATCACGTTCGACCAGTCTGATCACCCAACACACATAGCCACCCCTGGGAGGCAAGCTTTGGTGGTCGACCCAGTCGTCGAAAGCACTCGACTAACTAAGGTTTTGATGGATGGTGGAAGTGGCCTGAACATATTGTATGCAGAGACGTCGAAAGGGATGGGCATTCCGATGTCCAGACTCAGCATCAGCAACATGAGCTTCCTTGGAGTCATTCCTAGAAAGAAGGCTGAGTCACTCGGCCAAATTTCTCTCAATGTGGTTTTTGGTGACTACAAGAATTTTCGTAAGGAAAATTTGACCTTTAAGGTCGTGGATTCACTACAACAAGAATCCACCTATACCAACACATATCTACCAACGAAATAATAATATGCGTTATTTGTTTTAACCTCCCACCTCCCCGACTTATCCCACCCTCCCCTACTTAGCGCTAACCTCCTCTCCTAGGAAAAAAATCTAACCTCCCCGTACGGCAGTACCCATCTCCACCCAATTTTTCCTATCCGCTGTCTCCCCTCCACCTCGATTCCCGTCTCACCTGAACTCCATGAAAGCGATGCTGCCCGCCACCACCGATTTGTACTAGCTCCGGTGCTCTCCATGACATCGCTCACCAGCCCGACTGCCCCTCAATCCTCTCCCCCGATCCTCTGCAACCGCGACTTCCTCTGCGCCGCTGCACATGCCCGTGCAGCAACCCTAGACGCCACGGGCCGCCGATGCGACTCCCGGGTAGGCCAACTACCTCGCGTCTCCGTGTCGCCCGTTGGCAGCTTCGGGCTCGGCGGTCTTGATCTGCCTCGGCTACCCCACCCCCGACACAGATGGTTTAGTAAGGCACTTCTCTCCTCTCTTTGTGGTGACATGGCCATCGTTTGATGGTCGACCTATGACGGAAATCGCGACTATGATCTATTCTGCCTAGTGTTAGCTGCCCCATCATGATATTCTAGGTATTTTAGTGCCGTGCTTACATCTTTCAATGTGCAGTGCTATCTAGTTCTGTAAATACAAGCCAGTTGTTTATAGTTTGGCTGATCTATTTGGATGTATGGTTGAGTGCATATGTGTAATTACGGAAGAATGCTTGCGTCCTTTTTTTAATCTCAATAATCCGTTGTTGCTGCTATCTTTGTGGATGAATCCTTACCGATTTCCTTATCACGTGTTGTGCAATACTATAGGAATAAGTCTCATATGCGTCCATCTGTCCTAATATTCCTCTTTATTGTGTATATAATCTTTAATTTCATATTCATTTACTGAGTTACAAACCGAGCTTGCTTCAGCCAACATGTGTGTGTGTGTGTGTTTGTTGGATTGCACTTTTCGCATCGTAGTAGTAGATCGATCTGTTAGCGATGAACATCCACGCAGGGCTGCAGGATGGTTATGAGTTACCAAAAATTGTCTCCCTTAATTAACTAATCGCTAAGTCAGCTTGAATTATTGATCCGCTTTCTTTGTGTTCAGTGTGAAGTTTTGGTTTGACCTTTTCATTGCGGTGATTGTAGAATTGTGTGCCGGCAAGCACTACAAAATTAGCCAATGACGACGAGCAACGTTGCAGCACTTCTCCTCATGCTCACACGCTGTGGAGACGCCAGCCTGCCCAAGCTGCCCTCGATCAGTGCCAACTCTGCGGGGGGAAACTATGGTACTGATTTCTTTGGTTGTAAGGTTCTGTGTTCCTCTAGGATTTAAGATGGTGAAGTTACTGGATGTAGGAACTATGGTATACTATGACTGTAACACGTTTTGTTGTTTCTTGACTTGTTTCAATAAGAATTTCGAGTGCTTGAGTCGAACCCAATAAGATTTCACCTTGCTCCAGTTACTCGATCAGAACTCGTGGTATTGTACATGGTGTTGGCTCCCAACTTTCTTTAATCAGCATATGATTCTTCACACGATCATTAAATATTTATGTCTCACATATTCTTCATTGGCCAATTTCTCATATTAGGAGTTCAGATAAACACCAACATGCTCAAGGTAATACACCCTACTTTGCATAGTAAACCACATTAACCTATTTTGAATGAAAAACATCTTTGATGAACTGAAGATGTTGTCACAAACCTACTTTGGTTTATAGATTCTGAGAAATTGCCCAATATAGAAAAGAGAAGATGGATGCCAAATCGGACAGTCATGTGATTTCTGCAGCTGAGATACTGAAAAGTTTGTGTAAGTCATTCAGGCTTGCTCTTAAATATTAACTTCTTCGTACACGCTCTCTATGTCTAATATCTTCTAGCATTCCCTGTAGATTTTATGTTGATCTAAATATTTTACTAAACTGATCTGTACAATTGAATACAGAGTTGCCGAGGGTCCTGTAGCTCGGAGAGGCTAATATCCATTTTGTCAAGATTTAGACTTCTTGTACTCAAATTTCCTCTATTAATTTTGTACTTAACAATTTCCTAGTATATAAATAAATTTCTAAATTGTTAGCATGTATCACTGTACCTAATTAAGGCACATCCAAGTTTGGACTGGTGTGAATCATTTTCTTTCAACATAAACTATACTTGAATTGTTGAAACTTTGTATCTATTTGTATTTTCTGGAGGACTGCATATCTTTCTTTAAAACCAGAGGATGTGTTGCATGTCAGCACATGTTTATTTAAAGGAAGTACCTCATTTCTTACATTAGTATGCTTGCTTTAAGGTTTACGTTAATTCAATTGACATGTAGTAGATTCGTTTATAAGAAAAAGGATCAAAAGTGTTTGTGAGATGTAGGCTATTACTCTACTTTCCGTACAAAGCTACTAATGTCATGACCTTCAACCTTCGTATGTTGCTCCTCCTTTACATTTTGCTGCCCTACTAACCTCATTTTCTCTACATGAAGTTACTCATCTCATTTCTTTGTTTTGTAGATGTCCAAGATAAATGAATGAAGCATGGCTCGGATGTTGATTTCAAGGACGGGAATGGGGCTACTACTAGTACTAGATCCTTAGAATGTCATTTCTAGGACAGTGTTTCAAACATTATAGTTGATGTAAGGTCAAGAATTTGGCGACTATTAGATAGTTTCACATCTTGTAATCTTTGAACCGTGTTCTTTGTAATGCAACATAGTTGATTTAATGTACGAGACCTTCCTGTTTATTATATTATGACTCCTATACTCTCTATATTTGATCTAATATTTCTAGATGGCAATGTGTAAAATATCATCCAATATTCATGCTTTGTAGCGAAGCCTCTAGTCGTTGCAATGTTATGTTCTATAATTGTGCGGGTAGCCACCAACGCATATGAAGTGTTGTTAACCATTAACTCTTTCTGTTGCTACCTTACAACGCTTCTATATGTTGTTTACCAACGCATGTATATATGTTGTTATAGACCCTAGCAACGCCACCAACGACAACGCATAGTAATCCGTTGGTGTAGACCTTCGCAACGCATATATGGACATAGGACAACACATCAATGCGTTGCTGAAGGGGGGTTCTTGTTGTAGTGATTTCCAGAGCGCTTATCACGCTATCCTGGGGAGGCCGGCATATGCGTGTTTCATGGCTCGACCATGTTATGTGTACCTCAAGCTGAAGATGCCAGGTCCCAAAGGTGTGATCACATCACCGGCAATCGGAAAAAGGCGTAAGAGTGTTTCGTAAAGGCTCTAAGATCGCTGATGCTCAGATGGCAGTGGTCGAGCTGCAAGAATACCAGAAAACTGCAGACCCGAGTGATTTGTTGCGAGCCAAGAAGCCCTCCACGGAGTCGGCATTTCAGTCGTCCGAGGAGTCGAAACCGATTCATATTCATCTGACTGATCCCAACGCTGCTCCGACTCACATCTCAACAACACTCGACTCCAAATAGGAAGAAGCGCTCATCCAGTTCCTCCGTGAGAACTGGGACATCTTTGCATGGAAGCTCACGACATGCCGGGTGTTCCTGTGGGACCGGTGAGCATCGTCTATGAGTCAACTCAAAAGTTAAACCTGTCAAAGAACATCTTCGACGGTCCGCCGTCCAGAAGAGAAAGGCCATTGGCGAGGAGGTGGCTCTGCTCTTAGCAGCAGAGTTTATCCGAGAGATTTACCACTCCGAGTGGCTCGCCAATGTTGTCATGGTCCCTAAGAAGGACAATTCACTGTGCATGTGCATCGACTTCAAACATATCAATCGGGCCTGCCCGAAAGATCATTTTCCTCTCCCCCGCATCGACCAAATAGTCGACTCATTGCGGGATGTGAGCGGTTGTCTTTCTTAGACGCATATTCCGGGTACCATCAGATCCGGCTCAGTATGGACCCGACGAGATCAAAACAACTTTCATCACTCCGCTCGGGTGCTTACGTTATGTCACCATGCCATTCGCCTCAAGAATGCCGGAGCCACGTTCATGAGGATGATTGAGAAGTGTTTACTCACTCAAATCACCGGAATGTGGAAGCATACATGGATGATATTGTGGTCAAGTCACGGAAAGGTTCCGACCTATTGACTGACCTTGCTGAAATATTTGCCAATCTCAGGAGGTATGATATCAAGCTTAATCCATCAAAGTGCACATTCGGAGTTCCTGGCGGAAAGTTACTCGGTTTTCGTTTACGAGCGAGGAATCGACGCTAACCCGTAAAAAAGTTGGCACTATACTCCGAATGAAACGCCTGCGGCGTGCATGATGTCGAAGCTTCTTTGGATGCTTGGCCGCTTTAAGTCGATTCATCTCTGCGCCTCGGTGAAAAGGCATTGCCTCTTTACCGACCGATGAAGAAGTCGACAAGTTCGAGTGGACTCTGAAGGCGATGTAGCGTTTGCGAGCTCAAAGCTACGCTCTCCACCAGCCGGTGCTTGCTGCTCCAATCAGCAAGGAGCCGTTCTTGCTTACATTGCAGCCACAGGACAAGTCGTCAAGACAGTACTTACGGTCGGCGGGAAGAGGAAGGGAAGGCCTTCAAAGTTCAGCCCAAAGATATTATCTTTATGAAGTATTAACCCCGTCAAAGCAAAGATACCCTCATTATCAGAAACTTGTGTATGGGATTTATATGACCGCGAAGAAGGTTGCTCATTACTTCTCTGATCATTCCATTACAGTCGTCAGCGACGCCCCATTATCAGAGATTTTGCACTGTGAGATGCAATCGGTCGAGTGGCGAAATGGGCGATTGAACTTCTTCCCCTTGATATCAAGATAGAGGCAAAGAACGCCATCAAGTCCCAAGCAATAGCAGATTTCATCGCCGAGTGGATTGAACAATAGTTACCGACTCAAGTTCACTCGGAGCACTGGACTATGTTCTTTGATGGTTCCAAGATGCTGAATGGTTCAGGTGCTGGGGTAGTATTAGTTTCCCCCCGAGGAGATAAGCTCAGATATGTGCTCCAGATTCACTTTGATTCTTCCAACAATGAAGTAGAATACGAAGCACTGTTGTTGCGTATGGCCATTTCACTCGGCGTCCGTCGCCTCATGGTTTATGGCGACTCAGATCTAGTGGTTAATCAGGTGATGAAGGAGTGGGACGTCAGAAGTCCAGCCATGACTGGTTACTGTAATGCAGTGAGGAAGTTAGAGAAGAAGTTTGAGGGGTTAGAGCTTCATCATATACCCCGACTGAAAAATCAAGCTGCTGATGATTTGGCGAAAATAGGGTCCAAGAGGGAAGCCATTCCCAGTGATGTGTCTTTGGAGCACATCCGCACACCGTCGATTCAAGAGGATCCTTTCACAGAAGAAGCTCCATAGCCAAAAAGTGCCACTGATCCGACCGAAGTTGAGGTCCCAAAGAAGGTCGACCTGATCATGGAAGTCGTGGTCATCACTCCCGATCGACAAGATTACCGACATCAGCGTATATCTTGAGGAAAGAGCTCCCGGAGAACGAAGAAGAGGCTCGACAGATCGTCCACCTATCCAAGGCCTTTACTATGATCAAGGGATAGTTATTCAGAGAAAGCGTGACTGGAGTCAGCCAGAAGTGCATAACGCCAGAAGAAGGTCAGATAATTCTTGATGATATCCACTCTGGGACCTGTGGTCACCATGCGTCCTCTCGGACCATCGTGGCTAAAGCATACCGAGCAGGATTTTACTGGCCAAAAGCAAATGAAATGGCAAAGGGAATAGTCGACAAGTGTGAAGGATGTCAGTTCTACTCCAATATGTCACACAAACCCGCCTCAGCATTGAAGACCATTCCACTCATCTGGCCTTTCGTTGTTTGGGGGTTGGATATGATTGGACCACTGAGAACTGGCAGGAGCGGTTTCACCCATTTGCTTGTAGCAATCGACAAGTTCTGAAGTGGATCAAAGCTAAACCTATCAAGAACCTTGATGCGTAATCGCTATCGCTTTCATCGAGAGTTGATATTCAGATATGGAGTTCCGCACGACATCATCACCGACAATGGGTCAAACTTCAATTCCGACAAGTTCAAAGCCTTTTGCGCCTCTCAGGGCATGCGAGTCGACTATGCTTCAGTTGCTCACCCCCAGTCGAATGGACAAGCAGAACGAGCAAATGGTGTAATTCTCAAAGGACTGAAACCTCGACTGATGCGTGATCTCAAGCATGCAGCAGGAGCGTGGGTCGACGAACTTCCATCGGTTCTTTGGGGATTAAGGACCACTCCTAATCGGTTGACTGGGAGAACTCCATTCTTTATGGTTTATGGAGCTGAAGCAGTTCTACCGAGTGACCTGCTTCACAATGCGCCCCGAGTCGAACTCTACTCTGAAGCTGAAGCGGAGCAAGCCCGGCAAGATGCAGTCGACCTCCTTGAAGAAGAGAGAGAGATGGCCCTGATCCGCTCGACCATCTATCAGCAGGACTTGCGTCGATTCCATGCTAGAAATGTGAAGAGCCGAGCCTTTCAAGAAGGGGACATGGTCCTCCGAGTGGATCAACAAAAACCACACAAGCTCGCTCCCACTTGGGAAGGTCCCTTCATCGTCATCAGAGTTCTCCACAATGGAGCTTACCATCTTTACAACATCGAACGCCAGATTGATGAGCCTCGAGCCTGGAATGCGGAGCTGCTCCACCCCTTTTACACTTAAGAACTCACTCGGGTGAGATGTAATAAAAGTACCTCTGTAGTTTGTTTATCAAAGACAAGAATGTTATAATTTTCCCAGTGATTGTTATTAATTTTCGTTTAGATAGGAAATTCCCCCAATGGGTGGCTTAGCCGCGAACCTGTTTCGCCTAAGTTTGTAAAAAAATCCCTGCCGAGTGGAGAGCCAGCCTCCCACTCGGGGGCTTAGCTGCGAATCCGTTTCGCCTAAGTATCTGAAAATCCTACCTAGTGGCGAGCCAGCCTCCCACTCGGGGGCTTAGCTGCAGTCCAAGTACTCGCCTAAGTTTGAAAAATCCTACCGAGTGGAGAGCAAACCTCCCACTCGGGGGCTTAGCTGCAGTCCAAGTACTCGCCTAAGTTTGAAAATCCTACCGAGTGAGGAACCAACCTCCCACTCGGGGGCTTAGCTGCAGTCCAAGTACTCGCCTAAGTATTTAATACAATGTGCGCTTTGCAAAGACGACGAGGTACAGGTCGAATTTGCCTACCCCTTCAGAGCTACGACATAAAAATCCTCCTTGGAGGCTTAGCTGTAGTCCAGTACTTGCCTAAGTTTGAAAAATCCTACCGAGTGGAGAGTAAACCTCCCACTCGGAGGCTTAGCAAAGAGTCCAAGACTACTTAAGTTTGAAAAATCCTACTGAGTGGAGAGCAAACCTCCCACTCGGAGGCTTAGCGGCAGTCCAAGACTACGCCTAAGTTTAAAAAATCCTACCGAAAGTGGAGAGCAACCCTCCCACTCGGAGGCTTAGCAGCAGTCCAAGATCGCCTAAGTTTGAAAAATCCCACCGAGTGGAGAGCAAACCTCCCACTCAGGGGGCTTAGCTGCAATCCAAGCTCGCCTAAGTTTAAAAATCCTACCGAGTGGAGAGCAACCCTCCCACTCGGAGGCTTAGCTGCAGTCCAGTACTCGCCTAAGTACGAAATCCATTCCAATCCGCAAGGACGACGAGGTGCAGGTCGACTGTTACCTTCTCCTTCGGAGCCGCGCCACAAGTACAACATGCGCTCCATCCCGATCCGCAAGGACGACGAGGTGCAGGTCGACTGTTACCTTCTCCTTCGGAGCTGCGCCACAAGTACAACGTGTGCTCCATCCCGATTCGCAAGGACGACGAGGTGCAGGTCGACTGTTGCCTTCTCCTTCGGAGCTGCGCCACAAGTACAACGTGCGCTCCCTCCCGATCCACAAGGGCGATGAGGTGCAGGTCGACTGTTACATTCTCCTGCGCCTGCAAGAACAACGAAGTGTAGGTCGACTGGATCCACCTCAGAGCTGCATCTCAAGCAGTGAAGCATAATCCGAGTGAAGAGCAAAGTTCACTCAAAGGCAAACAAAAGCATATTTCAATGATAAGTAAAGTTCGGATAACATCCGAAGGATGCAGAAGTACCCATGCCTCAAGCCTGTTAAAGTTTATCGGTTACAGGATCACTCGGCATTCCGAGGCAAATTTAAGATGAATCATAGAAGTTTTTTACTCCTCAGGTGGAGGACTGGAAGGCGCGATGAACTGGTCCAGGTTAATCCCATCAGCGATTCGAGTGGCAGCACCAATGAAAGTCTCCATGAAAGATCGGAAGTCGTACTTCTTGGTATTGGCAACTTTGATGGACGCCAACCTTTCCTCTCGCGCCTCCTTGCAATGAACGCGGACCAGGGAGACAGAGCGACATCAAGACCACATCCGGCGTAAGACTTCTTCCATTCCTGCACTCGACTTGGAACGTCATTCAGTCGAGTCATTAAAGACTCGAGGTCATTTTGAAGTGTTTCGCCTGGCCAGAGTGTTGAGTCAATCCGCGACACCGCAACCTTCAGTCGAGCGAGGTAGTCCACCGCAGCAACAACATGAGACTCCAGTTGGAGCACATTCATGGCAGCTTCGTCCTTCATGGGGGAGTTAATGGGGTCCAGACTTGTCTCCACTCGACTAGTCTCTTCCTCGAAGTTCTGACAGAATTCTGCAAACACGACTCGAGTTCAAGCTAATGGTTCTATGATGAGTCGGTGATAACAAGTCAGTCGGATAAGAGGAATTACCTTCAAGCATGAGGAATAACTTCTTGGCGAGCCCTCCGGATAAGCTTCTAGATCATTCCTCTTCCCGCTAGTTTGCCACCTTGTCGCCAGAGCTATCTTGTCGTTCTTCAGTCGGCTAACCTCCTTGTTGGCCGCATCGAGAGCAGCTTTCAGATTGGCGTTCTCTTCTTCAAGTTTTCCGACTGAAGACAGCTTCTCTTCCGCGAGCTTGGTCTTGTTCAAAGCCGTTTGTTGCACCTCGACAAGGTCATGATCCTTCTTCTTCAGAGCCTCCTCCATTTTGTCTGCAAAATAACAGTGAGGTCAGAATTAGGAAGGGACAGTGAGGGAGTCCTGGATTAGGGGGTGTCCGGATAGCCGAACTATCATCTTTGGCCGGACTCCTGGACTATGAAGATACAAGATTGAAGACTTCGTCCCGTGTCCGGATAGGACTTTCCTTGGCGTGGAAGGCAAGCTTGGCGATATGGATATGTAGATCTCCTACCATTGTAACCGACTCTGTGTAACCCTAACCCTATCCGGTGTCTATATAAACCGGAGGGTTTTAGTCCAGAGGGATCTAACAACAATCATACCATAGGCTAGCTTCTAGGGTTTAGCCTCTTTGATCTCGTGGTAGATCTACTCTTGTACTACCCATATCATCAGTATTAATCAAGCAGGAGTAGGGTATTACCTCCATCGAGAGGGCCCGAACCTGGGTAAAAACATCGTGTCCCTTGTTTCCTATTACCATCCGCCTAGACGCACAGTTCGGGAGCCCCTACCCGAGATCCGCCAGTTTTGACACCGACATTGGTGCTTTCATTGAGAGTTTCTCTGTGTCGTCACCTATAGGCCCGATGGCCCCTTCAATCATCAGCAACGACGCAGTCCAGGGTGAGACTTTTCTCCCCGGACAGATCTTCAGATTCGGGCGGCTTTGCACGCGGGCCAATTCGCTAGGCCATCCGGAGCAGAGATCGAAAGCTACGCCCGGCCATCGTGTCAGATTTGGAAGCTTGAACTATACAGCCGATGTCCGCGGAGACTTGATCTTCGACGGATTCGAGCCACGTACCGGCGTGCCGCCTTGTCTCGATGGGTGCGATCTAGCTCTATCACGTCAGTACTCGGAGGTCAAGACTAAAGATCCGCTCGACCCTTTAATCCGGAGCCGGTTTCGCCGATTGAGGATGGTTGGTTGGACACCGCCTCGGGGGCTGAAATCTCCACGTCGATTGAGCCGAACAGCATCCCTGTCCTTTGCAAAGCTCGTGACTCCCAGGTGCCGGACTCCTTTCTGGACTCCGAACCTCCCGCGCCTCCACCAGTCGAATCCGACTGGGCACCGGTTATGGAGTTCACCGCCACGGACATCTTTCAGCACTCGCCCTTTGGTGATATCCTGAACTCATTAAAGTCTCTCTTTGTCGGGGAGCCCTGGCGAACTATGGTCGGGGAAGGTGGGGATTGGACGGCGAAGAAATTCAACGCCCACCCACCACCCACTTTGTAGCCATCGCCGATGATTTAGCCGACATGCTCGACTTCGACTCGAAGACATCGACAGTATGGATGACGGTGCAGAGACGATCAAGAGCCGGCGCCCACGGGCAATCGGAAGGCCACCTCGCCATATGACATATACATGGTGGACATCCCGAAGATGGGAATGGCGATGGAACGCGGAGGATGACCCCTCCAAGAAACAACCCAAGCGCCAACGTCAGCGGCGCCGCTCTAAATCCTGCCACAATAAAAACGGTGATTCCGGCACGGGAGACAATAATATCCCGGACAAGGTTGAAGATGACCCCTCCAAAGAGGACTCAGCGCAGGAGGAGGGAGAAGCAAGTTCGCACGACAGTGCGGCAGAAAGAGAGGTAGAGGACGATAATTATGCGCCCCCCTCCGAAGACGAGGCAAGCCTCGACGACGATTTAACTCGTCGTGCGTGAGGATCCCGTCGAACAAGAGCGTTTTAAACGCAGGCTTTATGGCCACGGCAAGCAGCCTCAAGAAAAGCAGCAGCAGCTTAGAGTCGACCAAGACTTTCTAGGCGACAGATGGATCAAGTCCTTGCAGCCAAGAGTATGAACTCAACGCCTCCAAGAGATACCCTGAAGCGCAGGCTGCTACCCCAATTAGAGGAAGCAGCACCCAAACCTACATCATTAGCGCATGATGCGGCCGACCGGCCACCCCGTGGTCGCGACAGAGAGGCCTCTAGACCCTCCATTCAAGCCGCACTCCGATGCCGCTCGAAAAGTACCAAGGCACGGGGAAACGCGCCAGACCTGCGAGTCATATTGGAGGACAAGGCAAGGCAAACAAGATCGATCTACGGATCACGTGGTCGCCCCACGACACGTGATGATAACCGTCACGCCGGATACAACAATTCCGGCCGGGCCGAACACAGTAGACAAAGCTCATTTGAGCTGCGTCGTGATATAGCTCAATACAGAGGCGCCGCACACCCACTATGCTTCATGCATTTAAGTAATGGATCGTCAAAATCCCGAGGTTTTCAAACCCGTAAACATCGAATCATACGATGGCACAACAGATCCCGCGGTTTGGATCGGGACTACCTCCTCCATATCCACATGGCTCATGGGCGATGATCTACACGCCATCAAATACCTCCCACTCAAGCTTAAAGGACCAGCTCGGCATTGGCTTAACAGCTTGCCAGCAGAATCAATTGGTTGTTGGGAGGACTTGGAAGCCGCATTCCTTGATAACTTCCAGGGCACATATGTGCGACCACCAGACGCCGATGACCTCAGCCACATAATTCAGCAGTCAGAAGAATCGGCCAGACAATTCTGGACACGGTTCCTAACGAAGAAAAATCAAATCGTTGACTGTCCGGATGCAGAGGCCCTTGCAGCCGTTAAACATAACATCCGTGACGAGTGGCTTGCCCGGCACCTAGGACAGGAAAAGCCGAAATCCATGGCAGCCCTCACAACGCTCATGACCCGCTTTTGCGCGGGAGAGGACAGCTGGCTAGCTCGTAGTAACAACTTGACCAAAAACTCTGGTAGTTCGGATACCAAG
Organism: Aegilops bicornis; assembly: GCA_021605145.1. Taxonomy (NCBI): domain Eukaryota; kingdom Viridiplantae; phylum Streptophyta; class Magnoliopsida; order Poales; family Poaceae; genus Aegilops; species Aegilops bicornis. The sequence continues at coordinate 252,275,581 of CM038671.1, forward strand.
GACAGCAATGGCAAGTCGCGTCACAACAAGCACAAGCGCCGCATTAACGGCGATAATGCTGAAGGTACGACAGTCAATGCCGGATTCAGAGGCTCTAAACCCGGTCAGCGGAAAAAGACATTCAAAAGAAATACTCAGGGCCCGGCCCAATCTGGACTGAATACTGATCGCCGTGCCAAATACATGGCACCCTCGAAAAAACCAGCCAAACTGCACCAACAGGATTGTTGGGTTTTCAAACAGCAGCAAGTTAAATGTCAACTCAATGACAAGGGGCTGCATAGAAATGACGCAGTAGGAGCCCCGGCCACGAACAATAGAGGACGAAGGGCTTCCCCACAAGTGCGGATGGTGAACATGATATACGCAACCCACATACCCAAAAGGGAGCGTAAGCGTGCACTAAGGGGCGTATATGCGATGGAGCCACGCCCAAGTTCAACCCATGGTCCTCCTGCCCGATCACCGTTGATCGAAGGGACCATCCCACTAGCATCCGCCACGGCGGATTCGCCGCATTGGTTCTTGACCCAATCATCGACGGATTTCACCTCACTAGAGTCCGGATGGACGGCGGTAGCAGCCTGAACCTGCTTTATCAGGATACAGTGTGCAAAATGGGCATAGACCCCTCAAGGATTAAACCCACAAAGACGACCTTTAAAGGCGTAATACCAAGTGTAGAGGCTAATTGTACAAGCTTAGTTACACTCAAAGTGGTCTTCGGATCCCCGGATAACTTCCGAAGCGAAGATTTAATCTTCGACATAGTCCCGTTCCGCAGCGGCTATCACGCACTGCTTGGATGAACCAGACGGTAAAGTTCAATGCGGTGCCGCACTACCATACCTCAAGCTCAAGATGCCAGGCCCTCGAGGAGTAATCACGGTCAATGGAAACACCGAACGCTCTCTCCAAACGGAGGAGCACACGGCGGCCCTCGCGGCGGAGGTGCAAAGCAGCCTCTGACAGCAATTTTCGAGCCCGGCTATTAAACGTCCGGCCACCGTCAAGCGCACCCGGAGTAACCTACAACAAGACCGCCTGGCACGATCCGAGCACGAGTAGCAATCCGGCCCCAACCCCAGCCCTCGCGAAACTGCGAAGCCAAGATTACGCTGGCGTACATAACTACGCTCGGAGATACCACGGGCATAAGGGGAGGGCACGACCACCAAGACACCTGCAATGCGGCTCAACCGCACCAGGGGCTCCCGATTGTGTCATTCCTTTTCTTTCTTCCTTTTTTTTCTTACTTTCAGGACTCCGTTTTCCAGAAGTCATGTCCGGCATTCGCGCCGAATACACGATGCAACAACCAGGGAAGCAAAAAACTGCGTCGAGTGTCCAGGTGGTCTCTATTACGAGCAGTATACCTATTTTACATACCACACCGCAAACTTACCCCTGGAAGGGGGACATGTCAAAAGTCCCGTACCTTGCTTATCACACAATTTGTATCATTCTGCTTTTATGTAGTTTCTTTTTAATAACCAATATATAGCTCTTGCCTATTATTGCATTCTTTCCCATTACATATGTTCATTTATGACATTGCACAACCGTACAATTTGGTACGACCAATACACCAGGGGCTTATGTACCCCAAAAACATGGTGTGACAAGTCCGAACACTTTCACAAGTGCGGCACCCGCACTTATAGCATTATATGCATCGGCTCCGAATCATGTCTTGGGTCAAGAGTTGGGTTTGCCCAGCTCCCATGTTTTTGTACCTTACGTTCCGTTATATCGGCTAAGGTAGCACTGGGAGAACCACCGCGATGGTGCCCTGCTGAGCTGGGTTGAGCACCTCGATGGAGAAAGCTAAAACTGACCGTCATGATAAGGCGAGAGCCGGTCGCTGTTCGAGAGGTTTCTTCGAGTCCCTAAAGACTTACGCCGCTTAGAGCGAGGAACCGGCATTGTCCGGCCAAGGCATGGATAGCGCCCCGAACTCGGTCTTCCAAATACTAGGGGCTTCACCGAAATTTAAAATTATAGAATTCTATGGCTAAGTGAGAGTGTTCAAGCACTATAAGTCTGGTTGCCTTGTTCGCTATGCGTTGAGCGCCTCCCTCGAAGGACCCAAGAATGGGAACAAGAGCGCTCAAGTTTATCCCTAACACCCCAAAGACTTTCGTGGCATGGGGGCTGAAGCCAACGACTTGCCATCTCTCAAATTTGATAAACGGCCGCACAGAAGGTAATATTTTAAATTCACAAGCGTTGCTTAGCGCATATGAACAAGTTTTCAGTGTATAGGATAACAAATGCGAGTCTATTAAAAATTACATATTTGGAGCACTCATCCGCTATACGGCAGGCACCCTTCAGGACGCCCTCATAATACATTTCGGGCTTGCGATGCTCCTTGCCCTTCGGTGGCCCGTCCGTCACAAGCTTCTCCGCATCCAGCTTGCCCTCAAAGTGCACTTTAGCACGGGCAAGGCCCGACGGGCACCTTCAATGCAGACGAGCGCTTGATGACTTCAATCCATGGACAGACGTCCACCAGCCGCTGCACTAGCCCAAGTAGCTCCTGTGCATGGCTTCCAATGGCCACACCGAACTATGAGGCCCTTCATGGCCTGTTCGGCGACCTTAGGAGCTTCGACCAGCTGCTTCACTGGTCGCCAGGCACCGGACGCTCGCCTCAAAGATACCGAGACCGTAACACCTTCTCCGTCGAGGTCCCTCCTTGGCGCTGGTAGAACGCGCAAAGCATCGTACACACCACGGGCAGATCTGCGAATGCTCCTGGAGAGCTCCGAATCCGGGTAAGTAATAGGTAATTCACTTTCACATGCTTGCTTTGCATAAAGAATGCCTTACCGGCCGCTATCTTCTTTAATGATTCAATTTCTTGGAGGGCTTTTTGGGCTTTGGCCTTTGCGGCTTTGGCACTCTCAAGAGCCGAGGCGAGCTCGGACTCTCGAGTCTTCGAGTCACGCTCCAAACTCTCATGTTTTTCCACGAGAGCCTGGAGCTCTTGCCGCACCTCCGCCACCCGCTCCTCCTGCTTCTCTCGCTAGATGCGCTCCGCGGCCGCTTTGCTTTCGGCCCCGTACACCGCTTCCTTCAGGGTCGCCACCTCGTTCGTGGCCCCTACAATACCCATGTTATTCCTGTCATTTTTTTGCAACCGAATCCTTTCTATAAGGTATTTCTTTAATAAGGTATTTCTTTAATAAGGTATTGCTTACCTTCCCTGTCCTCGAGCTGCTTCTTGGCAAGGCCGAGCTCGTTCTCGGACCGCTCGAGGCTCTTCTTCAATGCATTGACCTCCGCAGTCAGTGCGGCAGAGATCAAGCAGGCTAGCTCGCATTCGCATATTGACATACTTATGTTAGACTCCTCACAGATATCTTTTTAGATCCTTAGTCCGCTTTTCTTTCCGAACACCGAACTAAGCATCGTGGGCTACTGTCTATGCGGTAATATTTTTACATATTCTAAACTTACCTCAAAGCCCGTTAGAAGGCTGGTATGTGGCTTCACCAACCCGCTCTTGGCGGACTGAACTTTCTGGATCACCACACTCATAACAGTGCGGTGCTCCTCGTCGATGGAGGCGCCTTTAAGCGCCTCCAGCAAGCTATCCAGTGCCTCCGGATGGACGGAGGTCACCGGCGTCGTAGTCTTACCCTTCTTACGAAGGGGCCGCTTGCCGGACTTCGGAACCACTGAAGGTTCCAGTACGGAGTCCGACACAGGGCCAGACTTAGAGCCCTATGGGGTCTCGCCCCCTTCGAGCCCGGAGTCTGGGAGGTCGCCTTGCGGCGCCTCCAGGACCACCTCCTCCTCGCAGGGCCCCTCTTGGGACTCCACCGCAGTGTCGTCGGCGACACGAGGAGAGGAGGCGGTGGGAAGTGAAGTACTATTCACATCCGACGAGCCCAGGGAGCCGCTCGACGAAGCGGCAAGCCTGCCCTGGGCGGGCTACATGGTCATATTCGGCGTTAAGAAGACACTATCGACAAATAAAAAGTCATGAACTATTCCGAGTCCGGACACTTACGATCTCGCCAGGCTTGGCCCTTGGTGGCCACTCCTCCGCCGCTTGTCGGGCGTTAGTGGAGAAGTCCGGAGGAAGGGTCCTTCCATTCTTGAACCCTTGGCCTCCCGGTCCGGGCGGCCTTCCTTTTCTTCTCTCCTTCACTGGGGAGAGGCTTTTTCCTCCTCCTCTTCCTCGAGGAGGATTCCGCCTCGAGTTGTCGGGTGGTGAGTCCGACAACACCCGGCGCCGGAGCTCCTTCGAGTTCCCGTGTGGCCTTCTTCATGGTTTTCTTCTCGGCACCACGTGAGGTGCCGGAGCCAGCAGCCCCTGGCCAATCGGGCGTCCATTGGTCTTTCGCAAAGGGGCCGACAGTTAATCTGTCCGGACGTCTTTCACCAGTCTGCCAAAGGTTAGGGAGTTTTAGATCCCGTGATAGAGTCAAACTATGAAAAAGGAGTCCCATAAAGGGTAAAATAACTTACCTCGCTGGCTTGACGCCATGAGCTGAATCTGCGATCTTCGGTAGCGGATGTGGGAGCTCGGCGCCTTTGAACAAGACTCTTCCGTGCATCTTCGCACGTAGTGTCAAGAGCCTTCCAGAGTTGGGTGCTGTGCGGATCGAACTCCCACAATTTGAAGGCCCGTTTTGGCATGGGAGAATCCGCGGATGAGCATCGCTCGATAACGTTGACAAGCCCGAGATTCTTGTCCGCCAGGTTTTGGATGCAGGTTTGGAGTCCGGATAGCTCGTCCGAATCACCCCACGACAGGCCCGCTCTTTCCATGATGTGAGCCAGCGTGGGGAAGCCAGATGGAATTCGGGGCCGCCCATTGAGAGTCGCGGCTCGGTGATGTAGAACCACCCCGATTGCCACCCCTTTATGCTCTTCACAAAGGATCCCTCGAGCCATAGGACTTTGGCCATCTTGCCAACCATGGCACCTCCAAGACTCGCTTTGGCGGCCGCCCACTACCTTCGGCTTGACATTGAAGAACTTCAGCCATAAGTCAAGTGGGGCTGGATGCAGAGGAAGGTTTCGCACACGCATTTATGAACGCCGAGATGTTGAGGATGAAATTCGGGCCAGATCGTGGAAGTCTGTGCCGTAGTAGAACATGAGCCCCGGACAAATGGGTGAAGTGGAAAACCTAGTCTCATGGAGGAAGTGGGTGAGAAACACCACCCTCTCATGGGGCTCGGGGTTGGAATGAGCTGCCCCTCGTCGGGGAGCCGGCGATCTGTGATGTCGCTGGACAAGTATCCGGCCTTCCGCAGCTTTTTGATATGCCCCTGCGTGACGGAGGAGGCCATCGACTTGCCTCCCGCTCCGGACATAGTTGGAGAAGGTTGAGGTGGGCTGTGCGGACTTGGGCGCTGGAGCTCGAATGCGCGGAAATGGATGAGCAAAGGAGGAAGAAGGCGTAGGTGAAAAGGTGGATCCTTATCCCCTTATATGGACGGACGAAGCTATGCGTCCCCCGCCAGCCTGGTAAAACTCGCTTATCTCCCAAGCACCGTAATCAATGGCACGGATGGGTTACCCACGTCCGTATTGTTGGGAATCCCGGAATAAGGGGGCACGATCTCCGCTTTGATAAGACGTGCCAAGGAAACCGCCTCGCTAAACGCGCTAAGGTGGAACAAAGAAAACGATTCAGATAAAGGCTCGGGCCGTGGTGTGATGTCACGCCGCTGAATACGCCGCCAGATCTGTGCAAAGGTTATTCTCTCTACGGTACTATGTGGAACTTGTTTTGCAGAGCTGGACACTATCCTTGTGTTCAAAATCTTTTATGAAGTATTCGGAAGAGGAACCCGCCTTGCAATGCCGAAGACAATATGCGCGCCGGACTAAATCGTCATTGAAGCCTGGTTCAGTGGGCTACCGAGGGAGTCTGGATTAGGGGTGTCCGGATAGCCGAACTATCATCTTTGGCCGGACTCTGGACTATGAAGATACAAGATTGAAGACTTAGTCCCGTGGTCCGGATAGGACTTTCCTTGGCGTGAAAGGCAAGCTTGGCGATACGGATATGTAGATCTCCTACCATTGTAACCGACTCTATGTAACCCTAACCCTATCCGGTGTCTATATAAACCGGAGGGTTTTAGTCCAGAGGATCTAACAACAATCATACGATAGGCTAGCTTCTAGGGTTTAGCCTCTCTGATCTCGTGGTAGATCTACTCTTGTACTACCCATATCATCAATATTAATCAAGCAGGAGTAGGGTATTACCTCCATCGAGAGGGCCCGAACCTGGATAAAAACATCGTGTCCCTTGTCTCCTGTTACCATCCGCCTAGACGCACAGTTCGGGACCCCCTACCCGAGATCCGCCGGTTTTGACACCGACAGACAGAAAAATAAAAACAGTCGTCAAGACCTCACCAGCCATACCTTTTGCTTCGTGTCTCGCCTTCTGCAAGTTCTCCTGTGCAAGCTTCAAGTCAAGGTTGAGCTGGATCTGTTTGTTCTCCAATTCAGTGTATCGAGCCACAAGCTCGCAAAATTTCTGCAAAGAATCAAATGACAGACGCCACGTATAGGTTACTTCCGAGTGACTAAGAAAAATCATTACGCTTTCTAAGACTACAGCCAAACAAAATATTCGACAAGAGTGTCGGGGACTACACCCGGTGGGTGCACTTAGCGTGCCCCACCGATCCCACTGACCGGTTCGGCCGATCGACCAAACAGACAAAAAAAAAGAGAGAGAAAGGAGTTCTTCAGGACTACGGTCGATCGCCAAAGAATCCACCATAGTCTCGGGGACTACACCCAGTGGGTGCACTCAGCGTGCCCCCACCGGTTTCGAGATTCCATTCGACATGGTCCGACCAGACCGAGTGAAGAAGTTATCAAAGAGATACAAAGTATAAAGACTACGGTCGACTGCCAGTGATCCACCATAGTCTCGGGGACTACACCAGTGGGTGCACTCAGCGTGCCCCACCAGTCCAAAAATTCAATCGACACACCCAAAGGGTGTACAGACACGAGGATCTTCGTAAAGAAGAGTTTTCGGTAGCATATCCTAATGTAACAAGTGGTGATCAACTAACTCGGACGCGTTGCTCAAGAGTTGAGCCGGCATCATAGGCCGCTTGGCTGGCTTCCGGACCACCTTCATCTCGCTCCATCATGATCCCCGCTTGGCATATAGCCTTCCTTAGCAGCACCCACTTGGTCCTCCGGGACGTGGTGCGTGGCGAAAAGGGAAGGCGGATCAGCAAATGATGTTGAAGGCGGATACTCGGCCGCACAAAGAAAAGACACAGAAGTCCGAGTGGTGTTGCCACCCTCATGAACCAGCGCCTCAGGCATTGATGCAACCTGAGCAGTCTTGCCGGCAGGTGCCTTCTTAGTTCTCCTCCGCCTCAACGGCGCCTCATCATCATCAGGGAGATCAATGACATGAGGAGGGACTACAGGAAAGATTCAAAGTTAAAAACGGAAATCTAGTCGACCAGAAGTATGTTCGCGCTGAACAAAAAAGCTCAAGTTCTGTTGTACCCAGAAATAGTGGGGATAGCCATATTCATCTTGGGCAAAACCTTTGTCGGCTTCGACAGCGTTGCTCGGTGTTGCTTCGGCGCTTTTTCAGTCGGCGCCGGAGAGGTCGTCCGAGGACATTTCTGCCGACCGCCTGACAGCGCGATAGCCTTTTGCCAAGGCCCGACCGCGGGGTCATGGGTGAGCTTGGACCACCTTTCCATGCGAGGAGGGTCGACTTCTTCCTCCTCTTCCTCCTCCTCATCTTCTTCGGAGCTGTCGTCATCTTCGTCTCCCCCACCGTCAGACTGCCATTCCTCCTGGCTTTCACTTCCGCTCCCTTCCTCCTCCTCAACTGGTTCTTGCGCCCCGTTGGGCTTCGAGTACATCTCAGTGGTGACCTGGAAGAAGACAAACAAGATGAAAGTCAGTCGACCGATTTAAGCAAACAAGATGGAGTAAGCAGAGTCAGAGTCAAAGATACGGGATTGAACCTTGTCTGGCTCGTATGATTGGTCGAGTGGAGGGATCCTCCTGGCTCCTCGGGGGTTATCTTTGTTCCCAGTGATGGCGGCCATCCATCTCTCCAAAGGTGGCATCCTCGACCTCCTCCGGGTGGACCAGTGGTGTCATCGGTGCCGTAATACATCCACATCGGATGGTCTTGATAATCAAGTGGCTGGATGCGTCGTCGAAGAAAAACCTCTAGAAGATCCATACCAGTCACCCCGTCATGGATGAGCTGGACTACACGCTCGACCAAAACCTTGACCTGAGCCTTCTCCTTCGGGACCACCTTCAGAGAGGACGGCTTGCTCACTCGATCCATGGAGAAACGAGGGAGTCCAGTCGACTGCCCTGGCGTCGGCTGGTCTTGGCAGTAGAACCAGGTCGACTGCCACCCTCGAACCGACTCAGAAGGATCATGGTCGAAAAGAGCTCTTACCTCTCATTTGGACCCCAAGACCCCCACACATCTGAATCACTTGGGTTCTCTCTTCACTCGGATTGGCCTTTTTCACCGTCTGGGAGCGACAGGTGAAAATGTGTTTGAAGAGGCCCCAATGCGGCCGACAACCCAAAAATTCTCACACAAAGACACGAAGCGAAGTAGATACACAATAGAGTTGGGTGTGAAATGGTGCCAGTTGTGCCCCAAAGAAGTTCAGAAATCCTCGAAAGAAAGGGTGGGGCGGCAAAGAAAACCCGCTGGTCGACGTGAGTGGCTAAGAGGACGACTCACCTCCCCGAGGCTGCGGCTGCAACTCCATCCCAGGAACCTCACCGATCCATGAGGTATCGGTCCTTCATTGGCCAGCCATCAAGATCTTTACGGTGGATGGTCGAGCGAATCCAGCCGCTCGATCCAGCCTGCGCAAACCGCCCGCTGACGAGGATCCGCTTGACCGTCGCCTCCCTTCGCCATATCGCCGCCTTTCTTCGCCCGTTCCAAAGCCGTCGTCTTTTCTTTCACCATTGTTGCCGGCGGAACGCGCGTGGAGCAGCAGTTCGGAGGTGGAGGCAGGCGCGGCGGATGAATCTGAGGAAAGAAGGAGGAAAGGGGAACGCACTGTTCAAAAAACCCTAGTCATGGGCCTTATATGAGGTTGCTTCCGAGTGACTGACCAGTAGGCCCAGGCGATCCTGTCAGATCCCGCAACAGTCGCCCGCGAGATACGTGGCGAAAAAGGTGGCACGGAGATCGATGCGTCCTTGCCTTATCTCGTCCGATTACTGCGGCTCTCTCTCCGTCCCGCTCGTTTCCCGAAGATTCAAATCCCGCTGAATCCACGTGCCGCAGAGCAAATCGTCAGACAAAAGATTTCCTCCGTCATGTCATTCGGAAATCGCCAAGTACGGAAAACGCACTCGACGGATACAAAGAATGGATCAAGGCGACTAAAAAAGAAGTTGATGCCGTCACTTAAGTCCATTTGATCCAAGACAAGACACAATTGCAACACAAGAATGAGTCAGGAGTATGTTCAACTCCTTCTCCACTCAAACCTTGATCCATTCGGGGGCTAATGATGAAGTCATATACCTAGGGTAGGGTCATGGACCTGTCTAAGACACCCTCCCCAAGGACATCTCTAGAAGAAACTACCTTTCACCAACTCCGAAGAGTTCCACTCGACCAACTGGAAGACACTCGACCATGAAGCCAACCACTCGACCACCAGGAGATCTAAAGCCAGTCTGCACCCAAACAGTCGGTCATTAAGTAGCTTTTATGGTCATCATAGCACTTTATGTGGGCGTTACTAGTAACCCCCTATCTTAATGTACCTTTAACCCTGCATAACTGCAGGCCGGAGGGGTCTTGTCGGATTTCGGGTTCCGGCAGACCCTTGAGGTTCGAACACCGGGTGCGCGCGAATCTCGCCTCTACCTACCTGCACCCCGCACTCGCTAGGATCTAAACTACGAAAGGAACAACACAAGAGACACATGGTTTATACTAGTTCGGGGCACCATTGTGGTGTAATACCCTACTCTAGTTTGTGGTGTGGTGGATTGCCTCTTGGGCTGATGGTGATGAACAATGCAAAGAAGAACAGCCTCGCGAGGGTCTGTTCTTGGCTGGTGGATGAACTGCTAGGGGGAGTTCAGTCGCTTCTCTCTATCTCTCTGCCGATTCCAGATCTCTCTCCAGATTCCACCTTCTCTACCCTGTGGGTGGATAGTCCTATTTATAAGCAGAGGCCCTGGGCCTCTTCCCAAATATTGAGCGGGAAGGGCACCAACAATTGGCCATTTTGAAGGGGAACATATGGTACACTTATCCTGACTAAAGTTGGTCCTCGCTGTCAAAGGCTCAGTGGTGACGACGGCTTGGGCTCCACAATGACTTCCTTCCTGCCGTTGGACTGGTCTTGGTCTCGTTGCAGAAATGGACGCCTTTTGCTTGATGCTCTCGCTGCGCTTTCTCCCTTTGCACCAAAGAGGAAAGGAGGACACTGACGGGCTGGCGCCCGCCGGGCGCCTTGGTCGTCATGGCTTGCGTCATGGGCACCCCGCGAGGTACCCCGCTTGATCTCTCTCCGCCACCGCGAGCCAGCCGATGAGGTCGCGCCTAAGGAAGCTCCCTGTCGTCCGCCCCCATGAGGCTTGGCCCTCGCGAGGGTCTTGAGCTTCGTGTTGATGAAGATGGGCCGTGACGGGCCCCCTTGAGCCACGCCGCAGCCGCAGTGAGCAAATCTGGGACCCCTGCTCCTGCAACGCCGACAAGAGCCCCGGGGGCCCGAGGCGCGCCGGACTCTGGCCGAGCAGAGGCGGGCAAGGGCAAGCGCCAAGGGCCCTAATCGTCATCGCCCTTGGCACCGCGTGGCGGTTGATTGGACGTGGGCGCCCCAAAGAACCGCGACGTAGTCGATAAAGGAGCGGCATCCGCCTAGGCTTTGCTTCCCTTGCTTTCTCCGGGTTATCGCTCAGATCCCCTTTCTTGGCGCCTCTCCTTCCTGCCTCCAAAATCTTCAGATCCACTTCGATCGCACGCCCTAGCAAGGCATGGCGCCGCTGCACTCCGGCCGGAGCTTGGTATGCGCCTGCCCTGGACTCGCCGAACGTGTCGGAGGCGAGCCTTGCCCGGGTGCGCCAGATGGCGGCGGCTCAGGGCATCGACGGGGCGAAGGTGTTCAAAGCCGGCTCCGCCCTCCCTGAGGACCAAGGGAGCACATTCTATCCGCTCTTTGTAAGTGCCATCGTTGCCGATCTGATGCCTCCCTTTTCTGAGTTCTTCTTCTCTGTCCTCCGCCATTACAAGCTACAAGCTCTGCACCTCCACCCCAACTCTGTTCTCCTCCTGGCGATCTTCGCCTACTACTGTGAGGCTCACGTTGGGGTGCATCCTTTGGTGGCCCTTCTGCGCCACTATTTCTCCCTCCGGACCTCTCGTGGTTCCTCCTCTGCGTGTGCGATCTTCCTCGCATACGGTAGCTCCATCGCCATTTCAAACCCCGGGAAGAGGATTGAGGGCTTCAGGAGCAAGTGGGTCTTGGTGGATGTTGGGCGCATCCACCCTCGGCTAATCTTGCCCACAAAGCACCCCGTACACTCCGACGACTAGTCTCGAGTGGAGCTCGTGGATCCCCGCACGAGGCAGGTGTTGGAGAGGATGGACATGGATCTGAGGCCGGCCAACATGGCGGCGGCGAAGCTGACCCGCGCGTCTCTGCTGAGGGAATTCCTGGAGCACCAGCTGGCTCCACTTCATCAGTACCCACTTCCGATGTGGAGGCCCCACCCGAGCCCTGCGGTCTTGGCCGATGAAGACCTGGCTGCGGTTCTTCAATCTTTGGTTGGGGGCGACGTGGCGAGGTTGGAGGGCGCTCCTACGCCCCTGTTCCTCCGCGACAACTGGGAGCAGGTAGTGCAGTCCATGCCCGTCTTCAACAGGGACGGGCCCGTGCCCACGGAGGCTCCCAAGGAACCGGTGGACGTGTCCTCCGGCGACTCCAGCAAGGAGAAGGGAGAAGGGGAGCGGGAAGGAGGGCCTGACTCCGAGGCGACCGACGGAGAGTCGAGGGCTCCTCTCCCTCGATGCAAGTCCCGCGTTCTCCACCTCTCACCGAGCGATGACGACGACGAGGATGATGGTGAGCAGGGCCGCGGGAGCTTGCCCCCGATCCCGAAGAAGGACAGGACCGGGCTGGTCCCCCGCGGGTCTCCGCCTGAAGATCGAGGCGATCCGCAGGCGTGCCTCCCGCCTCCCGAGCTCCTTGAGGCTGATCCTAGTAGCCGGCTCTCGGCTTCAAGTATGGCCGGAGGTTGCTCGAGCTCACGAGCCACGCACCAGTAAGTGCTCGATTCCTCGCCTTATTTCCTGTTTTGTCGCCGAGGCTTGACGCCCAGATCTCTTGGTTAGGCTAGCGCCCGCGGCAAAGAAGCTGAAGGGATCCCTTGAGGCTCCGTCTAGGGCAGCGCCTCTGCCCCTGAGAGAAGGTGGCCGTGATGCTCAGGCCTCTCCTGCCCGGTTATCCTCGCGAGGCCTGGTGGAGCTGGCTGGGGCGAGCTCAGCCCCCATGGCCCAAGCGACTCCTGAGGTGTCCCTGCCTGAGACCACCGCCACAGCTGTTGGGGCGCAGCAGGTCCCGCCTCAGGACACCGTGGTTATGCTGCCGTCCTCTCCTCCTACTTCGCCAACTGCTGTCTCTCTGACTCCTCCTACCGTTCTGGATCGTGCTGCTGCCGAACTGGACCGGTTGTGGCAGGATCTTTCGGGCGCCGACCCTCGTCTGGTGGCCGGGCGCCTCCGGCTGGATTCGCTCTGATGCTTCAATCTGGGCGGCGTTGGTCCAGGCCTCGACGACTTGCGACGAGGAGAAGCAAGCTGTCCTTGGGGCGAAAGCTGCTCGCGACGCTGCCTTGGGGGAGGTAGCCGAGGTCCGAGGTTGCTGCAAGGCACTGGAGAGCAAGCTGCAGGGCATGCGGGACTAGCTCGCCAAGGAGGCCCGCCTTCGCCAAGAGCAGGAGGAAGGCATGAAGGCTCGCGAGGTGGCCGTCAAAGATCGGGACGCCAAGCTCAAGAGGCGCCGTGAACGCTTAGGCGTGCTGGAGCAAGAGTTGGAGGCGAGGAAGGTCGAGCTGGACGGCAAGGCACGGGTCCTTGCCGAGGATCGCGTGGCCTTCACAGATATGGAGGTGAAGGCTCGCACCTTGCTGAGGGAGCTTTATGATAACGGCCTGGAGAGCCCGCTGGCCGGCGCAGAAGACGGCCCCGCCAAGCTGCTTCCTTTCCTGGTTCGCGCTCTTGAAGATGTCGCCATTGGCCTTGGCCCCACTACCGAGGCCGAGGCGCGTGTCTTGTCTTCTGCAGCGCTGACACGGGTCCTCACCCACGTCTACCTTCGTGATCCCAACGTCGACCTAGACAGCCTGCTGGAGCCAGCGAGTGGCGAGCTTGCCGCTGCCGCTACTGAAGCCGTGAAGGGTCGTGCAGAGGCTCTGCTGGGGAAGTTCCGGGCCTTCAGCACCAAGTCAAGCTGGCGCTTAACCCCTCGGCTCCAGCATAAAGGTGAACTCGCTCACAAGCAGCTCCACCGCCGACAAGTGACTTTGCTGCGACTCCTGTTCTGCTTTCGATTCCTGCACATCTATCATGCCTCGGGGAGGCGTTTAAACTTGCATTTGGCGTTGTAATAACAGTTATGGACTGTAATATTTGCTTTTGAATTCCTTGAAATTTGCGCTTCCTACTTGCTTATGTTCTCACGCCGCAGAGCCCGCCCTCACAGATACCTCACTGGCTGTTAGCCCCGACCGAAACCAGGACGGGACCAAGGAGTGAGGGGCTACGTGACAAGTTAGGCTCTGAGTCGCGATGCTCAGAGTCCCCTTGGCGCACGAACAACAAGTAGGGAGGTGAGATGTGGGTGGATCTACCGTTCTACGTCTGCGCAGAGCCCGGCCCCGCGCATACCTCAACCGCCATTAGCCTTTCGGAACTAAGGAGTGAGGGGCTACGTGACCAGTTAGGCTCCTGAGTCGCGATGCTCAGGAGTCCCCCTTGACGCTCAAACGACCTTCGTACCTTGGCTCCGCTCGGGGAGGGACGCTGACGAGAACCAGGCCCGAGGGGCTTGGCTGGAGTGGCGGCGCTGGGCGTGACCCAGGCGCAGCCCGGTGCTCAGCCCAGCCTCGCAAAGACTCTGAGGGAGGCACTGTGACGAGGCTAGACACCGAGCCTGGGCTCCCCGAGGTTGATGCAGCCCGGGGCCACCCTCGCTTGTTTATCACCGCCGCAGAGCATAGCGCTTACAGATGTGTACGGGCATAGCCGCTCCTCGGCAGTGTCGCCACCAGCGTGGAGCATGGTGCTTCCATCAGTGCGTGGGAGGGGGCTCCCCTCGGGAGGAGCCCAGGCGTGTATAGCCCCGCCTACGACACGTGGCTGGCACGGTAGGGCCTCGACGAGGTGTATCTGGGCACCCGTGAGCCAACCGCAGGGACTCACGGGCCCTACCTCAAGGCGGGTTGCGCCGCACTGGCCTTATCCCGTGATGTGTTCCTGCAGATTTGGTTAGATGCGGCGCTTCACGCCCTCGGTCCCAGCCCTCGAGCTGGTCTCGGCTTGCCGCTGGTATGCTGTGTCACGATGCCGTGGACAAGGCCAGAGGGTGAGGGCTGGAGAGCCAGTAGGAGCCCTGAGTCGCGATGCTCAGGTACCCCCCTTTTAACGTGCAAGCGGTCGGCATGAACGAAGAGAAGGTGCCATGGATTGGCATCAAACAACAAGCATAATGGGTCGAACGCATGACCCGAAATAAACGCAAGAGGGATACATGCCACCGGGCTTGGCCCAAGCGACTTGGGGATGATGCAGCCCGAAGGGCGCCCCCAATGAGGTAAGCTAAGAACAGGAAGTAAAAGGGATACACGCCGCAGGGACGGACCCACGCGCCCGGGAATAATGCAGCCACAGGGGCGCCCCACCGGAAATGAAACTTGAACGATGTCACCTGGTAGCGTTGAAGACGAAAGGTTGTTGATGCGGCAGACTCGGTGGGCTGCGGTAGCCGATCCTCACGAGCCCCCAGGCCCAGGGGCCTCGGCAGGCTCCGGAAGCGCTGGTGGCTCCTCGTGGGCCATCTCCATCTCCGCCAGGGCTGCGGAGCGCTTGGCCTCTTGAGCTTCCAGGATGCCCCTCATGAGGCGCTGGTACGTGGCGGCCGCGTTCGGCACGCCGTAGGGCATGCAAACGTAGCTGTGGGGTGGACCTTCGCAGCGCCCCACGCGTGAGGGCCAGAAGCTCACCTGAGAGGCGGCTCGGTTGAGCCCTGGTATGTCGATGCAGACGCACAGCCCACCATCGTCGCCTGGATGGGGAGCTACGGCGGGTAAGCGGCGGCTGCCACTCATGACTCTTGACTCCTGCAGCTCCTGAACGATCTTGTCAGACGAACTCCCCGAGGGTTTGGCCCTCCTTGCCTTGCTCCTTCTTGAGGGAAACGTGCTTTGAAACACGCCTCCAAGTGGTGCCCAAGCGCCTCCCTCGTGACCCTAGCAAGGTCGGTGGCCCTCCAGGGGGGAGCCCCCGAGCCCTGCCGGAGGAGGGCATCGGGCGCGCCTTCCTATGCGATAGAAGGAGGTTCCCCCTGAGCAGGCGCGGACCCTGAGGGGCCTACCTCCGGAGGGGCCAGGCCAGACGATGTCTTCTTCTTCTTGGGAGCGGTCTCGGGAGGCCTCCTGCTTCTGTGATCCGGATCCTCCAAAGGACGCTGCCTCGAAGGCTCGCCCAGGAGCACACCGTCTTTTATCTTCGCAGGCACCGTGATGACTCCGCCACTTCCCGGCATCTTGAGGACGTTGTAGTCGTCTTCGGTTCTGACCATGAACTTGGCCAGCGCTGGGTACCCGAGGATGGCGTTGTATGGCAGGCGAATGTGGGTGACGTCGAAGTTGATGAGCTCGGTGCGGTAGTTGTCGCATGCGCCGAAGGTGACAGGGAGGCGAACCTGCCTGATCGGGACCGTGGAGCCGTCGGTGACCCTAGAGAAAGGCTTGGTAGGCTGGAGCTGATTGTAAGGCACTTGGAGATTGTTGAACGTTTCCACGGACAAGACGTTGAGCCCTGCCCCGCCATCGATGAGGGTCTTGGTGACTAGCACGTTGCTAATGATTGGGGAACTGAGCACCGGGAGGACTCCGGCTGTGGCCGCACACTTGAGCTGATCCGCTGAGCTGAACGTGATGGCGCACACCGACCACCTGAGGGGGCGTGTGGCTTCGAGCTTGGGGAGGACTGCATTCACTTCGCGGGGGAACTGCTTGAAGATGCGTTGAGAGGCTGGGGCTTGAGCTCCGCCCTGGATGCAAAGCGATCGCCTTGGCAGCTCATGGAAGCCCCCCAGCCCCTTCGGGCCCCGATGATGGTCTTCATTTCTCCTTGGCTGCGGTGGCAGAGGAGGGAGGCCTGCGTTGCCTTGCGGGCGATCCTCGCGAGGCTCATCCCTCTAGCCTCCCTCGCGAGGCGGGTCTTGCCAGCGATCCTCGCGAGGTTGGTCGCGCCATCCTTGGCGAGGGCCGCGGTCTTCCCAACGTCCTGCGTTCCTTCCTCCTCCTCGGCCGTAGCCCCGGTCGCTGTGGTCGGGACGTCGGCCGATCCTCCCTTCTCGCACGGCTCGGAGTTCTTGACATTCACTGGTGTTGTGGGTGTGGAGGTCGTGGTACACGTGATACCGGCCGCCCTTGGAAGACTCGGGCTGATCTACTCGCTTGGTGTCCGGTTCTCGCGCTGAGCACGGCAGCCCCTTGCGCTTCACGTCCTTGACCTTGGGTTTCTTCTCTTCTGGGTCTGCGGCTGGCAGCTCGAGGAGGGAGAGACGCCCTTCCTTGGACCTGGCGCACTTGGTCGCCAAGTTGAACAGCTCCAAGGAAGTGCACAGATCTTCATGCATCGCCAGCTCCTCCTTCATCTTGACGTCGCGTACACCGTCGGAGAAGGCGGAAGTGATGGCCTCCTCGGTCACCTTGGGAATCTTGAGGCGTGCGTTGTTGAAGCGCTGGATGTACTTTTGCAGGGTCTCTCCTGGTTGCTGCTTGACGCGGCGCATGTCGCTCACGGCGGGTGGCCGGTCGCGAGTACCTTGGAAGTTGGCGCGAAGCGAGTACGCATCTCGTCCCAGGAGGAGATCGTGCTCGGGGCCAGTTCAGGAGCCGTGTGGGCCCGTCTTTTGAGCGCCATGGAAACCAGTTCGCCATGACCTTCTCGTCTCCGTTTGCAGGCTTTGATGCCCAGCTCGTAGAGCTGGAGGAACTAATGGGGTCAGCCTGCAACCAGAGAGAGGCGGTAGGTCCGGCTTGAACTTGCCGGGCCACGCGACGCTGCGCAGCTCGGGGGTGAAGGCTTGGCAGCCGGTTGTGGCCACGGGAGGCCTTGGATGACGAAGAGCTTGGTCTTGCGGGTCCCCGTGCGCTGCAGCTGGGAGCAGCGCGGGGTCTTGACGTACCGGAGCAGGAGCGTGGTCGCGACGAGCTGGAGCGGGGAGCACTCGAGCAACTTCTTGCGGGTGAGGGACCTCCTGACAGCTCTGCTCTTGCCGCGCTGGCGCCGGACGGAGCGGGTTCCGCCCAGGGACTACGCGCCTTGGCGTCAGGGCGCCTTCTTGAGGTGGAGGCGGCCGAGGCACCCCCGGAGCTTCGTCGCCCGCGCAGGACGGGGTTCGGTGCAGCGGGACAGACGGCGCGGGGGAGCCTCGCGCACGCAGACGAAGCTTCGGGCGGCGGTCGAGCCACTCTTCGTGAGACATCGCCGACGGGCGGTAGCGCAGGAGCTCGTTTGCCGCGCGAGTGTAGCTCGAGCCTCCATGGGTAGCGCGGAACACGCGAGACGAAGAACCAGCCGGGCGAAGCGAGGGGGTAGCAGCGGCGCCGCCCCGCCTCACGGAGGGATCTGGGGCGATGCTTGCTGCTCGTTTCGCCGGCTGCCGGTGGCGTTGACGGCAGCGACGGGAACGACGAGGGCGCCCGCCGACGGAGCCTTCTGGGCGACACGGAAGCGAGAGCGGCTCGGCGCTGCACGGCCCGACGTCGCCGACATGGATGCGGTGGTCGACGGAGAACAGAGGCGACGGAAGGCGAACCACGGCGCACCCTACCGGGCGCGCCAAATGTCGATTTCGGTTCCGCAGACCCTTGAGGTTCGAACACCGGGGTGCGTATGAATCTCGCCCTCTACCTACCGCACGCACCCCGGCCGCTAGGATCTAAACTACGAAAGGAACAACACAAGAGACATTGTGGTTTATACTAGTTCGGGCCACCATTGTGGTGTAATACCCTACTCTAGTTTGTCGTGTGGTGGATTGCCACTTGGGCTGATGGTGATGAACAATACAAAGAAGAACAGCCTCGCGAGGGTCTGTTCTTGGCTGGTGTGATGAACTGCTAGGGGGAGTTCAGTCGCTTCTCTCTATCTCTCTGCCGATTCCAGATCTCTCTCCAGATTCCACCTTCTCTACCTTGTGGGTGGCTAGTCCTATTTATAAGCAGAGGCCCTGGGCCTCTTCCCAAATATTGAGCGGGAAGGGCGCCAACAATTGGCCATTTTGAAGGGGAACATATGGTACACTTATCCTGACTAAAGTTGGTCCTCGCTTTGTCTAAGGCTCTGGTGGTGACACCGGCTTGGGCTCCACAATGACTTCCTTCTGCCGTTGGGCTGGTCTTGGTCTCGTTAATCGAAATGGACGCCTTTGCTTGATGCTCTCGCCTGCGCTTGCTCCCTTTGCACCAAAGAGGAAAGGAGGACACTACGCGGGCTGGCGCCCGCCTGGCGCCCTTGGTCGTCATGGCTTGCGTCATCGGCACCCCGCAAGGTACCCTGCCTTGATCTCTCCGCCACCTCGCGAGCCAACCTGATGAGGCCGCGCCTGAGGAAGCTCCCTGTCATCCGCCCCGCGAGGCTTGGCCTCTCGCGAGGGTCTTGAGCTCGTGTTGATGAAGTTGGGCCGTGATGGGCCCCCCTTTGAGCCACGCCCGCAGCCGCAGCAGTGCAAGTCTGGGGACCCCGTTCCTGTAACGCCCGGCAGTGTCCGAGAACTCTATATAAGCCACCCCCCTCCTCGGTGTCAAGGGTTCGCACCCTGTAACTCATACGCACATATCTGAGTTGACCGCCCCCGGGCTCCGAGACGTAGGGCTGTTACTTCCTCCGAGAAGGGCCTGAACTCGTAAACATCTTGCGTATACAACTACTCCATAGCTAGGATCTTGCCTCTCCATATCTACCCCCCATTCTACTATCAGGCTTAGAACCACGACAGCCATGGAGGGGTGGTTGAACAGGACCCCGTGGTGTGGAGGGCTGGATGAACAATAGACGGTGGAGGGCTGCCTGTGTGGAGGGGTGGTTGAACAGTAGCCGGTGGAGTAGCGCGCGGTGGAGGCTGGATGAACAGGAGCCCGTGGAGGCTGGAGGAGGTCGACGGTAGCCCGTGGAGGCTGGAGGAGGTTGACGGTAGCCCGTGGAGGCTGGAGGAGGTCGACGGTGGAGATGAACAGTATCCCGTGGAGTCCCGTTTTGCGGTACGCCACACCCCTCCCCCCGTTTCGACCGTAGCGCTCCAACACAAGTCTGTTTCGTCCGTTTTGCGGTACGCCACACCCCTCCCGATCAACAGGAACCCCGTTTGACCGTGGCGGCTTCGAAGACAAGTCCGTTTAAATGCATTTTCTTGATCGCCACACCCTCCCGATCAACAGGACCCCGTTTCGACCGTAGGAGGTCCGCTTCTCTGCTTTTGCGGTACTGGGCCCCTCCCGATCAACAGGACCCGTTTAACGCGTGGCCGGTCGAACACAAGGCCGTTTCCTCCGTTGTGCGGTACGCCAGGCCTCGTTTCCATCGCCTGTTCCGTCCAAGCCATCCCGATGAACACGAGAACGCATTCCGTTCCGACCCAGCCGGTTGGCTCCCCATGAACATGACGACAACCCTGTTTCTCCGTTCCGACCTAGCCATGTACGTATGCACGATAGGCGTTAGAGACCCTGCCCGTATGTACGTACGTGGCCGTATTTTCTTTCTTGCACCCTCGTCGTTGTATGTACGTGTACATGCTACGTGCGCGCCTCTACTACGACACGTGCGCGCCTCTACATCCACCAGTATATATGTATGCATTATCGTTCGCGACCAGAATGACAACGCCACGCACGCTTTGACTAGGTGGGTCCCGATCGTCGAGCACTTCCTTGCGTGCGAAGATGTAGCTGGTGGGTCCCAGCAGTCAGGGGGCGACTCGTTTATTTTTGCCCGGACGCACTTCCTTGTGTGCGAAGATGTAGCTGGTGGGTCCCAGCAGTCAGGGGGGCGAATCATTTTTTTTGCCCGGACGCACTTCCTTGCGTGCAAAGATATAGCTGGTGGGTCCGAGCTGTCAGCGGCGGTAATGTTTTTTTCGCGAAATACTGAGGCCCTTTCGGTGGGTCCCTGATGTCAGGTGGACGAATCATTATTTTGCGCGTAATAAGGAGACATTTCCTTGCGTGCGGCCGTGGACCCAGCTGTCGGCCTCTCCACGTACAGTCCACTTCAAATGCATGTCGATTGTTGATCACGTTGACCAGGCCGCGCCGAGAGCACTAGGGTGGTGGACGATAGCGAGGCCTAGGAAGGGAACGACACAGAGGTAGGGAAGACTAAGCAGTTCTTTCCCACGCGGAGAGGAGTACGACTGAACAAGGGTTTACTGGTTCGTCTGCCGTCGCCGGAAAATAACAGCATGTGTGGGTGAGTAGAGGGATGGCTAGGCTAGCGATGGGAGTACGGTGGGGCGGTGAGGCTCACTTGGCAGCACACCCGACCAGCTGGGAGGAGGGAGCAGCAGTCCCGCCGGGCGCTTGTTTGAGCGGCCGGAGCAGAAGAGCAGAGATTAAAGAAGCACGACGGCCGTTGGATGGACATCCGACCAAATCCTTTGCTTGTCGCCAACCTTTTTAGGAAAGCCTCAAATCTGTGGAAAACAGCATACAGCCCATCTGCCATTATTCCTAATAATTTACAGCCCATTTGCTAATTCTTAAGGTTTTCTTTGGACCCATACTCTTTTTGTTAGCATTATAGCCCATATTGTGGCCACGGTTAAAAAATTATACGAAATTTTGCATATTTCGGTGCGGTCCGAAATGTTTTTAATCCCGAAATTTCGAATCACATTCAAACTGATTTTAAAAACAAATGTATATCAATATAAAATCCAACAAATTCTCCACGCATAAAAATTAATGTAATTTAAAACCTTGAAATGAAAAAAATATATTTGAAACTAATTGTCGGTTTGATGTGTTTTAAAAATGTACAGCCCATTTCTCATTCTTGATGGGCCATTTTCTCGCCAGCCGAATGAAAAGCTCTCCTCGTCTTGAAAGATTTGCAGCCCAACAGGCACGACAAAGCGAATTAATTGGCAAATCACAAAAACTGAAATTTGTGGCCGTGGACCCACTGTCAGCCTCTCCACGTCTGATACTCTTCCGATGGAAGTCGTTCCTTGACCACGTTGACCACGCCGCTGGAGAGCCCCACGGTGGTGGACGACGACAAAGGCCTAGGAAGGGATGACGCGGAGCTGTGGAAAACTCTGGCAAGTGGAAGGTCAGCGGAGAGGAGTACGAGGGTTCACTGGTTCGGCTGCGGTGTGAGGCTACCGTCGCCACAGGGCCTGGCCAGCGGTGGGAATAGTAGGGGGCGGTGAGGCCTCCGAGGTAGCACAGCCGGCCACGGGAGGCAGGAGCATGCGGCACGACCGACGCTGCTTTGGGCGGCTGGAGCAAGAAGACAAGAGGTTGAAGAAGCACAACGGCCGTTGGATGGACATCGTACGGTCACTTGAGCTAGAATCGTTCATATTGACTAAGTTAGTGAAGCCCTTGACCCCGTCAACTTAGTAGGCCCACAAGACAGCCTCCCACCAAGGTGGGTGCCAGCTAGCCGGGGGAGTATTCATTTTTTTGTGCGTAATAAGGAGGCACTTCCGGTGGGTCTGAGCTGACAGCGGGGGGAACGTTTTTTTTTTTGTGAAATCGGTGGCCCGTCCGGTGGGTCCCAGCAGCAGGGGCAAACGTTTTTTCGCGAAATACTGGTGGTCTGTCCGGTGGGTCCTTGCTGTTAGGTGGAGGAATAATTATTTTCCGCATAATAAGGAGGCACTTCCTTGCGGCTGCCGTGGACCCAGCTGTCAGCCTCTTCACGTACAGTATTCTTCCGATGGAATTCGGTCGTTGACCACATTGACCACGCCGCGTCGAGAGCACCACGGCGGTGGACGATGGCAAGGCCTAGGAAGGGGATAACGCGGAGCCGGGGTAGACGCGGCAGTGGATGCCCACGTGGAGAGGAGTACGAGGGTTCACTGGTTGGTGAGCTGCCACCGCAGTAATAACGGGGGTGTGGGTGAGTGGAGTGGAGGGATGGCCTGCCAGCGGTGGGAGTTGTATGGAGGCGGTGAGGCCTCCGCTGGCAAAGACCCGGCCACGGGAGGCAGGGAGCAGGCACAACCGGCGCTGCTTTGGGCGGCTGGAGCAAGAAGACCAGAGGTTGAAGAAGCACTACGGCCGTTGGATGGACATCGTACGGTCACTAGAGCTAGAATCGTTCATATTGACTAAGTTGACAAAGCCCTCCGTCCCCGTCAACTTAGTAGGCCCACAAGTCAGCTTCCCACCAAGGTGAATCCCGGTGGGGGAGTATTCATTTTTTTGTGCGTAATAAAGAGGCACTTCCGGTGGGTCCGAGCTGACAGCGGGGGGAACGTTTTTTTTGCGAAATACGGTGCCCCATCCGGTGGGTACTAGCAGTCAGGGGGGAAACATTTTTTTCGCAAAATAAGGTGGCTCGTCCGGCGGGTCCCTGCTGTCAGGTGGAGGAATAATTATTTTGCGCGTAATAAGGAGGCACTTCCTTGCGGCCGCCATGGACCCAGCTGCCAGCCTCTCCACGTACAGTACTCTTCCGATGGAAGTCGGTCATTGACCACGTTGACCACGCCGCGCCGAGAGCACCAGGGCGGTGGACGACGGCGACACATAGGAAGGGGACGACGCGGAGCCGCGGAAGACGCAGAAGTGGAAGCCCGCGCGGAGAGGAGTACGAGGGTTCACTGGTTCGGCTGCGGTGTGAGGCTACCGTCGCCGCAGAATAACAGGGGTTGTGGGTGAGTGGAGGGATGGCCTGGCCATGGGTGGGAGTAGTATGGGGGCGGTGAGGCCTCCAGCGGCAAAGACAGCCACGGAGGCAGGAGCAAAGCTAAGACGACCGCGCTGCTTAGGGCAAATGGAGCAAGAAGACCAGAGGTTGAAGAAGCACTACGGCCGTTGGATGGACATCGTACGGTCACTGAAGTTAGAATCGTTTATATTGACTAAGTTGACAAAACCCTTGGTACGCTCCAACTTAGTAGACCAACCGGTCAGCCTCAAAGCGGTGCGCCCAGATGTCGTGGGAGGAATCATTTTTGGGCGGCGAAGCTAAGAATATCCGAGATTGAAGAAGAAGACGACATCCGTTGGATAGACATCCAACGGCCACTGCTGCTAGAATCGTGTGTTGACTATAATAAGTTGACAAAGCCTTGCATACGCGTCAAATTATTTTTTAGGGGACGCGTCACTTAGTAGGCCCACAAGTGTCTGGCAGAGAACTTATAGCCCATTTGCGTTTGTAAGAATGTACAACCCATTTTTGAATTCTAATGGAATTTACAACAGCCCATTTACAGTTTGTTAAAAGTACAACCCATTTTCTAGCTAGGACAACGATTAATAATTTCAACCAACCGTTGAAGACAGAATTCAATAAAATTTCCCACATTTTGATGGGATCCGAAATATTTTTATCCCGAAATTTCTATTCAGATTAAATATAAATTTGTATTACGTAAAAATCCAACGAAACATTGCAACGGCAACAATGAAAATTTAAGATTTTCAAAATCCATAAATAATATTTTATAAACTAATTTCGTGTTTGGTGCATTTTTTTATAGTTACTGCCCAGTTTTTATAATTACATCCCATTTATTATTTTTAAAGCCCATTTTCCTGTTAAGCCTAATAAATCCCTCCTAGGAAAGATTTGCAGCACAGCGGGGCGGAGAATAACAAGTTGACCTTGCCTGGGTATTTCTCAAAAAGACGTATAGCTGGGCTAGCCATTTTCATCTTGAAAAAAGTAGTATCTGGGCTGGATATCGGCACAGGCTAGGCAGACCCACACCCGCCCATTAATACCCTGCTCTCCTCACGAACAACAACGAAATCATCGCCAAGAAAAACTTCTGCGGTGCTCACGCCTCAAAAACACAAGCATCGCTTGAGCTGCTTGGTCCCAGCTGTCGGCCGCACCTTGTGCAATTCTCTCGCTTATATTGACTACATAGGTTGACAATGGTGTGGGACCGTGATGTCAGGAAACCAGGAGAAAGCAAAAAAAATATAGTTGTACATAATAAGGAGGCACTTGCGTACATACGGCTATGGCCCTAGTGGGTCCATAGTGTCATCCAGTCAAAATAAAGTCATCTCCTGAATCCTCATGTTCGTTGACCATGTTAAAAATGCTCGGCGCCACAGCGAGCGCAACAACTCGAAGGACAACGGAGAAGGCCTCGCGGGCCATACGGAGGTCTGATACAGCGCCCGCTGCTCATTCAGGAAGCCAGGATCATCGGACACCTATGAGCGCCTTCGAGAAACTGAGACGGCATGAAACGGTAAGGCCGCGCTTGGGAGCTCTGGTTTATTTCAAACCTGTATTAACATACAAGTGTAATTTACTCGTCATCAGAAGGCCCGAGGTCTGTAAGTAAAACCAGCGGGTTACGCGTGTAATTTGAGAGACCAGTGTATATTTTACGAGCATTGCTATTGGACGACATTACCAGACTATACATGCACGACGTGCGTATCATGCCATCCATGGGCAAGGCTGAAACAGTAGCTAACGGCTGGATTAGCAATCGTCCGAGTGTCATTCAGCATTTTTATCGTGTGTGAAGTACTTCCGATATTTTACTAGTCGAAATCGACCAACCAAGCGCCTTTGCCCGAGACCATCTGCTTTAATTTACAAGCGTCAGTTTTACAAGCAGTTTTGGTTGGAAAATGACGATCCAATCACGGCCTAATATCATGAGTTGGTCGGAAGATCATATGGTTTCACGTCTAACCTACCCTACATGTCGTATAGGCTATGAATGAAACATCAGACGATGAACTTCTCACGCACGGAAACAATGTAAGAGGATGATCTTCTTAACAAGCAAATCAACGGCATTAGATCAACATGCAAAACAATACGAAGCATTATTCTCAGGAGGCACGGTGAACAGCTCGTGATGCCGCATGCCACAACATTCCAAGCTCAACTTTGCAATCAAACACAAGGCCTGACATTACATAGACAATATTCAGAACAAACTCTTAACACAGGAATATCTCAGCAGAGTAACTATTTACTTCTAAACTGAACACATGAATAGGAAAAAACACTCGACGCTGCTCACAGCAAGGGCGTCCCACTCAAAAATATCAAATGCATGTCTTCTGCCTAACATCAATGAGCAAATTTTGACAAAGTTTTCCAATTCCAATTAAACTAACGTCTTCTTGCTAACATCAATGAGAAAATATTGACAAGGTTTTCCAATTCCAATATATTAAACTAACATATTCTTGCTAACATCAATGATTAAACTTTGAAAAGCTCCTCCCCTTCAAAATATGTAATGCCTATGATCGTGTCGTGTCTTGGCTTCTTGTACTTGTTTGGGCACTTTTTTCCCAGGGCACTCCACGTGTTGTTAAATTGCCAATGGTCTCTGCAGACTAGTCATGTCACCGTGTCTAATAATACTGTAAAGCTTCTCGGTCATTCATACGTAATGTACCGCATCCAAGGATCGCTTCTTTCTACAAAGTGGAGCGACCAAGCTGGACCCAAGAACGCAGCAGTTTGCCTTGGACACATTGGCTCCTTTTGTGCAGTTCAACTAAAATCGAAGTCGGTATAAAACCGAGCTTTAGTTTTGATATCCTGTAAGCAAGAATAGGTATAAGGGAAAAATTATCGAGAAATAATGGTTGATGACTTGTCTTAATGGGAAACAAAGCAGGAGAGGAGCAATTCTCCATCAGTGTGATTCATTCATATTGACTGAGACATTATCTTAACAATGCCTTGGTTCAACATGTATAAAGAACGACAAAGCAGAAAAGTACCATTCCTAAAACAATGCACTGAAATCAAGCAAAGTGTTTCGCGTAGCGAAGCAAAATGTCGCAATAGCAACAAGTTGAATAGATATCATGTGGTAGAGACCAAGATTTGAAACAACTCGACAGGAACACTTGAAACAGATCTCGATCTCCTTTTGTGCAGTTCCACCAAAATTAAGCAAATTCACCGGTGTGACATTCAAGTTGAACTGCACAAAACACTCTTAAAATATAAGTGTTTCGAGTAGCGAAGTAAAATGTCGCAATAGCAATGAGTTGAATCGATACCCCTATTTTAACAGAGGCAAAAAAGGAAACAAATACTTGCCAATAAAGGAGGATGAAACAAACGGTGACAGAAAGAAGCATGTAACTTATCTTGGATGGAAAACAAAGTAGGATAGTAGCATTTCTAAAACGGTAGCATTGATTCATATTAACAGAGACACTCTCTTGAAACAACATTCGTTAAAAAATGTAATTTACTTTTAACAGTGGCATTGCTTCAATTTTCTGGCGGCATTCTTAGATTAACAACAACAAAATAGCTATATGGGACATGCTAGCACCATGTGCATCCACACGTATAAATGGGTGATGCAGAGTACGTAGCCAAGCAGCATATCTGTGTTGGTCCCATATTTGTTCTCTTTGAACTTTTTTCCTATGTGAGGGCAGCAAATCTAGTCCTGCACAAACTACCCGACCCCCCCTAGTTTCTTTCCCTTTTCAACTACCCCCTTTTTCCCTTTTTGACCAACAAAGCGGCTGGATAGCCAGTCTATACTACTTTTCCTCCCTCCTTTCCTCATTGAACCACGTCCTAGATTCATGCTCCACCCCATCGCACCTTTCTTTCCTCTTTGAACCAAGACCTAGATTCGGTTACAGATCGAAAAAGATCCACATGCAGCTAGAGCAACGACGGTTTCAAAGAAACTTATACCTTAGGGTCGTCGGGATGTGGGAAGGCGTGCAATGGGAGGCGGATCTGCCCACACTACATACGGCAAGGAGGAAGAAGGGTCGGTGGCCCTCCAAGACAAAGTATTTGGGTGAAAGAGAACAGCGCAGCCGACAGTGGATTGCCTCCCTCGCCGAAGGCAATAGAGTTAACGCTGCACCTCCTCCCCTTCCCGGTGCGACGGGATATAGACGCCTCCTTCACCAGCTGTGAGGGGGGAGAGATACAAGAGGCCAACGCAGTATTGTTTAGATCTGGTGAAGAGAGGGTGAGAGACTGTGAATATAGCAAACCCTAGCAAATGAACGCCGAGCCTCCAGCGTGTAACATATATGTATTGCGGCGAGCGTGTGGAGAGTGCAAATCCTAGCGAACAAGTGTTGAGGCTCCCGCTTATATATATACTCCCTCTGTAAACTAATATAAGAGCGTTTAGATTACTAAAGTAGTGATCTAAACGCTCTTATATTAGTTTACAGAGGGAGTACTAATGTAGTACTGGTGAGCTCCGGTGCCTTCACTCCATCTGCTTTTGGCTGTATGACAGGTGAGCCAGCCACATTTTGGGCCCACCTGTCATAAACCCAAAGGCAGGTGCACTAAGTCAATGAAGCTGCATCCATATAGTACTCTCGTGTGTATACGACTAATATATAGTGGACTGGTTTTCTTATTCTCTCCATAACAATCGTTTTAAATTGTGTAAGTACGAAATGATACTCTTTATTTAATGTACAGAGGGAGTACTACTTCCGATGAACTAACGATCCACGCCCACGCGTCCTGGTCGCACTTCCTGTCCTTCACGTGTGGTACACTACCCTCCCTTAAGTGAACAACCACACATGCGCCAAATTATCGGAAACGTGTGACAGTGTGTACAAATAAAGAATTTTAATTTCAATTATCGGAAAGGTTTGAGAGTAGTACAAAGTTTGACTTCAGTCAAATCTAATATGCGGAGTAAATAAAAATGGAGGGCTACTACGTCCATCCGGGTTTTTAGTCCACACCATTTTTTAAATCAAAGTTAATAGCTGGACAAATAAAATTACAGGGGAGTTGGAGACAAAGTTGTGAGAAGGCTTAGAAATCAATACAAAACTTATGCTCTTAGTACTATCGTCGATCCTTCTTTGAGGAAAAATTTGGTTCATAGCCAATTGTGTGATAAAATTGCACCAACGTGAAAGACGCATTGCGTCTCCAACACAACCAAGGTGAATCGACGAAGGATATCATCTTTGTGCGTAACAAGCAAAGAGCAGCGATGGAAGACAGCTTGTTTTTCATTGAAAATCGATCAACTTCACCGGTAAGCGCAACCATGAGACGCGACCATGAGCATCGATAGGTCATCGTGGTGATGCATCATCCATTTGGCATCAAGTTTGGGTGAGGCACCTATGAAGTTCGACAAATCCTCACCGTGGGTCTGCTTTCTTCTCATTAATCAAGCTCGAGGAAGGAAGAACCACGTGGCGAGGAAGACGATGGCGGAACAACAATGGCCATCCAATTTTGTGCAGTTCCACTAAAATTGAGGAAGACATGCCCGGGTATGGAGACACGCATCGCTGTTTCCAAAAATATAAAAAAGGGTTAATGAAAAGTACACCAACAAACAGAAGCATCATAATTATATCTTGATGGGAAATAAACCAGGATACCCGAAAAAAAAGCATTTCTTCATTTAACCAGTGATAGTACTACCACCATATGGACAATGACCGCACAACCACCATGTACTTTTTGTCGAAACAACATGTATACCTCCACCGAGTATAATAGTACTAGTAGGTGATGTTGGACCAGCCGACGAACCCTAGCTACTATGCATGGGGAGCTGGCGAGTAGTCGCAAAGAAGAAAACCATACGCATTGACTGGGAGCTGGACCAGTACAAGAAGTTATCCCTCAGGTGGGCGAGATGTCGTTTAGGCGGGCGGGCGGGATCTGCCCACACGACGGCAGCGAACAAGGGCGCGGAGGATCTTCATCCGCGCCAGCGCCGGCTCCGGGAGGACGGTGCGCATCGGCTCCCCCCGTTGCCGACGGTGACAACGTCAACGTTGCACCTCCTCACCTGCCGCAGCGGACGGGATTCGGCCGGATCTGTGACCACTGGTGAGGAGAGAGATAGACTGGACACTGTCATCTTGTTTTGATATGGAGAGGGTGAGAGAGCGAGACGCGAGAAACTCTATCAAACAAGAGGCTATAATGGAGTAAAAAATCTCTCCATAGCAGTGGTTTTAAATAGAATACGTGCTTCCCGGAAAAAAGAAACGAAAACTCAAGTAACAATTTTTAAGGGTCTGTCTAGGACACATCTATATGTGACATAGTTATGTCACATCTAAGTTCATGTCCACTCTGTTTGTGGTCTATTTTTTTGTCCTAGTTTTTTTGTTTCTTGTTGCTACATTATATACTTGTGGGAGCTTAGATGTGATATATCCTTAAATAACATCTAGATGTGAATTGGACAAACTGATTTTCTAACGTACCAAGAAATAAAACTCGATCAAAAACACGCCCCCGCTTCCAGGTCGCGAGAGTCGTCGCGCACACACATAGACATAGACATGCATATCCGTGTTTACGTAAAATTCCATTTCCATCTCCATCTCCAATCATATTTGTCCAACTGGCACATTATTTACGTTGTTAATTATATACGCAGCAATATTAACGTACAACATCTCTTGTTTGCGCCGCGTCAGGACGCTGCCACGGCCGGTCCTGACCAACCCGAACCCTCTTCATCACCCGCGCATGCTTCCCGTCCGAAAGGTCAGTGCCGCATTCATGCCCGGCCAGAGCGGACGCGACCTCTCACTGGCGCCGGCATTGAAGCGGCGCGCCAGCCGAGAGAGCATCGCCCGCGCCGCTTCCGGGGGCACGCGGCTGCTCCGCGTTCAAAGGTCGCAATAGCCGGCTACAACATGCATGTAAAAAGTTTTTGGGAGTCTGTGCTACAGCTAGCTGTCCTCCCCCAACTCGTCAATCTGTTCCAGTAGTGCTAGTACTACTCCATGGCGCGATCCATCAACAAGCAGGCAGGAAAGTTATCGTATACTCGGTTTGTGGTGAGTGGCATGCTGAGCGACCGTGTGGGGTCGAGCCATGGAGGAGGGTGAGACACGAACACGACAGGCGTGATTTCTTGTGTGATTTGACTGCTCCTTAGTGGCCCCTACACGTACTCCCCTAAGTGTATGCAACAGTCACACGTACACATGGATTAAAAAAGCAGCATGACGCCTCTAATGCATGCATGTCCGAGCACACGACGGAACACACACGGTCACGCTAAGTGCTCAACCTACACGTGCATGCACACACATACTCAGTCAGGGTGAGCTAGTGACCGTATAAACACCGGAAAATATATATATTGAGCGCAATGAGCGTATTATGAAGTCCACTGACCATATTTTTACAAATATACAGTGACAGACAATGTATTTATCTCGTTTGAAATTAATCCATATTAATCGGAGAGGAGGCAGTATGGACTAGAATTACTTGCGCGCGGTGGCTTGCAGAACAAGGAGAAACTTTTGACTAATGCAAGCTCTCCCTCGCTCAGGCGATGGACGTGCAACAGTTAATTCGGTGTCAGATTGCCAGAAGCATACATTATACTACTAGTTCTAGTATTGTTCGACTTCTCGAATAGGCGAACAGCCAAGCGCAAAGTTTACTAATATAGTCTATAAAGGTACGTACTATACTAGTACTAGGAACCGGATGGAGGAGCGTCTGCACTCTTATTATAATTTTAAAATGTGATAAAGCAATCTTCAACACATTTGGTTATCTACGAGGGTTCTCGCATGTGATAATGGAAGTTGATTGCATGGAACACTCGCCACAATTCACTCTTAATTCTGGCTCATATCCTGTTACAAATAGTAGCGCTCGGTAATATTTCCTCTTTTTTGTTATTCAGCATGTAAACAGGTCAGCAAACCTTGCGGCGCATCTTCGTGCGAACCGTGCTTGCTGCACTTTAAATGTGGCCGAGAGCTGGCTTGATGAAACACCTCGCTTCCTACTACTTTTTTGCGGGGTACCTCGCTTCCTAGTGACCAGTGTCTTGGCTGATCATCCTAAGAATGCTTATATATGAATAAAGCTCTCTCATTTACCCGCAAAAAGAATTGAGCCATATTAACCGGAAAGGAGGGAGTATGGACTAGCACTAATTTTTGGAGTGTCCCGTCAACTCGCAGAACGAGGAGAAGCTTGCAGGACAAGGTGAAGCTCGCTTACGCCTTTTGACTAATGCTACCTACCCTCGGTGGACATGCATTAGTCCATTCGGTGTCAGATTGTCAGAGGCATATACTGTAGTACCCAACATGCGGAGTACCATCATTGTTCGACTTCACGAAGAGGCGAAGAGCCAAGCGCAGTAGTACGAGTAGTACTACTACTAGAACCGCATGGTGGAGCGTTTGTACTCTTATTTCTTTTTATCTATGGTAAAGTACACGTTCATTCCGGAGAAGGGCGGAAAACGACAGCCCAACATGGCAACATGTAATGAATGATATCGATCAACCAACCATGCTCAAATATATCTTGGCCTCCAGGCGAACCCGTATGTGTGTTCTCGCTCCTCGTCTCTCTCAAGGAACGGCGGGTTGGCTCTTTGCCGTCAATTGAGATCGGTTTGCTCACACTCCTGTCCCACATGTCAGTGATATGCCAAGAGGAGGTGCGTTGACCGACCGCCATATCTGGCGATACTTGGTTTCGAACCTTCATACTACTCCTCCCTCCGTCACGGTTCTGTAGCGCTTCATTATGATGCATTTCTCTCAATGCATTTCCACCACCGAGAGAGACTTTAGACGTGTTTGGATTAATGCTCAATTAATTAGGGCGTGGTAACCGCAATCAAGTCCACAATTTTCTCTCCATGTAACTACGGAATGGAGTAAGTGCATGCATGTGTGTACCCGGGGTGGAAGCACTGCATGCATGTGTGTATGCATTATTCCCTCTACTAGTAATAGACGCCGTGCTATAACTACCAATGCTATTTTTCAGGCCGATCGCTAGTCGCCTTGGTCCCATAGATCTTTTTTCTTTTTTTTTCTGAAGCGCACTGTATAAATAGTGACGGATGGTGTAGTATGAGCAGATTCAAGAAGAGCGTATTGATGGTTGCTTCTTCAGAGCAACTTACAGTGGGAAAGGTGGGGCTTACGATTTGACTGCTCATTACTCACTATTAATGCGGTGCAACGACCGGGCTGAGTCTCCCATGCGGTTGTGCACTACCCCCTCCGTTCTTAAATATATTCCGGAGTATATTTGTCTTTCTAGAGATTTCAACGTGTGACTACTCAAATTTTTGTCTTTTTAGAGATTTCAAATGGACTGGCACATACGGATGTATATACATACTTTAGAGTGTAGATTCTCTCATTTTGCTCCGTATGTAGTCACTTGTTGAAATCTCTAGAAAGACGAATAGAATATTTAGGAACGGAGGGAGTACACATACGAAGAAAAATGAGTGAATCTACACTCTAAAATATGCCCGTTTGAAATTTGTAAAAAGACAAATATTTAGGAACGAAGGAGTATAATTTTGTGCATGGCACATGTTCCCGGATGATGAAGAGGCTTCTGGCAATGCTATCAAGCTTCCATCATTTGTTTACATAATTGACGTACTATACAAATAATTTTCCAACGAGACATGAAATTGTACAATGGTGTGAGCTTTGAACTTCTGTTCGCGTGTCTTGCCGTCGATGCTCTTTCGGAAACAATAAAAAACTAACTTCCTTGCTAATGCATGTCAATTATTAGCAGATCAGAGCTAATAATTACATCACAACTGAAGACAGAGTTGTGAGCAGGTGTTAAATTAAAATTGATCCATGCTTTCATTGGTTAACGTCCCCCAGCTGTGTAAATCAACAAGGCATGTTGGGAAAAGAAGTAGTTGTCTGGAGCATGCAACATTCCGATCATTTTGTGCAGTTCCACTAAAATAGAGTTGAGCGTCCCTGTTCCAAATATATTAAGTGTGATTACGATAATAGAGGACTGCTGATGAAACAATAAACACATAAATAGAAGTCGGTCACCTTTGCAGTCTCTTTTAAGACTAACTAGTTGGAGAAGATTAGGCTCGGAGTTAGATGAGGAGGATAGAGCAAAACCAATCTCCCTTTGTGCAGTCGCACTGAAATGTAGAGACGTTTCCCATGTGACATTTTAGTACAACTGCACAAAATACTCTTAAGAAAAAAGTGATTTGTGCAGTTCACCAAAAGGTCGCAATAGCAACGAGGTGAAATGGATAGCCCTGTTTGCAAAAAAGAGGTAGAAAGGAAACAATTACTGGCCAATAACAGTTGATGACACATGCGACGACAAAAATGAAGCATATTCCTTACCCTAAGGGAAGATAAAAACACGGTTGTGTTTGTCTAAAACGGTGTGAGGACGAGAATGCAATATGGAAAGTACGTTGGATGAGCTACGTTTTGGGCAAAGAACTATGGAAGATCCACATGCAGCGACGTGGGAAGACAGGCAGTGAAGCAAGGCCGGAGGGGATACCTGGAGGTCGTCGGGATGTAACTAGGTGAGCGAGGGCGGGCGGAATCTACGAGCAAGTGGCGCAGGCCCTTCCACGTCAGAGCTTGGTCAGAGAGAACAGCGTGTACCGCAGATCAGGACGTGCTGCCTCGGCGCCGCCGAACGGAGAAACGATGCACTTCCTCCCTTTCCCCCGGCGGACGGGATGCGGCCGGATCAGTGACCAACGGTGAGAGAGAGAGAGAGAGAGAGGCCACCGCACTCCCTTTCCCCCGGCGGACGAGATGCGGCCGGAGCCGTGACCAACGGTGATAGAGAGAGAGGCCATCGCAGCCTTCGTGAGATACTCAAGAGCGACAAACCGTGCACGCAAGGCTCCATTGTATATAGTGAGCAGACTACCTTTTTCTCCATAAAAATCATTTTATATTACGTATGCGTGCCATTGAGCGCTATAACTTTATTTAAAAATAACGCGGCAACGCATCAAGTCAAACTTTGTTTCGTGCAGGCGTGGTACACGACCTCCCTAGGTAAACAACCGCTACAAGTGTTCAAATTAGCACGTGGGCTGCCACTTCGTAAAGAAATAAGCTCCACCATGTACCCGCGCGGGTGTGGCTGGGCACGGAGCGTGAGTACATGCACGGTGCACCTATTCTCTTCTTGTATACGTACACCACCTACGTGGGGTTGTGTGAGAGAGGTAGAAACCTAGAGAGATATAGTGTGTGGGTTCTTGAGAGTTTTGGGGGGGGGGGTCAATCAAAAAATGTAACATATGCAATGTGTGTGAAATAGAGTCCTGGATATAACATAGATATAGAGGGGGCGATCCACGAGAAGAGAGTGGAGGTATCACCGGCTTGAGGTGTCCATAGAATCGAAAAGAGGGATGATGTGTGTGTGTGTGCGTGCGCGATCGATAAAGAGTGCCATCGAATTTGTGTGTGCCCACGTCAAAGATATAGAGTGGCTGGCCTACTGGAACGTGAGAGGGGACATGTGCAGTTTGTCTCTGTGGCATGGATACCTACCGCAACGCCGACTATCGGTGTGTGGTGGGGGAAGAGGGAGGCCCAATTAACTATAGAGGTACAATGGCTGGTATATGTGTGGAGGAGGAGAGAGGCCTACCTCATGTATTAAGGAGATCGATCGCCTCATGTATTAAGGGAGATCGATCGGCATCCATGCATATGTGCATGAGAGGAATAAGGTTGGGAGAGAGACAGTAGCTAGAGTGTTGGAGGGGTGGTAGTGGAGTTGCTTCTAACAAATGGTGGGATAGGCTTGCTAGACAAACGGAGGGCACGCCTGCAATATCGATAAGAGAGGAGATGGCTGCTTGTTGTGCGTACGCGTGCGCGTGAGAGGCAGGTCAGGAGGCATGCACGAATGATGAGGGGGGGGGGGACGATGTGGCTGTGGTAAGAAGACATAACTACATAGGAAGATCAATCGCCCTTGTTAGAGAAAGGAGAGACATAACTTGTGAGGTACGTTGATCGATGGGGGGGGGGGGTAGTTAAAGTCGATCTAGGTATATGTTGGGAGATCGATCGGTATACATGCATGTGTGTGTTAGAAGCAAACGAGGCACGGGGAGAAGGATAGAGATAGAGGGATGCATGTAGGAGGTGGTACGAGAGGCATACTATATCGAGCGGGGAGGAGTGTGCGAGTACGAGAACGATGAAAAGAGTGGTGGGAGTGAGGCATGGACGGTGACAATAGAAGAGGGGAAGCTTGTGTTTGTGCTAGGTACACCTGGCTAGAGAGGCATATCGATCGATGTGTGCCGTAAAGAAGGAGCTGGGCGGCCTACACACACCGTGGGTGAACAACCTAAAGTGAAAAGACGAATTTGCACGATGGAGCTAGAGAATGCTGAGGGAGGGTGAGAGGGATGCGGGCGTGTGCATGCACAAGAGAAAGTTAGCGCTATCTACAAAGATAAGAGGGTTGTGTGGGTGTAAAAGACAAATAGAGATCATATATACTTCATTATAAAAAGCGAATTCGGATATTTGAAGAATTTATCATAGTGTTTTAAACCGACGTATGTGTGAATATATATAACGGTGATACACATGGTGTGTTTATGAACATGTTATACTACATTTAATATATTTTATCTCTACTCTTATAAAAAAAGGAGTTGTTGATGATGGTATGCCTGCCATCCTGCATTATAGGCCGTCCGAGTTATATCTCGCGGATAGCAAGGAAACTATGATGGTTGAAGTTGGCAACAATCATGATTGTAGATTCTTATTGAAATAGAGAAACGAATTCAAATTTAGTTCGAATTGCAGCGGTAGTATAGACATTTGGAATGCACTAAAATGTTGGTATGAGTAGGTTACATGCATTATATAGCAAAGCGAAAAAAATTAATCGGACATAACATGGATTCATACTCCCTCCTTCCATCTATATAGGGCGTAATGAGATTTTTGAGACCGCCTTTGACTATTGACAAGATTAATAGTACATGACATGCACAATGTGAAAATTATATCATTGAAAGAACCTTTCATGCACGAAGTTAACGGTGTGCTTTGTGTAAGTTGCATGTCATATATCATTGCTCTAATATTTGGTCAAAGTTAGCATCGAAAAACGCATTAGGCCCTATATAGATGGAAGGAGGGAGTAGCTTTGAATAGCATTTGTATAGTAAAAGCAGGCAAGACTCTCTCTTTGTGTGGTGTGAATAGTTTTATTTTTTGTTTTCTTTTTGGTTGAGGGAAGTGCGAATTGATTTGGTACGCATAAGTACAATATTACTATGCAGTCAAAAAAGTACAATATTACTACACGTTAGGCTTGTCCCTAAAATTCAACCCGCGTCTTGTTATATCCCGAAAATTCAGATATCGTGCTCCCAAAACTGGCGCCTTCACAACCCGCGCCTTGCTATCCCGAAATTACAACGCACGCGAAAACTCCCTCCAGCTGCCAAATCCCGACACGTGAAATCCCCCTTCTAACCCTGAGCCGAAAGGGCCGCTAGTTCAAATCGGTGGGGGGTACTTTTGTAACACACCCTACATTTTGGAAAAGCGCGTCCCTAAGTCATGCTTCACCCCCTCCCATCGCCCCCTTTTTGCCATTCAAAATCCCAGGCCGCCATAACCTCTCTGCTCCAGCCACGAAACCCCACCCTCCTCTATCCGCCACGTCACCGCTGCCCAGCCGGAGCCTCTTCCCCAACGACGTCGTCCACCGCAACAACTCGACGTCCCTCGTCCACCTCCCCGGATGAGGATCCGTCATCCATCTCGTTGTCCCGCCGGTTCAGCCGCCCTGTCCTCCACCTCCAAGGAGCTGCTCCGACAATCGCCTCGTCTATCGCGGCTGCTCCATCCCCACAGTGCCGCCTTAACCTGCTCCATCGGAACCGCAGCATCCTCACCAACTCCTCGGACGAAGCCGAGGCCTACTCGGCGCCACCAAAGAGGTTGTACACTCATCGCATCGCACCTTCTCCTTAATTCGACCTCCCGGCGCTGACGGTGCTCAATCCCACACCGCCATGGAGCGGCTACCTTGAAGCGGACGCCGCGACATCTCCACGGCTGCTCTCCCCCAGTGCGAGGCCCCTTCGGCGGCGGCGTCCATACTAGCCGGATCTCATTGCTTGCTCGGCTCTCGCTCGCCGCTTCTGCTTCTGCTGCTTTCGAGCTCTCGCTTCGCTTCGCTTGGCCTTCTGCTGCTACTCGGCTCTCGCCGATCGCCGCTTCGCCTTCTTTGTTGCTGCTCTCCCCTCGCTTGTCTTGCTGCTCTGCTCCGATTAAGCCACACTTGCCGATTGAATCGACTTTTGGGTGATCGATTTCGGGGTTGGGGGCTCACGGAGTTAAGGAAGAACCACCCGCAGCGGGACGGGGCTCACGGAGAGGTACCCCACTATCTATCTTAGGGTTCAGGGTGGGGGGGCGGGGCGCCTAGAGGGCTGGCCGGGGCGGCGGTGGCGAGTTGTTTCGGGGCGGCGCTGGGGCCGGCGGTTCGGCCGGTGGTGGCAGGCGGCTCAGGGGTGTGCAGGTTGAAGGTGAACTGCAGGCCCTCCCTAAACTACATGTCAAGTGTCTCGCTGCTACCATTGCATTCAGTTTCGACAAAGAGTATTCAAATTCATGATTAATTTCAGTTTTGACAGTTAAGTTCAGAGTCAACAGTTTTACCTCATCTGTTGTAGTCGGTGGTTTTTGGTGATGTTAATTTTACATCCATTTTCATCATCTATTGGAGATGCTATTAGAATACCACTTGAGAATGACGATGTACATCTTGTGTTGCTTCAGCCTTGACGTCTTACGGCTCACGGAGCTGCTCCAATGACGTAACGATCCATCACAATAGAGCGGTGCCTCGGACGCCGTCTCAGATTCCTCAGATCTTCCTCCACACCTCCGACAGCCACCTCTGCCTCAATCGCTTCAAATGACCAACCCAATGATGCTGAGGTCGACACGGCCACGGCAAAGAGGTTGTACACTTGTTGCGTCGATTATTACTATACATTCACGTCGATCCATTAGGGCTATTTTGGTTCAACGGAAAAACGTCGATCCACTGGTTGTTACCATCACTCTTAATTTCTGCATGCTCTCCTTACATAATCTCACCATATTTTTTTCGTATGCATGTCAGATATTGTACACAGTCATGCTGAACATGTAGAGAAAAAGAGAAGAGTTTTGCGCGGCAATACAATGTCATGCAGACATCGCTCCATGGTGGGTTCAATGGCAAACCCCTCCCACCCCTCTCCAGATTGTAATCCAGAGGAAGATATCTGTTTTGAGGCTTATTCAGACGCCGCTGACCACTCCTATTTACCCCCAAGGTGTTTGATCTACCTTGGCATGATGATGTTAGTCATATCATGCATATGTTGCCTTGCAGTGCCTACTTTTGAAATCATATATGTCATCTGCTTAGTTTAGACATGTTTTGTAATGCCACTGTTTAGTTTCTATATCATATATGGGAATTATGCAGTCTCATGTCTTTTAGCCAGCCATAATATATGTGAAATGTGCAATGCCATCCTGTTTAACCAGGCATCATATATTTCAATGATATCTTGCCCATCCTTTTCTTCATTACATTTCCATTTGTCGACAATGTTTGTACATTAAACTACTCTTCCTGTGAATCAGCCATTTGGGTGGGAGATGGAAAAATCTGGAGCAGACAGTGCTACCTGTCGAAGCAAATCTCTTGTTGGGTCCCGATAGCTCCTCAGAGATGGATTCAGAGACAAATGACCAGTCCTATTCCCCCACTGAGGTGTATGCTCTAACTTGGCACGGTTATACTGCTCATATCATGCATATGGTGTCTTGCATTGCACAGTTTAGACATCATATACACAATATTCAACACCATGTTCTTAGTTCAGACATCATATCGAATGCCCTGCTTAGCATATAAATCACATATGTGAATTAAATGATGCGATCCTGATTACTTAGATAACATGTAGGTGAATTATGTCATGCGATCCTGTTTAGTTATTCATCATATCTTTGAATTATGTTATGCTATGCTATCCGGTTTAGATAGACATCATATATGTGAAATTATGTCATGCTATCCGCTTTTAGTTAAACAATATACATGTCAACTATTTCATGCCCTCTTTTTCCACACTATCTATTGCATCTATCTCTCATACAATGTTTGTACATTCAACTATGTTTCCTGTTTATCAGCCATTTGAATTGGAGCGGTGATGCCAGATTCAGCGGAATAAAAACATGGTCTTCAAATAAAATAGTGCTACCTCTTGGTGGAGATAGCACCCGGTTGTACATGCACAAGAACCAGCCCTACCACACATAACCCAAACTCTATAAATTGTACCCCATCATGCGATGGACAGAGAACCAGCTTCACCCAATCTAACCCCAACCCCAGCCGATAGTAACCCAGTTCCTGTTGACACAACACCATCTCCACCACAGAGCTCCCAAACAACAGCAGTTAGTAAGGCAGCTCCAGTGCCCAAAGGGCCAGTACTATCACGGCGAACCCCAACTCCACCAGTTAGTACGACAATACCTGTGGAGGAAGCACAACCAGCCAATCGTAGTTTAGCATCTATCGCATTTGATGTTGTTAAATCGTATGCGTATCTTCCCATCTTGGAAATATTATCTCAAGATGAAGGAAAATGCGATTGCAGGTGTTTGTCCGGGAGTTATGTGTAAGTAATGTTATTCATGGCAATTACTTTGCTTCGTCCCATACATCCTACCTCCATGATGGTTATAATACAGCAAATTTTCCCATTTTTCTCTATAGAGAAGGACCGATTTGGAAACTCAGGATGAGGTAACCTGTGCTAATACCTCTGCTATCTTCAAGAATGCTTGGTGGCAGTATCGGAATTACCTGAAAAAAACGTACTTCACCGGCAAAGAAACTCATCAAACTCCCTTACGTTCTCCTGACACACATTTACTGGACGATGACTGGGAACGCCTTGTTCTGTACTGGTCCCGAACCAAGAATGTGGTAAGGTCTATGAGCTCATTTTCTATTTTTAAGAATTTTATTCTTGCGTCTTATTGTACTCTGTTCATGTAGAACAAGTGCCTAAACCTGAAGAACAACTGTTCTAATTTAAGATTTCATTGCTATCATAGTTAAAAAAGGGCTAGGCGTTAATTGTGTGTTTTGCCACCGCCTTGCGCTTTACTGACCAAAGCGCGTGCTTATGCGCAGTTATGCACAGATTATGCGTAGTTATGCGCAATGCGTTTTGCCAATGCCTAGAGCCTAGGGCGCTTAAGCGCCGCTTAGGCGTGCCTTTTAAACTATGATTGCTTTGCTCTTGTATCACTGTATTTATCGATCTGAACTTATTTTTAAATTGAAGGATCCAATCGAAACTCCAATGGCACAATAGGTATGTTCACGCATGTTTCTTTAACAGGTTTGCTCTTATCAATAGCTCATTGATTTCAATTTCAATTGTGTATACAGTTGACTTTCATATCATGCACATTACTAGCATCACAACAGAGCCAATAGTGTTGTTGTACATGTAGACCCGTGGTACCCATCTGAAATCTTGTTGTGCCGTGTTGTTTCCCACGCTTTGTATTCTTTCACTGCTGCTTTGTCTTGAACTGATATGATTTGAACCGTGTCTCTATTTTGATTTGGCAAGACAATGAAGTGACCATAGGACATAGATATATGTTTGTTTGATGCTTTTATTATGTACTAGTACTTGGCAATAGAAGACTTGGTAGTTTAATCCTGTGCACCTTACTAATGAACTGGTTCACCGAAATGAGTTTCATATACTAGTACATGCTAAACTTGTTATGTGTCTGCTTGTTTCTTATTTTAGAATGCTAACAGAATATTGGGTAAGAGTGCCTTATTAAGCAATGGTAAAGGAAGTAATGCAGATAAGGTTCAGGATAGTGACACATCCTTGTTGGTCTCCAACAAAGCTGATAAAATAGCTAAGGAAGACTATGTTGAAGACAATGAGACAACCCCAAAGTCCTGTCTTGGTTTAGTGTTCGAAAGCATCGCCACTACCGCATGCACAAGCTATTCAAACTCCTTTGTCTAAATCAGTTCCGCTTTCTTGAGTCTCAACTACAAGTTGAATGACATCAATCAGCTATGCGACATAAGAAGCGGAAGGATCATGAAGTCCCCGGAGCATTCATATGCATACTTTACGGTGCAACAGCAAGCGTTGGAGGATTTTAGCGCCAAACAGGACAAAGCTAATCAGCTTGCTAAGCTTATTGCCCGACATGGTGGATACCTGTGATAACGCTTTCTTAAGCTCTTCCGAAGTTGTTTCACTTATGCTCTTGTTTTGTCCGCTGCTTATTTGCAATCGGTGGCCAATTTTGACGACCAAGTGTATGTAATATGCTGCTTTGTTCCCTATATTTGCACTAGTGGCGAACTTTGATGCCCATGGATGTAATATGTGTAATAAGCGGTAATAGGCTAGCCTTAATTGCTTGCTTATTTATTTCCTTATTGTCTTGTTTAGTTGTTTGCTTGTAGTCACTGCAGTTCTTTTTTCGTGTTTTTCTAGTGGCCACAATAGCCTATTTTCTGATAACTAGGCCAAAATAATCATGGCAACACACCTGACTGTTGTAACCATGGGCCTCCTGCAGTCGTATGATCCATGGGCCTTCGCTCGTCTCAGTAGGACCATTGGCCTTCTATATCGGTCGAGGGATCCATCGGCCTTCTATACGTGCCTTAGGGATCAATGGGCCTTCTACGGGCCGTAGGGTCCATGGGCCTTCTACGGGCCGTACTATCCATGGGCCTCATACGGGCCGTAGGATCCATGTGCCTTCTACGGGGCGTATCATCATTTCGCAAATCATGGGTCGTACTATTCGTGGACCATAACGGGCCATTAATAGGCCGTATTTGATAACTCTATGAAAACAGCCCAACGGTTTTTTTTGACATGAAAACGACCCAACGTATTAACGGTCCGCAAACGGGCCGACTGTAACGACGGGCTGAATTTGGCCCACAAGCAGAAAATGATAGTAACGGGCCGTATGTAACCAAATGTTGCAAATGAACCCGAGAGTCAATGGGCTCTGAGAAGGCCAAAAGATAACTTGGGCTGGAAACAGCCCAATGGAATAACGGGCCGTTAATGGCTACAAAGTGATACACTATTCATTACGGGCCAGTTTCACCACAGGTCGTTAATGGGCCAAGAGATACAAAGGTCCTCATATGGGCCGAAAGAAGTCATGGGTCACACATGGGCCGGAAGTTAAAACGGGCTGAATCATATTGGACGGCCCAGATGACGCTACTGGGCCTAATTCGGATAGGGCGTAACGGGCCCTCGGTTAGCGGGCTGTAAATGGGCTATATGCGAACAGGCCGTTAACAGGCTTTCCATGGGCCGGCCCGCCACCTTTTGACCAAGTCAAATGGGCCGGCCTTTTCACCGAAATGGGCCTCTATTGGGCCATGCCACGTGTCGCCGTATCATAGGCGCCTTCGGTCCAATGAGCGGATGACATCTGTCCCAACGGTGAGCCGACACGTGTTTGCTCCAGCCAATGATGATTTTACACGTGGAAAATCCCCATTGGTCGGAGCTGTTAACGGGTTATCGGATCCAAAACCCGACCCGATAGCTTAAGGGCGTTCCGTTATGGTGGATGCCACGTGTCGGTCACCCTTGACGAAAGCAGTTCTGTGTCGCGCGATTTATCATCATGGAAGTGGACACTTCCGTGATGATAATTTTGGTAATGTCATGGTACACTTCTACGACAAAGACAGTATGACTATCTTGATTCTATCATAAATTTGTCATGGATGTACATGCATGAGAAAAAACGCGACCTACTGTGACAAACATGTATCATCATGGAAGTGTATTTTTTTGTAGTGCCTCCACGGGCACCCCTCCACCGTCTACTGTTCATCTAGCCCTCCACCACACCACGGGGTCCTATTCATCCAGAGGCAACGCCACCGCTCACTGTTCATCCAACCCCCCTGCAACGCTCACTGTTAATCCTAGAGGCAGCATCGATCGGCTTCAGTTAGCAGTAGTAGCAAAGGAATCACTCGATCGGGTTCAGTTAACAGCCATCGATCGATCGCTTGGGTTCAGTAACGCGTAGCTGCGCGCAATCGCCGGGTTGATTAGAGCCCAACGCCTCGCCGAGTTCGATTAGAATAACGCCTACACACGCTGCAGCAGCGTCGTGTACGAGAAAGCAGCGCACCGCCGACCCCGACCTCCCACCGTAACCGGGAACTCCCCGAAATTTTCCTCCCCCTCGCTTCTACCACGGGTTTTTCCGTGATGGACGGCCCAAAGAATGTCATGCAGCTACGTCTCCGGCCCGCCCAGGACGAAAAGCCCATTTTCTGTCATGATTTTTTGTCATAGAAGTAGGAGCCCACCACATCTATGATGATACCGGGTTTTGTCACAATTATCGTTATAGAAGTGTCATATGTATGACAGAATTTTTTTTCATTCGGCCCAAAATGTCACGGATGTGTCTTTTTTTTGTAGTGTGAGTCCTTCGAAGTTGCCCTCCAAGAAGTTGAAACCATCGTGCGATAGCCCCACGGTGGGTGCCAACTGTCGTGGTTTTGTCA
Organism: Aegilops bicornis; assembly: GCA_021605145.1. NCBI lineage: Eukaryota > Viridiplantae > Streptophyta > Magnoliopsida > Poales > Poaceae > Aegilops > Aegilops bicornis. The sequence continues at coordinate 252,319,487 of CM038671.1, forward strand.
CGATAGATGTCCTCATGAAAGGACTTAGTCATGGAGCCATCACAACGGGTTAGCTTAAAGGGGTTAAAGCGGACAAGGGACGCAAGAGAGTTTTATACTAGTTCGGCCCCTTACTATGAAGGTAAAATCCTACGTCTAGTTGTGATGAAATTGATGGGGTTTCGATGACCAAGGAGCGAATACGCTTTTCCTGGGTCTCGAGTTATTGTGTGTTGTCCCTGAACCGCCGCCGGGTCGTCCCCTTATATACATGGGTTGACGCCCGTCAGTTTACAGAATCTCGGGGCCGGCTCATAAACGTGTCCGGCTCGGTCTCCGCTCTTTCTACCTTACAATGCAAGTTACATATCAATGCCGGTTTATATCTACAAGCCTTAAACCGGTTCTGGCCCCTGGGCCTTTATACAGCGTCACCATCTGTCTTCATGGGCTTCAAGTATAATGAATTACTGATGGAGTTAACCCGGCCTCTCCTGGCCGGTTTACTGTAGCGACCCGACCTCAGATGGTCAAGCCTACGTATACGTGTCATCCTGGATCGGTAATGCCAATACACACAAGACTCGAAGGATTTATAACAGAGTAGCAATCACACACTTATTACATCGAATGTCTCAAAAGAGAACTTATTACAATAATATGGCTGAAGGCCATCTAATGCGATAACAGTGGAAGGCTTGGAAGACAAACTGAGTCCATCAACTCCAACGACATAACTGAGCTGCACGGCAACGACCTACAATCCTTACTCCTCGTCTGAAAAGTCTGCAACATAATACGTTGCAGCCCGAGAACGGGTCAACACATGGAATATGCTGGCAATGTAACACATAGAGAGTAATGAACGAATAAGCTATTCTACATGCATATATGGCTGGTGGAAAGCTTTATGTTTACAGTTTTGCGAAAAGCCAATTTTTCCCTACATCAAAGGAATAAATTTTACTTTAACTATCATGGTGGTTGAAACATCATTGAGAAGGTATAACCCCAACTCAATCCCAATTAAAGTGATTAACATCCCAACAATATTAATTTTAGAGTGATGAAATACATGTGAATACGCAGGTACTAGATACTCAGAATTGTCCATAACCGGGGACACGGCTAACCATGATTAGATTGTACACTCTGCAGAGGTTCGCGCACTTTTCCCCACAAGACTCGATCGCCTCCGTTGATTTCTCGCCTTTGCATGGTGTTTGAGAAAGCGGATGACCGAGACACGATCTTCGGAAAACATTAACTCTCTACTCTGGATAGATCATACCAAACCTATAAAACCCACTACCTGTGACCTACCTCTTGAGAGCTTCACGTAACTTACTCAACTATGCTAGAGCCCATAATAGCTTGTGGCTGCACACGGAAGTTTCTAGCATGAATAATCTCAGTTCCCTCTGATCCTGGTTGGCGTTCCATAGGAAGATCACACGGGTTCCCAGGGATTTCCAAAAAAAAATACAACAATGGGTTCCCCAGGTGCCTCAATCCACCCAGATGTGTATTTAAGTTGCCACCTTAAAGTAAACCATTAATTAACGATCTCACATCTGTCATGAATATCTCTCAAACCCAAACCACGTCTACGAGCATAGCATGACAATATAAGCATAACATAGAAGTAACTCCCAAGGGTTTGAAAGTAACAGGGCAATAGGTTCCTACCTCATCATCTCCTTCCCAACCCACAAATTAATGACATCCTAATCATGCAATGTTTGAGGGTTGAGCTAATGCATAAAAACTGGGTATGAAAAGGTATGATCAAGTGTTACTTGCCTTGCTGACGATCCGTGAATCCTAGAGACTCAGAGTAACACGCTTCAAGCACTCGGGAATTCTATCGCAAGCAAACAATACATACATAAGCAACAACAAAGATGCACAATCTAAACTTCAACTTGAAAGAGATTGACCGGAGAGTTCAACTTAAGAACTCCGGTTTGCAAAAAGAATCCAACCAAACGGAACAACGAAACTCAAACGGCGAGAAAAACATGGTCCGTTTAATAATCTGAACTAGAGTCAAATTTTACATAGATAAAAACTTGTTTGAGTTGATTATTCGGAAAGAGGGTTTCGAGATGAAACTCCAGGCGCTTGAATCGCCTGATTCTGATAAACGAGCGAAAAGATAAACAGGTTTGAAAATCGGATCAGAAATCGCGATCAGAATAATCGTGGAATAAATCTGATAAAAGAAAAGCGACGAACTGCTAAACGAACGAACGTTCATAATGTAAACTAAACAGTGTACGCGTTCGTTCGAATGAGCAGACGAATCTAACGCTCGCTAAGTAAATAAACCGACGAAATAAACCGATCTATATATAAAAAAACGATCTAGGGTTTTAAAAAACCCGAAGGGTTTTCTAAAAAACCGGCGGCGGGTCGGGTACCTCCGGCGAGGCGCGTCCGGCGGGGCGGGCGGCTCCGGCGGGTTCCGGGGTGGGGCGGGGAGGGCGGCGGCTCGGCGAGGGTTCCATTTTTTTTAAAACATTCCGCCGAACTTAATAAAATCATAGAAAAATAAATAAAAATCTAAAAATTCCAAAACAAGTTTTCTTCGTCTAAATAAAATATTTAGAACTAGAGGAACTTTTCTTGGCCCCTAAAATGCAAATTTTTAAACATATGCAAAATTTTCTAAAATTCCAAATAAGTAAAATAAAATACCAAAAATGATTTTAACATTTTTCCTCCGGTATTTCAATTAGTTTTGGAGAAGTCATATTATCTCCTCTCGTTTATTTTAAACTTGAAATATTTTTTCGGAGAGAAAAATAATAAAATCCAATATCCTCGTCTTTCATTATTTGATAAATTTCAAATATGAAAATCGAAAAATCCCCAACTCTCTCCGAGGGTCCTTGAGTTGCTTAGGATTTCGAGGATAGCAAATGAATATGCAATAAAATATGATATGCATGGATGACCTATGTATAACATGCCAAATTGAAAATTTGGGATGTTGTAAACCTACCCCCCCTTAAGATGAATCTCGCCCTCGAGATTCGGGTTGGCTAGAAAATAGGTGCGGATTGTCCTTGCGAATATCATCTTCTCGCTCCCAGGTGGCTTCCTCCTCGGTATGGTGGCTCCACTGAACTTTACAAAACTTGATCACCTTGTTGCGAATGACTCGGCTATCAAACTCCAAAATCTTTACTGGTTTCTCCTCATAAGTCAAATTATTATCCAATTGTATCGCCTCCAGGGGCACTGTATCCTTTAATGGTATGTCGGCCATCTCAGCGTGGCACTTCTTCAGTTGTGACACGTGAAACACATCGTGAACTCCTGACAATCCTTCGGGTAACTCCAGTTTGTAGGCAACTTCTCCCATTCGTTCCAAAACACGATACGGTCCTACAAATCTTGGGGCTAACTTTCCCTTTACTCCAAAACGTTTCACTCCCCTCAGGGGTGATACTCGCAGATAGGCTCTGTCTCCTACTTCATAGGTTATTTCCTTGCGTTTTGAATCCGCGTAACTCTTCTGTCTGGACTAAGCAATCTTTAATCTGTCTCTGATTAGTTTAACCTTCTCCTCTGATTCCTTGATCAAGTCTGGTCCAAACAACTGACGGTCTCCAACCTCATCCCACATCAATGGTGTTCTACATCTGCGACCATCTGAGCTTGAGCGGTGCCATCTTCAAACCGGCTCGGTAGCTGTTGTTGTATGAGAACTCACAGACGGCAAATTATCATCCCAACTAGATCCATAATCTAGCGCACAGGGTCTCAACATGTCCTCCAAAATCTTATTGACTCTCTCTGTCTGTCCATCCGTCTGTGGGTGGAACGCGGTACTAAACTCCAATCTGGTACCCAAAGTCTGGTGTAGTTGATGCCAAAACTTTTAAGTAAACTGTGTTCCTCTATCTGATACCATCTTGTAGCGACCCGACCTCAGATGGTCAAGTCTCTGTGCTTCTGTGTCATCCCTGGATCGGTAATGCTGACACACACGATCAAGGATTTATAACAGAGTAGCAATCACACACTTATTACATCGAATGTCTCAAAAGAGAACTTATTACAATAATATGGCTGAAGGCCATCTAATGCGATAACAACGGAAGGCTTGGAAGACAAAGTGAGTCCATCAAATCCAACAAAGATAAGCGAGCTGCACGACAACGACCTACAATCCTTACTCCTCGTTCACGAAAAGTCTGCAACATAATACGTTGCAGCCCGAGAACGGGTCAACACATGGAATATGCCGCAATGTAACACATAGAGAGTAATGAACTAATAAGCTATTCTACATGCATATATGGCTGGTGGAAAGCTACGTGTTTACAGCTTTTATGAAAAGCCAATTTTTCCCTACATCAAAGGAATAAATTTTACTTTAACTATCATGGTGGTTGAAACATCATTGAGAAGGTATAACCCCAACTCAATCCCAATTAAAGTGATTAACATCCCAACAATATTAATTTTAGAGTGATGAGATACATGTGAATAATCAGGTACTAGATACTCAGAATTGGCCATAACCGGGGACACGGCTAACCATGATTAGATTGTACACTCTGCAGAGGTTTGCGCACTTTTCCCCACAAGACTCGATCGCCTCCGTTGATTTCTCGTGACCGCATGGTGTTTGAGAAGCGGATGACCGAGACACGCCTTCTTCGGAAACATTAACTCTCTACTCCGGATAGATCATACCAAACCTATAAAACCCACTACCTGACCTACCTCTTCGAGAGCTTCACGTAACTTACTCAACTATGCTAGAGCCCATAATAGCTTGTGGCTGCACACGGAAGTTTCTAGCATGAATAATCTCAGTTCCCTTTGAGCCTGGGTGGCGGTCCATAGGAAGATCACACGGGTTCCCCGGGATTTCCAAAATAAAACAGACAACACTGGGTTCCCCAGGTGCCTCAATCCACCCAGATGTGTATTTAAGTTGCCACCTTAAAGTAAACCATTAATTAACGATCTCACATCTGTCGTGAATATCTCTCAAACGCAAACCACGTCTACGAGCATAGCATGACAATATAAGCATAACGTAGAAGTAACTCCCAAGGGTTTGAAAGTAACGGGGCAATAGGCTCCTACCTCATCATCTACTTCCCAACCCACAAATTAATGACATCCTAATCATGCAATGTTTGAGGGTTGAGCTAATGCATAAAAACTGGGTATGAAAAGGTATGATCAAGTGTTACTTGCCTTGGCCGACGATCCGTGAATCCTAGAGACTCGTAGTAACACGCCGCACTCCGAGAATTCTATCGCAAGCAAACAATACATACATAAGCAACAACAAAGATGCACAACCGAAACTTCAACTGAAAGGGATTGACCGGAGAGTTCAACTTAAGAACTCCGGTTTGCAAAACAATCCAACCAAACGGAACAACGAAACTCAAACGGCGAGAAAAACATGGTCCGTTTACTAATCTGAACTAGAGTCAAATTTTACATAGATAAAAACTTGTTTGAGTTGATTATTCCGAAAGAGGGTTTCGAGATGAAACTCCAGGCGCTTGAATCGCCTGATTCCGATAAACGAGCGAAAAGATAAACAGGTTTGAAAATCGGATCAGAAATCGCGATCAGAATAATCGCGGAATAAATCTGATAAAAGAAAAGCGACGAACTGCTAAATGAACGAACGTTCGTTAATAGAAACTAAACAGTGTACGCGTTCGTTAGAATGAACGGACGAACGGACGTTCGCTAAGTAAATAAACCGACGAAATAAACCGATCTATATATAAAAAAACGATCTAGGGTTTTATAAAAAAAACCTAAGGGTTTTCTAAAAAAACCCGTGGCGGGTAAATTACCTCCCGTGGGCGCGTCCGATTAGAGGGGAGGCGGCTCGGCGAGGGGCAACGTCGGCAACGGTGAGGCAGTGAATCGGGGCTCCGGGCGGCTCGGGCTCCGGCTCCGGCTTGGGTGGCGGGGTGGTGGTGGTGTGGCGGGGCGGCGGTATATATAGGAGGCGGGCGGGCGGCTTAGGGCAGGCGCCCGGGGTGGAGTCCGGCTCGGACTTCGCCCTCGGCGTCCTGCCAAGCTGGCGCGAGGAAAAGGCGGCGCGGGCGGGCTTTGGCTCGGTGAGCCTTTAGCCCGATCGGTATGAGTCCATTTAAAAAACATTCCATGAACTTAATAAAATCATAGAAAAATAAATAAAAATCTAAAAATTCCAAAACAAGTTTTCTCCGTCTAAATAAAATATTTAGAACTAGAGGAACTTTTCTTGGCCCCTAAAATACAAATTTTAAACATATGCAAATTTTTCTAGGGCAAATAAAATTCCAAATAAGTAAAATAAAATCCCAAAAATGATTTTAACATTTTTCCTCTGGTATTTCAATTAGTTTTGGAGAAGTCATATTATCTCCTCTCGTTTATTTTAAACTTGAAATATTTTTCCGGAGAGAAAAATAATAAAATCCAATATCCTCGTCTTTCATTATTTGATAAAATTCAAATATGAAAATCGAAAAATCCCCAACTCTCTCCGAGGGTCCTTGAGTTGATTAGGATTCCGAGGATAGCAAATGAATATGCAATAAAATATGATATGCATGGATGACCTATGTATAACATGCCAAATTGAAAATTTGGGATGTTACATTTACGCCTAGTGGTAATATCCCCAACAGGTTCCCTATGTGTCGTGAACTTAACATGATAGATGCCCTAGCGAAAGGAGTCAAGTGTGGAGCCATCACAACTAGGTTAGCTTGAAGGGGTTGAACGGGACAAAGGACACAGAGAGTTTACCCAGGTTCGGCCACTCTCAATGAGCTAAAAGCCTACTCCTACTTTAGGTTGTATTGCTTGGGTTTCGATTACCAGGGAGCGAATATGCTTGACCTAATTCTCGATCAATTGTTACTTGAGTTAACTGATACGTCCATTTTGCATCATGCTTTTATATTGATATTTAACGCAACATGGGCTGTTATTACACATTATATAACAATACTTATGCATATTCTCTCCTATTTTACAAGGTTTACATGAAGAGGGAGAATGCTGGCAGCTGGAATTCTTGGCTAGAAAAGGAGCAAATATTACAGACCTATTCTGCACAACTCCAAAAGTCCTGAAACTTTATGGAGCATGTTCTTGGAATATATAAAAAATATTGGGCGAAGAAAGTACCAGAGGGGGGCCACCTGCAAGCCACAAGGGTGGAGGGTGCGCCCGACCCCCTGGGCACGCCCCCGACCTTGTGGGCCCCCTGCCAGGCCTCCGGTGACCATCTTCTGCTATATGGTGCATTTTACCCTGGAAAAAATCAATAAGAAGCTTTTGGGACGAAACGACACCATCTCAAGGCGGAACCTGGGCAGAACCAATCTAAGGCTCCGACGGAGCTGTTCTGCCAGGGAAACATCCCTACGGGAGGGGGAAACGTCGCCATCGTCATCACCATCAATCCTCTCATCGAGAGGGAGTCAATCTCCATCAACATCTTCACCAGCATCATCTCCTCTCAAACCCTAGTTCATCTCTTGTATTCGATCTTGGTCCCAAAACCTCAGATTGGTACCTGTGGGTTGCTAGTAGTGTTAATTACTCCTTGTAGTCAATGCAAGTTGGTTTATTCGGTGGAAGATTATATTTTCAGATCCTTAATGACAATTAATACTCCTCTGATTATGATTATGAATATGCTTCGTGAGTAGTTATGTTTGTTTCTGAGGATATGGGAGAAGTCTTGTTATAAATAATCATGTGAATTTGGTATTCGTTCGATATTTTGATGAGATGTATGTTGTCTCTCCTCTAGTGGTGTTATTTGAACCTTGACTACATGTCACTTCACCATTATTTGGGCCTAGGGGAAGGCATTGGGAAGTAATAAGTAGATGATGGGTTGCTAGAGTGATAGAAGCTTAAACCCTAGTTTATGCGTTGCTTCGTAAGGGGCTGATTTGGATCCATTTTTTCCATTCTATGGTTAGGTTTACCTTAATACTTCTTTCATAGTTGCGGATGCTTGTGAGAGGTGTTAATCACAAGTGGGAGGTTTGTCCAAGGAAGGTTAGCACCCAAGCATCAGTCCACCCGCACATCAAATTATCAAAGTAACGAACGCGGATCATATGAGCATGACGAAAACAGGCTTGACAACAATTCCCATGTGTCCTCGGGAGCGCTTTGCTTTATATAAGAGTTCGTCCAGGCTTGTCCTTTGCTGCAAAAAGGATTGGGCCACCTTGCTGCACCTTAGTTACTTCTATTGCTTGTTACCCATTACGATTTATCTTATCACAAAACTACCTGTTACCGACAATTTCAGTGCTTGCAGAGAATACCTTGCTGAAAATCACTTGTCATTTCCTTCTGCTCCTCGTTGGGTTCAACACTCTTACTTATCGAAAGGACTACGATAGATCCTCCATAATTGTGGGTCATCAAGACTCTTTTCTGGCACCGTTACCGGGGAGTGAAGCACCTTTGGTAAGTGGAATTTGGTAAGGAAACATTTATATAGTGTGTTGAAACTTACTGTCACTTGTTACTATGAAAAATTAATCCTTTGAGGGGTTTGTTTGGGGTATCTTCACCTCAACCGGAACCACAATTAGTTGCTCCTCAACCTACTCCACCTACTAAACATATTTATTATGAAATTCCTTTGGGTATCATAGAGAAACTTCTAGCTAATTCTTATGCAGGAGATGGAACATTACATCCCGATCTGCACCTAATCTATGTGGATAATATTTGTGGATTATTTAAACTTGCAGGTATGCCGGAGGATGTTGTCAATGTCGGAGTAAATGACCACGAGTAGCCTCATCTGCCCCCCATGGTATTTCAAGACATCGGGGTTGGCTGCACCCCTCACATCTCCTGGACGAACGGTCGACTTCCTGAGCCGGCTAGTCTAGGAGGCCGGCTGCTAGAAGGCGGCAAGACCCTAGAAGGCGGCCACGGTGGGGCCGACTCCTAGCAGGCGGCCCCATGTTCCCTCAAAGTTTGCACCCACATAACCTCGATGGGACGGGGCGTGGCAACATTGCGACCTGCCACCCCGGACACAAAGCGGATCGTGGGCCACGCGGTGTGTACCAAGCGGACACCCTTCGCCCGGCGTGGCACTGCAGCCACGCGACCTGTGATATCACCCCCATCAGGAGGAGCCATGCTCCCACGACGGCCGGTCTGTATGGCCCGCAGGCGGCGGGCCCTACCCATTGGCGAGCCCTAGAAGGCGGCGACGCCCTAGCAGGCGGCAGCGGGAGCAGGCCGCCTCCCAGCAGGTGGCCTCCTCCCTCCTCAGAATCTGTGCGCCATTAACCAGATGAGCCGGGGAGTGGCTACAGTGAGCGCCCGCCAGGCGGCGGGACTGTAGCCACGCTCTCCCCGACAAAGCTTCCGTCATATGGGCAAGGCAACAGTACAAAGCGGTCGGCATGGCCCGCAGGCGGCGAGCCCTATCTGTTGGCCGAGTACCCAGCAGCCGGCGGGACCCACTAGGTGGCGAGCCCCAACAGCCGGCGGAGAAGCCGGTGTCCAGAGACACTGATGGCCGGGTCCTACACCCGGCCAGATTACCATTGTACCCCTGGGGGGTAGGCCTATATAAACCCCCCAGGCCACCCCATGCAAAGGGTTCAGAACCTTAGAAGTCACATACACCACATAGAGAGAGTGGAGTAGAGCTAGCCTTGTTCTTCTTCCTCCTCTAGCCAAAACATCTCAAGGAGCAACCTTGTAGCCACTCTATTGACATAGTGATCATACGGAGACCCCACAGAGCATGACTAGGGGTGTTATCTCCACAGAGAGCCCCGAACCTGGGTAAGATTCACAGGCGTATGCGGTCTCACTCACTCCCTCTTCTAGAGCCCGGCGACGTACTCTTGTCCCCATCTATGATAAGCCACCCCTGGCATATGTCGCACGATATCCCCGACATTTGGCGCCCACCATGGGGCTAGGTGCACCGTCGTTCGGATACACGTTCTGGACGGGAACCCTCTTCCTTCCTGGTGAGCGCAGCCAGCCCGGCACGTCCGACGGCATTTGCGTTGACACGCTGCGTGGTGTGGAAGCTGCTTGCACTGCAAGCTGCCTTGCTGATCTCATCGGCGAGATCCGCCTCTCTGACGAGCCCACGCCCAACGCGGGAGCAGCCAGCTTAGAGAGCTGCCTTGTCGACCTCCTCGACAAGCTCAACATCGCCAACGAGCCGGCCTCCGACCTGGAGTCCTTCGACTCCACCGACCCGCCCGTCGACATGGTCATCGACACTAACGCCACACCTTCTGACGTCTTCCCCAGTGACGTGGTGGTCTTCGAGGATCTGCTCCCTGCCGCTAGCAGCAGCGCCAGCACCAGCACTATCACGGAGGTGCTATTCATCAGCCATGACGGAGCCTCCGATGGAGTCGGTCAGGACCCGTTGCAGGCGGAAATGCGGGACCTGTCCGCGCCCATAGCCACTTGTGCAAATGGCGAAACGCTGGAAGTGTGCCGTGTTGCACTCCTCGATGATAACCCACAAGTATAGGGGATCACAACAACTTTCGAGGGTGGAGTATTCAACCCAAATTTATTGATTCGACATAAGGGGAGCCAAAGAATATTCTCAAGTATTAGCAACTGAGTTGTCAATTCAGCCACACCTGGATAACTTAATATCTGCAGCAAAGTATTTAGTAGCAAAGTAATATGATAGTAGTGGTAACGGTAACAAAAGTAACAAAAGCAAAAGTAAATATTTTTGGTGTTTTGTAGTGATTGTAATAAAGAGCAACGGGAAAGTAAATAAGCGTAAACCAAAGATATGGAAAGCTTCGTAGGCATTGGATCGGTGATGGATAATTATGCGGATGCGGTTCATCATGTAATAGTCATAATATAGGGTGACACGGAACTAGCTCCAATTCATCAATGTAATGTAGGCATGTATTCGAATATAGTCATACGTGCTTATGGAAAAGAACTTGCATGACATCTTTTGTCCTACCCTCCCGCAAGGTGGGGGGTCCTAATGGAAACTAAGGGATATTAAGGCCTCCTTTTAATAGAGAACCGGAACAAAGCATTAGCACATAGTGAATACATGAACTCCTCAAACTATGGTCATCACCGGGAGTGGTCCCGATTATTGTCCCTTTGGGGTTGCCGGATCATAACACATAGTAGGTGACTATACACTTGCAAGATAGGATCAAGAACACACATATATTCATGAAAACATAATAGGTTCAGATCTGAAATCATGGCACTCGGGCCCTAGTGACTAGCATTAAGCATAGAAAAGTCATAGCAACATCAATCTCAGAACATAGTGGATACTAGGGATCAAACCCTAACAAAACTAACTCGATTACATGATAGATCTCATCCAACCCATCACCGTCCAGCAAGCCTATGATGGAATTACTCACGCACGGCGGTGAGCATCATGAAATTGGTGATGGAGGATGGTTGATGATGACGACGGCGACGAATCCCCCTCTTCGGAGCCCTGAACGGACTCCAGATCAGCCCTCCCGAGAGGTTTTAGGGCTTGGCGGCGGCTCCGTATCGTAAAACGCGATGATTTCTTCTCCTTTATTTTTTTTCTCCCCGAAAGCAAATATATAGAGTTGGAGTTGGCGTCGGAGGAGCTCCAGGGGGCCCACGAGGTAGGGAGGCGCGCCCTAGGGGGGGCACCCTTGTGGACAGGGTGTGGGCCCCCTGGTCTTCGTCTTTGGCGAGGATTTTTTATTAGTTTTAACTAGATGTTCCGTGGAGTTTCAGGTCATTCCGAGAACTTCTGTTTTCTGCACATAAAACAACATCAGGGCAATTCTGCTGAAAATAGCGTCAGTCCGGGTTAGTTCCATTCAAATCATGCAAGTTAGAGTCCAAAACAAGGGTAAAGTGTTTGGAAAAGTAGATACGACGGAGACATATCAACTCCCCCAAGCTTAAACCTTTGCTTGTCCTCAAGCAATTCGGTTGACAAACTGAAAGTGATAAAGAAAAACTTTTACAAACTATGTTTGCTCTTGTTGTTGTAAATATGTAAAGCCAGCATTCAAGTTCTCAGCAAAGATTATAACTAACCACATTTGCAATAATTCTCAGGTCTCATATTTACTCATATCAATAGCATAATCAACTAGCGAGCCATAATAATAAATCTCGGATGACAACACTTTCTCAAAACAATCATAATATGATATAACAAGATGGTATCTCGCTAGCCCTTTCTGAGACCACAAAACATAAATGCAGAGTACCTTTAAAGATCAAGGACTGACCAGACATTGTAATTCATGGTAAAAGAGATCCAGTCATAGTCATACCCAATAAAAATTAACAGTAATGGATGCAAATGACAACTGCGCTCTCCAGCTAGTGCTTTTTAATAAGAGGGTGATGACTCAACATAAAAGTAAATAGATAGGCCCTTCGCAGAGGGAAGAAGGGATTTGTAGAGGTGCCAGAGCTCAGTTTTGAAATACAGATAAATAATATTTTGAGCGGCATACTTTCATTGTCAGCATAACAACTAAGAGATGGCGATATCTTCCATGCTACACACATTATAGGCGGTTCGCAAACAGAATGGTAAAGTTTATACTCCCCCTCCACCAACAAGCATCAATCCATGACTTGCTCGAAACAACGAATGTCTCCAACTAGCAACAGTCCCAAGGGGAGTTTTGTTTGCTATTAATTTTGATTAAGTTTGCATAAAGCATGGGACTGGGCATCCCGGAGACCAGCCATTTTCTCGTGAATGAGGAGCGGAGTCCACTCCTCTTGAGAATAACCCGCCTAACATGGAAGATAAGGGCAGCCCTAGTTGATACATGAGCTATTCGAGCATACAAAACAGAATGTTTATTTGACGGTTTAGAGTTTGGTACATACAAATTTACTTGGAACGGCAGGTAGATACCGCATATAGGAAGGTATAGTGGACTCATATGGAATAACTTTGGGGTTTAAGGGATTGGATGCACAAGCAGTATTCCCACTTAGTACAAGTGAAGGCTAGCAAAAGACTGGGAAGCGACCAACTAGAGAGCGACAACAGCCATGAACATGCATTAAAATTAATAAACATTGGATGCAAGCATGAGTATGATATAATCCACCATGAACATAAATATCGTAAAGGCTATGTTGATTTTGTTTCAACTACATGTGTGAACATGTGCCAAGTCAAGTCACTTAAATCATTCAAAGGAGGATACCACCCCATCATACCACATCACAACCATTTCGATAGCATGTTGGCATGCAAGGTAAACCATTATAACTCATAGCTAATCAAGCATGGCACGAGCAACTATGATCTCTAATTGTCATTGCAAACATGTTTATTCATAATAAGCTGAATCAAGAACGATGAACTCATCATATTTACAAAAACAAGAGAGGTCGAGTTCATACCAGCTTTTCTCATCTCAGTCAGTCCATCATATATAATCATAATTGCCTTTCACTTGCACGACCGAACGAAGTGAATAATAATAAGAGTGCATGTGCATTGGACTAAGATGGAATCTGCGAGCATTCAATAAACAGGAGAAGACAAGGCAATATGGGCTCTTGGTTAAATCAACAATAATGCATATAAGAGCCACTTCAACAATTTAATCATAGTCTTCTCCTATCGACCCCCAAGGAAAAGAAAAGAAATAAAAACTATTTACACGGGAAAGCTCCCAACAAGCAAAAGAAGAACGACAAATATTTTTTTGGGTTTTCTTTATAATTATTACTACTACAGCAAGAAAAGTAAACTACTACTAATTTTTTTGGTTTTTCTTAAGGTTTAACAAACACACAAGAAGAAAACAAGAAAAAGAAAATAAACTAGCATGGATATTACAGTGAAAGAGTATGAGCACCGACATCTAGCAATGAGTGTGTGTGAACATAAATGTAATGTCGGTAAGAAATACGATTTCCCCAAGCTTAGGCTTTTGGCCTAAGTTGGTTCATTGCCGAGGATGGCTGGCGGATACCCGTAGGTGTAGCTGGGTCGTGATCTTGCGATCACGGTGACTATCGCTACTGAGGCTGCAGCGTGTCGTCGGTCTGCCTCTGCTCTCCTCTCGTACTCATCTGCCTCCTCTCTGGTAATGGTATATCTTCCTTTTGTCTGAGAATCAAAGAAGGCAGGAGCAGGGAGAGTAATACGGACAACATGCCGTTTGTTAAAGATTACTCGATATAAGAGAGGTGATTCATTCCTCTCGACAAACTGGTGAGAGGAAATAGAGTTAAAATCTAAATAAGTGGGTGGAAACTCCATATTATCCTCACGAACATCCACCTCAAGAAAATTAGCTAAGCGGGTTGGATAAATTCCTCCAAAGAAATCTCCATTATATCTATTATGATGCAACCTACGTGCTACAATGGCTCCCATATGATAAGATTGGTCTCCTAACATAGCATTCCTGAGAATGCTAAGGTCAGGGACACACATGTGACATGCTTCATCCTTAGCATTTATGCACCTACCTATGTAGAGAGCAAAATAATGTATAGCAGGAAAGTGAATGCTCCCTATGGTAGCTTGCATTATATCTCTAGATTCCCCTATGGTTATACCAGCAAGAAAGTCTCTAAATTCAGATTTACGGGGATCAATAGTACTACCCCATTGTGGAAGTTTGCAAGCAAAAGTAAAATCCTCTAAGTCCATGGTATAAAATTTATCATAAAGATCAAACATGACAGAAGGAGAATTACGCGAAGATGAAAATTCAAACCTCCTCACAAAGGAACTAGTGAGTTGATGGTACTGGGGGCATTTGTCTGCCTCAAAGTCCACAAGATCGGCGTTACGCAAATATGCGTTAAATTCTTCTTTGATTCCCGCTCGATCCATGAAATTTTTCGACGGCCATTCACAAGGCCGCACTGGAGCGTCCCTTGGGGGCTCCTCATCAACATCATGCATTGCAAGCCTGGGGCCTTGCTTCCTTGAAGAACCACCTTGAAACATCTTCCTAAGCATATTGTTTTATCTGAAAAATTTCTGAAATTTTTAGTAACTTCAAACAAAAGTGAACCAACTTCAATAATATTAATAGCAACTACTCCTACAAGTGCCTAGAGCCTATATCCAGCATTAGAACTACTTGGAACCATATAAATTTGACATGCAAGCTCAAGAACATGGTCACTATGCAGCACAAATTTGCAATGAATAAAGCACTAGAGCAAAAATTAATTGGACCAATGGAGGAGTCACATACCAAGGAACAATCTCCCCAAGCAGTTTTGTGAGAGGTGCTTTGAGCAAGGAGATCGATGATCACAACAAAGTAGGCTAGAACTCGTGCTTGAGCTAGATATTCGTGTTTTTGGGAGGAAGAAGAAGAGGATGGGCGCAGGAATAAGTGGAGGAGGGCCACCTTGGGCCCACGAGGTAGGGGGCACGCCCTAGGGGGTAGGGCGCGCCCTCCACCCTCATGGCCAGGTGGCAGCTCCCCCCGCGGTGATTTCAGTTCCATAAATCCTCAAATATTCCATAAAAAATCATATTAAATTGGCATGGCATTTGGAGGACTTTTATTTTCAGGGTATTTTTATATTGCACGGATAAATCAGAAAACAGACAGAAAATACTATTTTTACTTATTTCAACTGAAAAACAGAAAGTATAAAGAGGGTACAGAAGGTTGCGCCTTCTAGTTTCATCCATCTCATGCTCATCAAAAGGAATCCACTAACAAGGTTGATCAGGTCTTCATAACAAACTCATTCCGATTAACATGGAACCGGAGAAATTTCGAATAACACTATGTTACCTCAACGGGATATGCACATCCCCAATAATAAGAATATCATATTTCTTCTTGACAGTAGGAAGAGGAAATTCAAAACCTCCAAATATAATAGATGGAATTTTCCAATAGAATTGATACTATGGACTTGAGGTTGTTTCCTCGGAAAGTGTACCGTATGCTCATTACCATTAACATGAAAAGTGACATTGCCTTTGTTGCAATCAATAACAGCCCCTGCAGTATTCAAAACAGGTCTTCCAAGAATAATAGACATACTATCGTCCTCGGGAATATCAAGAATAACAAAGTCCGTTAAAATAGTAACGTTTGCAACCACAACAGGCACATCCTCACAAATACTGACAAGTATAGCAGTTGATTTATCAGCCATTTGTAAAGATATTTCAGTAGGTGTCAACTTATTCAAATCAAGTCTATGATATAAAGAGAGAGGCATAACACTAACACCAGATCCAAGATCACATAAAGCAGTTTTAACATAGTTTCTTTTAATGGAGCATGGTATAGTAGGTACTCCTGGATCTCCAAGTTTCTTTGGTATTCCACCCTTAAAAGTATAATTAGCAAGCATGGTGGAAATTCAGCTTCCGGTATCTTTCTTTTATTTGTAACAATATCTTTCATATACTTAGCATAAGGATTCATTTTGAGCATATCAGTTAATCGCATACGCAAAAAGATAGGTCTAATCATTTCAGCAAAGCGCCAAAAATCCTCATCATCCTTTTTCTTAGATGGTTTGGGAGGAAAAGGCATGGGTTTCTGAACCCATGGTTATCTTTCTTTACCATGTTTCCTAGCAAAAAAGTCTTTCTTATCATAACGTTGATTCTTTGATTGTGGGTTATCAAGATCAACAGCAGGTTCAACTTCTACATCATTATCATTACTAGGTTGAGCATCATCATGAACATCATCATTAACATTTTCATTAGGTTCATGTTCATTACCAGATTGTGTTTCGGCATTAGAAATAGATATATCATTTGGATTCTCAGGTGGTTCAACAATAGGTTAACTAGAAGTTTGCAAAGTCCTATCATTTTTCCTTTTCTTCCTTTTAGAAGAACTAGGTACATCAATATTATTTCTCTGAGAATCTTGATCAATTATCTTAGGGTGGCCTTCAGGATACAAAGGTTCTTGAGTCATTCTACCAGTTCTAGTAGCCACTCTAACAGCATAATCATTTTTCTTACTATTCATTTCATTGAGAAAATCATTTTGAGCTTTAAGTACTTGTTCTACTTGAGTGGTAACCATAGAAGCATGTTTGCTAACAAGTTTAAGTTCACCTCTAATATTAGCCATATAATCACCCAAGTGTTTAATCATATAAGAATTTTGTTCTAATTGTCTACCAAAATAAGCATTGAAGTCTTCTTGCTTAAACAGAAAGTTATCAAACTCATCCAAGAACTGACTAGCAATTTTAGTAGGAGGGATTTCAGCTCTATCATATCTATAGAGAGAATTTACCTTTACTACGTGTGTCGGGTTATCGAGATCAGGAGGTTCTTCAATAGGTAATGGATTAACATCATATGTTTCTTCAACAGGCGGCAAATTAAGACCATGTATTTCTTCAATAGGAGGTAAATTCTTAACATCTTCAGCTTTAATACCTTTTTCTTTTATAGATTTCTTTGCCTCTTGCATATCTTCGGGACTGAGAAATAGAACACCTCTCTTCCTCGGAGTTGGTTTAGGAATAGGCTCAGTAATTGGAGCAGGAGCTGGCTCAGGAGGTGCCCAATTATTTTCATTTGCTAACATATTATTCAATAGAATTTCAGCTTCATCCGGTGTTCTTTCCTGAAAAGAGAACCGGCACAACTATCCGGTAATCTCTGGAAGCATCGGTTAGTCCATTATAAAAGATATCAAGTATTTCATTTTTCTTAAGAGGATGATCAGGCAAAGCATTAAGTAACTTGAGAAGCCTCCCCCAAGCTTCTGGGAGACTCCCTTCTTTAATTTGAACAAAGTTGTATATTTCCTTTAAGGCAGCTTGTTTCTTATGAGCAGGGAAATATTTAGCAAAGAAGTAATAAATCATATCCTGGGGACTACGCACACAACCAGGATCAAGAGAATTAAACCATGTCTTAGCATTACCCTTTAATGACAACGGAAATATTTGAAGGATATAAAAGTAGCGAGATCTCTCATCATTAGTGAACAGGGTGGCTATATCATTTAATTTAGTAAGATGTGCCACAACAGTTTCAGATTCATAGCCATGAAAAGGATCAGATTCAACCAAAGTAATTATATCAAGATCAACAAAGAATTCATAATCCTTATCGACAACACAGATAGGTGAAGTAGCCAAAGCAGGGTCGGGCCTCATTCTATCATTAAGAGATTGCTTATTCCATTTAGCTAATAACCTTCTAAGCTCATCGTTATCTTTGCAAGCTAAAATAGCTGCAGAAGCTTCCTTATCAAAGACATAACCCTTAGGAATAACCGACCTATCTTCATCATCACTTTCATCATTATAATCGGTATCAATAATATCTTTCTCTCTAGCCCTAGCAATTTGTTCATCAAGAAATTCACTAAGGGGCACCGTAGTATCAAGCATAGAAATAGTTTCATCATAAGTATCATGCATAGTAGAAGTGGCATCATCAACAACATGCGACATATCAGAATGAATAGCAGAAGCAGGTTTAGGTGTCGCAAGCTTACTCATAACAGAAGGTGAATCTAGTGCAGAGCTAGATGGCAGTTCCTTACCTCCCCTCGTAGTTGAGGGATAATTTTTTCTCGTCTTTCAAGTTCTTCATAGTGTCCAGCAGATATAAATCCCAAGTGACTCAAAGAATAGAGCTATGCTCCCCGGCAACAGCGCCACAAATTAGTCTTGATAACCCACAAGTATAGGGGATCGCAACAGCTATCGAGGGTAGAGTATTCAACCCAAATTTATTGATTCGACACAAGGGGAGCCAAAGAATATTCTCAAGTATTAGCAACTGAGTTGTCAATTCAGCCACACCTGGATAACTTAATATCTGCAGCAAAGTATTTAGTACCAAAGTAATATGATAGTAGTGGTAACGGTAACAAAAGTAACAAAAGCAAAAGTAAATATTTTTGGTGTTTTGTAGTGATTGTAACAGTAGCAACGGGAAAGTAAATAAGCGTAAACCAGTATATGGAAAGCTCGTAGGCATTGGATCGGTGATGGATAATTATGCCGGATGCGGTTCATCATGTAACGATCATAATATAGGGTAACACGGAACTAGCTCCAATTCATCAATGTAATGTAGGCATGTATTCGAATATAGTCATACGTGCTTATGGAAAATAACTTGCATGACATCTTTTGTCCTACCCTCCGTGGCAAGGGGGGTCCTAATGGAAACTAAGGGATATTAAGGCCTCCTTTTAATAGAGAACCGGAACAAAGCATTAGCACATAGTGAATACATGAACTCCTCAAACTATGGTCATCACCGGAGTGGTCCCGATTATTGTCACTTCGGGTTGCGGATCATAACACATAGTAGGTGACTATACACTTGCAAGATAGGATCAAGAACACACATATATTCATGAAAACATAATAGGTTCAGATCCGAAATCATGGCACTCGGGCCCTAGTGACAAGCATTAAGCATAGCAAAGTCATAGCAAAATCAATCTCAGAACATAGTGGATACTAGGGATCAAACCCTAACAAAACTTACTCAATTACATGATAGATCTCATCCAACACATCACCGTCCAGCAAGCCTACAATGGAATTACTCACGCACGGCGGTGAGCATCATGAAATTGGTGATGGAGGATGGTTGATGATGACGACGGCGACGAATCCCCCTCTCTGGATCCCCGAACGGACTCCAGGTCAGCCCTCCTGAGAGGTTTTAGGGCTTGGCGGCGGCTCCGTATCGTAAAATGCGATGATTTCTTCTCCTTTATTATTTTCTCTCCGAAAGCAAATATATAGAGTTGGAGTTGGCGTCGGAGGAGCCTCAGGGGGCCCACGAGGTAGGGGGCGCGCCCCCCACCCTCGTGGACAGGGTGTGGGCCCCCTGGTCTTCATCTTTGGCGAGGATTTTTTATTATTTTTAACTAGATGTTCCGGGGAGTTTCAGGTCATTCCGAGAACTTTTGTTTTCTGCACATAAAACAACATCATGGCAATTCTGCTGAAAACAGCTTCAGTCCGGGTTAGTTCCACTCAAATCATGCAAGTTAGAGTCCAAAACAAGGGCAAAAGTGTTTGGAAAAGTAGATACGATGGAGACGTATCACTCGACAGCGCCAGCAAGCTGGCAACCATGACACGCCTCACTGAAGCCTACCAGCGCGAAATCGCCGCACCGTCTGCGGCACGCCAGCTGCTGGATAGCCCAGCTACGTGGGCACGGTCCGGCAACGCGGCGCAGCCATCGCGAGCATGCTGGGGGCGACCGCCCAGTCTACGCCATGCGCATCAAGAACTTACGCGTTGCGCAGGCGGCAGTAGACGAGCTGGACCACCTGGAGGGCGACGAGCGTCGCTACATGACGCAGCACGTCCAGCAGCTCATCGACGCGATCGCCTGCAGCAAGAAGTCGGCCGTCACGTGGTGGAACCCGGCTTGCATGTCGAGAACCTCCTCCTCCCCCCACCGAGAGCACGGTGTGACCTCCCAGACGCTGACAGCCGGCGCCGGCGACCGAAGAAACCAAGAGTCGGCTGCTAGCCGCAGCCGCACACGCATCACCATCAAGCGCGACCAAGACGGCAGCCCACGAGCAATGGAACGGTGGGACGATCGTCCGCCTCCCCCGCATAGGGAGAGGTGCGCCTGTCCGGATCGACTGCCTGGCTCAATCCCTGGCGGTAGAAGAAGAAGATGCAATCGGCCCGCCTTGTTTCGGCCCCTGCATTCGCGACGAGCCCTTCCCCAAAGGGTTCTCATTCCCTCGAGAGACTCCCAAGTACAACGGCTCCGTGAAGCCGGAGGATTGGCTGGTTGAGTACTCCACCTCCGTCGGCACAGCAAACCGCAACAAGCGCGTTGCCGTGAAGTGTGTCCTGCTCATGCTCCAGGGCACGGCCCGGACATGGCTGAACAACCTCAAGCCCTACAGCGTCAACAGCTGGCTGGACTTCACCGAAGTCTTCATCCGCAACTTCACCAGCACCTACAAGCGGCCGCCCAAGCCCCGCCAGCTCTCTCTGTGCGTCCAAGGTCTGACCGAGTCCATCGCGACTACTTGACACGGTGGGCTGAACTGGCAACTCCTGCGAAGGGGTGCACGAGGTGCAAGCCATAGAGTACTTCACTACCAGGTGCCGAGAGGGCACCCTACTCAAGCACCGACTCCTCTGCGACGAGCCGACCACACTCGACAAGCTGCTGATCATAGCAGACAAGTACGACACTGCCGGCTCCTCCATGAAGTCGGAGCACCGGGTAGACACGTCCGGGAAGGTGCTTCCTCTGGCCCCTCCAACGCCGGCTGGTGATTCCAGACAGCGCCAGTAGTCGAACGACAACAAGCGCAAGGCCCCGCAGCCGGCTTCCGCCAGCCGGCAGGTGGAGACAGTTGAAGACCAGCAACCGGAGGGTCAGCCAGGCCCCAAGCATCAGAAGGGCGGCAAGCCCGCTTGGTTGCCCACCTTCTCCTATGAGCAAACCCTCGATGCTCCCTGCAAGTTCCATAGCGGCACGAAGCCATCCAACCACACCACTCAGAAGTGCCACAGGCTCACCCGAATTGCCAAGGGCGAAGGACTGCCGCCTCCGCCTGCTGGCCAGCTGGCTCCGCCTCCTTAGCAGTCGGCGGCCCGTCCAGTTGCCACCATCCAAGATGAATTCCTAGAAGAACACGGAGCCTATGTCGTCTTCACTAGTGTGGCCGACGACAGGCACAACCGGCATCTGCAGCACCGTGAGGTGAATGTCGTTGCTTCTGAAGTCCCAGAGTTCATGCACTGGTCCGAGAGGCCCATCAGCTGGAGCCGTGCAGACCACCCGGAGGTGATGCCTTCTCCGGGTTCCTGCGCCTTGGTGCTAGATGCTATCTTTTCAACAGAGAGGCAAGCTGCTCGCTTCTCCCGAGTCCTGATAGACGGTGGTAGCAGCATCAACATACTCTACTGCGACACCATGGAGAAGTTGTGCATCAAAGAGAAAAAACTCCAGCCCAGTCGGACTGTCTTCCATGGCATTGTACCTGGCCTTTCCTGCTCACCAATCGACACGATCAAGATAGATGTCCTCTTCGAAGACAAAGATCACTTCCACCGTGAGCCATTTTGGTTTGAGGTCGTTGACCTGGAGATCCCTTACCACGCGCTCCTAGGCTGGTCAGCTCTAGCCAAGTTCATGGCAGTGTCGCACTATGCCTACCTCAAGATGAACATGTTGGGTACCAAGGGCATTATCACCATAGACGACGACTACAAGAAGTCGACAGCATGTGCAGCCACCAGCAGTCGGCTGGCCGAGTCCCTTGTGATTGCTGCCGAGAAGAAGCTCCATGACCGGGTTGTGGCCTTGGCCAGCAAGCAGCCGGACCTGTCACCAGACCCCAAGGAGTCAGAGTACCAAGGCTCCTTCTAGCTGGCCAAAGAAACCAAGAAGATACCCTTGGACCCGGACCACCCGGAGAGGCACGCTATCGTGGGGACCAACCTCGATAGCAAACAGGAAAGCGAGCTCATCGATTTCCTCCGTGAGAATCGGGACATCTTCGCAAGGTCTCCCAAAGACATGTCGGGTGTTCCGACGGATTTTGCTGAGCACAAGTTACATGTCAGATCAGATGCAAAACCAGTCAAGCAACCCCTCCGCCACCTGTCAGAAGAGAAGAGAAGAATTGTTGGTAAAGAGATCGCCTGCCCTCTGGCAGTCGACTTCATCATGGAAGTGTTTTTTCCAGAATGGCTTGCCAACCCAGTCCTTGTACTGAAGAAGAACAACAAGTGGCACATGTGTATCGACTACACCAGCCTCAACAAAGCCTGTCCCAAAGATCCGTTTGCTCTGCCTCGGATAGACCAAGTGATTGACTCCACAGCCGGATGCGAGTTGTTGAGTTTTTTGGATGCCTACTCCGGTTACCACCAGGTCAAACTGAACCCGGCCGTTCTGCTGAAGACCGCCTTGATCATACCATTCGGAGCCTTCTTCTACCTGACCATGACATTCGGCTTGAGAAATGCCGGTGCCACGCTCCAGCGTTGCATGCAGAAGTGCCTTCTCAAGCAACTCAGCAGGAATGCCCACGTCTATGTTGACGACATTGTGGTGAAGACGGAAAAGAGAGGCACCCTCCTGGAAGATCTCAAGGAAACTTTTGATAATCTGTGCCGTTTTCAAATCAAGCTCAACCCAGAAAAGTGTGTCTTCGGAGTCCAAGTTGGCCAGCTCCTTGGCTTCCTTGTCTCAGAACGCGGCATTGAGTGCAACCCTGTCAAGATCAAGGCCATTGAGAAGATGGAGAGGCCCACCCGGCTGCGAGACGTCCAGAAGTTCACCGGGTGCTTGGCATCCATTAGCTGCTTCATCAGTTGGCTGGCGAGAAGGCTCTTCCCATATACCAGCTCATGAAGAAAACCACTCACTTTGAGTGGAACGACAAGGCAAATGAGGCCTTCCTCTAGCTCAAGAAGATGCTGACTACGCCGCCTGTCTTGGCGGCTCCGGTTTCTAAGGAGCCCATGTTCCTATACATCGCCGCCACCAGCCGGGTGGTCAGCACTGTCATTATGGTCAAGAGCCCAGAGGATGGCAAGGCACAGCCGGTCTAGAGGCCCGTCTACTAACTGAGTGAGGTGCTGTCAGCCTCCAAGCAGAACTACCGCCATTACCAGAAGATGTGCTATGGCTTGTACTTTGCCGCCAAGAAGCTCAAGCAATATTTCCAAGAGCACTCCGTCACGGTCGTCTGCACCGCCCCACTTGCCGAGATCATAGGCAACAGAGATGCTTCAGGCGGGGTGGCCAAGTGGGCCATCAAGCTGGCTCCCTACACCATCTTCTACCAGCCTCGCACCGCCATCAAGTCCTGCTACCGGCGGACTTCTCGTCGACCGGGCCGAGACTCAAGACCGCCACAAGACCGGATTCTACCCATTGGCAGATGCACTTCGATGGCTCGAAGATGCGCTCCGGCCTGGGAGACGACATCGTCCTCACCTCTCCCAAAGGTGAAAAGCTTAGATACACGCTGCAAATTCACTTTGCCGCCTCCAACAATGTGGCCGAGTACGAGGCGCTCGTACACGGACTCCGACTGCCCAAGGAGATTGGCATCCGCCGGATTCTGTGCTACGGCGACTCAGACTCGGTGGTCCAGCAGTCGTCAGGCGACTGGGACGCCAAGGATGCAAACATGGCGAGCTACCGCTTCCTCGTCCAGCAGACTAGTGGATACTTTGATGGGTGCGAGTTCCTTCACGTGCCACGAGCCGACAACAAGCAAGTTGACGCTCTAGCACGGATTGGCTCCACCCACCAAGCAATACTAGCCGGCGTCTCCCTCGAGTGCCTCCGCAAGGCATTGATACGTGCATTTTGCATCATGCTTTTATATCGATATTTATTGCATTATGGGTAGTTATTTCAAATTATGTCACAATACTTATACCTTTTCTCTCTTATTTTACAAGGTTTACATGAAGAGGGAGAATGTCGGCAGCTGGAATTCTGGGTTGGAAAAGGAGCAAATATTAGAGACCTATTCTGCACAACTCCAAAAGTCACGAAACTCTGTGAAGTCAGTTTTGGAATATATTAAAATATCAGCGAAGAAAGCACTAGAGGGGGGCCACCCACCGTCCACGAGGGTGGAGGGCGCGCCCCCTGCCTCGTGGGCCACCTGGCAGCCCCCGATGCCCATCTTCTGGTATAAGGTGTCTTCTGCCCTGAAAAAAATAAGAAGGAAGCTTTCGGGGCGAAGCGCTGCCGTCTCGAGGCGAAACCTGGCGAAACCAATCTAGGGCTCCGGCGGAGCTGTTCTGCCGGGGAAACATCCCTCCGGGAGGGGGAAATCGTCACCATCATCATCATTATCATCGATCCTCTCATCGGGAGGGGGTTAATCTCCATCAACATCTTCACCAGCACCATCTCCTCTCAAACCCTAGTTCATCTCTTGTATCCGATCTTTGTCTAAAAACCTCAGATTGGTACATGTGGGTTGCTAGTAGTGTTGATTACTCCTTGTAGTTGATGCTAGTTGGTTTATTCGGTGGAAGATCATATGTTCAGATCCTTTATGCATATTAATACCCCGTTGATTATGAACATGAATATGATTTGTGAGTAGTTACGTTTGTTCCTGAGGACATGGGAGAAGTCTTGTTATAAGTAGTCATGTGAATTGGAATTCGTTCGATATTTTGATGAGATGTATGTTGTCTTTCCTCTAGTGGTGTTATGTGAATGTCGACTGCATGACACTTCACCATTTTTGGGCTAGAGGAAGGCATTGGGAAGTAATAAGTAGATGATGGGTTGCTAGAGTGACAGAAGCTTAAACCCTAGTTTATGCGTTGCTTCATAAGGGGATGATTTGGATCCATATGTTTCATGCTATGGTTAGGTTTACCTTAATTCTTCTTTCGTAGTTGCAGATGCTTGCGAGAGGGGTTAATCATAAGTGGGATGCTTGTCCAAGGAAGGGCAGTACCCAAGCACCGGTCCACCCACATATCAAATTATCAAAGTAACAAACGCGAATCATATGAGCATGATGAAAACTAGCTTGACGATAATTCCCATGTGTCCTCGGGAGCGCTTTCCTTTATGTAAGAGTTTGTCCAGGCTTGTCCCTTGATACAAAAAGGATTGTTCCACCTTGATGCACCTTGTTTACTTTTGTTACTTGTTACTCGTTACGAATTACCTTATCACAAAACTATATGTTACCGATAATTTTAGTGTTTGCACAGAATACCTTACTGAAAACCACTTGTCGGGCCTTCATACGCTCCTCGTTGGGTTCGACACTCTTACTTATCGAAAGGACTGTGATAGATCCCCTATACTTGTGGGTCATCAAGACTCTTTTCTCGCACTTGTTGCCGGGAGTGAAGCGCCTTTGGTAGGTGGAATTTGGTAAGGAAAATTTTATATAGTGTGCTGAAATTCTTTGTCACTTGTTACTATGGAAAATAATCCTTTGAGGGGCTTGTTCGGGGTATCTTCACCCTGACCAGTAGAGCAAAGAGTTGCTCTCAACATAATGAACCTACTGAAAATGTTTACTTTCAAATTCCTTCGGGTATGATAGAGAAACTGCTGGCTAATCCTTTTATAGGAGATGGAACATTACATCCCGATATGCACATAATGTATTTTGATGAAGTTTTTGGATTATTTAAGTTTGCAGGTATGCCTGAGGATGTTATCAAGAAGAAGGTCTTACCTTTATCTTTGAAGGGAAAGGCATTAACATGGTTTATGCTATGTGATGATATTGGATCATGGAACTACAACCGATTGAAATTGGAATTTCATCAGAAGTTTTACCCTATGCATCTGGTTCATCGTGATCGTAATTATATATATAATTTTTGGCCTCACGAAGGAGAAAGTATTTCTCAAGCTTGGGGGAGGCTTAAGTCAATGTTATATTTATGCCCCAATCCTGATCTCTCAAGAGAAATTATTATTTAAAAATTTTATGCTCGGCTTTCTTTCAATAATCGCTCCATGCTCGATACTTCTTGTACTGGTTCTTTTATGATGAAGACTATTGAATTCAGATGGGATTTATTGGAAAGAATTAAATGCAACTCTGAAGATTGGGAACTCGACGAAGGTAAGGAGTCAGGTATAACATCTAAGTTTGATTGTGTTAAATCTTTTATGGATACCAATGTTTTTCGTGAATTTGGCACTAAATATGGACTTGACTCTGAGATAGTAGCTTCTTGCTATGAATCATTTGCTACTCATGTTGATCTCCTTAAGGAGAAGTGGTTTAAATATCATCCTCCCATTAAAGTAAAAGTAGTTGGACCTATTAAAGTTGAAGAAAAGACTATCATTTATGATGTTGATCCTATTGTTCCTACCGCTTATATTGAGAAACCACCTTTCCTTGTTAGAATAAAGGATCATGCTAAAGCTTCAACTGTGGTTCGTAAGAGTAATGCTAGAACATCTACACCCTTTGAGAAAATTAAAGTTGAACCTCGTATTGCTATGGTTAAGGATCTCTTGGTCGATAATATTGATGGGCATGTTATTTACTTCTGTAATGAAGCTGCTAGAATTGCTAGACCCGATACTAAAAATAAACATAGACCTGTTGTCGGCATGCCTGATGTTTCTGTTTAAATAGGAGATCATTGTTATCATGGCTTATGTGATATGGGTTCTAGTGCGAGTGCAATACCTCATTCCTTATACAAAGAAATTATGCATGATATTGCATCTGCTGAGATAGAAGATATAGATGTTACAATTAAGCTTGCGAATAGAGATACTATTTCACCAATTGGGATTGTTAGAGATGTTGAAGTCTTGTGTGGAAAGTTAAATATCCTACTGATTTTCTTGTTCTTGGTTCTCCACAAGATGACTTTTGTCCCATTATATTTGGTAGACCCTTCTTGAATACTGTTAATGCTAGGATAGATTGCGAAAAGGATATTGTTACTGTTGGTTCAGGGGATATGTCTCATGATTTTAATTTTGCTAAATTTCGTAGACAACCCCATGACAACGAATTGCCTAGTAAAGATGAAATTATTGGTCTTGCTTCTATTGTCGTGCCTCCTAATGATCCTTTAGAACAATATTTGGTAGACCATGAAAATGATATGTTTATGAATGAAAAAGGGAAATAGATGAAGTATTCTTTAAACAAGGACCTATTTTGAAACACAACTTGCCTGTTGAAATTCTAGGGGATCCTCCTCCACCCAAGGGAGATCCCGTGTTTGAGCTGAAACATTACCTGATACTCTTAAATATGCTTATCTTGATGAAAAGAAGATATATCATGTTATTATTAGTGCTAAACTTTCAGAGCAGGAA
Organism: Aegilops bicornis; assembly: GCA_021605145.1. Lineage (NCBI taxonomy): Eukaryota > Viridiplantae > Streptophyta > Magnoliopsida > Poales > Poaceae > Aegilops > Aegilops bicornis. Next base: position 252,347,271 of record CM038671.1, read on the forward strand.
GAGGAGAAATTATTGAAAACTCTGAAGAAGCACCGTGCTGCTATTGGATATACTCTTGATGATCTTAAGGGCATTAGTACCACTCTATGCCAGCACAAAATAAAAATTGGAGAAAGACACTAAACTGGTTGTTGATCACGAACGACGGTTAAATCCTAAGATGAAAGAAGTGGTAAGAAATGAAATACTAAAGCTTCTGCAGGCAGGTATAATTTATCCCGTTGCTGATAGTCAGTGGGTAAGTCCTGTCCGTTGTGTCCCTAAGAAGGGAGGTATTACTGTTGTTCCTAATGATAAAGATGAATTGATCCCAGAAAGAATTGTTACAGGTTATAGAATGGTAATTGATTTCCGCAAATTGAATAAAGCTACTAGAAAAGATCATAACCCTTTACCTTTTATTGATCAAATGCTAGAAATATTATCCAAACATACACATTTTTTGCTTTCTAGACGGTTATTCTGGTTTCTCTCAAATACCTGTGTCTAAAGAGGATCAGGATAAGACCACTTTTACCTGCCCTTTCGGTACCTTTGCTTATAAACGTATGCCTTTTGGTTTATGTAATGCACCTGCTACCTTTCTAAGATGTATGACTACTATATTCTCCGACTTTTGTGAAAAGATTGTTGAGGTTTTCATGGATGATTTCTCCGTGTATGGAACTTCTTTTGATGATTGCTTAAGCAACCTTGACCGAGTTTTGCAGAGATGTGAAGAAACTAATCTTGTATTGAATTGGGAGAAGTGCCGCTTTATGGTTAATGAAGGTATTGTCTTGGGGCATAAAATTTCTGAAAGAGGTATTGAAGTTGATAAAGCTAAAGTTGATGCTATTGAGAAGATGTCGTGTCCTAAGGACATTAAAGGTATAAGAAGTTTCCTTGGTCATGCCGATTTTTATAGGAGGTTCATTACAGACTTCTCAAAAATTTCTAGGCCTATGACTAATCTCTTACAAAAAGATGTTCCTTTTGTCTGTGATGATGATTGTGTAGAAGCATTTGAAATACTTAAGAAAGCCTTGATTTCTGCACCTATTGTTCAGCCACCTGATTGGAATTTACCCTTTGAAATTATGTGTGATGCTAGTGATTATGATATAGGTGCTGTTCTAGGACAAATGGTTGATAAGAAATTAAATGTTATCTAATATGCTAGTAAAACTCTGGATAATGCCAGAGAAATTATGCTACTACTAAAAAAGATTTTTTGGCAGTTTGTATTTGCTTGTGATAAGTTGAGACCTTATATTGTTGATTCTAAAGTAACTGTTCAGATTGATCATGCTGCTATTAAATATCTTATGGAAAATAAAGATGCCAAACCTAGACTTATTAGATGGGTTATCTTGCTACAAGAATTTGATTTGCATATTATTGATAGAAAGGGAGCTGAGAACCTCGTTGCAGACAACTTGTCTAGGTTAGAGAATGTTCTTGATGACCCACTACCTATTGACGATAGCTTCCTTGATGAACAATTAGTTGTCATAAATGCTTCACATACTGCTCCATGGTATGATGATTATGCCAATTACATTGTTGCTAAATTTATACCACCTAGTTTCACATACCAGCAAAAGAAAAAGTTTTTCTATGATTTAAGACATTACTTCTGGGATGACCCACACCTTTATAAAGAAGGAGTAGACGGTGTTATTAGACGTTGTGTACCTGATCATGAATAGGAACAGATCCTACGCAAGTGTCACTCCGAGGCTTATGGAGGACACCACGCTGGAGATAGAACTGCACATAAGGTATTGCAATCCGGTTTTTATTGGCCTACTCTTTTTAAGGATGCCCGTAAGTTTGTCTTGTCTTGTGATGAATGTCAAAGAATTGGTAATATTAGTAGACGTCAAGAAATGCCCATGAACTATTCACTTGTTATTGATCCATTTGATGTTTGGGGCTTTGATTATATGGGACCGTTTCCTTCCTCTAATGGGTATACACATATTTTAGTTGTTGTTGATTATGTTACTAAGTGGGTAGAAGCTATTCCAACTAGTAGTGCTGATCATAACACCTCTATTAAGATGCTTACATAAGTTATTTTTCCGAGGTTTGGAGTCCCTAGATACTTAATGACTGATGGTGGTTCACATTTTATTCATGGTGCTTTTCGTAAAATGCTTGCTAAGTATGATGTTAATCATAGAATTGCATCTCCATACCATCCACAATCTAGTGGTCAAGTAGAACTAAGTAATATGGAGATTAAATTAATTTTGCAAAAGACTGTTAATAGATCTAGAAACAATTGGTCCAAGAAACTTGATGATGCATTATGGGCCTATAGAACTGCATAAAAAAATCCTATGGGTATGTCTCTATATAAAATGGTTTATGGAAAATCATGTCACTTACCTCTCGAACTAGAACATAAGGCATTCTGGGCCATTAAAGAGCTCACTTATGATTTCAAACTTGCCGGTGAGAAGAGACTATTTGACATAAGCTCGCTGGATGAGTGGAGAACCCAGGCCTATGAGAATGCCAAATTGTTTAAAGTAAAAGTTAAAAGATGACATGACAAAAGGATACAAAAGCGTGAGTTTAATGTATGTGATTATGTTCTGCTATACAACTCTCGTTTAAGATTTTTTGCGGGAAAAAATCTCTCCAAATGGGAAGGCCCTTACGTTATCGAGGAGGTCTATCGTTCCGGTGCCATAAAAATCTACAACTTCGAAGGCACAAATCCAAAGGTGATGAACGATCAATGAATCAAACATTATATCTCAGGTAATCCCATAAATGTTGACACCAGTGTTATTGACACCGTAACACTAGAGGAGTACATAAGGGACACTTTCCAGAATGTTTCAGACTCCAAAAAGGAATAGGTATGTGATACGGTAAGTAAACCGACTCCAAAACAGGTCTAATAGCAGTTTTTCTCCATTTTGTAATATTAAAAAAATAGGAAAATAAGAAGTAGTCCGAAAGGGACACGAGGCACCCACGAGGGTGGAGGGCGTGCCCTACCCCCTAGGCGCGCCCCCTGCCTCGTGGGCACCTTGTGTGCCCTCCGGACTATGTTTTCTTGCACGATACTTCTTTTGGTCAGTAAAAATTCATTATATAATCTCCCAAAGGTTTTGACCACCGTACCATGACACAATCCTCTGTTTTTGTTTTGAGTTGTTTCTACCGCAGATTAGAGCAAGATGTCTTCTCAAGAGTCAGTCGGGAAGAGTCGACTGTCTCATCCGACACCGGGCCAGGAGCAAATAGTGATGCTGACCACTTTGGGCCATCAACGGAGGAAGAGATGGAGGCCTACTTAAAAAGGATAGATTCCATGGAGGAGGATCAAGAAGTTACCTCTTGTCTCCAAGCCATATTCATGATGGAGGAACTTCAGAGCTTAGCAATTCCAAACTCGGTCATCCCTCCCAATGTTAAATTTCTTTCTTATGAAAATATGAAAAAGAGTGTTACGTGTTCTCCCGCAGCTATGCAACATCCATGGGTGAAAGGAGCTTTGGCCGTCACGGGTAAGCTCCGAAGGGAAATAATGGATCTCAAGCAGCAAGTCAATAAGCTCGAGGAAGAGAATCATATCCTAAGGGGCATCATCGCTAAGAATATCACATCACCACCTCCGAAGAAAGAGACATAAACACATGGGTATGGGAACTCCCCTTGGCAACTGCCAAGCTTGGGGGAGGTGCCCCGGTATCGTATCACCATCACACTTCTATCTTTACTGCTTTTCTTAGTTCGATCCTTTTGGTTATATCTTGATCTAGTAGAATAAAGTTCAGTATGATCTAGCTTTGAGTTTTTGTGTTGATCCTTATCTATGTAATCGAGTCCGTGAGCTATATATAATAAATATTAGTGTTGAGTCAAGGGCTTGGTTATCTTGCTATGATCTTGAGGGAATAAAAGAAGAAAGAATAATAGAAAGAACAAAAAGAAATAAAGAGATCATATTGATCTTATGGAGAGTAATGACTTCAGATATAAAGAGTATGATGAATAAAAGTTGTTGAGAGTTGACAAACATAGTTTTGGTCATCGTTGCAATTAATAGGAAGTAATGAAGAAAGAGAGGTTTTCACATATAAATATACTATATTGAACATCTTTTACGATTGTGAGCACTCATTAAAATATGACATGCTAAAAAGTTGATGTTGGACAAGGAGGACGACGTAATGGGTTATGTTTTCTTATATCCGAAATAAATTATATTGTCATGGATCATCCAACATGTTGAACTTGCCTTTCCCCCTCATGCTAGCCAAATTCTTTGCACCAAGTAGAGATACTACTTGTGCTTCCAAATATCCTTAAACCCAGTTTTGCCATGAGAGTCCACCATATATACCTATGGATTGAATAAGATCCTTCAAGTAAGTTTTCATTGTTGCAAGAAATAAAAATTGCTCTCTAAATATGTATGATCTATTAGTGTGGAGAAAATAAGCTCTATACGAGCTTGTGATATGGAAGAAATAAAAGCGACGGACTGCATAAAAAGGTCCCTATCACAAGTGGCAATATAAAGTGACGTTCTTTTGCATTAAGATTTTGTGCATCCAACCATAAAAGTACATGACAACCTCTGCTTCCCTCTGCGAAGGGCCTATCTTTTATTCTTGTCTTATACCTTATACAAGAGTCATGGTGATCTTCACCTTTCCTTTTTACACTTTATCTTTTGGCAAGCACTATGTGTTGGAAAGATCCTGATATATATATCTAATTGGATGTGGGTTTCCATAAAGCAATATTGTTGACGTTACCCTTAAGGTAAAAGGTTGGGAGGCACCTATAAGCCCCTATCTTTCTCTGTGTCCGATTAAAATTTCATACCCATAAGTATTGCGTGAGTGTTAGCAATTGTGAAAGGCTAAATGATAGTTGAGTATGTGGACTTGCTGAAAAGCTCTTATATTGACTCTTTCCGATGTTATGATAAATTGCAATTGCTTCAATGACTAAGATTATAGTTTGCTAGCTTTTCAATGAAGTTTCTGATTCATACTTTACATTGTGAATAGATTGTTACTTCAGCATAAGAAATCAAATGACAATATATATATGTTGCTATTTTAAGAATGATCATGATACCCTCATGTCTGTATTTTATTTGATCGACACCTCTATCTCTAAACATGTGGACATATTTTTCGATATCGGCTTCCGCTTGAGGACAAGCGAGGTCTAAGCTTGGGGGAGTTGATACTTCCATTTTGGATCATGCTTTTGTATCGATATTTATTGCATTATGGGCTGTTATTACTCATTATGTCACAATACTTATGCCTTTTCTCTCTTATTTTACGAAAGTCAGTTTTGGAATATATTAAAAATATCAGGTGAAGAAAGCACCAGAGGGGGGCCACCCACCGCCCACGAGGGTGGAGGGCGCGCCCCCTGCCTCGTGGGCCACCTAGCAGCCCCCCGATGCCCATCTTCTGGTATAAGGTGTCTTATGCCCTGAAGAAAATAAGAACAAAGCTTTCAGGACGAAGCGCCGCCGTCTCGAGGCGGAACCTGGCGAAACAATCTAGGGCTCTGGCGGAGCTGTTCTGCCGGGGAAACATCCCTCCGGGAGGGGGAAATCATCACCATTGTCATCATCATCGATCCTCTCATCGGGGGGGTCGATCTCCATCAACAACTTCACCAGCACCATCTCATCTCAAACCCTAGTTCATCTCTTGTATCCGATCTTTGTCTCAAAACCTCAGATTGGTACCTGTGGGTTGCTAGTAGTGTTGATTACTCTTTGTAGTTGATGCTCTACTTGGTTTATTCGGTGGAAGATCATATGTTCAGATCCTTTATGCATATTAATACCCCTCTGATTATGAACATGAATATGATTTGTGAGTAGTTACGTTTGTTCCTGAGGACATGGGAGAAGTCCTGTTATAAGTAGTCATGTGAATTGGAATTCGTTCGATATTTTGATGAGATGTATGTTGTCTTTCCTCTAGTTGTGTTATGTGAACGTCAACTGCATGACACTTCACCGTTCTTTGGGCCTAGAGGATGGCATTGGGAAGTAATAAGTAGATGATGGGTTGCTAGAGTGACAGAAGCTTAAACCCTAGTTTATGCGTTGCTCCGTAAGGGGCTGATTTGGATCCATATGTTTCATGCTATGGTTAGGTTTACCTTAATTCTTCTTTTGTAGTTGCGGATGCTTGCGAGAGGGGTTAATCATAAGTGGGATGCTTGTCCAAGGAAGGGAAGTACCCAAGCACCGGTCCACCCACATATCAAATTATCAAAGTAACTAATGTGAATCATATGAGCATGATGAAAACTAGCTTGACGATAATTCCCATGTGTCCTCGGGAGCGCTTTCCTTTATATAAGAGTTTGTCCAGGCTTGTACTTTGCTACAAAAAGGATTGTTCCACCTTGCTGCACCTTGTTTACTTTTGTTACTTGTTACTCGTTACGAATTACCTTTTCACAAAACTATATGTTACCGATAATTTTAGTGTTTGCAGGGAATACCTTACTGAAAACCACTTGTCAGTTCCTTCTGCTCCTCGTTGGGTTCGACACTCTTACTTATCGAAAGGACTATGATAGATCCCCTATACTTGTGGGTCATTAGTCGTTTATCAAGCTCTCGCAGGAATCAGAATTCAACTTCGTGCCGGCCGCTCCCAGAGCAGTCGGATTCGACTCGGGGGCTGCAACAGCCGGCCCGGGGACTTCGGCAGGCGGCTCGGGGACTGCAGCAGTCGCGCCCAGCTCGTGGACTTCAGAACCCGGCTCGGGTGCTGCAGCAGTCGCACCCAGCTCGTGGACTTCAGAACCCAGCTCGGGTGCTGCAGCAGTCGACCCGCGGACTTCGGCAGGCGGCACGGCTACAGCAGCAGTCGCACCTGGCTCGGGGACTTTAGAACTTGGTCCGGGGCTGCAGCAGTCGGCCCGGGGACTTCAACGACACAACAAGCGGCGGCCGACTCCAACCCTCCTCCTCCCAACCCAACTGCCCTGGTCCCAATGGTCGTGATGACAGTGGTCGAAGCACCATCATGGGCGCAGCCCGTCCTCAACTTCATTGTGAACAGAGAGCTACCAGCTGACGAGATCTCGGCCCGGCAGGTGCAACGTCGGGTAGCTGCATACACGATAGTAAACTGAGAGCTTGTTTGGCGCAACGTGACTAGCATTTTCCAGCGCTGCATCGAACCAGAGAAAGGCAAGGCGATCCTCAGAGACATCCACCAAGGCAAGTGCAGCCACCATGCGGCCTCCAGATCCCTTGTCTCCAAAGCTCTCCGCCATAGATTCTTCTGGCCGAATGCTTTGGACGACGCCAAGGACTTGGTCAAGAAGTGCAAAGGGTGCCAAAAATTCGGCTCCAAGCAACACCTACCGACTTCTGCACTCAAGACCACCCCCCTCACTTGGCCATTTGCCGTCTGGGTGCTGGAGATGGTGGGCCCATTCAAGACAGCACGCAGCAGCATGACCCACCTATTGGTCGCCGTGGACAAATATACCAAGTGGATTGAAGCAAAGCCAATCAAGAAGCTGAATGGGCCGACTGCTGTGACCTTCATCGCAGATATCACCGTTCGATATGGCATACCACACAGCATCATCATCGACAATGGCACAAACTTTGCCAAAGGCGCCTTGGCCCGTTTTTGTGCGACGCAGGGCATCTGACTGGACTTAGCGTCTGTTGCCCATCCGCAATCAAACGGCCAAGTAGAGCGAGAAAACAACCCCATCTTGTCCGGCATCAAGCCCCGACTGATCGAGCCGCTGGAGCGTTCGGTCGGCTGCTGGATCGACGAGCTGTCGGCTGTCCTCTGGAGTCTCCGGACCACGCCGAACAAATCAACCGGCTTCACTCCCTTCTTCCTCGTGTACGGGGCCGAGGCTCTCATCCCAACTGACATCGACTTTGACTCACCTCGCGTCACGATGTACATAGAGGCGGAAGCGAAGGAGGCGCGAGAAGATGGTGTCGACCTGCTAGAAGAAGGCCGGCTGTTGGCACTCAGCCGGTCCGCCATCTACGAGCAGGGCCTGTGCAGCTACCACAGCCAAAAGGTCAGGCCTCGATCCTTCCAAGAGGGGGACCTTGTGCTCCGACTGATCCAGAGAACAGTCGGCCAGCACAAGCTCTCGACTCCTTGGGAAGGGCCCTTCATCATCAGCAAAGATTTGGGCAACGACTCCTACTACCTCACCGATGCGCAGAAGCCCAGGGCACGCAAGAGGGGCGATTCCGGCAAGGAAACAGAGCGCCCATGGAATGAAAATCTCCTTCGAAGATTTTACAGTTAATGCAGTATGTACCACGCTATCTTTTATATTAAGAAACTAAGACATCGGGTCCCTCGAGGAGCACTCAGGGGCTACCCTTTTTATCTATATGATAAGTTTCTGCCTGTGAACGCGTTATTATTCCTTTCCTCCACCCGACACCGGGTCCGACCAGTTGGCCCGGGGGCTCGGCGCCTTGTTCTATGTTGGTGCTACCTGCAGTCGGACAAGTAGTGTGTCGACATCTAAAGCCCTCTCTTGCCTTAAGTCGCAGCTCGCAGAGTGACTGTCTGGCTGGCAAGAGCTAAAGTCAGGAAACGGTGTCCACATGAAAAATGACTAAGGAAAAATGCGCCAGCATAGGCCAAGCCGGCTTCTCGCCTTACCGTCTAGCTGCTGAGCAGCCGGCCGGCCGGCTTCTCATTGCCTTGCTACGTTCTAAGCAGCCAAAGTACTTGTCTTCCTAAACTACCAAGTACCTGACCCAACCACAGACCGTAGAGCGGCTGTCCGGCTGGCAGGGCAGCAGCCAAAGGAAGCCGGCAAAGGAAAAAACCAAAAAAGAGCATGAAAGCAAGGCAAAGTAGAACCTGGTAGAGCACAAACTTGTGCGAGAATTAATTTACATAGCAAGGCTCATAGCCAGAATTCAACAGAGCTTGAATACACCACCAACGGGTGGAATTGCGCGAATTTAACGTACTTGTTCAAAAGATTACAAGAAGAGGAAAAGATAAGATAAAGTGGCGGCCAAGGCCAAAGGAGCAGCAGGCGGGTCTGACAGGTTGGTGGAGGCAGCGGCGCCGGATGGTGGAGTGGCCGACTGGTGAGTCTCAGCCTGGCTCGAGTGGGCTGAGGCTGGCCATCCACTCCGTCCTCCGGTGCGTCGTCTTCACCATCCTCGTCCTCCTCGTCTTTGCCCTCGTCGCTGGAGGTGATTTCCTCCGCCGAGTCTTACCCATCCTCCGGGTTCAGCCCGAACCAGTTGGGCGGCACCTCAGTGCCCTCCTCGTTTAACTCGGGGATGAAGACGGTGGTGTTGGCATAATCGGCGATCGCCGCTGCACGCTGAGTGAGCATAGGGCCCACCGCCGCCAGCTCATGTCCGGCCTCCTAACGGAAGGTGGCCAGCTGGGCCAGATTCAGGCTGGGATACCAAGCCTTGGCGAACTCCAAAGCCGTCGGAGCACCCGCCCGAGCTGTGGCGCCCTTCCAAGCCTCGAAGCGCCCGACTGCTACCTCCAACCACTCGGTAGTCCGGCTGGGGGTGCGCGGGATGTGGGCATCCAGCCAGAAGGCAGTCAGCACTTGAGCCCCTCGCGTTGCAAGCGGTGGAGCATCCTCTGGGCCGGGCTGCAGGCGCGTCTTAACAGTTTAGAGCTGCTCGCCGAGATTCCGGGGCGCGATGGGCGCAATGTCTACGCCTGCTCTCCTTCGCGCGTCGCGCCGCGCCTCGATAGCTTGGCTGATGGCGATGGAGTAACCCGGGAAGTACTCTACACAAGAAGAAGCGACAAAAAAAATCATAAGTCAGAAGCCGGCTCCCGCGGCATTCGCCGGTTACTCAGAAGAAGAGATAACTTACCGTCGATCATGTCCTCAATCTCGTTGTAGCCGTCGGTCAGGAGCTTCTCCTTCTCGGTCCAGTTTGAGCACTGAGTCTCGAACTTGGCCTAGAGGTGAGCCTCGCTGTCCTTTAGCTTCTGGAGCTCCGCCTTGTGCCGCTCCGCCTGGCCCGCCAGCTCCTTCGTCAAGCGCTCGCACTCCTGAGCCGCCTTGCTGTGCTCCTCCTCCTTGGCGTGCAGCTAGGTTTGGACCTCGCCCAGGCGCTGCTGCAGTTCGGCGGCGGTGTCGATGTCAAAACCGGCGGATCTCGGGTAGGGGGTCCCGAACTGTGCGTCTAGGCGGATGGTAACAGGAGACAAGGGACACGATGTTTTTACCCAGGTTCGGGCCCTCTCGATGGAGGTAATACCCTACTCCTGCTTGATTAATATTGATGATATGGGTAGTACAAGAGTAGATCTACCACGAGATCAAGGAGGCTAAACCCTAGAAGCTAGCCTATGGTATGATTCTTGTTCGTCCTACGGACTAAAACCCTCCGGTTTATATAGACACCGGATAGGTCAGGTTACAGAGTCGGTTACAATGGTAGGAGATCTACATATCCATATCGCCAAGCTTGCCTTCCACGCCAAGGAAAGTCACATCCGGGCACGGGACGAAGTCTTCAATCTTGTATCTTCATAGTCTTGGAGTCCGGCCGTCACGATAGTCCGGCTATCCGGACACCCCTAGTCCGGGACTCCTCAAGAGCTCCCCAAACCAGGCTTCAATGACGCATTTAGTCCGGCGCGCATATTGTCTTCGGCATTGCAAGGCGGGTTCCTTCTCCGAACACTTCATAGAAGGTTTTGAACACAAGGATAGTGTCCGGCTCTGCAAAACAATTTGCACATACCACCATAGAGAGAATAACTTTTGCCCAGATCTGCTGACGTATTCTGCGGCGTGACATCACACCACGGCCAGGCCTTTATATGAATTATTTTTTACCGTTTCCACCTTAGCGCGTTTAGCGAGGCGGTTTCCTTGGCACCTCTTATCAAAGCATAGATCGTGCCCCCTTATTCTGGGATTCTCATCAATACGGACGTGGGTAACCCAACCGCGCCTGTTGGCACACCTCCTCTATCAAAGGCGAGTCCTAATCGGCCACGGGGTGGGCTCTTGGTATTCAACCTCTTTATAATGAAATCAAGGCCCTATTCTTTTTACACCCTCCATCGAGTTCACCTTGCGCTTCGAGTTCCAACACCCAAAGCTTCAGATTCAGGCGCTCCGGACTCTTGACGATGTCCGACTCCGACCAGCACGGCCGATGGATGTCTTCCTTTGTCGCAGAAGAGGACGTGCTAAAGCTGCGAGACGCCAGTTATCTAAACGGCGAGATCTCGCATAGGCTGCCTGCTCTAGGGCAGGTCATTCCCAGTCCTGAGCCCGGCGAGAACGTGGTGTTCGTGTCTCACTTCCTTCGGGGTTTAGGCTTCCCGACGGATCCCTTTGTGCGAGGGCTCATGTTTTATTATGGGCTTGATTTCCATGACTTGAATCCGAGTCCATCCTCCACATCTCGTCATTCATTGTAGTATGTGAGGCCTTCCTCCATATTACCCCCACTTTGGATTGTGGCTCAAGACCTTCAAGGTGGAGCCAAAGGAGATCGAGGGCAACAAGCGAGTCTTGAGGCGGCGGTCATAAGCAAATGTGCTGATGCTCCGTGGCCCGAGGGCTCTTTTCAAGGGAGCTTGGTTTGTGGCAACGGGAGTGGTTTTATATCACCGCTCCTAGGGGCACCAAATGGGTGGCACTCCCTGCCTTCCGCTCAGGTCCACCACAGCGGCCGGCGTCATGGGTCAACAAGGGGCTCGACTGGGGGCCGTCCAAGGACGTTCCTTTGCTGCAGGGCCGTATTCGGGACCTCCAAGAAAGAGAGATCAATCTAGTTGCAGTGGCGCAAGTTATGTTGATCCGGCGCCTTCAGCCCTGCAAACGTCGCCCCCTTCGCCTGTGGGAATTTAATCCGGAGGGACCACGAGCTCTCCAAAATTTTATGGGCACAACGCCCGTGGAGATGTATAAACTGTTCTTCGGATCACAAGAGAAGTGTCCGGACCTGACTGAGGACGCAGGACTAAGCTGCAATCGCCCAGATACTCAAGTAAGTAGTCCTGTAACTGGACAAGCTGTTCATTTATTTATCACATGTATATGCCCTTTAAAGGAGCCGTTTCTTGAACAAGAGTGGATAGCCAAGGCAAAGTTAATAAGGTGTCCGGCTCCCCTCCCAGAGACCACACCGGATCCCATGCTGACTCATATGTTGAAGGTCGCGCCTTTTAAAGAAGGCGAAGGGGGGAGCCGGGAAGCAACCGCCTCTACGAAGGAGGCTATCAAGGAAGGAGGGATTAAAAGTCCCACCTTCCGAGGAGAGAAGAGGACCGCTTCGGAAGATCCGGAGGTCAAGGCCTCAAAGAGGGGAAAGGAATCTTCGGCAGAGAGTCCGGCGCTGGGAAGTAACCCAGCCGCATTATTTCCCCAAGGGGATCAGCCCTCCAGCGAGCCGTAAGTAAAAAGAAGGGGTCTTGTAAATAAGGAACATCCCTGTATTTATTTATGAAGATAATCGAAATTGTACCTTGTAGTTCGGACCTCAGCCCTTCTCAGCAGAGCTCGTCTTCGGGGGATCTTCTTCCGGAGATGATGGAGAGCGAAATGCCTCCACCTGTCGTACCCTCTTGTGAAGCGGATGACCCGGAGGTGTCGTCGCGGAGGGTTCCCCCAAGTCCAGCAAAGCCGGAAGGTCCGACACCAAGTGGTGTGCGGTCGGAGGAGCTGAAGGATCTGTTGGGGCGAGCGGCTATTTCAGAAGATCACCATGCTCTAATGGGTACGGTGATTGAAAGAATTGCATTCGCGGAGAGTGGATTGCATGAAGCCATCAGAAGCTTACTGACGGGGTTTGAGGTACGCAAAAATGATGTACCTTCTGACAGTTATGCATATAAAATGCACCTTGTATAGATAGTAGCACCTGAGACTCGGTATGTTGTCAAAATTGACAACGTGCCGAGGATCAAATTCTCAGTTATAACATGTCGCCGCTCCTAAACAGATGGCGGGGCTTCCGGAGGCCAGCCGGACTAATGAATATGCCGAACTAAAGCGGCAACTTGACGAGGCGGATGTAGACATCGCGCTGGTCAATAAACGGTTTGACGAGTCACAAGGTATGCGACTTCTATGCGGACACCTTGTAAGGGAGCTTGACGCCCATGTCTTACTATTCGTATGCTTAATGCAGATGGTGCCAAAGCTGTGGAGGAGCTGCGGGCGGAACTCGCCCGAGCGAAAGAGCAAGCGAGGGTCAGTAATGCGGCCGCTTTAAAGGCGGCCGAAGAGCTAAAAGCCGAATGGGCTGCTCACTGCCGAAGCAGGGAGGAAATGGCCGATATGGCCATAAAGTTGAAAAATATTACCGACCACTGCGAGGTTCTTGAGAAAGAACGTCAAGTGGAGCAAAAGGGCCTGAAAAAGGCCACCGCCGAATCCAAGGATGCCCGTTCCGCTTTGAGAGCTGCCAAGGAGGAGCTGAGTCAAGCCGGGGCTATTGCGGCTGGAAAACCGTTTTTGCTGCGGAGGAAATATACGGAACCAATGTATGCTCAGTTGGATAAGTTGTGGAGTTCAGAGGATGCTTATCGGACTTGGCGGCGAAGCGCTATGACGCAGTTGAGCACTTCCGGGGCCGGAAGGGGCATCGAAGGAAGAGCTATATTGGTCGCAATTCCATAGTCCGGAGCGTCCTCTGCCGCTGACCGATCGGTTGGCCGAATGGGCCGAGCTGAATCGGTTTTCCGGATTTATCATGAAGCATGTCTTGACTCACTTGTGGCCGGGCGGACCCCAGCCGAAGAGCTATTTTGGTGTGCAGCAGTTCCTTGGTACGGTACCGCGTATCGACGCAATGAAGCGATCGGCGTGTATTGAGGGAGCGCGGATGGCTCTGGCCCGTGTCAAGACATACTGGGCAGAGATGAAGGCCACCGATGTTGCATCCCAAGATTCGGACAGAAGCCGAGTACCTGCCGAGCACTACTTTGAGGAAGTCCCGTCGGGCGCTCGTTTAATAGAGACGCAGTGCTCGAAGGATATTATGTTTAAATGACATGTATGATTTGTGAAAACAATGTTTCAATATAATATAAGAACTTTTTATACTTGTGCGTTCAAGTAGTAAACTACTCCCTGTGCGGCCGTTTATGTATATGTGTATATAACTCGAAAGATGGCAGTCCTTGGCTTCAGCCCCCACGCACATAGTGCGGGGTGTTTGCAAAGAAAGCGCTTTTTCACACTTAATCCAACGTCTTGGTCCTGTTAAGGAGGTGATAGCGTAGCAAACCAGGCAACCGGACTATAATGCTTTATCACTTTCACTTAGCCATGGGAGTTCGAGGTGGGGCTACTATATAGCTCTCGGGGCACCGCACTCTCCGAATTTGGGGTGCGTATGTGCTCGACCAAAAGCGGTCTTCGTTAATGCGGAGGAATCCTAAACATTCGATGAGTCATCGAGTGGTTGACCAGTCTCTCGCTATATCATGACGATCGGTTTTCGGCTTTCTCTCGAGGTGCTCACCCGGCGAACCAGGCACAATCGCAGTAGTTCTCCGGTGCCGCGTTAGCCGTGAAAACGGAACGTAAGGCAGCAAAACACGGGAGCCGGGCAACCCAACATTTGACCAAAGACATGATTCGGAGCTGATGCATATAAGGCCTAACTCGAGACGCCGAATACTCCCTAAGGTATTCGGTCTTCATAAAACGGGCGAGAATAGTGCCCTAAGCCCCTTGTGTCAAGGTGCGTGCAAAAATTCTGGTGCGGACAATGCCAAACGCTTGACCTCCTCCTCGGTTATAGTAAGGAACCGGGGGATGTATATCAACAAGAGATAGTAAAAAGGTTTACGCAGGGTCTTAATCTGAAAAGAATCCTTGCAACGGGTCCCTACTGCACGTCTGCACCTGTGTCTCCGTTGTGCCGTATCCTGGACGGGTGTAGCACTTTGTTCATCTGTAAAAGAGAGGAACTTAGTTTTAAAAGAAAAAGGATCGTGCGAAAGATGTACTTTATAGTAAATAAACAGAGTACGATTCGAAGAAGTTAATAAAATTGAGCTTTAGTGTCTCGTGTGATACATGCGTGCAGCCCCTCGTATGGGGGTGTGCCGCTATCAGGCGCCGGACTCGTCTAACCGTGTCCGGGGTTCGAATTACCTATTCAGGCTCTTGGGTTAGCGGAGCCGGATTGGTGTGGGGCTGTCAAGGCAGCCTCGCATTCTCCCTTGCTCGAGTGACACTTAATACTCCCTTTTAATGATATGATGCCGCGTGGACCGGGTATTTTAAGTGTAAGAGATGCATAGTGCCGTATTGCCTTAAAGCGGGCGAAAGCTTCGTGTCCCAATAGTGCTTGATGGCTAATTTTAAATGGGGCGATATGGAAGATTAACCTTTCGCGACGGAAGTTGTCGGATGAGCCGAACACAACTTCAAGCAGTATGTAGCCCGTACAATGGGCATATGGGCCTGGCACTACCCCTTTAAAGGAGGTGTTGCTAGGGCGAATTTTTGTTGGGTCTATCCCCATTCGGTGGATTGTGTCCTGATATATCAGGTTTATGCCAATGCCGCCATCCATGAGGACTTGTGTAAATTGGAATCCGATGACTATAGGATCCAATATCAAGGCAGTCCATCCTGCGTTCCGGATGTTTTCGGAATAGTCCTGATGGTCGAAGGTGATTGGTTTTGACAACTAGTGTGCGGCGTGCCTTTTAGTGGGTGCCGCTCTTTTTTTCCTCTGATCACGTGAAGTGAGTTTACTGTTTTAACCTCTTGCGGGAAATTCTTTTGTTTTCCGGGGCTCTGCTTGTGGTGCTCGTCATCATCTTCACTTGGTGTGTCGAGCCCCTTGTGTTTGGCGTTGAGTCTACCGGACTGTTTGAAGACCCAACAATTTCTGTGGGTATGGTTTGCAGGCCTCCCAGGAGTACTATGGATTTGACATATCTTGTCCAAGATTTTGTTGAAATTGGATAGCTCATCGCTATCATCTTTAAGGGGCAGTTTTTGCTGTTCTGCCGTGAGCTTTTGAATCCGGCGTTGACCGCCGCTCTCTTTGGACTGTTCCCTTTGATCCGGCATTGGTCCTTGTTGCGCCGTGGTTTCCCGTTTCCATCCCTGACTTCGGATGTGCTTGGTTCGCTGGTGCTGCATCTTGCTAGCCAGTTGTCCTCTCCTGCGCAAAAGCGGGTCATGAGGCTTGTTAATGCGGCCATTGTTCTTGGCTTTTCTTGGCCGAGGTGTCTGGCGAGCCATTCGTCTTGGACGTTGTGCTTGAAGGCTGCTAGGGCTTCAGCGTCCGGACAGTCGACTATTTGGTTCTTTTTAGTAAGGAACCTGTTCCAGAATTTCCGGGCTGACTCTCCGGGCTGTTGAGTTATGTGACTTAGATCGCTCAGATCCGGAGGGCGGACATAGGTCCCCGAAAATTTGCCCGAACGCATCCTCGAGCTCTTCCCAGCTTCCAATGGCATTTTCGGAAGGCTCTTGAGCCAATGCCGAGCCGGCCCTTTGAGTTTGAGGGTAAGTATTTTATGGCGTGGAGATCATCTCCTCTAGCCATGTGTATGTGGAGGATGTAGTCCTCTATCCGAGACTCGAGTGCATTGTTACGTCGTATGCCTCTATGTTTACGGGTTTGATCCATTGGAAATTCATGATCCAGCACCTCATCGGTGAAACATAGGGGATGTCGGCGCCCTATATTTGGGTGTGCCGTGATGTTCGGATTTTTGGCATGTTGCATTGCTTTGAAGAGCCTGCTTTCTTGGCCCATAGATGGACCTAACTGGGCCATCCTGTTGCTGTGAATCCTTATGCGGATCGCATATCGGTTTTTGTGCGGCGCCATTTGCCGCTCTCTTTTTGCCGTGGGGTCGTCCATCCGACCGGGTGGCCTTCTTACTTTTTAATTGTGGGTGCTCTAAGGCCTCCTCGTCGAATTCGGGCAGTAGCTTTCTTTTCGGGTAGCTCTTTGTTCGGTGGCTGTCACCGTACTTGTCTGCGGTGCTGACTACTTTGCTCCATCTGATCCTGAGTGCATCTTCCGCTGTTTTGAGCTTCCGCTTCTGCTTTTTCAGGCTACGCGCAGTGGCGACGAGCCTTTTCTGGAGGTCATTTTGCTCCAATAGTTTGTCCGGCGTTAGATCGTCCGGACTGTTGTCTTTACCGGGGATAGATTGTTTATCGATGTTGTCTTGTTCGGACGATTGCTCGATAGCTTGTTCGCCGTCCGCCGGTTCGCCCTGCTCTATGGCTGGGTCTTTGTTGAGGCGGGACTTGGTTCGGCGTTCACGTTGCCGCTTTGACTGCTTTTCGAGGGATTTATCCTTCGTAGCGTCCCGTTGTTCCTCTTCTTCATTTCCTTTAGGTGTATCCACCATGTATACATCATGGGATGAGGTGGTTGTCCAGCATCCTATAGGTGCTGGCTCATTGTGGTCTCCTACATCGTCGTCCAGACCGTCGATGTCTTCGAAGTCGAAATCGAGCACGTCGTGTAAGCTTTCGACCGTGGCTACGAAGTGGGTGGTGGGTGGGCGTTGAGTTTCTTCGTCGTCCGCGTCCCAACCTTCCTGACCGTAGTACGGTCAGGGCTCTCCGTAAAAGAGAGAGACTTTAGTGAATTCAGGATGTCACCAAAGGGCGAGTGCTGAAAGATGTCCGCGGCCGTGAACTCCATGACAGGCGCCCAATCGGATTCGATTGGCGGGGGCGCGGAGGGTTCGGAGTCCGAAGAGGAGTCCGGCACCCTGGAGTCGAGGTCTTCGGAAAGGACAGGGATGGAGTTCGGCTCAATCGCCGCAGAGATTGTAGCCCCCGAGGCGGCGTCCAACCACTCGTCCTCGATCGGGGAATCCGGCTCCGAATTAAGGATCGGAGCGGACATCAGTGCGGCCTCCAGGACACTGTTCGGCTGCAGAGTTAGATCATGCCCATCGAAACAGTGCGGCACGCTAGGCTACGGCTCGAATCCGTCGAAGATCAAGTCCCCGCGAATATCGGCCGTATAGTTCAAACTTCCAAATCTGACCTGATGGCCAGGGGCATAGCTTTCGATCTACTCCAGATGGCCAAGCGAATTGGCCGCAGCAAAGCCGCCGAATCTGAAGATCTGTCCGGAGAGAAAAGTCTCACCACGGACGCGTCGTTGTTGATGATCGAAGGAGCCATCAGCCCTATCGGTGACGCATACGCAGGAACTCTCAATGAAAGCACCAATGTCGGTGTCAAAACCGGCGGATCTCGGTAGGGGGTCCCGAACTGTGCATCTAGGCGGATGGTAACAGGAGACAAGGGACACGATGTTTTTACAGTGTTCGGGCCCTCTCGATGGAGGTAATACCCTACTCTGCTTGATTAATATTGATTATATGGGTAGTACAAGAGTAGATCTACCACGAGATCAAGGAGGCTAAACCCTAGAAGCTAGCCTATGGTATGATTGTTGTTCGTCCTATGGACTAAAACCCTCCGATTTATATAGACACCGTATAGGTCAGGGTTACACAGAGTCGATTACAATGGTAGGAGATCTACATATCCAGACGCCAAGCTTTCCTTCCACGCCAAGGAAAGTCCCATCCGGACACGGGACGAAGTCTTCAATCTTGTATCTTCATAGTCTTGGAGTCCGGCCGTGACGATAGTCCGGCTATCCGGACACCCCCTAGTCCGGGACTCCCTCAGGCGGCCTCTGCAAAGATAAGAAAGAAAAAGACATCAATATCAACATAGAAGACAAATGGTTGCCAGGAGATCCGGCCCGACTTGAAGAAAAATGGTTGCGAGAGAGAAGATGGAGTGCTTACTCCAGCTCTGGGTCAAGTTGGAGGTCCGCTTGGCCAGCTCCTACACCTAGGAGTTGAAGGCAGCCGCCCGGATGTTGTGGCAGTCCTGCAACAAAGACAACAGAAGAAAAAATAAGTTAGCACTTGGAACTTACCTTGAAGTTCCGGGCCTCCTGCTCAGCAGCCGACCCAGAACTCGGGGTTATAGCTGACGGTAGGCGCTTGGTGCGCCTCACGTAAGATTACAACAATAAAAAACAAGAAGTAAGAAGCGTACCCGAATGGCCGTCCGCGTCGTCAGGAACTCCTGCGTCCATCCCTGGAGAGCGGCGCCCTGGGTTTGGAGCCGGTCCTGGAGTTCCCGCGCAGCCGCGTTCAAAACACCCGTACCGCCCCCTAGCGTCCAGTCCGGTGGGGCGGCACTGGTGGCCTCGGTGTCGGGAGCCGACGAGCAAACGGTTCCGATCTCCAATGGCCATGGCGCTGAGGCTGCCTTCTCTGCACGCCGACGCACCGGAGTGCGGATCGTGGGAGTCGGACCCACCACCAATTGGCCACCAGCTGGCAGAACTAGCGGTGCGTCAGGCTGACTGCCCTCCCCAAGATGACAGGGTCGCCCCCTCCCCTCCTCAAGACCGGCTGATCAGCGACGACCTCTCCTGTCAGCACCTGGCCCTCCAGCACCGGCGGCTCCGCGTGCTGCTGGCCGGTGGACTCCGGAGAACGGCCGCGGGACGTTTCCTCTCCCTGTGCCTTGGCGGCCGCGTCAGCTTAGGCCTTAGCCGCAGCATCAGCCTCCGTTTGTGCCGCCTTGGCTGCCTCCGCCTTCTCCTGCCCCGCCTTCTCCCGCTCTTCCCGCGCGTTCCTCTCCGTCGCCTCCTCGAGGTCGGCGAGTGGATTCACACGACGGGGGTCCGCGGAGCCGTCCACCGCCCTAATCACCGAGGCGGATGGGGCCCGCAAGAGAGAGAGAGAGAGAGAGAGAGAGAGAGAGAGAGTGGGGCCCGCGCGAGAGAGAGCGGGGCCGTATGAAGACGCAACAACAGGAAAAACTACTAAGAAGATTGCGAAGAAAGAATAAAAGCAAACGCGAAGCAACAATAGAAAGATCAAAGTACTTACGCAGACACCATCGGGCGCTGCTTCGGGGCCTTCTGGAATTGGGTTGCCTTCGCTGCGGCCTCCTGCCGCTTGGTCGCGGCGGCCGAGCTTTTGGGTTTCTTGGGCCAGCTGCTGAACAACCCGCCGTCGGCCCGACGCTTCGGTGCACCGGCTGCTGCAGTCGGCGCGGCCGAGGAGCTGGCGCCCACCCTGCCGGTGCCATGGGTATGGCATGGCTTGTCGTCCTCCTCGTCGTCGTCCGGCAAGTCCCCAAGGCCGCCTCCCGAGGAGCCGCCTGCTCCATCACCGCCGCCGCCTGTGGCGTCGTCCTCTTCCATGGCGGCCGCCCCCAAATCGGGGTCGTCCACATTGCTCACCGATCGGTCCGGCAGGTACTGTCGACCTGGCTCCAGAGCCTTGGCCGCCGACTGGGTCGAGAAGATCTGCACCTCGACCAACTGGTCAGGCTGCAAAAAAGAACGCGGACGAATGTAGAGAAAGAGAATTAAAAGACGCACTACAGGCGACGGGTGTGCGCTGCTGTACGGCGGCTTGCCAAACCGCCACTCCTTCTCCGAGAGCTTGCAATTGGAGAAGTAGTTCACCAGCCGGACCACCTCCATGTCTGGCAGCTCCTTGGTGCACATCCGGCATGGGTCCTGGTGCCCGCTCATGCGGCTGATGATGTGGGGCCGGGCTTGGAGGGGCAGCACTCGGCGCGCCACGAAGGCGGTCAGCAGATTCGAGGCCTTGAGGCCCTCCGCCTCCGTCATCTCCTGAAGCCGGGCGAGAGTGGCGGAAGAGGCGGCCGATAGGCTCTTTGGCCGAAACTGCCAGTTGGTGCGGGATTCGGTAGGCGAGCCGACTACGTAAGTCGGCATGTTGACGTACTCCATCATCGAGTGGATGTTCTCGACGTAGAAATACGACTTCTGCCACAGCTTGGCCGACTGCAGCAAGGCGAGGGCCGGGAAGCGGACCCCGAAACCCGAACACCGCACCGCGACACAGTCCCCGCACTGGGCTGCCTCGTTCTTGGCGGCGGTGCCGAGTTTGAGGTAGAACAGCTCCCCCCGATCTTCAGGGTGGGGAGCGTGCCGAAGTAGCCCTCGCAGAGGGTGATGAAGACGGACAACAACACCACCATGTTCAGCGTGAGATGGTGGGGCTGGACCTTGTAGAAGGTGAGGAACGAGCGGAGGAAGCTGCTCGCCGGCAGGCCAAAGCCGTGAAGGAAGTGTGACCGGAAGACGACGTGTTCGCCATCCTCAGGCGCCGAAGAGATCTCCGTCTCAGGAGGAACATGCACCTTTACGTGCGTCGCCCATGGCAGCCGCCGCATCTAGCGAAGGAATGTGAGGTGGTCCTCATGCACATTGGAGCCATCCCAATCGCCAGAGCCCACATCGCACGCCATGGATGCGGGTGCTCGACGAAGGCGCGGCGCAGCGACGAGCAGGCGAATCCGCGATGGAGCGAGGTGGCCGCGGTCCGAAGAGGTCCGTCGACAACAAGCTGCGACGGCGCCACGGCTAGAGGAAGGGGCGCGGCGGCAGCAAGGAGAAGAGGAAGGAGAAAGGAAAAGACGATGGGAGAGGCGGGCGCGCTTGCGTTCTGCCGCCCCCTCCTCCCCCTACTTATAGCCCCTCACGGCGGAGCCGAGGGGGCGAGATGTGGGGGTCGTGGGATTAACTACACCCACTCCCCCCACGACCCCGTGTTTACCGCGCCGTAAAGGCATGTATTAACCGCGCCTGGAAGCACAACCGTCCGCCTCGGCCGCAACATATCCGCGCGCGTGCCGATGCCCTGTAGTGGCGGGCCCCGGCCTACGGCGATGTCGCGTCGCGCGCGTGGGCTGGCAGGCCGGCCTGGCCTCCTGGCGCCGCATGGCGGGCGAGCAATGGGTGGCAAGCCTCTCGCCCAGCTGGCACGTCAACCGGCCGCCACCACGACTATTTGAATTCACCAGACGGCCAGCCTGGCCACGGCCGGCTCCTAGCAGTCGGCGCCTCCAGAAGGCGGACATAGCAAGGTTACTAAACCATTCAAAGTAGGAAGCTGCCGAGGCTCCTTGATTTTTCAGCCGCGGTGCCCCACCAGCTTTGGGGACTACTGTTGGAGTAAATGACCACGGGTAGCCTCATCAGCCCCCCATGGCGGCGGTGCCGAGTTTGAGGTAGAACAGCTCCCCCCGAGCTTCAGGGTGGGGAGCGTGCCGAGGTAGCCCTCGCAGAGGGTGATGAAGACGGACAACACCACCACCATGTTCAGCGTGAGATGGTGGGGCTGGACCTTGTAGAAGGTGAGGAACGAGCGGAGGAAGCTGCTCGCCGGCAGGCCAAAGCCGTGAAGGAAGTGTGACCGGAAGACGACGTGTTCGCCATCCTCAGGCGCCGAAGAGATCTCCGTCTCAGGAGGAACATGCACCTTTACGTGCGTCGCCCATGGCAGCTGCCGCGTGTAGCTAAGGAATGTGAGGTGGTCCTCATGCACATTGGAGCCATCCCAATCGCCAGAGCCCACATCGCACGCCATGGATGCGGGTGCTCGACGAAGGCGCGGCGCAGCAACGAGCAGGCGAATCCGCGGTGGAGCGAGGTGGCCGCGGTCCGAAGAGGTCCGTCGACAACAAGCTGCGACGGCGCCACGGCTAGAGGAAGGGGTGCGGCGGCAGCAAGGAGAAGAGGAAGGAGAAAGGCAAAGACGAAGGGAGAGGCGGGCGCGCTTGCGTTCTGCCGCCCCCTCCTCCCCCTACTTATAGCCCCCCACGGCGGAGCCGAGGGGGCGAGATGTGGGGGTCGTGGGATTAACTACGCCCACTCCCCCCACGACCCCGTGTTTACCCCACCGTAAAGGCGTGTATTAACCGCGCCTGGAAGCACAACCGTCCGCCTCAGCAGCAACATATCCGCGCGCGTGCCGATGCCCTGTAGTGGCGGGCCCCGGCCTACGGCGACATCGCGTCGCGCACGTGGGCTGGCAGGCCGGCCTGGCCTCCTGGCGCCGCATGGCGGGCGAGCAATGGGTGGCAGGCCTCTCGCCCGGCTGGCACGTCAACCGGCCCCCACCACGACTATTTGAATTCACCAGACGGCCAGCCTGGCCACGGCCAGCTCCTAGCAGTCGGCGCCTCCAGAAGGCGGACATAGCAAGGTTACTAAACCATTCAAAGTAGGAAGCTGCCGAGGCTCCTTGATTTTTCGGCCGCGGTGCCCCACCAGCTTTGGGGACTACTGTCGGAGTAAATGACCACGGGTAGCCTCATCAGCCCCACATGGTATTTCAAGACATCGGGGCTAGCTGCGCCCCTCACATCTCCTGGACGAACGACCAACTTCTTGGGCCGGCTGGTCTAGGAGGCCGGCTGCTAGAAGGCGGCAAGACCCTAGAAGGCGTCCATGGTGGGGCCGATTCCTAGCAGGCGGCCCCTCATTCCCTCAAAGTTTGCACCCACATAACCTCGATGGGACAGGGCGTGGCAACAGTGCGACCTGCCACTCCCGGATCCAGGGCGGATCATGGCCACAGTGTGGTGTACCAAGCGGACACCCCTGCCCAGCGTGGCACTGTAGCCACGTGGCCTGTGACATCACCCCCATCAGGAGGAGCCATGCTCCCACGACGGTCGGTCGGTACGGCCCATAGGAGGTGGGCCCTACCTGTCGGCGAGCCCCAAAAGGCGGCGACGCCTCAGCAGGCGGCAGCGGCAGCAGGCCGGCCGGCTCCCAGCAGGCGGCCCCCTCCCTCCTTAGAACCTGTGCGCCATTAACACGATGAGACGGGGAGAGGCTACATGAGCACCCACCAGGCGGCGGGACTGTAGCCACGCTCTCCCCGACAAAGCTTCCATCATCAGGGGCAAGGCAACAGTACAAAGCGGTCGGCATGGCCCACAGGCCGCGGGCCGTACCTGTTGTCCGAGTTCCCGGCAGCCAGCAGGACAAATGAGGCGGCGGGCCCCAGCAGCCGGCGAAGAAGCCGGCGTCCAAAGACACTGACGGCCGGGTCCTACACCTGCCAGATTACCATTGTACCCCTGGGGGTAGGCCTACATAAACCCCCTAGGACACCCCATGCAAAGGGTTCATAACCTTAGAAGTCACATACACCACAAAGAGAGAGTGTAGTAGAGCTAGCCTTGTTCTTCTTCCTCCTCTAGCCAAAACAGCTCAAGAAGAAACCTTGTAGCCACTCTATTTACATAGTGATCATGCGGAGACCCCGCAGAGCAGGACTAGGGGTGTTATCTCCACGGAGAGCCCCAAACCTGGGCAAGATTCGCATGCATATGCGGTCTCGCTCACTCCCGCTTCTAGAGCCCGACGACGTACTCTTGTCCCAATCCATGATAAGCCACCCCCTAGCATATGTCGCACGATATCCCCAGTCAAGAAGAAGGACTTCCCTTTATCTTTCAAGGGCAAGGCATTGTGTAAGTGCATCTAGTGCCCCTTAGTGATTTTGGAGTATTGAAGACTTATAGGTTAAGGGTCTAATGCGTTTATGAGTGTACACAGGTCTATAAGTCTATGAGGAGTTTGATATTTATAGTGAAATTCGACCCCTAAAAATGAAGTTCTTCAACTGAAGACTTTGGTATTCAAGACTTTCTCAAGACTTTGAAAGTGAAGAAATTGGTGTGACCTTGAAGACTTGGTATTCATTTGAGGAACATGAAGCGTGAAGACTTTTGTTTTCGTAGTTTCATTTTCTCTTTCTTGAGTCATAGGAAACACCGCATCGTTAAAGGGGTCGAGGAAATACTAAGGAAAAATTTCCATGTGATGCTCAACTCAAAATCCTACACCTACATATCCCTTCGAGTGAATCCATTGGAAATCTCATACAGTTCAGTCAATTTCTTCAGTGATAGAGACGAAGTTCTTCTGGTCGCTGAGAAATTTGTTCTGACTGAGGAGTTAGGAATTCGCCAGTGCGGATTGCCTACACAGTGAGGAACATGATAGCCCTGAGGAATTTGAACCTCAAATTTCCGACCGTTGTTGTGCTATGCGTCAGCTGTCCCAAAATATCTTATCCACCTAACGGTCATATCATTGAATGGAATTTATGTGTTATCATGTCGGGCTGCTCCCTAGGCTATAAATAGCCGCCCCCTACAACCACTAGCTGGTTGGCTGCTCCGAGAGAAACTGACACTTGTCAATTGAGAGCATCCCATCCTCCGAGGACTTTGAGTGAAAATCATCAAGTGAGGAAAACCCAAACCCAAACACCTACAAACCCAAAGTGATTGAGCATCACTAAAGAGATTGATCCTGCGTGGATCCAACTCTTGTTACCTTTGAAGACTGTGCTTCTTCCAGACAGTTAGGTGTCATGGTCTAGAGCATCCAAGAGGAATTGTGGATCGCCGAGTGACCGAGTCTGTGAAGGTTTGGAAGTCGCCTGAAGACTTACCACGAGTGATTGGATGAGGTCTGTGTGACCTTAGTCCAAGGAGAATACGGTGAGGGCTTGGTGTCTTGAGCTGCGTGCTCAGATCGGGTGTCCGGACTGTGTGTCCTCGAGTTTAAATACTCACCGCTCCAACTGTGACGCATAACCTGAGACAGCAGTTGGAACTAGTCTACCAAATCATTGTATTCACGAAGCTTACCGGTTCTATTTCCTCAACACTTTCATTTCCTCATTATGTTGTTAAGTGCTTCATCATATACGTGTTTGAAGATTTTGATCAAGACTTTCTCAATTTCCTCAGTTCAATTTCTTCAGTCTGTTTGTCTTCATCTTGTGTTATCCTGTGATTACGCTTTCTGTACTCTGTGCTTGTCTTCATTTCATCATGATGACCATGCCTGTATTCTCTTATGCTTACTTCTGAGTACTTATCCCGCTGTAAGTAGTTCTTCGCTAAGGAATTTCCTCACCGGCAAATTCCTTAGTGAAGAATTCATAAAAATCGCCTATTCACCCCCCTCTAGTTGATATAACGGACTTTCAATTGGTATCAGAGCAAGGTACTTCCTTGTTCTGTGTGATTTTTGTTTAACCGCCTGGAGTTTTAGTTATGTCGACCGCAGGTATGAAGAAAGTGACATGCCCTATCTTTGACGGTCACGAGTATCCCAAATGGAAGGCCAAGATGAAGAAGCGCCTCATGGCGATGAACAGCGAGTCGTGGACCATCATTGAGATTGGTCTAACCGATCTGTGCAAGATGGCGGAAGCTGATGACATTCGCAAGTACACTCTTCTCAACCTCACGGCGAAGGACGTCATCTGCTCCTGTCTGTCTCAAAATCAGTTCAGAAACATCATGCATCTCGATCATGCGAAGCTTATCTGGGACCGTCTCTCTGGAGGTCTATGAAGGTCATCGAACCCATCATGATCCTTGGATTGAGGACTTCAAGGAATCTCTCAAAGCGATGACATTCGAACCAGAATCATCATCCTCTTCATGATGCCTTATAGCAAAAAGTGTTGCGGTAACTGAATGCTACCTATCCGAGTCAGTGATGAACAATCTGGTGATGAATTTGGACCCAGCTATGTCAAACATGCTTCCCTTGCCACTAAACAACAAAGAGCTTTGGAAAAAGTTCAATACATGCTAAATAAGAGCGATGATATGTTGAGTGAAGAAATGGATCACACTAAAGCCTTGACTGAAAATCTTCAAAGACTTCAGTCTAGGTTTGACAGCCTTCAAGGTCATCATAACACTCCCTTATCTGATCATGAGAAGCTCTCTTATGAATTTCCTAAAAGAAAGCAAGATCTTGAGAAGCTAAGAGTGAGTTATGAAGATCTTCAGAAGGAGCGCGATTCATTACTTGCTCAACAAATCAGCACCGCTTTCGAGAAGAATTTGTTCCTCCATGCTTAAAGTGCATTGAACGTGAATCGCTAATTCTTCACCTGAATGTTCAAATGCTTCAACTGTTACAAATCCTTCACCTGCCTCTGCTATCACTAATTCCTCATCCGAGGACATTGCTAGTATCATCGACGATGTAGGGCTGAAGGAATTGTACATGACAGCATGTACAAAAGCCTCAAAGGGCATCGACTCTTTGGATGTGCTTAAAAGCAGATCCTCAACAGAACCCTAGGAAAGAGGGTATTGCCTTTGAGAGGAAAATCAATCTTGATGGTACATATTGGAAGCCCGAAGCAGTACCCCAAAACCTCATGGGTTGCTGCAAAGGGACCTCCAGTTGATCCTTCTAACTTATCTGGCTTTACATGTGAATCTCCTCATTCTTCTGATGAGTCATTTGACTCCAACTATAAACTGTTGAAAAATCAGAATGGTGAGATATGTTGGCAGTAACTGCAGGGACGGTTCCCCTATGAAGAAAATCTGGGTTCCCAAAGAGTGCCTTGAAAGTCTTCAGGTGAATGTCCTCATGACACCACCTGTGAAGAATAGGAACCCCAGATCAAACTCTTCATATGGACCAAATTCTTCATATGGATCCAAGTCCTCATACGGACCAAATTCCTCACGTGGATCAAATTCCTCAAAAGGATCCAAGTCCTCATATGATTATAATCATGATAACATCTCTGTTTCACATGTTAGATCTCATGTCTATGAATATGTGCATTATTCATCCAACCATTATTTTCTTAAGTACTCAAGAATTTCTCTCGCTTATTCATATGCTTACCCTAACCCTCCTATGTGAAACGAAATGGTCCGCTTCTTTGCCAAAGATTCTCATATGGAGCTCGTAGAGTGATGAACTCTTTGCCACCCCTTCAGATGTCGGTGGTGAAGAAAAAGAACTAATCTCTTTTGCAGGGTCAGGTCTCGGGGCGTGCTTTAACGTCTGAAGAAGAATTTCTTTGAGGGCCTAACAAAAATGCCTGAAAGGACGCAGGCCAATCATGATGAAATGAACTTTCATTTCACACGTCCTCATACTGCTATATCTGTTTTACTACTTGATGAAATTCATCTGATGAATTTGATATCATATTCTTCACTGATGAAGTATATGAGTTCGTAAGCTGCACTAATTCATCTGCAAGATGATCAACCCAAAGCCACTGAGTGGGTCCTCGATAGTGGATGTACAAATAACATGACTGGTGACAAGAATCTATTGATGGATGCTCCCCTATCACCATCGCATCTGAAGCATATCATCTTCGCTGACAAAGGAAAAAGTCAGGTATTGGGTCTAGGTAAGGTTGCGATCACAAAGGATCGACACATGGACAAACTCATGCTTGTTGAGTCCTTAGGTACAACCTTATGTCTGTCTCAATGCTTTGTGATCTTGATATGGTTGTTGTCTTTGGCAAGTATCGTTGTGTTGTGGTTATGGAAGCTGACAATTCCAAAGTCTTCGAAGGCTTTAGGAGAGGAGATTTGTATATTGTTGATTTCTCTAAACGACCACAACCAGCCGTGTGCCTACTTGCAAAAGCTTCAGAAGGCTGGCTATGGCATGGACGACTTGGTCACGCAGGCATGAGGAATTTGCACACGCTTGCGAAGAAGAAGCACGTCATTGGCATTGAGAATGTAAAATTCCTCAAGGATCACCTATGTGGAGCCTGTGAAGCTGGAAAAATGACCAAGGCCAAGCATCCAGCGAAGACTATCATGACCACTACTCGACCATTCGAATTGCTTCACATGGACCTCTTTGGTCCTAATCATTACTCATCAGTCACTAATGATGCATCTCTATATGGCTTTGTTATTGTTGATGATTACTCTCGTTACACATGGGTACACATTGTTACTTACAAACATGAAGTGCGTGAAGTCTTCAAACGATTTTCCTCGAGGGCTTCAACCAACTTTGGTGTGAAGATCAAGCACATCAGGAGTGACAATGGAACTGAGTTCAAGAATTCCGGTCTTGATGACTATCTTGATGAAATTGGTATTACTCATAAGTTATCTGCTCCTTATACTCCTCAGCAAAATGGCGTTGTGGGGCGCAAGAACAGAACTCTTGTTGAGATGGCTCGCACTATGCTTGATGAGTACAAGATGCCTCGTCACTTCTGGATTGAGGCAATTTACACTGCGTGCCACATCATAAACAGGGTATATCTTCACAAATTTTCAAGAAGACTGCCTATGAACTCCTCACTGACAAGAAACCCAATGTGAATTATTTCAAAGTCTTCGGTGCTAAATGTTGGATTGGAGATCCTCATCACAATGCTAAATTTGCACCGAAAGCACATGAAGGTTTTATGCTTGGTTATGGAAAGGACTCGCACACCTACAGAGTCTTCAACAATGTTCTTCACAAGATTGTTGAAACTGTAGGTGTCTTGATTCGATGAAACTAATGGCTCGCAAAGAGAGCACCTACCTTCTGTGATAGATGAACCAGCACCTGAGGATTCTATCAAGTTCAAGGCTCCTGAGGATGTCATTCCTATTGAAGAATCTGCTGAAATTCATTCCAGAACGTGAAGAACGTCGAGTTGACGCACCTAAAGAAAATGCTGAAGAAAATGGTGCTGAAGAAAATGCTGATCAAATTCCACGACGACAACCAGCTCATCCTCGCGTTCCAAAGGAAGTGCAACTTTACAAGATCATCGATGACATTGAGACAACAGGTCCTCTCACACGCTCAAAAGCTTCACATTTATCTAACTTTTGCGGGCACTATGCTTTTGTCTCTATCACAAAGCCCACTAAGGTAGATGAAGCATTTCTGGAGCCTGAGTGGATTCAGGCCATGCAAGAAGAATTACATCAGTTCGAGCTCAACAACGTCTGGGAACTGGTCAAACGTCCAGATCCTCGCAAGCATAATATCATTGGCACGAAGTGGATCTACCGCAACAAGCAAGATTAAAATGGCCTTGTGGTGAGGAATGAGGCATGACTTGTAGCTCAAGGCTACACACAGGTTGAAGGAATTGATTTCGATGGAACTTTTGCACCGGTTGCTAGACTTGAGGCTATTCGCATATTATTTGCTTATGCTAACCATCACGATATCACTTTATATCAAATGGATGTGAAAAGTGCATTCCTCAATGGTAAGCTTGAGGAAGAAGTATATGTTGCTCAACCCCGTGTTTTGAAGATCCAAAGAATCGACAAAGTCTTGAGACTCAACAAGGCCCTCTATGGCCTCAAGCAGGCCCCCTCGGGCGTGGTTTGACACTTTGAAGGAATTCCTCATGAAGAATGGTTTCACACCCGGTTCACTCGACCCTACTCTGTTTACTAAATCTTATGATGGTGAACTATTTGTGTGCCAAATATACGTTGATGATATTATCTTTGGCTGTACTGACCAACGCTATAGAGATGAATTTGCCTATAAGATGAGTGAAGAATATCAAATGTCTATGATGGCAGAGTTGAAATTCTTCTTAGGTCTTCAAATTCGTCAACAACGCAATGGCATATTCATATCTCAGGAGAAATACCTCAAGGATGTTCTGAGGAAATTCGGCATGCAAGATTGCAAAGGCGTCAAAATTCCTATGCCCACAAATGGCCATCTATGCACTGATGAAAATGGTATTGACTTCGATCACAAGGTATACCGCTCCATAATTGGTTCTTTATTGTACCTATGTGCATCTAGGCCAGATATAATGCTTAGTGTTTGGATGTGTGCCCGATTTCAAGCTACACCGTAGGAATCACACCATAAGGCTGTGAAGCATATTCTTCGATATCTAGCTCACACACCAACACTAGGATTATGGTACCCCAAGGGCTCTGCTTTTGATCTCATTGGATATTCGACTCGACTATCTTTGGTGATCGTGTGGACCGCAAGTCAACATCTGGTACTTGTCATTTCCTCGGACGATCTTTGGTTTGTTGGTCCTCGAAGAAAGCAGAATCGCGTATCACCGCTTCATCGCGAAGCTGAGTACATTGCTGCTGGTTCTTGCTGTGCTCAATTGCTGTGGATGAAGCAAACTCTCAAGGACTACGGCATCAACATGAAGAATGTGCCTCTCTACTATGACAATGAGAGTGCCATCAAGATTGCTCCCAACCCAATTCAGCACTTTCAAGACAAAGCACATTCAGATTCGTCATCATTTTCTTCATGATCATGTGTTGAAGGGCGACATTTCTATTGAGCATGTGAAGACTGAAGAACAGCTAGCCGAAATCTTCACAAAGCCCTTGGATGAGAAGAGATTTAGCAAGCTGCGGTGTGAGCTAAATATCTTATAGTCTTTGAATGTTCTTTGAAAAGAACACTCATCCTAACACTTATGCAAAATTGATGACCTAGATGTGCAACACATGAAGAAACGTTTTTCTTCAATCAATGAAGAACAACACTATATGTGTGAAGAAATTAATGAAGAATTTGATTCTCAGAACCCTACGACAATTGTACGCGGTGTCTGAAATCATCATTCTTATATGGTGGGTCACGCCACCACCAAAGTTGAAAATCTTCATTTTTTTTAAATTCCTCAGTTTTTTTCTTGAAATTCTTCAATTTTTCAAATTCTTCAACTTCGCAAAATCTTCACTGTTTCCGTCGTTTTTCTTCATTGGCTATATATATATATATATATATATATATATATATATATATATATATATTTGTTTATGTCCTCTCTGACATTCACTTATGGCTATTTCTTCAAGTTGCGTCTTACGCTAAGTGAATGTGATCGGACCCTTCCCCCTCTATGCTATACTCAACCCAATCTATTCACAAATTCTTCATGTGCGTTCTATTTGAAACTCGTTCAAAATCTTCACTGTGTCCTTGTCAGCTGAATAAATTGCGAATGGAACTTTTTAACTTATCATATTCAAAATTTCGGCTTTGCCGCTCAAACCGTTCCACATCCCACGATAGACTTATCTATTCACCCACGATCTAACACGATCTCCATTTTTCGGTACATGGGTGACACATGTCATGCGAATGAGAAGGGTCAGGGGCACGTTCGTCCTAAATCTTCAGGCGAACAGTTTTTCACCGTGGCTATAAATACCCCTCTCCCCTTCCTCACTTCCTTTACTCCGCTCGACCTCTCTCTCCCGTTCGAGCTTCTCAAACCCTAGCGCCACCGCTACTCCATCGTCACCGGTGAGGAAGAGCTTCACTGCCTCGACCTCATCACCGTCGTACTCGCGCCGGCCGCGGAAATCTTCACTCCGCCGCCGCCGTAGCCGTCTTCCTCCGCCGAGTTAGGGCGTGGAAGATCTGAACTGACGAGCTTCAAATCTACACCTCACAGTTCGTCATGTTCTTCATCCAGGGAAATTAAAAGTTACTTTTACTGCCCTCTTTGATTCGAATGTTTTCTACAAAATCTTCAAAGGTGTTTTTCTTCAAATCCACACACACTAAAACACCTCACAAGTCATCTGTTCTTGATTCGTTTCCCTAAGCATCTTTTTTCTTCAAGATTCCTTAATTGTGTGGATCTTCGGTCTATACAACTCTGGAACCTAAGACAAAGAACGCTTAGTGAAATTCTTCAAGGCTCATCTGGTCAAATTCCTCAAACTTGTTCCTTTTGAAAATCCTTCTGAGAACGCATATGACCTCTCCAAATTCCTTGCAACTATACTCTGTTCACAGGTACTCATGTCCGCTGCTGAATCACTAGGTTCTCATCAACTTAACTCATTTGCAGCGTTCCTTAAAGAAAAGTTGCATACTTCTTCAGAGAATTCGATTGTTCAAATTCCTCAACTGAAGAAAATGGCAGATGGTAAGAAGCCACAAAAAGGAGGAAAGAAGCCTGAGGTCATGACTGCTTTTGAGATCCCCGAGGACATTTACAAGGACTATCGCACACCGATGAGGCCAAGTTCGGAAAGGAGAACAAAATCAGCGCAAGGTGCACATACAGAGGATTGAAAGGAGATGGGCAAGATAATGGAGAATGCAGGTATGTAACTCCAAAGTATATGAAGAAATTCGCACTTAATCATCCATGCCCAAGAGCTCCATTGGCACTGCCAAGAAGTGACCCCACCGACATCAAGCGTGGTGAGGATTTTCTGAAGAATGGGCCAAGCGCCAAGCCAAGCTGGCTAGACAAGCCAAAGAAGCGGTGAGGAAATTCAATGACGACTCACATCGCTGCTGCCACTGAGGCCTCTGTCAAGCCTAGGAAATCAATGGCAAAGAAGCCCGCGCACAAGCCAAGTGCTTCACCAACAGTGACCTCATGGCCAAGTTCCTCAGCAATGCCCTCACGGCGAGAATCTTCAAAGCCCTCACAGCCAATTCCTCATGTTGCTCCTGCTCCTCCAAAATCCTCAACTCCTCCTTCAAAGTCCTCAGCTGCTCCGGCAAAGTGCTCAGCACATGTACATCTGGCTACGTGCCAAAGGACTGCATGCATCTCTATTGCCTCTGGTGTCTCAGCGAGTTCCTCAGCTACACCAAATTCTTCATCAGGCCCCACTCTACTGAAGACAAAGGCAACGGCTGGACGAGGTCCTCGGCCAAGTCCTAAGAAGAAACATGTTGCCTTCCAAGTACCATCTGACGATGAAGCTGATGATGATGAACTTGCAGAAATCATCAGAGACAGACAAGAAAGGGCCGCTAGAGCCAAAGGCACCCCTGTGCCACTGCTATTGGATCCTAAGATGATCCTCGATTACATTGATCTCTGGCACAAGGATCCAGACACCCCTATGCCTGATTTTCATTTGACTCCTGGCCAAAGTCACATGCTGACTCATTTCATTTCTGAAGAAAAATGGAAATTTGAGAAGGCCAGGCAGATCAAGAAGGCTCAGTACAGGAAAGAGAAGTTCCTGAGGAAAAATGTTATCTCTTTGACGACTGATGACATTACAAAGATCTAGTCTGAAATCAAAGCCCTCAGCAATGATTTCGATGCTTATTATGTTGATTGGCAAGGAGCCAAAGTCAGGTTTGTAAACTGACTGAGAAGTTCACCAATGTTGCAGCTCCAACGCAACAGAAAGTTCAGCAGGCTGAAGCATCTGCTCGACCCTCTTGAAGAACATGCCAACACCGGCCCGATGACTTTCAAAGGCTCTTTGAAGAAAATGTTAGTTCCAGGGCTGATGACTGCATTCCACCCGCTGAAGAAATTGCCAGGGCATCCATTAGTGGTGCGCCTGAAGAAAATGAAGAAGTCAGGGCAACTGCATCAGTTGCGCCTGAAGAAAATCAATCTGATTCCTTAGCTCCTCCTGCGCCTACACCATCTCCTATCATTCCATCTGCATTAGATGTGAAGAAGACCAAGGCTGCAGAGCGAGCTGCAGTGAAGAAAAGGAAAGCATCACCGCTTGATTCTTCACTTCAAGAAAATGAAGCCTATGACCAGCTCGTCTGAAAATCCCATTGATGATGTTCCAATCTCAACCATACCATCAAAGGACCTTGTTCCTTTAGGTGAAGAATATGAGATCCCTAGCGGATCTGATGCAAAAAATCATTCTGCTGCTTCGTCAGAGCAGATTGATGAAGAAATTGAAGTGGATACGATCCCTTCAACACCAGTTGTTTCCTCGCCAATGCCTCAGTTCACAGCTGAAGAGGCTGGCGTTGAAGAAATTGAAGATGAAGACGTGGATATTGGGTGTACTACACCAGTGATGAATGATGACTTTTGGGAAAGTCAACACCCCAATTCTACACTCTTCACCCCACTACACCAAATACCTCAGTCCCCTACACTAACCATTCAAATGGGCTCTGAAGAAACTCGCCCCACATCGACTGTGCATGAAGAAATTCCAGCCACTAGTCTTTGAAGAACCTTTCTTCTTGATCATATGACAACGCAGATCGCAAATCAAGAGGAACCAGAAATTCCTCAGCCTGAAGAACCTGAGATTGCGATTCCTGAGGTCGTGATGCAACTCACTGACACTCCACTGCCAAAGCCAAAGGATCCATTCTCACGCAAGCAAAAGTTCGAGGCTAAAGATTTCTTTAGCGAGCATGTATTCTTCACTGACTACAACCCATATGACTCTGCTCGAATAAGGAAGAGGCGTTTCTGGACTGCTAGTCAAGCCAATTTTTATTCCTCAGTGTTGTTCAACAAAGACAAAGTCTTCGATCATGCACACATTCCTCACGTGGACATGGAGTCACTGCCGGGCTTCGAGCCAGTCCTCAGTGTTCCTCACGACGCTGGATTGCTAAATTTCTGCACTGACATATGTGATTGGAATGAAGAACTTATTCTTCAGTTCTATGCGATGCTGCACATCACAGGAGATTCTGAAGATGTGAACTCATGGGTGCTGGACTGGATGTCAGAAAATACTCACTACAAGGCACCAGCAACTGAATTGCTTCGTGCCCTCCCACTCAGTCCTCCCCTTGACGGTGCTCATTGCGTCTACAGTGAACCTGAGCTTACAAATCATTACATGCAAGTGCTGATGAAGCCTTTGAAGCCAGGATAGGCCCCTCGAACCAAATTCCTCGTCAAGGAATTGTTGTATGTGCCTCGGACTGTCTATCGCATTCTGTCGAAGACAATGAGTCCTATCAAAGGCGACGACTCAAATGATGAAGAAGTCATTGGCATCATGAAGAATCTGCTTTTCAATATCATTCATGGCGTTCCCGTCAACTTCCATGATTTCTTCATGAGGACTCTGGCAAATATTGCTATGTCACCATTTGAGCTGAAGCCTTATGCACAATGGATTATGAGATTCATCAGGACAAGGTCTTCACTCAATTACAAGGCTGACACTCTGAACCACTGCAGCTACTTGCCTCCGATTGAAGTCCTCAAACGAATATTTTCCTCAGCTGATGATAAAGGCAAGGCAACTGCTGTGATAGATGAAGGCATTCGTCCATTGGATGGTCAATTTCGCAAGGCTGCATCCTATTCCACCAATGATGACTCTGCCACACATGACTCTGCCGCCAACAACTCTGCCAAGCAAAATCCTCAAGCCACAAAGCACCTGTGGTGATGACTGATCGTGAGTTACTCCTCAGTCTTCATCAGAAGGTTGATCGCAATCATAAATGGGTCAAGCGTCAGTTTGGTTGAATTCTTCACAACATGACCTCAACCCATAATGCAGTGAAGAAAAACCAGTACTACCTCCATGAAACCTTCACCCGTACCTGGGCTATTCTGTCTCATGTCTACATCGAAGAAAATCTGAAGAAAATGGGTCTGAAGGAAGAATTTGACTGGTCTGCACCTCCTCCGAAGAAATACAAGAAGGTCAAGGTTCCTTCCTTGGTGGCCAGTTCTTATTCTTCATCGCGCGACACTGATGAAAATGAAGATTTGGACGACACTGTGGCAGGCCCTACTTCAACAACCGACCTAACAACGCCGGGCGCCTCCATCAACTTTATATTCTTCAGGGGCGTTAGTCCTCAGTTTTGATCCTTTTGGTCATTCAATGACAAAGGGGGAGAAAGTTGAGTTAGTCTTCAAGCGGGTCTATTATATGGGCATTTTTTTTGATAAGTTCGACTCCCGCTCTTTTGAAACTTTATTGGATCGAGTTGTAATCTTAAACCCGATGGTGCTCTGATACTTTTGATGTGTTCCACTGCATGCTTATTCCTCGTTATATGTTAATACACGCATGCTGAATTACATCAGTCACCATATTTCATCATGCATTTCGAATTCTTCATATTATATGTCAAATGCGTGTATGAATTACAAGATCTAGGGGGAGATCTCCATGATTCAACTCTTCAAGTGTGCATTGCTTCAAAAGCAAATTCCTCACTATGCACATCTTCGTGGGGAGTTCTTCTATATCTTGCAATCAAATTCCTCAATATCAGTATTTACACTTAATATGTTTATCCCCGTTGAAAACTTAACCTATATTGTCATCAATCACCAAAAAGGGGGATATTGTAAGTGCATCTAGTGCCCCTTAGTGATTTTGGTGTATTGAAGATTTATAGGTTAAGGTCTAATGCATTAATGAGTGTACACAGGTCTATAAGTCTACGAGGAGTTTAATATTTACAGTGAAAGTCGACCCCTAAAAATGAAGTTCTTCAACTGAAGACTTTGGTATTCTGAAGACTTTCTGAAGACTTTGAAAGTGAAGAAATTGGTGTGACCTTGAAGACTTGGTATTCATTTGAGGAACATGAAGCGTGAAGACTTTGTTTTCGTAGTTTTGTTTTGTCTTTCTTGAGTCATAGAAAACACCGTACTGTTAAAGGGGGTCGAGGAAATACTAAGGAAAAATTTCCATGTGATGCTCAACTCAAAATCCTACACCTACCTATCCCTTCGAGTGAAGCCATTGGAAATATCATACAGTTCAGTCAATTTCTTGATGTAGACGAAGTTCTTCCGGTCATTGAGAATTTGTTCTGACCGAGGAGTTAGGAATTCGCCAAAGGCGGATTGCCTACGATGAGGAACATGATAGCCCTGAGGAATTTGAACCTCAAATTTCCGACCGTTGCCGTGCTATGCGCCAGCTGTCCCAAAATATCTTATCCACCTAACGGTCATATCATTGAAGGGCATTTATGTCTTATTATGTCGGGCTGCTCCCTAGGCTATAAATAGCCGCCCCTACAACCACTAGCTGGTTGGCTGCTCGAGAGAAACTGACACTTGTCAATTGAGAGCATCCCATCCTCCGAGGACTTTGAGTGAAAATCATCAAGTGAGGAAAACCCAAACCCAAACACCTACAAACCCAAAGTGATTGAGCATCATTGAAGAGATTGATCCTGCGTGGATCCGACGCTTGTTACCTTTGAAGATTGTGCTTCTTCCAGACGGTTAGGCGTCATGGTCTAGAGCATCCAAGAGGAATTGTGGATTGTCGAGTGACCGAGTCTGTGAAGGTTTGGAAGTCGCCTGAAGACTTACCATGAGTGATTGGACGAGGTCTGTGTGACCTTAGTCCAAGGAGAATACGGTGAGGACTTGGTGTCTTGAGCTGCGTGCTTAGGACTGGGTGTCCGGGACTGTGTGTCCTCGAGTTTAAATACTCAGCCGCTCAACTGACGCATAACCGAGACAGCAGTTGGAACTGGTCTACCAAATCATTGTCTTCACCAAGCTTACCGGTTCTATTTCCTCAACACTTTCATTTCCTCATTACAGTGTTAAATGCTTCATCATATCTGTGTTTGAAGACTTTGACTGAAGACTTTCTGAATTTCCTCAGCTCAATTTCTTTAGTCTGTTTGTCTTCATCTTGTGTTATCCTGTGATTACGCCTTCTATACTCTGTGCTTGTCTTCATTTCATCATGATGACCATGCCTGTATTCTGTTATGCTTACTTCTGAGTACTTATTCCGCTGCAAGTAGTTCTTCGCTAAGGAATTTCCTCACCGGCAAATTCCTCAGTGAAGAATTCATAAAAATCTCCTATTCACCCCCCCCCCTAGTCGATATAACGCACTTTCACATTGACATGGTATTGGCTATTGGATGATATTGGATAATGGAACTACAACCGATTGAAATTGAATTTCATCAGAAGTTTTATCCTATGCATCTGGTTCATCGTGATCTGAATTATATTTATAATTCTTGGCCTCGTGAAGGAGAAAGTATCGCTCAAGCTTGGGGGAGGCTTAAGTCAATGTTATATCCATGCCCCAATCATGAGCTCTCAAGAGAAATTATTATTCAAAAAATTTATGCTCGGCTTTCTCATAATGATCGATCCATGCTCGATACTTCTTGTATTGGTTCCTATTGAAGGAAATATGCCCTAGAGGCAATAATAAAGTTGTTATTTATATTTCCTTATATCATGATAAATGTTTATTATTCATGCTAGAATTGTATTAACCGGAAACTTGATACATGCATCAATACATAGACACAACAAAGTGTCTGTAGTATTCCTCTACTTGACTGGCTCGTTAATCAACGATGGTTAAGTTTCCTAACCATAGACATGTGTTGTCATTTGATGAAGGGGATCACATCATTAGGAGAATGATGTGATGGACAATACCCACCCGTTAGCTTAGCATAATGATCGTTAAGTTTTATTGTTATTTCTTTCTTCATGACTTATACATATTCCTTTGACTATGAGAATACGCAACTCCTGAATACTGGAGGAACACCTTGTGTGCTATCAAATGTCACAACGTAACAGGGTGATTATAAAGATGCTCTACAGGTGTCTCTGAAGGTATTTGTTGGGTAGGCATAGATCGAGATTAGGATTTGTCACTCTGAGTAACAGAGAGGTATCTCTGGGCCCTCTCAATAATGCACATCATGATAAGCCTTGCAAGCAATGTGACTAATGAGTTATTTACGGGATGATGCATTATGGAACGAGTAAAGAGAATTGCCGGTAATGAGATTGAACTAGGTATGAAGATACCGACGATCGAATCTCGGGCAAGTAACATACCGATGACAAAGGGAATGACGTATGTTGTCATTGCGGTTTGACCAATAAAGATCTTCGTAGAATATGTAGGAACCAATATGAGCATCAAGGTTTCGATGTCGATTATTGATCGGAGATGTGTCTCAATCATGTCTACATAGTTCTCGAACCCGTAGGGTCCGCATGCCTAACGTTCGATGACGATTTGTATTATCAGTTATGTGTTTTGGTGCGAAGATTGTTCGGAGTTCATAATGAGATTACGGACATGACGAGGAGCCTCGAAATGATCGAGAGGTAAAGATTGATATATTGGACGATAATATTCAGACACCAGAATGGTTTCGGAGTTTTTCAAATATTTATCGGAGTACCGAGGGGTTACCGGAACCCCCCGGGGAGAGTAATGGGCCACTATGGGCCATAGGGGAGGGAGAGAGCAGCTCACAAGGGGTGGCGCATGTCCCCCCCCCCATGGGGAGTCCGAATTGGACAAGGGGAGGTGGCGCGGACCCCCTTTCCTTCTCCCTCTCCTTCTCCCTTTCCCCCTCCAAAAGAAGGAAGGGGGCGACTTGGACTAGGAGTCCAAGTGGGTTTCCCCCCACTTGGCGCGCCACCTAGGACCAGCCTCCTCCCCTCTCCTCCTTTATATATGGGGGTAGGGGCACCCCAAATCACATCAATTATTTCTTAGCCGTGTGCGGTGCCCCCCTCCACCGTTTACTCCTCCAGTCACATTGGCGTAGTGCTTAGGCGAAGCCCTGTGCGGATCACATCACCATCACCGTCACCATGCTGTAGTGCTGACAAAAATCTTCCTCGACACTTTGCTAGTTCAAGAGTACAAGGGAAGTCATCAAGCTGAACGTGTGCAGAACTCGGAGGTGTCGTACGTTCGGTGCTTGGGCGGTTAGATCATGAAGACGTTCGACTACATCAACCGCGTTAAGCTAACGCTTCCGCTTTCGGTCTACGAGGGTACATGGACACACTCTCCCCTCTCGTTGTTATGCATCTCCTAGATAGATATTGCGTGATCGTAGGAATTTTTCGAAATTGCATGCTACGTTCCCCAACAGTGGCATCCGAGTCAGGTCTATGCTAGATGATATGCACGAGTAGAACACAAAGAGTTGTGGCCGATCTTAGTCATACTGCTTACCACCAACGTCTTATTTTGAGTTGGCGGTATTGTTGGATGAAGCGGCCCGGACCAACCTTACATGACCACGTTCATGAGACCGGTTCCACCGACAGACATGCAACTTGTTTTGCATAAAGGTGTCTGGCGGGTGTTTGTTTCTTTAACTTTAGTTGAATCGAATTTGACTACGGCTGGTCATTGTTGAAGGTTAAAACAACAAACTTGACAAAAAATCATGTTGGTTTTGATGCGTAGGTAAGAACGGGTTCTTACTAGAAGCCCGTAGCATCCACGTAAAACTTGCAACAACAAAGTAGAGGACGCCTAACTTGTTTTTGCAGGGCATGTTGTGATGTGATATGGTCAAGACATGATGTGATATACGTTATTATATGATCATGTTTTGTAAAAGTTATCGGCAACTGGCAGGAGCCTTATGGTTGTCACTTTATTGTATGAAATGCAATCGCCATGTAATTGCTTTATTTTATCACTGTGCGTTAGCGATAGTTGTAGAAGCAATAGTTGGCGGGACGACAACGACGCTACGATGGAGATCAAGGTGTCAAGTCGGTGACGATGGAGATCACGATGGTGCTTTGGAGATGGAGATCAAAGGCACAAGATGATGATGGCCATATAGTGTCACATATTTTGATTGCATGTCACTGGTACGCGTCGGTGCTAAACAAACGGTTTTTAACCCCTTTCCGTGACGGCATTCGGAACCGTCGCCAAGTGAGTGTGGGCGATAGGGGGGTCCTTCCCATTACCCACTCCGAAACCGTTAGATATGCCCTCCGGCACACACACGCTCGACAAAATGAGGTCGTGTGCGACCGGCGAGCACTCAAACACAGAAATACGTACAATATTGCTAAAAAATATAACTATATAGGTGAAATCATTTCCGGTCATAAGTACATCCCACACAGTTAGTCACCACTAAACGTTTCCATTCGTATATACATCCCACACAGTCACTACAGGAAAACGTTTGCGCAAGGTGGCGTAACGCAAACAGTTTTGAAGAGAATGTC
Source organism: Aegilops bicornis (assembly GCA_021605145.1). Classification (NCBI taxonomy): domain Eukaryota; kingdom Viridiplantae; phylum Streptophyta; class Magnoliopsida; order Poales; family Poaceae; genus Aegilops; species Aegilops bicornis. The sequence goes on from CM038671.1 coordinate 252,388,589, forward strand.
GTGTGTGATTGTTCATTGATCCAACACAGTTTATTCCTAGAAACTATGTGCGTTGCCTGATGTCATCGCCCACGGTGTTTTCTCATTAACCATTTGCAATAGGAAAACCCAATTAGTTAATAATCCATTTACTAATCTAATTGACATTCAAATTAAGCACATAATATATTCCATTGCCATATTAAGGAAGCAGGATTTCATAATTAAAATACATCGGAGTACAACATGATATAGCTTCAGCGCTCAGCTACCCCATTACACAACTGCACCAGGAGCAAGTTTCACATGCAACATCTAGAATCTTTCAAAATTAGCATCATAGACGGTACATATAGAGATGCATCTCATCTGGAAAACTGCTGAAGCGGAAGGCGAATATTGAGCCTTCATTCATGTTGAAGGTCTTTGCAACTTTAGGCCAGTGCCTGTGGATTATTGACAGTCCATCCTTCGACCTCTTCTAGAACACTTCAATATTGAACCTTGGGTGTTGTATGAGAACTTTCCTTGCCTCCTGACCACAGAGGTGGTTTGAGAGGTAATCATCAGTGAACCCTGAAAACAAGGATGTGCATAAATATCTTCTCTATATTGGAAACGGGGCAAAGGAATAAAAAAAGGCAAGGTATAATAGTTAGTACCATCTTGTAAACCTCAATGCTTCCCATAGTTTCCCTGCAACACATATAAGGTAGTTAGTCATCAGGTTAAGTAAGGGTTCGCATGCTATCAGTAAAATATGTTGATGAAAAATAAGCACATTGCATATTCATCAGATTAATTCAAGCCACTTGGAAAACCCATTTATCCAAACCAAGCATGATTAAGAACTAGGAAATATAGCACTTGTATATCTTTCTCATGTATTAAGTGCAACCAAATTCGATTTATTCCTCACATGGTATACAATAAGAGAATGCAGCCACAAGAATTGAACATCGCATTGCAGAATTGAACCAAGCAGTTAACTAAACACCACAACAAATTAACCAAACTTTAACTGAGCACCACATTGCACAATATAACATACTCCTAATAGAAGATCAGACAGTTAACCAAACCAAGCATGCTTAACAACTTGGAAATATTGCACCCTGAAGAATTGAACATCACATTTGCAGAATTGAACCAAGCAGTTAATTGAACACCACATTGCACGGCATATAGAACATATACACTATAGCAGAAGATTGCATGGTAAAAGTAGATAGCACAATTCACTAGAATTTGTTAAGGAAAGGCAGTACCTAGCAAACTGAACATGGATCATTATAGTGAGCTAATAAGACAAGCTACTCCTTATTGTCGGACATATCGATGACAATTGGCTCCTTGGACATGGAAGAGGGCGAGGCCTCCGCATCGTGGGTGCCCTCGTTGTAGTGGTGAGTTGCCTGAGCTGCTCTGGGCACAAACTTGCTGGCTCTCGAGATGAGGTAAGCACGGGACGTAGAGAAAACACCTCGTTGTCTTCATCGAAGGCACCGACGGTGGCCTCGAGAAAACGCCATGAACTTCCCTTTAAAGCAGCCAATCGCGTCGCGGCATCAGTGCGCGAGGCATCAACGGTGGCCTCGATGGCGAGGTGCTCCTCCAAGATCTGGGGGTCGGCACGAATGGTAGCCATCGCAACCTCATCTGCGCGTGTGGCCGTGATTTTCTTCTCCACTGCCAAATGCCTCTTGAGGTCCTGGCTAAACTGTGTGCACCATGGCTTAGGCCGACGCTTATTTGGTGGAGGGGTTGGTGATTTGGGTGGAAGTGTCGCGCTCGCGCCGGCGGTCGGGGCATGTGGGATGTGGAAGGAGGAGGAGGATGGGGGTCGGATGTGGATTACCTACCTGGATAGGCGAGGCCGAGAAGCGTGAAGGAGGGTCGCCGATGAGGAGATGGCGGAGCTACAAGCAAGGAGTGAAGGTTTCAACTTGGAAAGGAAGGCGGAAACAGGGGAAATGTGGCTTTTGGTAAGGGGGAGGGGCGGGGAGGTAGATATTTCCGCGGAAGCCGAAAATTTGGAATCGCTTCAGCGAAAAAACTGGCGCGCAAAGTGTCATCAGACACGGTCCCTTATTCAGAGCGGGTTGTGGACTGTAGCCGTCGCACCTTCTCGCGTAAGCCGTATGCGTACTATACTCCGACGGTGCTCCAAGATATTTTGTGCTGCATCTCACACGGTTGGTTATAATAAACTGTGTGGGATCTACTTGATTTTTGTCTAGATTTGAATTACATAATGGGGTCACAGTGGCCATGGACGGTTGTCGGATTTCGGGTTCCGGCAAAACCCTCAAGGTTCGAACATTGGGGTGCGCACAAATATCTCTCCCTCCCCTAGCTCACACGCTCACCACGAACTCAAGGCTCGGTGCATCGAACTCGAAGAACAAGGGACACAGGGTTTATACTGGTTCGGGCCACCAATGTGGTGTAATACCCTACTCCAGTGTGGTGTGGTGGATTGCCTCGTAGGCTAAGGATGAACAAGTACAAGGGAAGGACAGCCTCTGAGGAGAGGTGTTCTTGGGCTCGATGAGCTTGTGCAGTTGAGGATGATCTGGATGCTCCCTCCTCTGTTCTCCTTCTACTGTGGGTGGCTAGTCCTGTTTATAGAGGCCCTGGTCCTCTTACCAAATGTAGGCGGGAAGGGATCCAACAACGGCCAAATTTGAAGGGGGACAACCAGTACAAGTTATCCTGACTAATGGTGGTCTTCGCCTGCCAAAGTCTCTGGTGGTGACGCCGTCCTAGGCTCCACGATGACCTCCGTCCTGCCATCCTGCTGGTCTTGGTCTCGTTGCACCGATATGGAAACCTTTGCCTGATGCCTCGGGACTCCTCGCCTGCGCTTGCCTCTTTAGAACCAAAGAGGAAACGAGTACACTGCGCGCGCTGGCGCCCTCCTGGCCTTGTTCGTCATGGCTTGCGTCACAGGAACCTCGAGGTGCCCCTTGCCTTGATCTCTCTGCCCCTCGCGAGCCAGCCTAGTGAGGCCGCCCCCAGGAGGTCTTGCATCATCCGCCTCGCGAGGGTCTTGAGTGTTTGCTGGTGAAGATGGGTCGTACCAGGCCGCTAGTGGAGCCACGCCGTGGGCCGCAGGCAGGCAAGTCTAGGGACCCCCGTTCCTAGGACGCCGACAGTAGCCCCCGGGCCCAAGGCGCGCGCGGACTGGGCTTCGAGACGAAGTCAAGGGGCAAGTGCGGAGCGCTGCTACCTCTTGAGCACTGCATTGGTTTTCCGTTGAAGAGGAAAGTGTCGGTGTACTAGAGTAGGGGTACCCTAGTATCCCAAACTTGTGCACGGGCAGTTGCAGCCCTCCGCGGCAAGGCTTACCGGGTGACCGCCAAGGTTCTCCGTGGTTCCTTTGGAGCCATTCAAGAACAAAGTATTGAAGCCAAGGAGACAAGGCCCCGGCAAGAGGAGCTTGCCGGGAAGGCCACCCAAGGCACCTAGAAGACAAGGCCCCGGCAAGAGGAGCTTGCCAGGAAGGCCCGGTGAGCGACAAGCTTCCGGACGCGACAAGACAACAACATGGGCAAGGCGCTTGCATGGCGAACCACCACTCTGTACTGCGCTCCAAAGACATCCGCTAACGTGTCGCCATACAGGACCTTTCTGTGCACGCTGCGGGCAAGAGGTCGTGCAGCCCGGTCGATCGAGGTGGCAAGCGCGTTGACAAGTTTGCCATCGTGGCGTAACGGTGGCGCCCCCCGACGGTCCTCGCTTTGCACTGTTAGGGCGACTAGACGGGAATTTAATGCCTTTGTCCCCTGCCCTCAGGGTTAGGTATGATACGCTGTACACTGTACACTGTACACTGTACATGTGGCTGTACCAACCAATCCTTTTCCATTTTTACCCTTGTCTACGTTGCCACCTGTCGGAGACCCCTTGAGCATATAAAAGGAGGCCCATGCGCAACGTAGAGGAGGTTCGGAAGGTTCGAAGCCAGACACACTCGGTCTCGTTAGCAGCTTGTGTGTACTGTAACACTCAGCGCTCCTGAGCAAAAACCCAATACACAAAGACATGCAGCAGTAGGAGTGTTATCTCTCCGGAGAGCTCCGAAGCTGGGTAAACCTCTCATGTGCTTCGCCTCGATCTGCCCTTCGTGCGATCTCCGCTCCCCGCCGAACCAAAAGGGGCTTGGTCCGCCGGTCCCATAGGTGTTCGTGGGTCAGATCAGCCTGCCCCGACATCTTTGGCGCGGAAGGTAGGGGGTGCGTCGAGGTTGTGTGAACCTGATCTGGCATCCACACGAGCTAGATCTTAATCATCTTCATTGACATGCCACCGAAGAAGAAGGCTTCGGCGGCAGATGCTCCGTCCGCGTCGAACCCACCACCACTGGAGCAAACGGGTGGTGGGGTAGACGTCGGCGGAAGAATGGACGTCGACGGGGGAGCCCACGATGCTGCCAAGTCCAAGGACAAGGCTGCACAGACCTCGGCGTCCGTACATGCACCGCGCCCGTCTCAGGAGGCGCGAGACCGACAGCGTCATGACATTCACAACGCCATACGCTCGTTGGACCAAGATCGAGCTGGTGGATCTTGGGATGCTCAAGACCAGCATGCGCGCCAACATGCTGGCGTGAGCGAGGCACGGTCGCCTAGACGGGATACTGCTCCTTCTAACATAGTTAGAAGTCCGAGCATATCCCGCTCCTCGCGCCGTTCGCCACTACCACCCACCAATCTAGCAGAAGCTTTGGCGATAGCTCAACTGCTCCTGGATTACCCTCCAACAGCCGACAAGGTCGATGAATGGAGGGCCACCATTCAGAGTCTCATCGGCTTTGCCAACGGCGACGCTCCGCGGCAGCCGAGTGCATCTTCGCCATGGCAGGACTGCCAAACACGAGCCGGTGGCGACGAGACCGGTGGGGGTGCAACCACCATGCACTCTCCGCCCCGAAGGCCAAGATCGCCGACTCGCCGGATCCACCTCGACAGTGACTCCACCGCGTCATCGGATCCACGAGCTCGTCGCGATCAGCGCCAAGTTCTTCACGAACGACAGCAAGAAGACGCTCGAACTCGCATCGAGCACCGAAGAGAAGCGCGGCGTCAATCCGACAAGCGCGCTGGACCCTCTGTCGACATGCGTGCGCCAGGGGAACCAGGCGACTTGCCGTATGCGGTAGGTTGCCCTGCGTTCACTCGTGAGCTGCGGCAAGTCCAGTGGCCCAGCAAGAAGAATTTCAAGCCAGACGTGCGTAGAAGTACGACGGCAAGACGATCCGTCGGAGTTCCTCGGCATCTACACCATCGCGGTGCAAGCTGCCGGGGCGAGACGACAAGATCCTTGCCAACTACTTCCCGCGGTGCTCAAGCCCAATGTCGATCTGGCTCATGCACTTGCCGGACAACTCCATATCCTCTTGGGCAGATCTATGCCATCAGTTTGTCGGCGCTTTTACAGCGTGCCACAAGCCCCATGGCCAAGAAAGCGACCTTCATCTGCTCACCCGAAGGAAGGAGAGCCCTGCGCAAGTACATTCAGAGATTCAGCCACAGACAAAGACAACATCTCAGATGTCCACCTCGCCGCGGTAATCAGCGTTCCATCGAGCGTGTGAAACCGCAGGATGCGGGAGGAGATGGCGATGTGCAAGATCGTAGACGTCGATGAGCTATATGCCCTGGCCGACAAGTGTGCACGTCTTGAGGAAGGGAGGAGACTCCCGGAGAGAATCTTGAAGCGGGGAGGATCTGATAGTGAGGAGACCGCCCTGGCAAGGAAAAACCGGCGGCGGAACAATAGGAAGAAGAAAGGCAAAGATGTGCTAGTTGTTGAGCAGTCCGGCAACGGAGATGGCGCCAAGAAAGCCAAAGCTGGTAGCTCAGGCAAGGAGGTTGCGGCGGCACCAACTGCCAGCCGTGGCGGTCGCCGACAAGGTGAGACAGCTCCAACAAGCAAGATCGCAAGATCCACCGCACCAAGGGCCATGACCTCGAGCTGCAAGAAGGTCGAGCAGCTTGTCGCAGCAGCAGAAGGCTGAATACTTAACGACGCGACAAGGAGAAAGCCCAGGAAGGTGCCGGAGGAGCTAGCAAGAAATGTCGGCCGAGGAGGACGCCATGACAAGGCCAAGCAGCGGCAAGGAGACAGACCTCCCATGCGCGACAAAGACGAAGACGACGACGATGATGAAGACATGGACGATGACGAGACCGATGAGCAGGAGTTCCAGAAAGCCACAGAGGTCCTGTGGCGTTGACGGCGGTGCTTCTGCATACTTCACACCGCCAACTCAAGCAGTGGATGCGGGAAGTCAATGCAGCAGAACCATCCATCAAGTCACGCAAGCCTCTGAAATGGTCCAGCACGCCTATCATCTTTGATATTGAGGGCCACCCTAATCGCGTAACTGCGGTCGGGTGCTTGCCGATGTTGGTCTCACCAACTATCCGCAACCTCAAGGTCACTAAGATGCTAGTTGACGGCGGGGCCGGCTTGAACCTGATCTCCTCCGCGGTGCTCCGAAACTCCAGATCCCCGATGGCGAAGCTCAAGAGACCGCACATTCCAAGGAATCAATCCGGAAGGAGCAAGCCGAAGGGAAAGATCACGTTGCCGGTGACATTTGGCAGCGAGTTGAACTTCAGGACTGAGAGGGTCACTTTTGACGTTGTTGACTTTCCATTGCCTTACAATGGGATACTTGGCCGTCCAGCACTCGCCAAATTCATGGCAGCCTCTCACTATGCATACAACCTGCTGAAGATGCCAGGCCCGATAAGTGTCATCTCTGTCCCTGGCGACAAGAAGGATGCTCTTATCTGCGCCGACAAGATCTACCGGGAAGCAGCAGCTGCAACAGATTGCAAGCCACTTGCCGCCGAAGCTCCCGGGGGGAAGAAGAAGACCAAGTCCGGCAAGAGCTCTGATGCCCACTCCGGCAAGCGCACCTCTTCGGAGTGCTGCGCTACCGTCGAGGACGCACCATCGAAGCTCCACCGCAAGTGTAAGAAGACGATGGCAGCTCCACCAGAGACCAAGAAGGTGTCCGCCAAGGAGTACGGGTGGTGGTACCTTCACCATCGATGCCACTCTCGACCCTAAATAGGAAGGCGCGCTTCGTTGCTTTCCTGCGGGCGAACGCCAACGTGTTTGCGTGGCAACCGCCTAACATCCCGGTGTTCCCGTGAAAGTAATTGAGCACCATCTTGCCATTTGTCCTCATGCGCGCCCGTCAAGCAAAGAAGTCAGAAGCGTGCGTTGGAGCGCCAAGAGTTCATCGCAGAACAAATCAAAAAATTGGAAGCAGCAGGTCTTGTCAGAGGAGTGTTCCATCCTACGTGGTTGGCCAATCCTGTAGTTGTATCAAGAAGGCAAACGGGAAATGGAGGCTTTGTATCGACTTTACCGATGTCAATAAAGCTTGTCCCAAAGACCCATTTCCTTGCCGCGCATCGACCAGATTGTCGACTCCACGGCCGGATGTGATTTGCTTTCATTTACGGATGCATACTCAGGATATCATCGAGATATTCATGGCGTAAGAAGATGAGGAGAAGACCGCATTCATCACCCCATGTGGCATATATTGTTTCGTACGGATGCCTTTTGGATTAAAGAATGCTGGTTCAACATTTGCAAGAGTAGTCCATGACGCTTTTGAGCCGCAAATGCACAGAAATGTGGAAGCCTTTGCAAATCTGCGCAAGATCAACCTCAAGCTCAACCCTGAGAAGTGTGTGTTTGGAGTCCCTTCCGGCAAGCTTCTCGGGTTCTTCGTGGTCTCGGGGGAATTGAAGCCTATCCCGACAAGATCAAGGCCATTGAGCAGATTGAAGCACCAAAGCGCGTCAAGGATGTACGAAGACTTGCCGGTTGCGTAGCTGCTCTCAGCAGGTTTATCTCTAGGTCTGCTGAGCGCGCCCTGCCATTTTTCAAAATTAAGAAAAAGGCAGGTCCGATGAAATGGACTGGAAGCGGAGGCTGTGCTGCGAGATTTGAAGAGATACTGCCCTCCACTCCAACACTTGTCGCACCTAAGCCACAAGAGAAGTTGCTGCTATATATAGCGGCAACCAATCAAGTGGTTAGTGCTGCGTTAGTAGCGGAGAGGGAGGCGTATGATGAGCTAGCAACCATGGCAGATGCATCCAGCGACGAGCAGGGGGCTTCACCGGCAAGCTCTGGTCCCCACAAGGATGGATCTACGCAGACGCATGAGAAGGTGCAGAAAAGAATGGTGCAGCGCCCATTTACTTTGTCGGTTCCCTTCTCGCAGGGGGGCTAGGTCAAGGTACTCGGTGTGCAGAAATTGCTTTTCGGCCTCCTCATGGCCTCGAGAAAGCTGCGCCATTACTTCCAGCACATGAGATCACAGTCGTCACCGTTTTCCTTTGAAAGAGGATCTTGCAAAATCCAGTGGCAACAGGCAATATTGTCGAGTGGGCACTGGAACTGTCAAGCTTTGGCCTCAAGTTTGAGAGCACTTCAACTATCCAAAGCAGAGCATTGGCGGAGTTCATAGCAGAATGGATGCCAACACAAGATGAAGAAATTCCAGAAACGAGCATCCCCATCAAGGAAGCAAGCAAAGAGAGGCTGATGTACTTTGATGGTGCCTTCTCGCAGCAAGGCGCCGGTGCGGGCGTGCTACTTGTTGCACCCACCGGAGAGCACCTCAAGTATGTAGTCCAGATGCACTTTCCCAAGGAGCAAGCAACGAACAATACCGCAGAGTATGAAGGTTTCCTTGCCGGTCTCGAGATCGCAGAGACCTTGGGATCAAGAAGCTCATTGTCGTGGGTGACTCACAGCTTGTCATCCGCCAAGTGAACAAGAGTTATCAGAGTCCGTTGATGGAAGCTTATGTTGATGAAGTGAGAAAGCTAGAAGAGCACTTTGACGGCCTACATATGGAATATATTCCAAGAGCTCAGAACGACATTGCTGATGGCATGTCAAAGTGCGCCGCACTTAAGTTACCTGTGGAACCAGGGATCTTTGTGCTCAAGCTGACTCAACAGTCTCAGAACGCCATCAACTTGGACACAGCAAGAAGAGGAAGTTGGTTTCGGTGACTATTTTCGGCAGAGCTCCCGAAGCCGCCAAGAAAGTCCCCAAGATCAACACCAACAAAGGCCGAGGAGCAGCCTGCTCCGACAAGCCCTAGGGTTTGTTTGCTGAAGCAGACGCCCGACAAGTTTTGCTCGCAGGCTTGCCGCTGAACGTCAAGCTCGGGCCGAGCCGCAGATTCTCGCCAGAGAAGCGGATGTTCCCGCAGCAGCAGATGTGCCTTTAGTCCTTGTTGTCGAGCCGCAAGCTCCAAAGATGGGCGCAGCAGATTGTCCATTTCCTTCGTGACAGGAGAACTTCCCGAAGAGCAAGAAGAAGCGGAAAGAGTAGCCCGGCAGTCAAGTATGTATCAGTTTGTCGATAGCACACTGTACAGAAGAAGACTCAACGGTGTGAAATTGAAGTGTATTCACGGGGAAGACGGACAAAAGCTGTTGGCCGAGATACATGGAGGCATATGTGGTCACCACATTGGCGCCAGAGCACTTGCCGGCAAAGCGTTTCGGCAAGGTTTCTTTTGGCCGACAGCCCTCCAGGATGCAACTGCACAAGTAACCAAGTGTGAAGCGTGCCAGTTCCATTCCAAGCAGATACACCAGCCAGCTCAAGCTCTCCAGACGATCCCTTTATCCTGGACATTTTCGTTGGGCTCGACATCCTCGGCCCCTTCCCCGAAGCTGTCGAGGGCTTTGAGTACTTATGCGTTGCAATCGACAAGTTCACAAAGTGGCGAAAGTGGAAGCGATTAGGAAGGTGACAGCCGCAGTCGTGATCAAGTTCTTTAGGTCGATTGTTTGCCGCTTTCGAATCCCTAACAGGATCATCACCGACAACGGCACGCAATTCACGAGCCGCACCTTCATGCAAGACGTCCAAGATCTTGGCGCCAAAGTTCGCCGCTTCGTTGCTCATCCGAGAAGTAACGGTCAAGCGGAGAGGGCGAATCTTTGAAGTCTTCGCGGGCTCAAGACCAGAACTTTCGATGTGCTGCACAAGTGCGGAAGAAACTGGATTGAGGAGCTGCCGGTGGTTCTTTGGTCGATCGTGACGACGCCAAATTGAGCCACCGCCGGACACCTTCGCTCTAGTCTATGGAGCAGAGGCAGTTCTCCCCATGGAACTCGTGACACGGATCACCTCGAGTGCTCGCTTATGATGAGCTTGAGCAAGAGCGGTTGCAAGATGACGCGCCGCTCCTTGAGGAGGATCGTCTTCAGCTCTTTAGACGAGCTGCTCGATACCAGCAAGCTTTGCGCCGCTACCATAGCCGCAAAGTTAATGCCAGAAGTCTCGAGGAAGGCGACCTTGTTCTTCGGTGCGTTCAGTCCGCCAAGAATTCCAACAAGTTGACGCCGAAGTGGGAAGGCCCTTACCGGGTGAAACGAGTCAATAGGCCTGGCGCTGTCCGCCTTGAGACCGAAGATGGCATTCCGGTGAGCAACTCCTGGTACATTGAGCATGTTCGTAAGTTTTACCCGTAGGGCGCGGTTGCCGGAACCTGCTCCGGCAACCACCTTTTGTACAAGTCTTGCCGCTATTGCATGTAATCCTTTGTACAAAGCCGGGCGCAGACCCCGTGCATAAGTAAAGCTAGCGTGCATCGCACACCTTGTCAATTTCATGCTTTTTACTTCTATTTTGCATGCGTTATCTGACACTTTCCGCAGCACCTACCCCCGGTAAGCAATAACGAGCCATAAGGCTCCATATCTTTATTTTCTCTTCTTTCTCTTTCTCAAAGAAAGGAAGGTTCCCTCGCACACAAGTTTGCCGGGGGGAAAGGAGAGGATAATGGTGTGGACCAAGCGTCGCTCAAGGAAGACTAGCCTTACCGGGAAGCAAACGACAGAGAAGCTAAGTTGCTAAAGTTTGAGCAATCAGCTTTAAAATTTTTAAGTTATCTTCCTCGAACGACCGTACTTTATATGGAAAACCTGTGCGCGGAGGAACCAACTCGTAGCTAGTTGCGCCCTTACTTTGTTTCGAGTCCGCTCAACAACTTAAGTGAGCTGCGACTAGTTGCGACAAGGTTACTTGTCGGAAGCGGCACCGCCAGCAGGCTGCTGACGTCCCGCACTCAGCGCTCGCGGCCTAGGTGCCTGCGCCGACAAGTTCCCTAAAAGCGTAGGGCAAAAACATACAAAGGAAGGAATCAAGTAAAGGAAATAACATAGCAATTGCTACCCGAAATAGAGTTATATTACAAGATAGCTCGTCGCAGCTCTAATAGATTGTTCTCATAACATGACCAGCAGCGGCAAGAAAAAGAGAAAGTGGGCGGCCTGATCTACGCGATCGCCCTCAACCCTCTTGATTCCGCTCACCCTGTCCACGATGGGTGCGACAAGGGTCTTGAGCGCCTCCACATCAGCATCCGGCGGCAAGGACTTGAGGACGTTGGTGAGGTTGAGGCCTGGATTGCGGAAGGCCACCTTCATCAGCACCTTTTGAAGAGCTCCTGCTGCAGATCTGGCGCGACGCCTCGGCCAGCTGCTTTGGGACTTCTTCCCGAGTCGCTGGAGGGCCGTCCACCACGCCCTTGAAGAACAAGCTAAGCTTGGCGCTGGGTTGGAGGTGCTCATTGGAGGAATATCCAAGATCCACCATCCCGGTGCCATGACTCCTCGTCGATGGCTGCAAAGAACATCCACGAGACCCTCGGTCCAGTGCTCCACATTCTCCTTAAAGGTATTCTCGGGCGGCAAGAAGCACTCGCCAGCAGCGCCTCGTCGGCCTTGATCTTCTCCTTCATGGCCACCTCCTGCTCCCTGGCGCCGTCCAGCGTCTGAGTCAAAGTAGTTAACTTCAACTCAAGATCTGCGTTGGAGTCCTTGGCGGCGCTGAGCTCCTTGCTCCTCTCGGCGAGACGGCCTGCAGCTCGCCAAGAGTGTAGGCGTCCTTCTCGCGCTCGTGCTTGAGTGCAGCAAGCTCCTCGCCGCTCTCCTTGAGATTGGCCTCCAACTGCACCACCTTCGTCTCCAGCTCCTTCTTGGCGGCCTCGGCAACTGCGGCATCATCCTTTGCTTCCTTGAGAGCCCCGCCAAATGTTTGCTCGCGCATGGCAAGATCCTCCTCGTGGCTGTCAAGATTAACCTTCCGCTGTGCCAACTCGCCTTCCTGTGCAGACGGCTTCTCGGCAGCAAGCCGCTGTTCCTCTTCAGCTTCGGCCTTCTCGAGGAGGAAGGCTTTGCGCTCCTCGGCGAGTTGCTCCCGCTCCTCTGCCAAGGTTCGGAGAGCTTCCTGGTTGAGGCCCCGGAGCTCCTACGCGCGCTTCTCAATGTCCGCTCCCGCCTTCACGACAAGCGCTTCCCGGGATTCCAGCTTGGCTTGCCGGGCGCGGTAGAGCGACAGCAGCTTCCGCAGCAGCTACTCCTCCTCAGGCTCGCCGCTACTGCTGCTTGGCACGTCGACCAGCGTCAGTCCAGCGGAGGCGAGCAGCTCTTCATCGAAGTTTCGCCTTGCCGGGCGCCACAGGCTCGACGCCCATGGGAGCTTGATGAAGACGCCATCGCCGGCCTTCAAATAGGCGCCGGGCTGGGGCTCTTCGGAACTCGACGCTGCCGCAGCGGCGGAGGGATCGGCGGTCAGCGTAGCGCCTGGCGCTCCTGCGGCCTCAGGGGCCGTCGGTCGATCGCTGACCCTCGCCCGGCTCTGCGGCGGCAGCTTTGGCGGCCTCTTCGCGGCGGGCTCGTCGGCGCCAACTTCTTCTCCGATGGCGGCAGCGACGTCCAAGATTACAGCAGCGTCCTCCTCGCCGGCGACCTCGGTCTCCATTGGCTCTGTGGCAGATGGATGAAGAAAAGTCAAGCAAATATTCAAAAAGAAAATCAGAAGAAGAAGAACACAAGGGAAGTTTTCAAGCAAGAGGATTACATGTGCCAGGGTCTGTGGTCATGGTCTCTGCCGCCAAGGGATCGCTGGTGCCGTCCCTTGCCGGAGAACTGCCCCTTGCCGGAGAAGTCTCTCTTGCCGGAGAACGCTCCCTCGCTGGGGAATCCTCCCTTGGCGGTGTAGTCGAAGCAGAAGGAGGCTGCTCCGCTCCTACACAAATCAACAGTCAGATATCAGCAAAGAAAGAGCACCCATGCACGCCGAACAGCAAGAAGTAGACTATATACTTACGATGGGGGCTGCGCTGGGGGCTGCTTTGAGGAAGAGTTGTCGCGTCCGGCAAGGTGGTCTCGGACGCGCCTCCTGCTGTCGCTGTGGGTTCGTCCTCGACGACAATCACCGGGGTCTTGGCTCTCTTCGACGCTCTCTGGGCCAGCGTCCTGAAAAGGAATGGGTTCAGAGTAAAGCAAATCAGATACAAGACAAAGCAACAAGCCGAAGAATTACAAGTACAGCAAAGAATCTTACTCTTCTTCTTCCTCGTCGGAGCTGAGCGCGGAGAGATCAAATTCTGGCCCGCCTCCAGTACGACGAGGCGGAGGAGTAGTTTCCCTTGGCCGCTTGGCGGGAGCAGAAGCGGTGGTCTGCGAGGGCCCCGCTCCAGTTGCCGCAGCGGCGTGAGGTGCTCCCGCGGCAACAGTGCTTGCCGCGGTGGAGCGCTGGCCACGCGCGCTTGCTGGGGCCCGTCTGCCGCCCCGCCACGTCTCCGGCCTTGCGACGCCTTCTTGGTGGAGCTGGGGCTCCGCTCGCGGCAAGCTGTTTGAAGGTGGGGAGGAGGCGCCCTCGGCGGCTCGCCGACTCAGCTTCAGGCTCGGCAAGCTCCTCCTCGCCGGCAAACTCCCTTCGCCGACAAGGCTTGCCGCCTCTGCTGCCTCTGCCTCCTCCACGGTGAATCAAACTCGCCCAGCGGCAGCCTTGCCGCTTCTTCCAACTTTGGTGGCGCGCTGCATCTCATCATCGGTGGTGTCGCGGGTGAGGCCCCTCTGTTCATCGGGCGGACCGGCATTTCTACCAGATTGTCAAAGAACTGCCGTGACGACGTCATCTGCAGCTCTTGCCATGTTGGGACAATTCCATGCGAGTTACAACGGCATCATTGCACGGATGCGGTCGGCGAGGAATTGTTGCACAATGAACGACGCCTCGGCAACCTAAACATTTCTGGATGATCGGGATCGGGCTTGAACAGCTCCAAGAGCATCGCGTCAAGTTCCAAGACGGTGAAGTTAAAGTTGAGGCCTGGACGCAGCCTCATGATATCTGCCGCGTTCACGAAACTCCCGAGCGGGTCTCCTCCTCTCCCGCAAGAAGCGTCTGGCGGCGAAGAAAGTCGCGCCAACGGTGTTTACGGTGAGCCCGGCAAGTCTAAGGCGAAGGATTCGGTGATTGCAATCTTCAGCCTAGCATCTTCCGGGGCCACGTTGCTCCAATCGTTGCTCGCGCACTATTGGGGTTTGGCGGCGATGGCCTGCGGGTTCTCCTCGACAATCCAGCACCAATCCGCCCTCCATTCCTCCCATTTGCTACGGAGCTCTCCCTCCAGATAGGCTTCCTTCTTGCCGATCCTCGAGATCCAAGCGATTCCTCCGCAAGAGGCTCCCCCTCTCAACTCGTGGGTATAAAGAAGTGGCGTAAAAGGGCTACATTTGGATGGACTCCGACAAAGTTTTTTCAGAGATGTGCGAAAACTGCCATGGTCAGATTAGCATTTGGGGTGAAATCAAGGAGGCGGAACCCGTAGGTGTTCATGATGTCATGGAAAAATTCAGAGAAAGGGCAGAGCCCGCAGAGAAGAAGAGCGAAGAAGGGATACCCGGTCGGGGCCAATTCGAAGCAGCAGCTGGGAGTACCTCTTGCGGCGGATGCGCCGTCTCCGTCGACGAAGAAGAGGTAGTAGTTCTCCCTCGGCTCCCTCGCGGCGAGCTGGGATTGCCCGCTCCTTCCGCAGCGGCGCAAGCCGCTGCGCCTCGGCCGACTTCACGGCCTTCCCTTGTCGGCTTGGAGCCATGGCGGAGGCGGTGGAGGAGATCGACGGCGTTGGTGATGCTAGTGGCGATGGGGGGCGGAGCGCCGCTCTCTTCAGCCTTGGGAAGAAGGGGGGAGCAGCGGTGGTTTTTCGAGATTGCACAGCAACTGGCAAGGTGGGCGACCTGCCCCTGTTTCCCCTGCTTATAAAGAGGGAGGGGGTGGACGTTCCACTTTTCCGAATAAAGAAACCCCCCACGATCTTGCCCACGATCTCTCACACGACGCCGCATTCGACGGGTGCCGTTAAGGAGGGCGTGGTGGGTCCGGAGTGGGTTACAGCGTGACCCAGGCCGCGCGTGCCCGTGCACTATTTTGGGCCTGGCCCAACAGTGCTCGGCACCGTCTGTGGCCCAGGCCCGGGGGCTCCTGTCGGTGTACTAGAGTAGGGGTACCCTAGTATCCCAAACTTGTGCACGGGCAGTTGCAGCTCCCCGCGGCAGGGCTTACCGGGTGACCGCTAAGGTCCTCCGTGGTTCCTTTGGAGCCATTCAAGAACAAAGTATTCAAGCCAAGGAGACAAGGCCCCAGCAAGAGGAGCTTGCCGGGAAGGCCACCCAAGGCACCTAGAAGACAAGGCCCCGGAAGAGGAGCTTGCCGGGAAGGCCCGGTGAGCGACAAGCTTCCGGACGCGACAAGACAACAACCGCGGCAAGGCGCTTGCCGCGGCGAACCACCACTCTGTACCTGCGCTCCAGCACATCCGCTAACGTGTCGCCTACAGGACCTTTCCAGCGAAGCGTGGCAAGAGGTCAGGCAGCCGGCCGTGCGAGGTGGCAAGCGGCGCTGACAAGTTTGCCATCGTGGCGAACGGTGGCGTCCCTGACGGTCCCTGTTTGCACTGTTAGGGCGACTAGATGGGCATTTAATGCCTTTGTCCCCTGCCGTCAGGGTTAGGCATGATACGCTGCACACTGTACACTGTACACTGTACAGGTGGCTGTACCAACCACTCCTTTTCCATTTTTACCCTTGTCTACATTGCCACCTGTCGGAGACCCCTTGAGCATATAAAAGGAGGCCCATGCGCAACGTAGAGGAGGTTCGGAAGGTTCGAAGCCAGACACGCTCGGTCTCGTTTGCAGCTTGTGTGTACTGTAACACTCAGCGCTCCTGAGCAAGAACCCAATACACTCAGACATGCAGCAGTAGGAGTGTTATCTCTCCGAAGAGCTCCGAAGCTGGGTAAACCTCTCGTGTGCTTCGCCTCGATCTGCCCTTCGTGCGATCTCCGCTCCCCGCCGAACCGAAAGGGGCTTGGTCCGCCGGTCCCATAGGTGTTCGTGGGTTAGATCAGCCTGCCCCGACAGAAAGGGTGATGCAGTAAATTAGCGTAAGTATTTCCCTCCGTTTTCTATAACCAAGGTATCAATCCAGTAGGAGACCACACTCGAGTCCCACACACCCACACAAACAAATAAGAACCTCGCAACCAAGGCGATAAAGGGGTTGTCAATCCCTTCACAGTCACTTACAAGAGTGAGATCTGATAGATATGATAAGATAATATTTTTGGTATTTTTATGATAAAGAGAAATAAAGTTGCAAATTAAATAAACGGCAATAGAAATAGCTGAGTGTTGGAAGATTAATATGATGGCGAATAGACCCAGGGGCCATAGGTTTCACTAGTGGCTTCTCTCAAGAGCATAAGTATTACGGTGGGTGAACAAATTACTGTCGAGCAATTGATAGAATTGAGCATGGTGATGAGAATATCTAGGTATGATCATGAATATAGGCATCACGTCCGTGACAAGTAGACCGAAACTATTCTACATCTACTACTATTACTCCACACATCGACCACTGTCCAGCATGCATCTAGAGTATTAAGTTCAAAAGAACAGAGTAATGCTTTAAACAAGATGACATGATGTAGAGGGATAAACTCACGCAATATGATATAAAACCCATCTTTTTATCCTCGATGACAAGAATACAATACGTGTCTTGCTGCCCTAACATCCTTTGGGAAAGGACACCGCAAGATTGAACCCAAAGCTAAGCACTTCTCCCATTGCAAGAAAGATCAGTCTAGTAGGCCAAACCAAACTGATAATTCAAAGAGACTTGCAAAGATAACCAATCATACATAAAAGAATTCAGAGGAGATTCAAATATTCTTCATAGATAAACTTGATCATAAACCCACAATTCATCGGTCTCGACCAACACACCGCAAAAGAAGAGTTACATCAAATAGATTTCCAAGAAGATCGAGGAGAACTTTGTATTGAGATCCAAAGAGAGAGAAGAAGCCATCTAGCTAATAACTATATATGGAACCGAAGGTCTAAGGTAAACTACTCACACATCATCAGAGAGGCTATGGTGTTTATGTAGAAGCCCTACGTGATCAATGCCCCCTCCGGCAGGATGCCGAAAAAGGCCCCAAGATGGGATCTCACGGGTACAGAAGGTTGCGACAGTGGATTTACGTTTTCGTGGATGCTTCTGATGGTTTTGGGGTACGTAGGTATATATAGGAGGAAGAAGTACATCGGTGGAGCAACATGGGCCCTACGAGGGTGGAGGGCGCGCCTGGGGGAGGTGGGTGCGCCCCCCTACCTCGTGCTCTCCTTGTTGATCTTTACGTAGACTCCAAGTCCTCTGGATCACGTTTGTTCCGAAAATCACGTTCCCGAAGGTTTCATTCCGTTTGGACTCCATTTGATACCCTTTTCCTTCGAAACACTGAAATAGGCAAAAAAACAACAATTTGGGTTGGGCCTCCGGTTAATAGGTTAGTCCCAAAAATAATATAAAAGTGTATAAATAAGCCCATTAATCATCCAAAATAGAATATAATATAGCATGGAACAATAAAAGATTATAGATACGTTGGAGACGTATCAAGCATCACCAAGCTTAATTCTTGCTCGTCCTCGAGTAGGTAAATGATAAAAACATAATTTTTGATGTGGAATGCTACTTAGCATAATTTTCAATGTAACTCTCTAAATTGTGGTATGAATATTCAGATCCGAAAGATTCAAGATAAAACTTTAATATTGACATAAAAGTAATAATACTTCAAGCATACTAACTAAGCAATTATGTCTTCTCAAAATAACATGGCCAAAGAAAGTTCATCCCTACAAAATCATATAGTTTGGTCATGCTCCATTTTTGTCACACAAGAATGCTCTCATCATGCACAACCCCGATGACAAGCCAAGCAATTGTTTCATACTTTAGTAATCTCAAACTTTTTCAACTTTCACGCAGTACATGAGCGTGAGCCATGGATATAGCACTTTGGGTGGAATAGAATATAATGATGGGGGTTATGTGGAGAAGACAAAAAAGGAGAGAGTCTCACATCAACGCGGCTAATCAACGGGCTATGGAGATGCCCATCAATTGATGTTAATGGGAGGAGTAGGGATTGCCATGCAACGGATGCACTAGAGCTATAAATATATGAAAGCTCAACAAAAGAAACTAAGTGGGTGTGCATCCAACTTGCTTGCTCACGAAGACCTAGGGCATTTGAGGAAGCCCATTGTTGAAATATACAAGCCAAGTTCTATAATGAAAAATTTCCACTAGTATATGAAAGTGACAAAACAAGAGACAATCTATCATAAGGATCATGGTGCTACTTTGAAGCTATATAGTTCCTTAATGATAGCAAAAAGATTGGGATGAACACTTATTGATTTTAAATCCACAGTTTCCTTACTAGAGGATTCACCCTTATTTTTAGGAACATAAACAAGCCTGGCAATTTTGGTAGGAGGATTTGTAGTATTTTTAACGGAAGAAAAAGCGGACCCCAAGTTGGTGATAATTCCCTCAAGTTTATCGATTCTAGTAGAATCTTGATCTATTCTTTCATTAACTATGGGTTCTTTTTCCTTAAAACTTTTCAGAGTAACTCCCACCTTAGATCCATATTGGGTAATTCTGTTGTGGATCTTTTTATCCAAACTCTCAATCAACTCTACAGTAGCAACTTTATTTTCAATAATTTCAAGCCTTTGCATCACATGTTCCACAGTTAACATAGTTCCATTAACCAAAAGAGGTGGTGAGTCAAACAAATCTATCATAGCATTATAAGAATCAAAAGTATGGCTAACCAAGGAATTCCCTCTGGTAATGTTATCAAGAATATATCTGTACCAAGGAGTAACGCCTACGTAAAAATTGCATAGAAGAACAGAAGTAGATTGCTTCCTGGTAGATCTATTTTGAGCATTGCAAATTCTATACCAAGCATCTTTTAGATTTTCTCCCTCCCTTTGGTTAAAATTAAGAACTTCATTCTCGGGAGACAACGGAGAAGATAAGGGACTAGTCATAATGACAAGGCGAGCGATAAAGAGGCGAACGGAAAAGAGAGGGCGAATAAAACGGCAAGGGTGAAGTGTGGGAGAGGAAAACGAGAGGCAAATGGCAAATAATGTAATGCGAGGGATAAGAATTTGTGATGGGTACTTGGTATGTCTTCCTGTCGGTGTACTAGAGTAGGGGTACCCTAGTATCCCGAACTTGTGCACGGGCAGTTGCAGCCCTCCGCGGCAAGGCTTACCGGGTGACCGCCAATGTCCTCCGTGGTTCCTTTGGAGCCATTCAAGAACAAAGTATTCAAGCCAAGGAGACAAGGCCCCGGCAAGAGGAGCTTGCCGGGAAGGCCACCCAAGGCACCTAGAAGACAAGGCCCCGGTAAGAGGAGCTTGCGGGAAGGCCCGATGAGCGACAAGCTTCCGGACGCGACAAGACAACAACCGCTGCAAAGGCGCTTGCCGCGGCAGACCACCACTCTGTACCTGCGGCTCCAGCACATCCACTAACGTGTCGCTCAGGACCTTTCGGTAGCAGCGTGGCAAGAGGTCAGGCCAGCGAGCTGATGGCGCAGCGCCGACAAGATTGCCATCGTGGCAAGCGGTGGCGCCCGACGGTCCCTTTCGCACTTTTAGGGCGACGAGACGGGCATTTAATGCCTTTGTCCCCTGCCGTCGAGGTTAGGTATGATACAATCGTACAAGTAGCTGTACCAACCACTCCTTTTCCATTTTACCCTTGTCTACGTTGCCACACCGCCGGAGACCCCTTTAGCATATAAAAGGAGGCCCATGCGCATAGCGTAGGAGAGAGGAGGGTTCGAAGGTTCAAGCGAGAGAACACTCACGCCGGTCTCGTTAGTAGCTTGTGTGTCTGTAGCACTCAGCGCTCTGAGCAATAACTCAATACACTCGGACATGCAGCAGAGGAGTGTTATCTCTCCGGAGAGCTCGAAGCTGTAAACTGCTCGTGTGCTTCGCCTCGATCTGCTCTTCGTGCGACCTCCGCCCCCCGCCGAACCGGAAGGGGCTCGGTCCGCCGGTCCCATAGGTGTTCGTGGGCCAGATCAGCTTCCCCGACATCTTTGGCACGCCAGGTAGGGGGCGTCGAGATTGTGTGAACCTGATCCGGCGTCCACACGAGCTAGATCTTCATCATCTTCATCGACATGCCACCGAAGAAGAAGGCTTCAGCGGCAGATGTTCCGTCCGCGTCGAACCCACCACCACCGGAGCAAACGGGTGGTGGGGTAGACGCCGGCGGAAGAATGGACGTCGACGGGGGAGCCCATCAGGCTGCCAAGTCCAAGGACAAGGCTGCGCAGACCTCGGCGTCCATACATGCACCGCGCCCGTCTCAGGAGGCGCAGGACCGACAGCGTCATGGTATTCACAACTCCATACGCTCGTTGGACCAAGATCGAGCTGGTGGATCTCGGGATGCTCAAGACCAGCATGCACGCCAACATCTTTGGCGCGAAAGCGAGGCACGGTCGCTGGGCGGGATATCGCTCCTTCTAACATAGTTAGAAGTCCGAGCATATCCTGCTCCTCGCGCCGCTTCGCCATCGCCACCCACCACTCCAGCGAAGCTTTGGCGAGAGCTCAACTGCTCTAGATTACCCTCCAACAGCCGACAAGGTCGATGAATGGAGGCCACCATTCAGAGTCTCATCGGCTTTGCTAACGGCGACGCCCGCGGCCGAGTGCATCGCCGCCGCTGCGGCAGGACTGCCAAACACGAGCCGGTGTCGACGAAACCGGTGGGGGTGCAACCACCATGCACTCTCCGCCCCGAAGGCCAAGATTGCCGACTCGCCGGATCCACCTCGACAGTGACTCCACTTCATGATCGGATCCACGAGCTCGTCGCGATCAGCGCCAAGTTCTTCGCGAACGACAGCAAGAAGACGCTCGAACTCGCATCGAGCGCCGAAGAGAAGCGCGGCGTCAATCCGACCAGCGCGCTGGGCCCTCTGTCGACATGCATGCGCCAGGGGAACCAGGCGACTTGCCGTACGCGGTAGGTTGCCCTGCGTTCACTCGTGAGCTGCGGCAAGTCCAGTGGCCCATCAAGAAGAATTTCAAGCCAGACGTACCAGAGAAGTACGACGGCAAGACGCATCCGTCGGAGTTCCTCAGCATCTACACCATCGCGGTGCAAGCTGCCGGGGGGCGAGACGACAAGATCCTGGCGAACTACTTCCCGCTGGTGCTCAAGCCCAATGTTAGATCCTGGCTCATGCACTTGCCGGACAACTCCATATACTCTTGGGCAGATCTATACCATCAGTTTGTCGGCGCCTTTACAGGCAGCCACAAGCCCCATGGCCAAGAAAGCGACCTTCATCTGCTCGCCCAGAAGGAAGGAGTGCCCCTGCGCAAGTACATTCAGAGATTCAGCCGCGTACAACACAACATCCTAGATGTCCACCCTGCCGCGGTAATTAGCGCGTTCCATCAGAACGTACGAAACCGCAGGATGCGGGAGGAGATGGCGATGTGCAAGATCAGAGACGTCTGTGAGACTCCGGAGAGAATATCAAGCAGGGAGGATCTCGATAGTGAGGAGACCGCCCGGCAAAGAAAAAACCGGCGGAACAACAGGAAGAAGAAAGGCAAAGATGTCCTAGTTGTTGAGCAGTCCGCAACAGAGGTGGCGCCAAGAAAGCCAAAGCTGGTAGCTCCGGCAAGGAGGTTGCCGCTGCACCAATCGCCAGGCTGTGGCGGTCGCCGACAAGCGGTGACGGCTCCAACAAACAAGATCGCAAGATCCACCACACCAAGGGCCATGACCTCCGAGCTGCAAAAGGTGGAGAAGCTTGTCGAGCGCGAAGGCTGAATACTTAACGACGCGACAAGGAGAAGGCCTGTGAAGGTGCTGGAGGAGCTAGCAAGAAACGTCCCGGTCGAGGAGGACGCCGCGACAAGGCCAAGCAGCGGCAAGGAGACAGACCTCCCCGCGGCCGCGACAAGGATGAAGACGACGACGATGATGAAGACATGGATGATGACGAGACCGATGAGCAGGAGTTCCAGAAAGCCACAGAGGTCATGTGCGTTGGCGGCGGTGCTTCTGCGCATACTTCACACCGCCAGCTCAAGCAAAGTGGATGCGGAAGTCAATGCGGCGAGAACCATCCGTCGAGTCACGCAAGCCTCGAAATGGTCAAAGACGCCTATCATCTTTGTTATTGAGGACCACCACGATCGGCGTAACTGCGGTCGGGTGCTTGCCGATGTTGGTTTCACCAACTATCCGCAACCTCAAGGTCACTAAGATGCTAGTTGACGGCGGGGCCGGCTTGAACCTGATCTCCTCTGCGGTGCTCCAGAAACTCCAGATCCCTGATGGCGAGCTCGAAGAGACCGACATTTGGCAGCGAGTTGAACTTCAGGACTGAGAGGGTCACTTTTGACGTTGCTGACTTTCCATCGCCTTACAATGGGATACTTGGCCGTCCAGCACTCGCCAAATTCATGGCAGCCTCTCACTATGCATACAACATGCTGAAGATGCCAGTCCCGATAAGTGTCATCTCTGTCCCTGGCGACAAGAAGGATGCTCTTATCTGCGCCGACAAGATCTACCGGGAAGCAGCTGCTGCAACAGATTGCAAGCCACTTGCCGCTGAAGCTCCCGGGGCGAAGAAGAAGACCAAGTCCGGCAAGAGCTCTGATGCCCACTCCGGCAAGCGCACCTCTTCGGAGTGCTGCGCTACCGTCGAGGACGCACCATCGAGCTCCATCGGCAAGTGTAAGAAGACGATGGCAGCTCCACCAGAGACCAAGAAGGTGTCCGCCAAGGAGGACGGCACTGGTGGTACCTTCACCATCAGTGCCACTCTCGACCCTAGATAGGAAGGCACGCTCGTTGCTTTCCTGCGGGCGAACGTTGACGTGTTTGCGTGGCAACTGTCTGACATCCCCGGTGTTCCCAGGAAAGTAATTGAGCACCATCTTGCCGTTTGTCCGCATGCGCGGCCCGTCAAGCAGAAAGTCAGGAAGCAGGCAGTGGAGCGCCAAGAATTCATCGCAGAAAAATCAAGAAATTGGAAGCAGCAGGCCTTGTCAGAGGAGTGATCCGCCTACGTGGTTGGCCAATCCTGTAGTTGTATGAAAGGCAACGGGAAATGGAGGCTTTGTATCGACTTTACCGATGTAAATAAAGCTTGACCCAAAGACCCATTTCCCTTGCCGCGCATCGACCAGATTGTTGACTCCACGGCCGGATGTGATTTGCTTTCATTTCTGGATGCATACTCAGGATATCATCAGATCTTCATGGGAGAAGAGGATGAGGAGAAGACCGCATTCATCACCCCATGTGGCACATATCTGTTTTCGCACGGATGCCTTTCGGATTAAAGAATGCTGGTTCAACATTTGCAAGAGTAGTCCATGACGCTTTTGAGCCGCAAATGCACAGAAATGTGGAAGCCTACATGGATGACATAGTGGTCAAAAGCAAGGACAAGGCGACTCTGATTCAAGATTTAGACAAAACCTTTGCAAATCTGCGCAAGATCAACCTCAAGCTCAACCCTGAGAAGTGTGTGTTTGGAGTACCTTCCGGCAAGCTTCTCGGGTTCTTCGTGTCTCGGCGGAATTGAAGCCTATCCCGACAAGATCAAGGCCATTGAGCAGATTGAAGCACCAAAGCGCGTCAAGGATGTCACGAAGACTTGCCGGTTGCGTAGGCTGCTCTCAAAGAAGTTTATCTCTAGGTTCTGTTGGTAGCGCCCGCCATTTTTCAAAATTAAGAAAAGGCAGGTCCGATGAAATGGACTCGGAAGCGGAGGCTGTGCTGCAGGATTTGAAGAGATACATCCTCCACTCCAACACTTGTCGCACCTAAGCCACAAGAGAAGTTGTCGCTATATATAGCGGCAACCAATCAAGTGGTTAGTGCTGCGTTAGTAGCGGAGAGGGAGGCGTATGATGAGCTAGCAACCATGGCAGATGCACCCAAATGATTTGTTGTGGGGCTTCACCGCAAGCTCTGGTCCCGACAAGGATGGATCTACGCAGACGCATGAGAAGGTGCAGAAAGAATGGTGCAGCGCCAGTTTACTTTGTCGGGCCCTTCTGCGTAGGGGCTAGGTCAAGGTACTCGGTGTGCAGAAATTGCTTTTCGGCCTCCTCATGGCCTCGAAAGCTGCGCCATTACTTCCAGCACATGAGATCACAAATCGTCACTCGCTTTTCCGGCTGAAGAGGATACTGCAAAATCCGGGCAACAGGCAGGATTGTCGATTGGAGCACCGGAACTGTCAAGCTTTGGCCTCAAGTTTGAGAGCACTTCAACTATCCAAAGCGAGCATTGGCAGAGTTCATAGCAGAATGGACGCCAACACAAGATGAAGAAATTCCGTAAACTTGAGCATCCCGTCAAGGAAGCAAGCAAAGAGTGGCTGATGTACTTTGATGGTGCCTTATCGCTGCAAGGCGCTGGTGCGGGCGTGCTACTTGTTGCACCCACCGGAGAGCACCTCAAGTACGTAGTCCAGATGCACTTTCCCAAGGAGCAAGCAACAAACAATACTGCAAAGTATGAAGGTTTGCTTGCCGGTCTCGAGATCATGATGAGACCTTGGGATCAAGAAGCTCATTGTCAGGGGTGACTCATAGCTTGTCATCCGCCAAGTGAACAAGAGTTATCAGAGTCCGTTGATGGAAGCTTATGTTGATGAAGTGAGAAAGCCAGAAGAACACTTTGACGGCCTACAAATGGAACATGTTCCAAGAGCTCAGAACGACATTGCCGATGGCTCGTCAAGTCGCTGCACTTAAGTTACACAATAGAACCAGGGATTTTTGTGCTCAAGCTGACTCAACCGTCTGTAACGCCATCAACCGGACAGAGCAAGAAGAGGAAGTTGATCTCTGGTAACTATTTTTTGGCAGAGCTTCCGAAGTCGCCGTCAAGAAGGTCCTCAAGATCAACACCAAGGGTGCTGAGGAGCAGTCTGCCCCGGCAAGCCCTAGGGTTTGTTTCGTTGAAGCAGACGCTCCAGACAAGTTTTGCTCCGGCAAGCTTGCCGGGGAACGTCAAGCTCCGGCTGAGCCGCAGGTTCTCGCCGTGGAAGCAGATGTTCCCGCAGCAGCAGATGTGCCTTTAGTCCTTGTTGTCGAGCCGCAAGCTCCAAAGCATGGGCACATCAGATTGTCCGCTTCCTTCAGACAGGAGAACTTCCCAAGAGCAAGAAGAAGCGGAAAGAGTAGCCCGGCGATCAAGTATGTACCAGTTTGTCGACAACACACTGTATAGAAGAAGACTCAACGGTGTGAAATTGAAGTGTATTCACCGGGAAGACGGACAAAAGCTGTTGGCAGAGATACATGGAGGCATATGTGGTCACCACATTGGCGCCAGAGCACTTGCCGGCAAAGCGTTAAGCAAGGTTTCTTTTGGCCGACAGCCCTCCAGGATGCAAATCGCACAAGTAACCAAGTGTGAAGCGTGCAGTTCCATTCCAGCAGATACACCAGCCAGCTCAAGCTCTCCAGACAATCCCTTTATCCTGGCCATTTTTGGTGCTGGGGCTCGACATCCTCGGCCCCTTTCCCGAAGTTGTCGGGGCTTTGAGTACTTATGCGTTGCAATCGACAAGTTCACAAAGTGGCCGGAAGTGGAAGCGGTGAGGAAGGTGACAAAGATCAAGATCAAGTTCTTTAGGTCGATTGTTTGCCGTTTGGAATCCCTAACAGGATCATCACCGACAACGGCATGCAATTCACGAGCCGCACCTTCATGCAAAGACGTCCAAGATCTTGGCGCCAAGGTCTGCTTCGCTTCATTGCTCATCCGAGAAGTAACGGTCAAGAGGAGAGGGCGAATCTTTGAAGAGAGCGCGGGCTCAAGACCAGAACTTTTGACAGGCTGCACAAGTGCGGAAAGAAGCTGGATTGAGGAGGTGCCGGTGGTTCTTTGGTCGATCAGACGACGCCAAATCGAGCCACCGGCGGACACCTTTCGCTCTAGTCTATGGAGCAGAGGCAGTTCTCCCCACGGAACTCGTGATACGGATCACCTCGAGTGCTCGCTTATGATGAGCTTGAGCAAGAGCGATTCTGCGACAAGATGACGCGCTGCTCCTTGAGGAGGATCGTCTTGTCTTGTACGAGCTGCTCGATACCAAGCAAGCTTTGCGCCGCTACCATAGCCGCAAAGTTAATGCCAGAAGTTTCGAGGAAGGCGACCTTGTTCTTCGGTAGCGTTCAGATCCGCCAAGAATTCCAACAAGTTGACGCCTTGAAGTGGGAAGGCCCTTACCGGGTGAAATGAGTCACTAGGCCTGGCGCTGTCCGCCTTTGAGACCAAAGATGGCATTCCGGTGAGCAACTCCTGGAACATTGAGCATCTTCGTAAGTTTTACCCAGAAGCGCGGTTGCGGAACCCGTTCCGCAATCACCTTTTGTACAAGTCTTGCCGATGTTGCATGTAATCCTTTGTACAAAGCCGGGCGCAGACCCCGTGCATAAGTAAAGCTAATGTGCTTCGCACATCTTGTCAATTTTATGCTTTCTAACTCTATTTTTGCATGTGTTATCTGACGCTCCCCGGTAAGCAATAACGAGCCATAAGGCTCCATATCTTTATTTTCTCTTCTTTCTCTTTCTCAAAGAAAGGAAGGTTCCCTCGCCCACAAGTTTGCCAGGGGGAAAGGAGAAGATAATGGTGTGGACCAAGCGTCGCTCGAGGAAGTCTAGCCATACCGGGAAGCAAACGATGTAAAAGCGAAGTTGCTAAAGTTTGAGCAATCAGTTTTAAAATTTTGAGTTATCTTCCTCGAACGACCGTACTTTGTATGGAAAACCTGTCTTGCAGAGGAAGCAACTTCGTAGCTAGTTGCGCCCTTACTTTGTTTCGAGTCCGCTCAACAACTTAAGTGAGCTGCGACTAGTTGCGATAAGGTTTCAGATCGGTAGCAGCACCGCCAGCAGGCTTTGACGTCCCAAGACTCAGCGCCATGCCTGTGTGCCTCAGACCGACAAGTTCCCTAAAAGCGAGGG
Organism: Aegilops bicornis; assembly: GCA_021605145.1. Lineage (NCBI taxonomy): Eukaryota > Viridiplantae > Streptophyta > Magnoliopsida > Poales > Poaceae > Aegilops > Aegilops bicornis. The sequence continues at coordinate 252,415,846 of CM038671.1, forward strand.
GCAAAACATACAAAGGAAGGAACCAAGTAAAGGAAATAACATAGCAATTGCTACCGAAATAGAGTTATATTACAAGATAGCTTGTCGTAGCTCTAATAGATTGTTCTCATAACATGACCCGATGGCGGCAAGAAAAAAGAAAGCGGGCGGCCTAATCTACGCGATCGCCCTCAACCCTCTTGATCCCGCTCACCCTGTCCACGATGGGTGCGACAAGGGTCTTGAGCGCTTCCACATCAGCATCCGGCGGCAAAGACTTGAGGACGTTGGTGAGGTTGAGGCCTGGGTTGCGGAAGGCCACCTTCATCAAGACCTTTGAAGAGCTCCAGCGCAGATCTGGCGCGCGACTCCTCGGCCAGCTGCTTTGGGATTTCTTCCCGAGTCATTTGGAGGGCCGTCACCACGCCCTTGAAGAACAAGCTGAGCTTGGCGCTGGGTCGGAGGTGCTCATCGGAGGAATATCCAAGATCCTCCATCCCAGTGCGCCCGGCTCCACAGCCGATGGCTGCAGCAACATCCACGAGACCCTCGGTCCAGTGCTCCACATTCTCCCTAAAGGTATTCTGGGCGGCAGCAGCACTCGCCAGCAGCGCCTCGTCGGCCTTGATCTTCTCCTTCAAGGCCACCTCCTGCTCCTTGGCGCCGTCCAGCGCCTGAGTCAAGGTGGTCAGCTTCAACTCAAGATATGCGTTGGAGTCCTTGGCGGCGCTAAGCTCCTTGCTCCTCTCGGCGAGACGGCCCTGCAGCTCGCCAAGAGTGTAGGCGTCCTTCTCGCGCTCATGCTTGAGTGCAGCAAGCTCCTCGCCGCTCTCCTTGAGATTGGCCTCCAGCTGCATCACCTTCGTCTCCAGCTCCTTATTGGCGGCCTCGGCAGCTGCGGCAGCATCCTTTGCTTCCTTGAGAGCCTCGCCAAATGTTTGCTCGCGCGTGGCTAGATCCTCCTCATGGCTGTCAAGATTAACCTTCGTCTGCGCCAACTCGCCTTCCTGCACAGATAGCTTCTCGGCGGCAAGCCGCTGTTGCTCCTCAGCTTCAGCCTTCTCGAGGAGGAAGGCTTTGCGCTCCTCGGCGAGTCGCTCCCGCTCCTCTGCCAAGGACCGGAGAGCTTCCTGGTTGAGGCCCCGGAGCTCCTCCGCGCGCTTCTCGATGTCTGCTCCCGCCTTCGCGACAAGCGCTTCCCGGGATTCCAGCTTGGCTTTGTCGGGTAGCGGTAGAGCGACGCGGCTTCCATGACATGCTCCTCCTCAGACTCGCCGCTGCTGCTATTTGGTGCGACGATCAGCGTCAGTCCAGCGGAGGCGAGCAGCTCTTCATCAAAAGTTTCTCCTTCGGCCGGCGCCCTGGAGCTCGACGCCCATGGGAGCTTGATGAAGACGCCATCGCCGGCCTTCAAATAGGCGCCGGGCTAGGGCTCTTGAGCCCGACAGCTGCCGCAGCGGCGGAGGGATCAGCGGTCGGCGTGGCGCTGGCGCTCCTGCTGACCTCGGGGCCGTCGGTGCGATCGCCGGACCTCGCCCGGCTTCTGCGGCGGCAGCCTTGGCGGCCTCTTCGCCGGCGGGCTCGTCAGCGCCAGCTTCTTCTCCGATGGCAGCGGCGTCGTCAGTATTGCCGCGCACGTCCTCCTCGCCGGCGGCCTCGGTCTCCATTGGCTCTGTGGCGGATGGATCTGACGACCGGAAAATGAAGAAAAGTCAAGCAAATATTCAAAAAGAAAATCAGAAGAAGAAGAACACAAGGAAAGTTTTCAAGCAAGAGGATTACCTGTGCTAGGGTCTGCAGTCATGGTCTCCGCCACCAGGGGATCGCTGGTGCTGTCCCTTGCCGGAGAACTGCCCCTGTTTCCCCTGCTTATAAAGAGGGAGGGGGCGGACGTTCCGTCTTTCCGAATAAAGAAACCACCCACGATCTCACCCACGATCTCTCACACGACGCCGCATTCGACGCGTGCCGTTCGTGGAGGGCGTGGTGGGTCCGGGGTGAGTTACGGCGTAACCCAGGCCGCGCGTGCCCGTGCCCTGTTTTGGGCCTGGCCCAACAGTGCTCGGCACCGTGTGTGGCCCAGGCCCGAGGGCTCCTGTCGGTGTACTAGAGTAGGGGTACCCTAGTATCCCGAACTTGTGCACGGGCAGTTGCAGCCCTCCGCGGCAAGGCTTACCGGGTGACCGCCAAGGTCCTCCATGGTTCCTTTGGAGCCATTCAAGAACAAAGTATTCAAGCCAAGGAGACAAGGCCCTGGCAAGAGGAGCTTGCCGGGAAGGCCACCCAAGGCACCTAGGAGACAAGGCCCCGGCAAGAGGAGCTTGCCGGGAAGGCCCGGTGAGCGACAAGCTTCCGGACGCGACAAGACAACAACCGCGGCAAGGCGATTGCCGCGGCAGACCACCACTCTGTACCTGCGCTCCAGCAGATCCACTAACGTGTCACCCTGGGACCTTTCCGGTAGCAGCGTGGCAAGAGGCCGTCTTGGCGGCCAGCTGATGTGGCAAGCGGCGCGACAAGATTGCCATTGTGGCAAGCGGTGGCGCGACGGTCCCTTTCTGACCTTTGTTAGGGCGGCGTAGATGGGCATTTAATGCCTTTGTCCCCCGTCGTGGTTAGGTATGATACCTTTGTACAAGTAGCTGTACCAACCACTCCTTTTCCATTTTACCCTTGTCTACGTTGCCACCCGTCGGAGACCCCTTTAGCATATAAAAGGAGGCCCATGCATAGCGTAGGAGAGAGGAGGGGTTCGAAGGTTGAAGCAGAGAACACTCACGCTCGGTCTCGTTAGCAGCTTGTGTGTCTTGTAGCACTCAGCGCTCTGAGCAAGAACTCAATACACTCAGACATGCAGCAGTAGGAGTGTTATCTCTCCGGAGAGCTCCGAAGCTGGGTAAACTGCTCGTGTACTTCGCCTCGATCTGCTCTTCGTGCGACCTCTGCCCCCCGCCGAACCGAAAGGGGCTCGGTCCGCCGGTCCCATAGGTGTTCGTGGGCCAGATCATCTTCCCCGACACTTGACTTGTGTGTAGACTCCCCGGCAACGGCGCCAGAAATCCTTCTTCCTACCTCTTGAGCACTGCATTGGGTTTCTCTTGAAGAGGAAAGGGTGATGCAGTAAAGTACCGTAAGTATTTCCCTCAGTTTTTGAGAACCAAGGTATCAATCCAGTAGGAGACCACGCTCGAGTCCCACGCACCTACACAAACAAATAAGAACCTCGCAACCAACGCGATAAAGAGGTTGTCAATCCCTTCACGGTCACTTACGAGAGTGAGATCTGATAGATATGGTAAGATAATATTTTTGGTATTTTTATGATAAAGAGAAATAAAGATGCAAAGTAAAATAAACGACAATAGAAATAGCTAAGTGATGGGAGGTTAATATGATGGAGAATAGACCCGGGGGCCATAGGTTTCACTAGTGGCTTCTCTCAAGAGCATAAGTATTATGGTGGGTGAACAAATTACTGTCGAGCAATTGATAGAATTGAGCATAGTGATGAGAATATCTAGGTATGATCATGTATATAGGCATCATGTCCGTAACAACTAGACTGAAACGATGTTGCATCTACTACTATTACTCCACACATCGACCGCTATCCAGCATGCATCTAGAGTATTAAGTTCAAAAGAACAGAGTAATGCTTTAAGCAAGATGACATGATGTAGAGGGATAAACTCATGCAATATGATATAAACCCCATCTTTTTATCCTTGATGGCAACAATACAATACGTGCCTTGCTACCCTAACATCCTTTGGGAAAGGACTTGCAAGATTGAACCCAAAGCTAAGCACTTCTCCCATTGCAAGAAAGATCAATCTAGTAGGCCAAACCAAACTGATAATTCGAAGAAACTTGCAAAGATAATCAATCATACATAAAAGAATTCAGAGGAGATTCAAATATTGTTCATAGATAAACTTGATCATAAACCCACAATTCATCGGTCTCGACAAACACACCGCAAAAGAAGAGTTACATCAAATAGATCTCCAAGAAGATCTTGGAGAACTTTTTATTGAGATCCAAACAGAGAGAAGAAGCCATCTAGCTAATAACTATATATGGACCCAAAGGTCTGAGGTAAACTACGCACACATCATCGGAGAGGCTATGATGTTGATGTAGAAGCCCTCCGTGATCAATGCCCCCTCCCGGCAGACAGAAAAGGCCCCAAGATGGGATCTCACGGCATGAGAAGGTTGCGGCGGTGGAATTAGGTTTTCATGGATGCTTCTGATGGTTTGGGGGTACGTAGGTATATATAGGAGGAAGAAGTACGTCGATGGAGCAACATGGGCCCCATGAGGGTGGAGGGCGCACCTGGGGGAGGTGGGCACGCCCCCCTACCTCGTGCTCTCCTTGTTGATTGCTTTACGTAGACTCCAAGTCCTCTGGATCACGTTTGTTCCGAAAATCACGTTCCTGAAGGTTTCTTCCGTTTGGACTCCGTTTGATATCCTTTTTCTTCGAAACACTGAAATAGGCAAAAAAACAGCAATTTGGGCTGGGCCTCCGGTTAATAGGTTAGTCTCAAAAATAATATATAAGTGTATAAATAAGCCCATTAATCATCCAAAACAGAACATAATATAGCATGGAACAATAAAAAATTATAGATACGTTGGAGACGTATGAAGCATCCCCAAGCTTAATTCCTGCTCGTCCTCGAGTAGGTAAATGATAAAAAACAGAATTTTTGATGTGGAATGCACTTAGCATAATTTTCCATGTAACTCTCTTAATTGTGGTATGAATATTCACATCCGAAAGATTCATGATAAAAGTTTAATATTGACATAAAAGTAATAATACTTCAAGCATACTAACTAAGCAATTATGTCTTCTCAAAATAACATGGCCAAAGAAAGTTCATCCCTACAAAATCATATAGTTTGGTCATGCTCCATTTTTGTCACACAAGAAAGCTCTCATCATCCACAACCACGATGACAAGGCAAGCAATTGTTTCATACATTAGTAATCTCAAACTTTTTCAACTTACACTCAATACATGAGCGTGAGCCATGGATATAGCACTTTGGGTGGAATAGAATATAATGATGGGGGTTATGTGGAGAAGACAAAAAAAGGAGAAAGTCTCACATCAACATAGCTAATTAATGGGCTAAGGAGATTCCCATCAATTGATGTTAATGTGAGGAGTAGGGATTGCCATGCAGCGGATGCACTAGAGCTATAAATATATGAAAGCTCAACAAAAGAAACTAAGTGGGTGTGCATCCAACTTGCTTGCTCACGAAGACCTAGGGCATTTGAGGAAGCCCATTGTTGGAATATACAAGCCAAGTTCTATAATGAAAAATTTCCACTAGTATATGGAAGTGACAAAACAAGAGACTATCTATCATAAGGATCATGGTGCTACTTTGAAGCACAAGTATGGAAAAAGATAGTAGCATTGCCCCTTTTTATTTTCTTTTTTTGGGCCTTTCTTTTTTTGGCCTTTCTCTTTTTTTGGGACAATGCTCTATGAATGATGATCATCACACTTCTATTTATTTACAACTCAATGATTACAACTCGATACTAGAACAAAGTATGACTCTACATGAATGCCTCCGGCGGTGTACCAGGATGGGCAATGAATCAAGAGTGACACGTATGATAATATGCATGGTGGCTTTGCCACAAATACGATGTCAACTACATGATCATGCAAGGCAATATGACAATGATGAACGTGCCTTGATAAACGGAACGGTGGAAAGTTGCATGGCAATATATCTCGGAATGGCTATGGAAATGCCATAATAGGTAGGTATGGGCGCTGTTTTGAGGAAGATATAAGGAGGTTTATGTGTGATAGAGCGTATCGTATCACGGGGTTTGGATGCACCGGCGAAGTTTGCACCAACTCTCAAGGTGAGAAAGGGCAATGCACGGCAATCGAAGAGGCTAGCAATGATGGAAGGGTAAGAGTGCGTATAATCCATGGACTCAACATGAGTCATAAAGAACTCACATACTTATTGCAAAAATCTACAAGTCATCAAAACCAAGCACTACGCGCATGCTCCTGTGGGGATAGATTGGTAGGAAAAGACCATCGCCGTCGGCCGCCACTCATAAGGATGACAATCAAAGAACACCTCATGTTTCAAATTTGTTACATAACATTTACCATACGTGCATGCTACGGGACTTGCAAACTTCAACACAAGTATTTCTCAAATTCACAACTACTCAACTAGCACAACTTTAATATCACTACCTCCATATCTCAAAACATTCATCAAGCATCAAACTTTTCTTAGTATTCAACACACGCATAAGAAAGTTTTTACTAATTTTGAATACCTAGCATATTAGGACTAATTTCCCAATGTAAGAAAATTACCATGCTGTTTTGTAGGACTCTCAAAATAATATAAGTGAAGCATGAGAGAACAATAGTTTCTATAAAACAAATTCACCACTGTGCTCTAAAAGATATAAGTGAAGCACTAGACCAAAACTATATAGCTCAAAAGATATAAGCGAAGCACATAGAGTATTCTAATAAATTCCGAATCATGTGTGTCTCTCTCAAAAGGTGTGTACAGAAAATATGATTGTGGTAAACTAAAAAGCAAAGACTCAAATCATACAAGACGCTCCAAGCAAAACACATATCATGTGGTGAATAAAAATATGGCTCCAAGTAAAGTTACCGATGGACGAAGATGAAACAGAGGATGCCTCCCGGGGAATCCCCAAGCTTTGGCTTTTTGGTGTCCTTAGATTATCTTAGGGTGCCATGGGCATCCCCAAGCTTAGGCTCTTGCCGCTCCTTGTTCCATAATCCATCAAATCTTTACCCAAAACTTGAAAACTTCACAACACAAAACTCAATGTAAAATCTCATGAGCTCCGTTAGCTTAAAGAAAACAAAACACCACTTCAAGGTACTGTATTTAACTCATTATTTATTTATATTGGTGTTAAACTTAATGTATTCCAACTTCTCTATGGTTTATAAACTATTTTACTATCCATAGATTCATCAAAATAAGCAAACAACACACGAAAAACAGAATCTGTCAAAAACAGAACAGTCTGTAGTAATCTGTAACTATAGCAAACTTCTGGAACTCAGAAAAATCTAAAAAAATAGGACGACCTAAATAATTTTTTATTGATATGCTGCAATTGGAATCAGTATTTTATCATGTTCTTGTGATTTTTAACAATTGTTTTCGTGAACAGAAAGTTTCTGGAATTTTCAGCAAGATCAAATAACTATGATCCAAGAAGTTCCTATAGGTTTAACTTGGCACAAACACTAATTAAAACACAAAAACAAATCTAACCAGAGGCTAGATCAAATATTTATTCCTAAACAGAAGCAAAAAGAAAAAAGCTAAAATAAAATTGGGTTTCCTCCCAACAAGCGCTATCGTTTAACGCCCCTAGCTAGGCATAAAAACAAGGATAGATCTAGGTATTGCCATCTTTGGTGGGTAATTCTTCAATAAGACACCTATAACCCCTAGGGGTTTCTTTATTTTTATTAATTATCAAGAAAATCGTTCGTAGCAAACGGTTCCTTAATGATAGCAAAAATATTGGGATGCAAGCTTATTGATTTTAAATCCGCAGTTTCCTTACTAGAGGATTCGCCCTTATTTTTAGGAACATAAACAAGCTTGGCAATTTTGGTAGGAGGATTTGGAGTATTTTTAACGGAAGAAAAAACGGACCCCAAGTTGGTGATAATTCCCTCAAGTTTATCGATTCTAGTAGAATCTTGATCTATTCTTTCATTAACTATGGGTTCTTTTTCCTTAAAACTTTTCAGAGTAACTCCCACCTTAGATCCATATTGGGTAATTCTGTTGTGGATCTTTTTATCCAAACTCTCAATCAACTCTACTATAGCAACTTTACTTTCAATAATTTCAAGCCTTTGCATCACATGTTCCAAAGTTAACATAGTTCCATTAACCAAAAGAGGTGGTGAGCCAAACAAATCTGTCATAGCATTATAAGAATCAAAAGTATGGATACCCAAGAAATTCCCTCTGGTAATGGTATCAAGAATATATCTGTACCAAGGAGTAACGCCTACATAAAAATTGCAGAGAAGAACGGAAGTAGATTTCTTCCTGGTAGATCTATTTTGAGCATTGCAAATTCTATACCAAGCGTCTTTTAGATTTTCTCCCTCCCTTTGCTTAAAATTAAGAACTTCATTCTCGGGAGACAAGGAGAAGATAAGGGACTAGTGATAATGACAAGGCGAGCGATAAAGAGGCGAACGGAAAAGAGAGGGCGAATAAAACGGCAAGGGTGAAATGGGGGAGAGGAAAACGAGAGGCAAATGGCAAATAATGTAATGCGAGGGATAAGAGTTTGTGATGGGTACTTGGTATGTCTTGACTTGTGCGTAGACTCCCTCAACGGCGCCTGTAAATCCTTCTTGCTACCTCTTGAGCACTGCGTTGGTTTTCCTTGAAGAGGAAAGGGTGATGCGATAAAGTAGCGTAAGTATTTCCCTCAGTTTTTGAGAACCAAGGTATAAATCCAGTAGGAGACCATGCGCGAGTCCCACGCACCTACACAAACAAATAAGAACCTCGCAACCAACGCGATAAAGGGGTTGTCAATCCCTTCACGCTCACTTACGAGAGTGAGATCTGATAGATATGATAAGATAATGTTTTTGGTATTTTTATGATAAAGAGAAATAAAGATGCAAAGTAAAATAAACGGCAATAGAAATAGCTAAGTGATGGAAGATAAATATGATGGAGAATAGACCCGGGGGCCATAGGTTTCACTAGTGGCTTCTCTCAAGAGCATAAGTATTACGGTGGGTGAACAAATTACTGGCGAGCAATTGATAGAATTGAGCATGGTGATGATTATATCTAGGTATGATCATGTATATAGGCATCACGTCCGTGACAAGTAGACCGAAACGATTCTTCATCTACTACTATTACTCCACACATCGACCGCTATCCAGCATGCATCTGGAGTATTAAGTTCAAAAGAACAGAGTAATGCTTTAAGCAATATGACATGATGTAGAGGGATAAACTCATGCAATATGATATAAACCCCATCTTTTTATCCTCGATGGCAACAATACAATACGTGCCTTGCTGCCCCTGTCACTACTTGGAAAGGACACCGCAAGATTGAACCCAAAGCTAAGCACTTCTCCCATTGCAAGAAAGATCAATCTAGTAGGCCAAACCAAACTGATAATTCGAAGGGACTTGCAAAGATAACCAATCATACATAAAAGAATTCATAGGAGATTCAAATATTGTTTATAGATAAACTTGATCATAAACCCACAATTCATCGGTCTCGACAAACACACCGCAAAATAAGAGTTACATCAAATAGATCTCCAAGAAAATCGAGGAGAACTTTGTATTGAGATCCAAAGAGAGAGAGGAAGCCATCTAGCTAATAACTATGGACCCGAAGGTCTGAGGTAAACTACTCACGCATCATTGGAGAGGCTATGGTGTTGATGTAGAAGCCCTCCGTGATCAATACCCCCTTCGGCAGGACGCCGGAAAAGGCCCCAAGATGGGATCTCACGGGTACATAAGGTTGCGGTGGTGGAATTAAGTTTTCGCGGATGCTTCTGATGGTTTGGGGGTACGTAGGTATATATAGGAGGAAGAAGTATGTCGGTGGAGCAACATGGGCCCCACGAGGGTGGACGGCGTGCCTGGGGGAGGTGGGCGCGCCCCCTACCTCGTGTTTTCCTCATTGATTGCTTTACGTAGACTCCAAGTCCTCTGGATCACGTTTGTTCTGAAAATCACGTTCCCGAAGGTTTCATTCCGTTTGGACTCCGTTTGATATCCTTTTCCTTCGAAACACTGAAATAGGCAAAAAAAACAACGATTTGGGTTGGGCCTCCGGTTAATAGGTTAGTCCCAAAAATAATATAAAAGTGTATAAATAAGCCCATTAATCATCCAAAACAAACTATAATATAGCATGGAACAATAAAAAATTATAGATACGTTGGAGACGTATCAAGCGCCACGGGCCCCAACAGCCTGCGGCCTCGGTTGACGCATGGCGATTGATGGGACGTGGGCGTCTCCGCTTCCCCATGCTGCCTCGGCAACCGCCCGATTGACGAGTCCCAGGTGCATGCATAGAAAACCATCATTACCTTTGATCGTGGGGGTCTCAGGTTGGCCTTCTCCTGCTATAAATGAGGAGGGGGCGGAGCCCCCGTTGCCCATCTCTTTCTGTCCCGCTCGCTTCAACTTCCTTGCTTCATTACTAGCAGCGACACCCATGGCACCGGTGAAGAAGTTCTCGGCCGCAGAGAAGGGGAAGGCCCGCCAGGAGGGGCCTGGCTCGCCGCCGCCCAAGAGGGGGCGCGGTCGCCCATGTAAGCTCGCCGCGACCCCGCGTGGCCCCTTGCGGGCGTGGTGGGAGCCGCCCAGGTCGTGGCAGCCCCGTCGATGAAGTGAGGCGCGCCATGGTTGCACGGCCTCCCCGGCCGTGCTTCCACTCGACGGAGGTGCTACCGGAGTTCGTCGTGTGGTTGGAGAACCCTGCCGGCACCTGGCTTCAGCTCCCGTGCTTCTTTGCCGGTGAACTGCCGGCCACAGGTCCAGGCGGTCTCTGGCTGTAGGTGGACGGCTGCTGCAGCAAGGCTTCATGGGTCGCGGTGGAAGTCTCCGTCACGGGCAACACAGCCCTGGCCCGCAGCTGGCAGACGTTTGCCCGCGTGCACGGCCTGGGCAGGCAGTGTACCCTCCACTTCAAGTACGACGACAACGCGACCATCTACGTGCGGGTATTCGGGGAAGATGGTCGCCGCGTCAGATGCTGCCCCGAGGACAACGACGACGGCGAGGTGCTCAGCCTTGGCGACATTCATCACGAGGGTGAAGGTGAACTTGCCCTCGGCACTGGCCGCGGCTCGTCCAGCTACGCCGGCTCTTCCTTCGGTGACAGCTCCAACAGCGACGGCTATGACCAGCCGCCGTGCCCGCTTCGAAGGCGGTAGCGGGTCGTCTCGTCACCGCACCCTAGTGAAGTGCGAGGAGGGGTCTGGCTGAGTCCAGGAGGGCGCCAAGGGCCTACCCTCACGAACCGCTGCGGGGGGTGTGCCGCTTTTGTTTTTTTCTTTCCTTTCTTCGTGCATTCGAAAAAGAAACAAGTACGGGGCCCTGCGAGGGAGTGTAAGAACTGTGATTTCCAAGTCGTTATGTTATGTTTATTGTTCCTGTGTCGTGTTGCAGCATCAGTGTTTTATGTGGGCGTGTAGAGATAACTTACCTCAACGTGTCTGAAGTAGTTTCCGCCTCATGAGGCACACATCTCCCGGCACCTGGTGAGACCTCCTTGTCGTAGGCTTAGGAGGCGTCGGGGAACTGCAAAAATTTGTTAAGGAACTCTTATTCTTCCAAGCCCAGGGCCCTAGGCGTGGCCGGCCATGACCCAGCGCTCCGCGTCGCGGTACCCGAGGGGCACGGACTTAAGAGAGGGGGGTGCACTAGCATGCAAGCTCGAGTGAGGGTGCCTCGTGAAGACCAGGAAAAACGCTCGCGAGTGCACCTGTCCAGCCCCCTCGCGAGGCTTGCGAGGGAGAGTACGGGTGAGGGAGTCCTAGACTAAGGGGTCCTTGGGCGTCCGACCTGTTATCCATGGGCCGGACTGATGGGATGTGAAGACATGAAGGCCAAAGACCGTACCCATGTTCGGATTGGACTCTCCTTGGCATGGAAGGCAAGCTTGGCGACCAACTATGAAGATTCCTTCTTATGTAACCAACTCTATGTAACCCTAGACCCCCGGTGTCTATATAAACCGGAGGGGTTAGTCCGGAAAGGATATACTCATTACCATAGTCATACAGGCTAGGCTTCTAGGGTTTAGCCATTACGATCTCGTGGTAGATCAACTCTTGTAATACTCATATTCATCAAGATCAATCAAGCAGGAAGTAGGCTATTACCTCCATAGAGAGGGCCCTAACCTGGGTAAACATCATGTGCCCTGTCTCCTGTTACCATCAACCTTAGACACACAGTTCGGGACCCCCTGCCCGAGATCTGCCGGTTTTGACATCGAAATTGGTGCTTTCATTGGGAGTTCCACTGTGTCATCGATGAAAGGTTCGATGGCCCCTTCGATCATCTATAGCGACGCTGTCCAAGGAGAAACCTTCCTCCCCGGACAGATTTTCGTATTCGGCGGCTTCGTACCGCAGGCCAACTCACTTGGCCACCTGGAGCAGATCGATAGCTACACCCCTGGCGACCAGGTCAGATTTGGAAGCTTGAACTATGTCATGGATATCCGTGAAGACTTGATCTTCAACGGATTTGAGACCACGACAATCGCTCCCCCTCGTTCCAATGAGCATGACTTAAATCTGTCATCGGACCATATTCAGGAGATGGTTCCTGTAACTACCACGACCTTAGATCCAGAGCAGATCGCGCCATCCGAAACCGCAGAATCCGCGGTGTTAGAGCCGCACACGGACTCAGCACCTCGCAAGGTCAGCGTCAACGGAATTCCGGACTTGTCTCCAGCTATAAGTTCCGAACCGCGCACGCCCGCGGACACCGAATTGGATTGGTTATCGATCTTCGAGTTCAGTTCCGCAGATATCTTCCAACATTCGCCCTTGGGCGATGTGCTAAATTCATTAAAGAACCTATCCTTGGCAGGGGACTCGCAGCCGAACTATGTCCGGTTCGAACCGGAGGCTGATGATGGAGAATTTCGCTTCCCACCCACCACCCACTTCATAGCCACTGTCAAAGACTTAACCGACGTGCTTGATTAAGACATCGACGGTATGGACGACGATGCCGACAAGGAGCAAGACCCGCCGTTCACTCGGCGTTGGACGATCACCTCTTTATACGATGTGTACATGGTTGATACACCTAAAAAAGCTAGCGACGATGACAAAGAAGATCCAGTTGAGAATAAACCTCCCGAGACAAAGTTCAAGCATCGGCACCCTAAACGCCGTTCTAAGTCACGTTGCTCAAAAGACATCAACACTGGCACCGGATAAAATAGTACTCTGGACGACACCGAAAACAACGAAGACCCTGTTGGAGCAACATCCGAACAGGAGGAAAAATAAAATGGGCAAGTTAGCCCTGACAAGCAGGCCATGCCCAATGACTCGGACACTGACAATGGGCCAAAACAAAGAACTGAGGGAAGAAACAGAGGAAAAAGGCAATCGAACCAAGATGACAAGAAACACCAGAATGCGAACTTCCATTAAAGAGGGGCAAGCCAACTACGGAAAGCAAATGAAAAGCCGCGTCCGGCACCTAGTTTAGTCTTCTCACCAGCGCAGAGCTAAGTGCTGCCACTAGGACGTGGGAGGGAGCCCTCGAGGCCTGAGGGCGGCACTCCCAAGACTCCGGGGTGTGTACAACCCCAACTCATTATTACGTGAGAGTGTCACGGGCGGCGGTTCTTCACAGGCATCGGGCCTTCTTCACAGGCTCTGGGCCATTCTTCATAGGCTCTGGGCCTTGCTTCATGGGTAGAACTTCCGAAGGTGCTGGATGTTCCAGGCGTTTTGGATAGGTATCCCGTCTTGTGTCTCCAGGCGCACGGCACCAGGCCTGGAGATGTGGACGACCTTGAACGGGCCCTGCCACACGGGTGAAAGCTTATGCAACCCTTCCCTGGAGAGGACCCGCCTCAGGACTAGGTCACCGTCTCGAAAGGCGTCTGGAGCGAATGTTGCGGCAAGGTATCGCCGGCGCTTGCTGGTACCTTGCCGCCCTCAGTGCAGCTTCACGACGACGTTCCTCCCCCAGCACAAGATCCATCCCCCGCGTGGCGTCCTGCTGCGTTTCGTCGAACACCAGGACCCGTGCGGAGCGATGCTTGACCTCGTGAGGAAGGACTGCTTCCGCTCCATAGACGAGGAAGAATGGAGTCTCGCCCGTTGGCTTGGTAGCGACGATGATAAAGAAGATCCAGTTGAGAATAAACCTCCTAAGACACGGTCCAAGCGCCGGCGCCCTATACGCCCACTCATTATTACTTGATTATTTCACGACCGGAGACCTTCACAGGCACGGGGCCTTGCTTCATAGGCGCTGGGCCTTACTTCATGGGTAGAACTTCCGGAGGTGCTGGATGTTCTAGGTGTTCTGGATGGGGACCCTGTCCTGCGTCTCCAGGCGCACGGCGCCAGGCCTGGAGATGTGGGTGACCCCAAACGGGCCCTCCCACATGGGCGAGAGCTTATGCAGCTCTTCCCTGGAGAGCACCTGCCTTAGGACGAGGTCGCCCACCTCAAGCGTCCTGGAGTGGACGCTGCGGCAGTGATACCGCCGCAGCGCCTGCTGGTATCTTGTTGCTGGGAGCGTGGCTTCGCGGCGGCGTTTCTCCCCTAACACGAGGTCCATCCCCCGCATGGCTAAAAGTGCAACTATCCCTGGGTGGTTTTGGTAATTATTAACAACATATAGCTCATTGAGCTAATGCTATTTCAAGATAAATATTTTAGGGAAGCTCGATGATTGTCATGGCATGGATTAGGAATGTGAACCCCTCAAAATGCTAAGAAAAAAGATTGGCTCAAGCTCTAAAGCCCAAGACTCTACATTTTACTTTTAGTGATCCAAGATCACATTGAGTCCATAGGAAAAGCCAATACTATTAAAAGGGGATGAGGTGTTGCTTAATGGCTTGCTTGCTGAAAATGCTTAGTGATATGTTCCAAAACCCTCAACCACTTTCTCATATCCACATATGTCCCAAACCAAAAGTCAAACTCGGCCCCACAGAAACTTTCTATCCGGCGCCGCGAGTTCATTTGGCATAGTCACTGCCACAAAACCCTAGTCACTTTGGTCTTATCAATTGGGATCTCGGTCTCACCGAGATGGGATTGCAAACTCTCTGTTTCCGTTCGTAACGTTTCGGTCCAACCGAGATGAGCGATCGGTCCCACTGAGTTCGCAATGCAAACTCTCTGTTTCCCTTCTGTAACGTTTCGGTCTTACCGAGATGAGTGAATCGGTCCCACCGAGTTTTCCTGACCAACTCTCTGTTAGCTTGTTACCAAAATCGGTCTCACCGAGTTTGTGTAATCGGTCTCACCGAGATTACGTTATGCCCTAACCCTAATGAAATCGGTCCCACTGAGTTGACATGTCGGTCCCACCGAAAATCCTAACGTTCACATTTTGAACTAAATCGGTCTGACCGAGTTTTATTATTCGGTCCCACCGAGTTTGGTGATTTGTGTGTAACGGTTAGATTTTGTGTGGAGGCTACACATACCCCTCACCCACTCTTCATTCGGAGAGAGAGCCATCAGAACATGCCAACACTTCCGTCATACATTTTCTGAGAGAGAACCACCTACTCAAGTGTTGAGGTCAAGATATTCCATTCCAACCATATGAATCTTGATCTCTAGCCTTCTCCAAGTTGCTTTCCACTCAAATCATCTTTCCACCAAATCCAAATCTGTGAGAGAGAGTTGAGTGTTGGGGAGACTATCATTTGAAGCACAAGAGCAAAGAGTTCCTCATCAACACACCATCTATTACCTTTTGGAGAGTGGTGTCTCCTAGATTGGTTAGGTGTCACTTGGGAGCCTCCGTCAAAATTGTGGAGTTGAAACAAGGAGTTCGTATGGGCAAGGAGATTACCTACTTTGTGAAGATCTACCCTAGTGAGGCAAGTCCTTCGTGGGCGATGGCCATGGTGGGATAGACAAGGTTGCTTCTTCGTGGAACCTTCGTGGGTGGCGCCCTCCGTGGACTCGCGCAACCGTTATCCTTCATGAGTTGAAGTCTCCATCAACGTGGATGTATGATAGCACCACCTATTGGAACCATGCCAAAAATCTCCGTGTCTACATTGCGTTTGTTCCCTCCAAACTCCTCCCTTTACCTTCATGTGCAATGTTTTACATTCCGCTGCTATACTCTTAGACTTGCATGTGTAGGTTGGTTCCTTGACTAGTGCTAGGTTGCTAAAATCTGCCAAGACTTAAAATTGGGAAAAGGGCTAGATTTTTATTTGGTCAAGTAGTCTAATCACCCCCCCTCTAGACATACTTTCGATCCTATAATGGTGTCCTACTGCGTCTCATTAAACGCCAGGACCCGCGCAGAGCGATGCTTGACCTCGTGAGGGAGGACCGCTTCTGCTCCATAGACGAGGAAGAACGGGGTCTCGCCTGTTGGCTTGGTGGCGGTGGTGCAGATGGACCACAGCACAGACTGGAGCTCGTCGTGCCAACCCATGCCGCAGGCCTCGAGCTTCTTCTTGAAGGTTCTGGTCTTGAGGCCTCTCAAGACTTCCGCGTAGGCGTGTTTGGCCTGGCCATCGCTCTAGGCATGCGCCATCGAAGCGTAGCAGATCTGCGTTCCAAGGTTAGCACAGTATGTCTTGAAGAGATTACTAGTGAACTGCAAGCCGTTGTCAGTGATGATGCGGTTGGGGACCCCGAACCGGCTCACGAGACTGATAACCCACACGTATAGGGGATCACAACAGTTTTCGAGGGTAGAGTATTCAACCCAAATTTATTGATTCGACACAAGGGGAGCCAAAGAATGTTCTCAAGTATTAGCAGCTGAGTTGTCAATTCAACCACACCTGGATAACTTAATATCTGCAGCAAAGTATTTAGTAGCAAAGTAGTATGGAAGTAACTGTAACGGTAGAAAAAGTGATATTTTCGGGTTTTGTAGTGATTGCAACAGTAGCAACGAAAAAGTAAATAAGCTAAGAACAATATGTGAAAAGCTCGTAGGCATTGGATTGGTGATGAAGAATTATGCCGGATGCGGTTCATCATGTAACAGTCATAACATAGGGTGACATAGAACTAGCTCCAATTCATCAATGTAGTGTAGGCATGTATTCCGAATATAGTCATACGTGCTTATGGAAAAGAAATTGCATGACATCTTTTGTCCTACCCTCCCGTGGCAGCGGGGTCCTAGCGGAAACTAAGGATATTAAGACCTCCTTTTAATAGAGTACCGGACCAAAGCATTAACACATAGTGAATACATGAACTCCTCAAACTACGGTCATCACCGGGAGTGGTCCCGATTAATGTCACTTTGGGGTTGCCGGATCATAACACATAGTAGGTGACTATAGACTTGCAAGATAGGATCAAGAACTCACATATATTCATGAAAACATAATAGGTTCAGATATGAAATCATGGCACTCGGGCCCTAGTGACAAGCATTAAGCATAGCAAATTCATAGCAACATCAATCTCAGAATATAGTGGATACTAGGGATCAAACCCTAACTAAACTAACTCGATTACATGATAGATCTCATCCAACCCATCACCGTCCAGCAAGCCTACGATGGAATTACTCACGCACGGTGGTGAGCATCATGAAATTGGTGATGGAGGATGGCTGATGATGACGATGGCGACAGATTCCCCTCTCCGGAGCCCCGAATGGACTCCAGATCAGCTCTCCCAAGAGAGTTATGGTGTCACAGCCCTAGAGCTTGCTTGTAACTAGTGGCAATGCATCCATGCATCATGTTTAATTTTCATGAAATTTGAAATGGGGATGACAACCCCTAGCACTAAATGAAATGCATTTAGGATCAAAATAAAAATATTCTCAATGAACCCAAAATGCTCTTGAGAAAAGTTCATTTATTTTGGATTGGTCTAGAACCTCTCCCAAAAATGGTGCACATTTTCCTAGGCCATTCTGGATTTTTGAATTAAATCATTACTTAATTGCATTTGGGCATTTAAATAATATAAATATTTTAAATGCTCAAATAATCCCAAACTCAAATGTTACTGTAGGATATATTTCCAACAGTGGTCATGAGCAGCTGCATGATTTTTGGGATTGATTTAGTATTTTTAATAAAGCCACAAAGCTGCAGAAAAATAGAAAACAGGAATTAAAAGAGAAAGAGAGAGAACTTACCTGGCGCCCCACCTGGCCCAGCTCCTCCAGCTGGCCCAGCCGGCCCAGCCCACCTGGCCTGGTGCCAGTCATCCCCAACCTCTGCCAAGATGTCAGAGAGGAGGGACAACGACTGCAGCTGGGCGCCACGCCACCAGGCTGCACACTGCGTCGCCTGGCCACCGCGACGCCTCGCGACTTCTCCTTGGTGCCGCTCTGGACCCCCTCGCTCCTCTCCCTCACTCTCTGCTCTCTCCCTCGTCCTCTGCTCCCTCTCCTGAGCACACCCGAGCGGAGCCCGTCGCCGTTCGCCACGGCCACCAACCCCTCCATGCCCAGCCGACTAGCCCACAAGCTCCGCCACTCCGTCCTCGACCCCCCCGCACCGAGCCACGCCCCTCCAGAAGCCCCCGAACGACCTCACCGGGCTCGTCGTCTACCTCGGACCCGCTGCTGCCGCCCGATTCGTTGAACTCCGGACGCCCCCGAGCCCGCTGACCACCTCTTCCTCTCCGTTGTGAGCTCCTACGCCTCCCCTCTCTCTCTCCGTGCTCGATTTCACCGCGTAGCCGTCGCCCCCTTTATGGCCGAACGCGCCGCCGGCGCCGCTCGTCGCCGGTGCTGCTCCGGTGACCATTTGGTCCCGGGCTAGTGCCATCGCACTCCCCGCAACACATAGGAGCCGTAGATGCTAGTGCCGCCCCGCCTAGGCCACTGCAGTGACGAGCCCGAGCTTCGCTCAACTCCGGCGGCCGCTTAGGTCGCCGCCGCACCATTTCCGGCCGCCCTGAGCTCAACCAACTCCACCGGAAGCTGCGGGTTGCTCCCAGCTATCCATAGACACCCTCCGCGGCTCATTTGGTTGCCGATATAACCAAAACCACTTCCGTCGCCGCGTCTGGCTCGCCGGCGGCTAATCGCCGGTGTAGTTAGCGCTGACCTTGACCACGGGTGGGCCCTGGTTGACTGTCCTGAGTCAATGACAGGTGGGGCCCAGCCCTGTTAACTAATTATGATTAGTTTTAATTAATTTTTAGTTAAACTAATTACACTGACACCAGGACCCACCAGTCAGGTTTGACCTGGACGTCCCCGTTGACCTATGACATCATCCTGACGCATTGCTGACGCAGTAAATGAATTACTCATTATTCTGGTATAGGAAATTCCAGAATATAGTTCAAACTTCAAAAAATCATAGAAATTCAACCGTAACTCCAATGGAAATAAGTTATATATGAAAAATGATCAGAAAAATATGAAGAATCTGTTTATGCCATGATCATGCATGTTTGAACAAGTTAACCTCACTGAATAGGATGAATCATTATTAGGGCAATTTATGAACTAGCATTTGGAGTTGGAGTTTAACCTTGTTTGAATTCCACTTCAATTAACTTGGCTTACTGCTGCATTAGGTCAATTCAGTACCTTAACATGACATGTCATTCATGTGAATGTGCATTGCATTGATTGTGTTCTTTCTCAGTTGCCGGTGGTTGTTCCCTCTCGATAGACATGGTTCCGACGATGAATTCGGTGACACCGATGAAGAACTATATTATCTTCAGAAGTGCCAGGCAAGCAAAACCCCCTTGTTCATTCCGATACAATCCCACTCTCTCGCTCCTGCTCTCTTTTACTGCATTAGGACAACAACAATTCATCTGTTACTTGCTGCGGTAGCTGAACCCCTTTATCCTCTGCATGACTGTCATTCCACAAGAATT
The DNA here is from genome assembly GCA_021605145.1 of Aegilops bicornis. NCBI lineage: Eukaryota > Viridiplantae > Streptophyta > Magnoliopsida > Poales > Poaceae > Aegilops > Aegilops bicornis. Next base: position 252,435,473 of record CM038671.1, read on the forward strand.
AGATGAAACCCACTAGCATGAGTAGGAGTTGCTTGAGCCATGTTGTGCCTACTCATTCATGCTTGTTTGTCATGCCTGCTACTGCTTAGAGTTGAGTCAGGTCTGATTCATCGGGATGAATCGGAGGTGTGTGAACATGTCCCACTGTGTGAGCTAAGTGTGTGAACACGATTTGGTAAAGGTAGCGGTGAGAGGCCATGTAGGAGTACATGGTGGGTTGTCTCATTGCAGCCGTCCTCAGGAACTGATTTCTGTGTTTGTGATCCATGAAACAATTACTACCATGCATTGGGCCCGAAACCAATGGACCCTCTCAGCTTCTTAACCACTCTTGTCCTCAGTCCGGGAGTTGCAAGTAGTTTCTGGTGTTTGTAGCATGCTGGGGGCCGCACGCAACGCTGACCATAGGGGTGGGTTGTGTTGCGGTAGGCACGTGGCCCGGTGTACCAATTCGCCCGTTTGGTGTCTCGGGAACCCTGCACACATCGTTCGGGGCCGTTAGTGGAAACCTCGGTCGGACTCCCTGCGGATGGAACCCGAATAGGCGATAAACCTGGACTAGGGACTTGAGTGTTTAGGTAGGCCGTGGCCGACACCCACGTTGGGCTTCCGCTTGAAGGTTGCCGAGTACATGTCGTGTAAACGACGGTAAGTGGTGAGAGCGTGTGTGAAGAAGTACACTCCTGCAGGGTTGATATGATCTATTCGAATAGCCGTGTGCGCGGAAAAGGACTTGGGGTTGCCTATATCAGTTCATAGACAAGTGAAAGTGGATACTCTAAAATGCGCCAAGATAAGCGTGAGTGCTATGGATGGCATTCTCGTAGGGAGACGGAGTGGGTCCATAGTGGTGTATTGATATGGTGAATATGTGGACTCGTGTGCGCCACCTCAAAAGAGTTACTTGCAGTCATAGTTCGGGATAGCCACCGAGTCAAAGCTGGCTTGCTGCAGTCAAACTCCACCACCCCCTTTTGATAATGATGCATATGTAGTTAGTTCTGATGTAAGTCTTGCTGAGTACATTTGTACTCACGTTTGCCTATTTTATGTTTTGCAGAGAGAGACGCTGGTCTCACTAGTAGTTCCGCTTGGACTTGACGTTTAGCTTGTTACCTCAGCTACGATCTTGTGCCCTCGGCGAGATCTGGTAGATAGTCGGGCTTCTCAGCCTTTTTCATTTATAGTTATGCGTACTTTCGGACATGTTTAGCTTCCGCTTGTGCTTTGACTTGTATGCTCGAGTGTTGGGTCATGAGACCCATGTTTGTAATATCTCGCTCCTGAGCCTAATGAATAAATATTTGAGTCGTAGAGTTATGTTGTGATGCCATGTTGTATTTACACATATTGAGCATATTGTGTGTATGTTTGAAATGCTTGGTATGTGTGGGATCCAACAAACTAGTTGTTTATCCTTGGCAGCCTCTCATATGGGGAAATGTAGTCTCGTGCTTCTGAGCGATAGTAGTCCGCCATGACCGGTTCACCGGAGTCCTCGCTAGCCCAAAGACTACTGCTTGGACACTTGACTGGTCGGCTTGTTTTTCTCTTGGTTCCTATGTCTGTCACTTCGGGGAAATGTAGCGCGGTGATATTAGGAGTCCTGACTAGCCTTCTAGAGCCCGTGAGACCGGATTCCTGTTAGCCAGGTTACAGCCGAATTCATACGTTGATGACCGACATGCTCGATGTGATTCATGTATGCCTGTCCCCATGGGTTAAGCGCCACTTTGGGTTCACGACGAGTCATGTGGGCCCGGGTTCTTTGTCATATGGATGCTAGCAACACTATCATATACGTGAGCCAAAAGGCGCAAACGGTCCCGGGCCATGGTAAGGCGACACCCGTGGGAATACCGTGCGTGAGGCTGCAAAGTGATATGAGGTGTTACCAGCTAGATCGATGTGACTTGGAATCGGGTTCCTGACATCAGGGCTTGGCGGCGGCTCCGTATCATAAAACGTGATGAATCTTTCTCTTTGATTTTTTCTCCCTGAACACGAATATATAGAGTTGGATTTGAGGTAGGTGGAGCTCGAGGGGCCCACGAGTGGGCGCATACTGGGCAGGCGCCTCCCCACCCTCGTGGAAAGGGTGTGGGCCCCTGACCTTGATTCTTTTGCCAATATTTTTATTATTTCCAAAAATAATCTCCGTGAAGTTTCAGGTCATTCCGAGAACTTTTGTTTACGCACATAAATAACACCATGGCAATTCTGCTGAAAACATCACACCGGGTTAGTTCCATTCAAATCATGCAAGTTAGAGTCCAAAACAAGGGCAAAAGTGTTTGGAAAAGTAGATACGACGGAGACGTATCAACTCCCCCAAGCTTAAACTTTCCTTGTCCTCAAGCAATTCTGTTGATAAACTGAAATTGATAAAGAAAAAAAATTACAAACTCTGTTTGCTCTTGTTGTTGTAAATATGGAAAGCCAGCATTCAAGTTTTCAGCAAAGATTATGAACTAACCACATTCACAATAACATTTAGGTCTCATGTTTACTCATATCAATGGCATAATCAACTAGCGAGCAATAATAATAAATCTCGGATGACAACACTTTCTCAAAACAATCATGATATGATATGACAAGATGGTATCTTGCTAGCCCTTTCTGAGACCGCAAAACATAAATGCAGAGCACCTTTAAAGATCAAGGACTGACTAAAACATTGTAATTCATGGTAAAAGAGATCCATTCATAGTCATACCCAATATAAATTAATAGTAATGAATGCAAATGACAGCGGTGCTTTTTAATAAGATGGTGATGATTCAACATAAAAGTAAATAGATAGGCCCTTCACAGAGGGAAGCAGAGATTTGTAGAGGTGCCAGAGCTCGATTTTAAAGCAGAGATAAATAATATTTTGAGCGGCATACTTTCATTGTCAACATAAAAACCGAGAGATGGCGATATCTTCCATGCTACACACATTATAGGCGGTTCCCAAACAGATATGGTAAAGTTTATACTCCCCCTCCACCAACAAGCATCAATCCATCGCTTGCTCAAAACAACGAGTGCCTCCAACTAACAACAGTCCCAGGGGAGTTTTGTTTGCAATTATTTTGATTTTATGTGCATAAAGCATGGGACTGGGCATCCCGGTGACCAGCCATTTTTCGTGAGTGAGGAGTGGAGTCCACTCCTCTTGAGAATAACGCCTAACATGGAAGATCTGAGACAACCCTAGTTGATACATGAACTATTTGAGCATACAAAACAAGATTTTCATTTGAAGATTTAGAGTTTGGCACATACAAATTTACTTGGAACGGCTGGTAGATACCGCATATAGGAAGGTATAGCGGACTCATATGGCATAACTTTGGGGTTTAAGGGATTGGATCCACAAGCAGTATTCCTGCTTAGTACAAGTGAAGGCTAGCAAAAGACTGGGAAGTGACCAACTAGAGAGCGACAACAGTCATGAACATGCATTAAAATTAATAAACCTTGGGTCCAAGCATGAGTAGGATATAATCCACCATGAACATAAATATCGTGGAGGCTATGTTGATTTTGTTCCAACTACATGCATGAACATGTGCCAAGTCCAGTCACTTGAATCATTCAAAGGAGGATACCACCCTATTATACCACATCACAACCTTTTTAATAGCATGTTGGCATGCAAGGTAAACCATTATAAACTCCTACCTAATTAAGCATGGCATAAGAAACTATAATCTCTAATTGTCATTGCAAACATGTTTATTCATAATAGGCTGAATCAGGAATGATGAACTAATCATATTTACAAAAACAAGAGAGGTCAAGTTCATACCAGCTTCTCTCATCTCAATCAGTCCATCATATATCGTCATTATTGCCTTTCACTTGCACGACCGAACGACGTGAATAATAATAATAGTGCACGTGCATTGGACTAAGCTGGAATCTGCAGGAATTCAATTCAAAGGAGAAGACAAGGTAATATGGGCTCTTGGTTAAATCAACAATAATGCATATAAGAGCCACTTCAACATTTTCATTATGGTCTTCTCCTATCGACCCCCAAAGAAAAGAAAAGAAATAAAATTATTTACACGGGAAAGCTCCCAACAAGCAAAAGAAGAACGCTAAATCTTTTTGGGTTTTCTTTTAATTACTACTACTATAGCAAGAAAAGTAAACTAGCTAAAGCTACTACTAATTTTGTTTTGTTTTTCTTATGGTTTATCAAACACACAAGAAGAAAGCATAAAAAGGGAAATAAACTAGCATGGATAGTACAATGAAGAAGTATGAGCACCGACATCTAGCAATGAGTGTATAAACATAAATGTAATGTCAGTGAGAGATACGTACTCCCCCAAGCTTAGGCTTTTAGCCTAAGTTCGTCTATTGCCATGGCTAGCCTGGCGGATATCCAAAGTTATAATTGGGGTCATACTGAGAAGAAGCCTCAGATTTCCACTGGTTGGCAATCACCTCCAGATCCCACTGGTAATTAGACTGTCGTGGAGGATCAAATTGTGGTTCCGGCTCTGGCTTTGTAGGGTTCCGGTAGGCGTGGATGGCCGCCAGCGGAACGAGATACTGGTTGTGCGCGTTAGTCGCGGAGGAAGTCCGTGAGGCCTGCATTCTCAACCAACTCATAAAAATCATCATAAATCCCGGTTGTTCTCAAGAAATCATCGCAAGGCCATTCACACGACCGAACCTCCGCGGTACGAGGCAGATTATATTTGGGCCTCTCTTCTTCTCCACTTTGCTTATCCTTCGAGCTTCGGCTTGAAGAGCCCCTCAAAAATCTCTTTATCATTTTCTGAAAATTTCTGCAATTTTTAGTAAATTCAAATAAAAGTGAACCAAACTCAACAAAATTGATAGCAACTACTCCCACAAGTGCCTAGAGACTATATCATGCATTAGAACTACTTGGAACCATATAAATTTGACATGCAAGCTCAAGAACGTGGTCACCTAGGCAGCAAAAATTTGTAATGAATAGAGCACTAGAACAAAAACTAATTGGACCATTAGAGGAGTCACATACCAAGGAACAATCCCCCAGAGCAGTTTTGTGAGAGGTGCTTTGAGCAAGGAGATTGAAACTCGTAGCAAAATGAGCTAGAACTCGTGCTTGAGCTGGTTGGTGATTTTTTTGGGAGGAAGAAGAAGTGTGTGGGTGCAGGAATAAGTGGAGGGGAGCCACCATGGGCCCACGAGGCAGGGGGCACGCCCAGGGGGTGGGCGCTCCATGGACCCTCGTGGCTAGGTGCTTGCTCCCCCTGCTATGTTCTCAGTACCAGATATTCTCAAATATTCCAGAAAAAATCATATTTCAATTTCGGGGCATTTGGAGAACTTTTGTTTTCGGGGTATTCTTTTATTGCATGGATAATTCAGAAAACTGACAGAAAATACTATTTTTACTTTATTTTGACTAAATAACAGAAAGTAAAAAGAGGGTACAGAAAGTTGTGCCTTCTAACTTCATCCATCTCATGTTCTTCAAAAGGAATCCACTAACAAGGTTGATCAAGTCTTGTTAACAAACTCATTCCGAATAACATGGAATCGGAGAAATTTCGAATAACACTATGTTACCTCAACGGGGATATGCACATCCCCAATAATAAGAATATCATATTTCTTCTTGGCAGTAGGAAGAGGAAATTCAAAACCTCCAAAAATAATCGATGGAATTTTTCCAATAGAATTGATACTATGAACTTGAGGTTGTTTCCTCGAAAAGTGTACCGTATGCTCATTACCATTAACATGAAAAGTGACATTGCCTTTGTTGCAATCAATAACAGCCCCTGCAGTATTCAAAAAGGGTCTTCCAAGAATAATAGACATACTATCATCCTCGGGAATATCAAGAATAATAAAGTCCATTAAAATAGTAACGTTTGCAACCACAACAGGCACATCCTCACAAATACCGACAGGTATAGCAGTTGATTTATCAGCCATTTGCAAAGATATTTCAGTAGGTGTCAACTTATTCAAATCAAGTCTATGATATAAAGAGAGAGGCATAACACTAACACCGGCTCCAAGATCACATAAAGCAGTTCTATCATAGTTTCTTTTAATGGAGCATGGTATAGTGGGTACTCCTGGTTCTCCAAGTTTCTCAAGTATTCCACCCTTAAAAGTATAATTAGCAAGCATGGTGGAAATTTCTGCTTCCGGTATCTTTCTTTTATTAGTAACAATTTCTTTCATGTACTTAGCATAAGGATTCATTTTGAGCATATTAGTTAATCGCATACGCAAAAGACAGGTCTAATCATTTCAGCAAAGCGCTCAAAGTCCTCATCATCCTTTTTCTTGGATGGTTTGGGAGGAAAAGGCATGGGTTTCTGAACCCATGGTTCTCTTTATTTACCGTGCTTCCTAGCGACAAAGTCTCTCTTATCATAATGCTGGTTCTTTGATTGTGGGTTATCAAGATCAATAGCAGGTTCAGTTTCTACATCATTATCATTGCTAGGTTGAGCATCAACATGAGCATCATCATTAACATTATCACTAGGTTCATGTTCATTACCAGATTGTGTTTTAGCATCAAAAGTAGAAATATCATTAGGATTCTCAGGTGGTTCAGCAATAGGTTCACTAGAAGCATGCAAAGTCCAATCATTTATCTATTAATACTTTTTATAAGGACAAGGTGCATAAATATAATATATCTGAGAATCCTGATCAATTCTCTTAGGATGGCCTTGAGGATCTGAGAGGTTCTGAGTCATTTTACCAGTTCTAGTAGCCACTCTAATAGCATAGTCATTATTCTTATTATTCAGTTCATTGAGCAAATCATTTTGAGCTTTAAGTACTTGTTCTACTTGAGTGGTAACCATAGAAGCATGTTTACTAATGAGTTTAAGTTCACCTTTAACTCTAGACATATAATCACTCAAGTGTTCAATCATATAAGCATTTTGTTTTAATTGTCTACCAAAATAAGCATTAAAATCTTCCTGCTTAACCATAAAGTTATCAAACTCATCCAAACATTGGCTACCAAACTTGGTAGGAGGGATTTCAGCTTTATCAAATCTATAGAGATAATTTACCTTTACTACCTGTGTCGGTGTAGCGACCCGTCCCGAATGGATCAAGTCTCTGTGCTCAGGTGTCATCCCTGGATCAGTAATGCTGACACCACACAGTACTTCGAAGGATTTATAACAGAGTAGCAATCACACACTTATTACATCGTTGTCCAAAAGAGGACTTTATTACAATAAATATGGCTTAAGGCCATCTAAATATGATAACAGCGGAAGACTTGGAAGATAAGTGAGTCCATCAACTCCATCGGCATCACTGAGTATAGAACCCCGACCTAAAGCACTTTACTAAATAAATGCGAAAAGTCTGCAACATGAAAGTTGCAGCCCGAAAATGGGTCAGCACATGGAATATGCTGGCAATGTAACACATAGAGAGCAATGAAGCAATAAGCCTATACTACATGCATATATGGCTGGTGGAAAAGCTCTACGGTTACAACTTTGCATAAAGCTAGTTTTTCCCTACTGCAAAGGAATAAATTTGTTTAACTATCATGGTAGTTCTTAAACATTGAGAATGGTTGACAGCATCCTCAATCCCAATTAAAAGTACTCATTAAAAACCCAATAACATTAATTAGAGTAACATGTTGAGATTCACATGATATTCAAGTACTAGATACTCAAGATGTCCATAACCGGGGACACGGCTAATCATGATTAGTTTATACACTCTGCAGAGGTTTGCGCACTTTTCCCCACAAGACTCGATTGCCTCCGTTTGGTTTCTACTACATGGTGTTTGAGAGACGGATGACCAAGACATAGTCTTTCGTAAGCGCTAGCACCTTCGGTGGGTAGACCGTACCAACCTACAACCCCTACATCTGCTTGTCTACCCGTAAGAGTTCGCACAACTTACTCGGCTATGCGAGAGACCATAATGGCTTGTGGCTGCATTACGGAAGTTTCTAGTTTGAATAATCTTATGATCCCTTTGAGCCCGGGTGGCGGTCCGAAAAAAACAGGCAAGTCTGATGGAAACCAGGTGCCTCAATCCACCCAGATGTGTGTTTAGGTTGCCACCTTAGATAAACCATTAAATTAACAATCTCACATCTGTCATGGATATCACTCACCCAATCCACGTCTACTATCATAGCATGGCATAATAAGCAAACGTAGAAGTAACTCCCAAGGTTTCATAAGTAAAACAGGTAATAGGTACTACCTCAATCTACTTCCCATCCCACAATTTAATTAGATCCTAACCATGCAATTGTTTGAGGATTGATCTAATGCATAAAAACTGGGTAGTAGAAAAAGTATGATCAAGTGTTACTTGCCTTGCTGACGATCCGCGAAACCTAGAGATTCGAAATAACAAGCGGCGCACTCTGGGTGATCTATCGCAGAAAAACAACAAGCATACAATAAGTATTCATCTAATGCACAGGTAAATCTCGAATAAAAGATCTGACCAGAAAGTTCAACTTAAAAACCCTGGTTGCAAAAGAATCGAATCAAACCAAGCAACGAAAGTCAAACGTCGAAAGAAAACAACTCGGTTCTAGCAAGTTGAAACTAGATCAAATTTTTCAGTAGAAAAACTTTGTTTAAGTTGATTAGTCGGAACGGCGGTTTCGAAACGAAACTCTAGGCGCTTGAATCACCTGATTCCGATAAACGAGCGAGAAGATAAACTAGAACGAAGATTGGATCTGAAATCGAGAACAAAAAATAAAGGATTAAATCTGATTAAAACAAAAACGACGAACGGTTAAACGAACGGACGTTCGTTAACAGAAACTAACCGGTAAACACGTTTGTTAAAACGAACGGATCGGTGAACGTTCACTAATCATGAAAACCGAAAAAAATTAAAACCGATCTAGGGTTTAAAAAAAAAACGAACAACGAAAAAGAAAACCGGAACAGTTTTATAGGAGAAAACCGAACCGAGGGGAGGGTGGCGCGGTGCGGCTACCTCGCCGAGGTGGGGCTCCTGCGGCGGCGGCTATGGGCGGCGGCGACGGCTATGGGCGGCGGCGGCAGCGTCGGCGGCGGGGCACCGGGCGGCGTGATGGCGCAGGCGGCGGCGGCTATGGAGAGGCGGCTGCGGGTTGGGAGGAGAGGGGGGTGAGGGAGTATATATAGGAGGGAGTAGCTTGGGGAGGGAGCAAGCAAGGGAGGAGGCGGAGTCCTCCTCGGACTCGCCGGCGGCGGGCGGCTGGTGCTGTGGTGCTGAGGAGGCGGTTAGGCTGGCTGGGCCGTTAGCCAAAGGGGCGCGGCGTATATATTTTTTTTAAACGGTTTCGCGCGCAAAAAATTAAAAAAATAAAAAAAATCTAAACGAACTCCAAAATTAACAAAGTAAATTTTCCCCGACTCCTAAAAATGAGTCGAACAAAATGAACTTTAACTCGGGGCCAAAATGCAAAATTTTTGGAAATACATAATTTTCCCTAAAGCAAATAAACTCCGAAAAATCCAAAATTTGATTTATTTATTAAATCTTCATTTTTCCTAAATTTTGGGAAAGTCATATTATTCCCTCTCTAATTTTTTTTTGATATTGGAAAAATAATTGAAGATGAAATAAATAAAATCAAAATGATCCTATTTTCAAAATTTGAGAGAAACCCAAATATGAAAATAATGAAATCTCCAACTCTCTCCGAGGGTCCTTGAGTTGCGTGAAATTTCTAGGATCGGCAAAATGCAAGAAAATATGAAATGCAAGAAGACATAATGTATAACAAACCAAATTGAAAATTTGGGATGATACAAACCTACCCCTTAAGATGAATCTAGCCCTCGAGATTCGGGTTGGCTAGAAAATAGGTGAGGTGATCCTTGAGCAAATCTTCTTCTCTTTCCCTGTGGCTTCATCCTCGGTGTGGTGGCTCCAATTGAACCTTGCAAAACTTGATAACCTTGCTGCGAGTAACTCTGCTGGCATAATCGAGAATCTTGACTGGTTTCTCCTCATATGTTAAATCATCCTTCAACTGATCTGCTTCAAGGCGCACTGTATCTCTTAACGGTATCTCTGCTATCTCGGAGTGACATTTCTTCAGCTGAGAAACATGGAATACATCATGAACTCCTGACAGTCCTTCTGGCAATTCCAGCTTATAAGCAACTTCTCCCATGCGTTGCAAAATCTTATACGGTCCAATGAAACATGGTGCTAATTTTCCTTTAACTCCAAAACGCTTAACTCCTCGAAGTGGGGACACTCTAAGATAAACTCTGTCTCCAACTTCATATTCTATCGCCTTGCGTTTTGAATCCGCATAGCTTTTACATGGACTGGGCTAGCTTGAGCCTATCGTGAATCAACTTAACCTTCATTAGGACTCCTTAATCAAATCTGGTCCAAACAATCGACGGTCTCGGCTTCGTCCCATGATAACGGTGTCCTGCACCTCCTTCCGTACAAAGCCTCGAAGGTGCCATCTTCAAGCTGGTTTGGTAACTGTTGTTACAAGAAAACTCTGCATCTGACAAGTTATCATCCCAACTAGATCCATAATCTAGTGCACAAGCTCTCAGCATATCCTCCAAAATCTGATTGACTCTCTCAGTCTGTCCATCTGTCTGTGGGTGGAAAGCTGTACTGAATTCCAGCCTGGTTCCCAACGTTTCATGCAACTGATTCCAAAACTTTGAGGTAAATTGGGTTCCTCTATCTGATACGATACTCCTCGGAACTCCGTGTAAACACACAATTCTGGTCATGTATATCTTTGCCAATTTAGCACTGCTATAGGTAGTCTTGACTGGAATGAAATGAGCTACCTTCGTCAAGCGGTCGACTATAACCCAAATCGAGTCATATCCTGAACGAGTCTTTGGCAAACCTATGATGAAATCCATGCCTAGTTTATCCCACTTCCATTCGGGTATTGGCAATGGTTGCAACAATTCTGCTGGCTTCTGATGCTCTGCCTTCACTCTCTGACATACATCGCAAACTGCTACATACTCCGCGATATCCTTCTTCATTCCGGTCCACCAGAACGTTTCCGTCAAATCCAAATACATCTTGGTATTCGCTGGGTGAATTGAGTAGGGTGAATCATGTACTTCTTGCAGAATCAACTTCCTGATCTCCGGGTCATTTGGCACATAAACACGGTCCTCATACCATAGGGTATCGTGCTCATCCTCACGAAATCCCTTAGCTTTTCCTTCGCTCATTTTCTCCTTTATAGAGGCAACTTCCTTATCTGCCTTTTGTGCTTCTCTGATTTTGTCCATCAATGTAGACTGAATCTCCAATGCTGCTACATAGCCTCTCGGAACTATTTCCAAACATAGCTCTCGAAGGTCCTCGGCTAACTCCTTGGGTATTCCTCCCATCATTAGGGTATTGACGTGGCTCTTACGGCTCAATGCGTCTGCTACAACGTTTGCCTTCCGGGTGATAATGCAATCTCATATCATAATCCTTAATAAGCTCCAACCATCTCCTTTGTGCGAGATTTAATTCCTTCTGGCGAAGATGTACTTCAAACTCTTGTGATCTGTGTACACCTCACAATGATTTCCAATGAGAAAATGTCTCCATGTCTTCAATGCATGCTGTGGCCGCTAACTCCAAATCGTGTGTGGCATAATTCAACTCATGAGGCTTTAGCTGTCGTGAAGAATCTGAAACAACTCTTCCTTCCTGCATAAGCACTGCTCCAAGTCCTCGGCGTGAAGCGTCATAATACACCCTCATAATCCTTGGTCTGATCTGGCAAAATTAACACCGGTGAGGTAACCAATCTTTTCTTCAACTCCTGAAAACTTGCCTCACACTCCTCAGTCCATATGAACTTGGTATCCTTCTTCAACAATTCTGTCATAGGCTTTGCAATCCTTGAGAAATTCTCAATGAATCTTCGGTAGTATCCTGCGAGTCCAAGGAAACTCCGGATCTCTCAAGCTGTCGTTGGTGCTTCCCATTTGGTTACGGTCTCAACCTTTGTGGGGTCAACTGCTATCCCTTCTCCGGATATAACATGTCCAAGAAATCCAACTTCCTTTAGCCAAAACTCACATTTGCCGAACTTGGCATATAAGCGATGTTCCCTTAGTTTCTCCAAAACCAATCGCAAATGTTCCTTATGTTCCTCTTCATTCTTCGAGAAAATCATAATATCATCTATGAACACCACGACGAACTTATCCAAAAACTCCATAAACACTTTGTTCATTAGGTTCATGAAATAGGCAGGCGCGTTAGTCAGTCCAAATGACATAACGGTATATTCATACAGTCCATATCTCGTGGTAAATGTTGTCTTAGGTATGTCCCGCTCCCGAATCTTCAATCGATGGTACCACGATCGCAAATCGATCTTGGAAAACACTTTAGCTCCTTGCAAGCGATCAAACAGATCATTTATCATTGGTAGTGGGTACTTGTTCTTGATTGTTACCTCATTCAATCCACGATAATCTACAACCATCCTTAAAGATCCATCCTTCTTCTCCACTAAAAATGCGGGTGATCCCCAAAGGCGAAGAACTTGGGCGTATAAAACCTTTATCCAATAGCTCCTTTATACGCTTCTTGATTTCCGCCAAATCACATGCGGGCATCTGTATGGTCGCCCGATATTGGGCATGCACTGGCAAAAGCTCAATCAAAAACTCAATGTCTCTATCCGGTGGCATTCCTGGCAACTCTTCCGGAAATACATCAGGGAAATCCTTCACCACTGGCACCTCTTCCTACACAACTCCTGATAAGGAATTTACTTGTGCTCTCCTCAGCTCATGCCGTGATACATACTTGATTCTCCTCCCTTCTGGGGTGGTAAGCAAAATTGACTTAGTGGCGCAATCTATGTTCCCTCCATACTTCGATAACCAATCCATGCCTAATATCACATCCAATCCTTGGGATTCTAGAACTATTAGGTCCGAGGGAAAAACATATTGTCCAATCCTTAATGGCAGTCGATCACACCATATACTAGCCATGTATTCTGCTCCAGGTGAGGTTACTAGCATGGGTGACCTAAGGGCTTCGGTTGGTAATTTGTACTTATCCACAAATCCCCTTGATATGTATGAATGTGATGCACCAGTATCGAAAAGAACAACTGTAGTAAATGACTTAACCAAAAACTTACCGATTACTGCATCGGGCTGATCTTCAACCTCCTCCACATCAATGTGGTTCACTTGTCCCCTATTGAAAGGGTTTGGCTTCTTTCCAGAGCTTCCATTGCCATTTCCATTCTGGCCTTCCGGACATTCGTTTGCATAATGCCCAATCTTGCGGCACTTAAAGCAAGTGATGTGACTCAGGTCTACCTTGGATGGTGTTGACGGGTTGGTGCGGTTCTGTCCATTGCTTCCTCCATTCCCGTTCCCATTCTTGGTGCCATTATGGTTGTTTGAATTACCTCCTCCATGGGTATGCTAAAACTGAACTCCCTGTTTAGGGGTATAACGGGCCTTCTGCTGGGCTCCAGAGTTATACTTCCCCTGCCCAAACTTCCTCTTGCGGTTCTCAATTTTCTGCTGCTTTCCTTCAATCATGAGGGCACGGTCTACGAACTCCTGGTAGTTATTGAAACTTGCTACTCATCATTCAGTCCTTCTAGAAACTTCTCCTGCTTAGCTGCATCTGTAGCAACGTCATCTGGGGCATAGCGTGCTAACTTACTAAAATCATCCACATACTGGCCAACAGTCCTTCCTCCTTGGCGTAAATTGCGAAACTCACGCTTCTTCATGGCCATAGCTCCTGCTGAGACATGGGCAGTGCGGAAAGCTTGCTGGCCCGATCCCATGTGGCGGTATCTACAGGTAAGTGGCTGTAAAATTCTCCCACCATCTTGTTGCGGGTCCTTCAAGTTGGTGTGCAGCAAACTTCACCTTGTCTCCATCTCGTACATCCTGCAGTGATCAACTCCTCCCTACCTTACGGAGCCAATCATCTGCTACTATCGGCTCGGTGCTCTTTGGAAAACACCGCGGATTCAGCCTTAAGAAACATGTCAAGTGATCCGCAGGTGGTGGTGGTGGCGGTGGGTTGTTGTTGTTGTTGTTGCCTTGATTCTGTACCAATGTTTGGATCAAGGTGTTCTGCTGCTGAATCAACTGGGTGATCTCTGGCGGGAAAACAAACCCGGGGTCGCGTCTCGGAGGCATCTGATGGGTTTAGAAAAGATGAGAAATTAAGAATAGAGTGGGGTCTAAGGAGAAACACTACCCAAATGTATATGAGCAAAATGCACACAAAATCACTTCATTCAATTCAAACAGAGGGCTTACAACGATCTAACTATCGCAAAAGTGTGTGTACTAAAATGTTACATGGAGGGAATACTACTAATATGTGGGGGTCATCTATTAATTTGAACCGGTGGAAGACTCCATGATGTCTGCTCCAGCTTCGTCTTCAAAGTCGGGTTCACTTGGATCCGAATCGGTGTCGTCGATGATGATGTAGTCGCTTGGACAGCCGACGTACTTGTCTTCATTCTTGAGCGCCAATTTCTTCTTGAGTTCTTCAATCTCGTACTTAAGATCGTTATTGTGTCTTGCTAGAGCTACGATCTCGTCCATGTAGTCCTTGCGTGTAGACTTCAGTTCTCCTTCAAGTTCGATGATCCTTCCCTTCGCCTCCTTTAATTCGAGCATATCATTGCACATCTGGTTCTCCTGGCGTCGAATGTGCTGGTTTAACTCCTGGATGAAAGCTGCAATGGATCTATCCTTCTTGGTGCTGACTATCTCCCATTGTTCATCTTGGCGTCCGCAAATCTGGTAGATAGTGTCCTTGAGGTCTTCTTGGTAAACTTCTCCAATGCGTCCCATGGTGATATGAGCTGCCATGCTCTTTCCCAGACTTCAGGTTGGTGCACTGAAAACACTATCTATAGGCTTGGTGATTGGGTAACGTCCTTCCCGAACATGAGCTTGAATCTTCGGCGCTCCTCTTGAGCGAGTGGCGTTGAAAATCCGGTGAAGCTTGGTAGTCCAATATTCGGTACTTGGTGACTTCCTTCAAGTGAAATCCAAAGGTGTGCCTTCATCTGGTTGGGTGTACTTGATCTTGGCGTCCTTCATCCTAAAAGAGTAGAAAAGATGAGGAGTTAGAAAATGAGAAGAGAGTAGTGATCTATGGCTTTAACTTAGTGGTCGTGTCCTACGGTCGGCGTGTGCTCGATACCATCTCATGGCGACCCGACCGAATGGATCAAGTCTACGTGCTCGGGTGTCATCCTGGATCGATGCCGACACCACACAAGATTGAAGGATTTATAACAGAGTAGCAATCACACACTTATTACATCGTTGTCCAAAAGAGGACTTTATTACAATAAATATGGCTTAAGGCCATCTAAATATGATAACAACGGAAGACTTGGAAGATAAGTGAGTCCATCAACTCCATCGGCATCACTGAGTATAGAACCCCGACCTAAAGCACTTTACTCTTCGTCTGAAAAGTCTGCAACATGAAAGTTGCAGCCTGAAAACGGGTCGGCACATGGAATATGCTGGCAATGTAACACATAGAGAGCAATGAAGCAATAAGCCTATACTACATGCATATATGGCTGGTGGGAAAATGTGATTCTGCTTTTGCATAAAGCTAGTTTTTCCATACTACAAAGGAATAAATTTGTTTAACTATCATGGTAGTTGTTAAACATTGAGAATGGTTGACAGCATCTCAATCCCAATTAAAAGTACTCATTAAAAACCCAATAACATTAATTAGAGTAACATGTTGAGATTCACATGATATTCAAGTACGAGATACTCAAGATGTCCATAACCGGGGACACGGCTAATCATGATTAGTTTATACACTCTGCAGAGGCTTGCACACTTTTCCCCACAAGACTCGATCGCCTCCATTTGGTTTCTCGCACTACATGGTGTTTGAGAGACGGATGACCAAGACATAGTCTTTCAGAAGCGCTAGCACCTTACTGGTGGGTAGACCGTACCAACCTACAACCCCTACATCTGCTAGTCTACCCGTAAGAGTTCGCACAACTTACTCGGCTATGCGAGCCCATAATGGCTTGTGGCTGCACACGGAAGTTTCTAGTTTGAATAATCTTATGATCCCTTTGAGCCTGGGTGGCGGTCTAAAAAAAAACAGGCAAGTCCTGATGGAAACCAGGTGCCTCAATCCACCCAGATGTGTGTTTAGGTTGCCACCTTAGATAAAGCATTAAATTAACAATCTCACGTCTGTTATGATATCACTCACCCAATCCACGTCTACTAGCATAGCATGGCATAATAAGCAAACGTAGAAGTAACTCCCAAGGTTTCATAAGTAAAACAGGTAATAGGTACTACCTCAACCTACTTCCCATCCCACAATTTAATTAGATCCTAACCATGCAATTGTTTGAGGATTGATCTAATGCATAAAAACTGGGTAGTAGAAAAAGTATGATCAAGTGTTACTTGCCTTGCTGACGATCCGCGAAACCTAGAGATTCGAAATAACAAGCGGCGCACTCCGGGTGATCTATCGCAGAAAAACAACAAGCATACAATAAGTATTCATCTAATGCACAGGTAAATCTCGAATAAAAGATCTAACCAGAAAGTTCAACTTAAGAACCCTGGTTGCAAAAAGAATCGAATCAAACCAAGCAACGAAAGTCAAACGTCGAAAGAAAACAACTCGGTTCTAGCAAGTTGAAACTAGATCAAATTTTTCAGTAGCAAAACTTTGTTTAAGTTGATTAGTCAGAACGGCGGTTTCGAAACGAAACTCCAGGCGCTTGAATCACCTGATCCCGATAAACGAGCGAGAAGATAAACTAGAACGAAGATTGGATCTGAAATCGAGATCGGAAAATAACGGATTAAATCTGATTAAAAGAAAAATGACGAACGGTTAACCGAACGGACGTTCGTTAACAGAAACTAACCGGTAAACACGTTCGTTAAAACGAACGGATCGGTGAACGTTCACTAATCAACAAAACCGAAAAAAATTAAAACCGAACTAGGGTTTTTTTAAAAAAACCGAACAACAAAAAAGAAAACCGGAACGGTTTTATAGGAGAAAACCGGACCGAGGGGAGGGTGGCGCGGTGAGGCTACCTCGCCGAGGTGGGGCTCCGGCGGCGGCGGCTATGGGCGGCGGCGACGGCTATGGGCGGCGGCGACGTCCACGGCGGCGGGGCACTGGCATTTGTGGCGCGGGCGTGGGGCGGCGGCGACTATGGAGAGGGCGGCGGCTGCGGGTTGGGAGGAGAGGGGGGTGAGGGAGTATATATAGGAGAAGTAGCTTGGGGAGGGGCAAGCAAGGGAGGAGGAGGAGGAGTCCTCCTCGGACTCGCCGGCGTGGCCAGTCTTGTGTGAGCGCCTGTGAGGAGGGTGGTGGGCAGTGGGCCCTGGCCCCAAAGAGCGGCGTATATATATATATATTTTTTAAAAACGGTTTCGCGTGCAGAAAATTAAATAAAATAAAAAAATCTAAACGAACTCCAAAATTAACAAAGTAAATTTTCCCCGACTCCTAGAAATGAGTCGAACAAAATGAACTTTAACTCGGGGCCAAAATGCAAAATTTTTGGAAATACGCAATTTTTCCCTAAAGAAAATAAACTCCGAAAAATCCAAAATTTGATTTATTTTTTAAATCTTCATTTTTCCTAAATTTTGGGAAAGTCATATTATTCCCTCTCTTATTTTTTTTTGATATTGGAAAAATAATTGAAGATGAAATAAATAAAATCAAAATGATCCTATTTTCAAAATTTGAGAGAAACCCAAATATGAAAATAATGAAATCTCCAACTCTCTCTGAGGGTCCTTGAGTTGCGTGAAATTTCTAGGATCGGCAAAATGCAAGAAAATATGAAATGCATGATGACCTAATGTATAACATTCCAAATTGAAAATTTGGGATGTTACAGTCGGGTTATCAAGACCATGTGTTTCTTCAATAGGTGATGGATTAAGACCATATATTTGTTCAACAGGCGGTAAATTAAGACCATGTATTTTTTCAGTAGGAGGTAAATTCTTAACATCTTCAGCTTTAATACCCTTTTCTTTCATAGATTTCTTTGCCTCTTGCATGTCTTCAGGACTAAGAAATAGAACACCACTCTTCTTCGGAGTTGGTTAGGAGCTGGTTCATCAAGCGTCCAATTATTTTCATTTGTTAACATATTATTCAATAGAATTTCAGCTTCATCTGGTATTCTTTCCCTGAAAACACAACCAGCACAACTATCCAGGTGGTCTCTGGAAGCATCGGTTAGTCCATTATAAAAGATATCAAGTATCTCATTTTTCTTAAGAGGATGATCAGGCAAAGCATTAAGTAATTGGAGAAGCCTCCCCCAAGCTTGTGGGAGGCTCTCTTCTTTAATTGGCACAAAATTATATATTTCCCTTAAAGCAACTTGTTTCTTATGAGCAGGGAAATATTTAGCAGAGAAGTAATAAATCATATCTTGGGGACTACGCACACAACCAGGATCAAGAGAATTAAACCATATCTTAGCATCACCCTTTAATGAGAACGGAAATATCTTAAGGATATAATAGTAGCGAGTTTTCTCATCATTAGTGAACAGGGTGGCTATATCATTTAATTTAGTAAGATGTGCCACTACAGTTTCAGATTCATAGCCATAGAAAGGATCAGATTCAACCAAAGTAATTATATCAGGATAAATATAATTCATAATCCTTATTAGTAACAAAGATAGGTGAATTAGCATAAGCAGGATCATATTTCATTCTAGCATTCAGAGTTTTTTGTTTAAGCTTAGCTAATAATTTCTTAAGATCACTTCTATCATTGCAAGCAAGAAAGTCTCTAGCAGTTTCTTCATACATAACATAGCCCTCAGGCACAACAGGCAATTCATATTTAGGGGGAGAATCTTCATCATCACTTTCATCAATATTATCAGTTTTAATAATTTCATTCTCTCTAACCCTAACAAGTTGTTCATCAATAAATTCACCAAGTGGCACAGTAGTATCAAGTATAGAAGTAGTTTCATCATAAGTATCATGCATAGCAGAAGTGGCATCATCAATAACATGCGACATATCAGAATTAATAGCAGAAGCAGGTTTAGGTGTCGCAAGTTTGCTCAAAACAGAAGGTGAATCAAGTGCAGAGCTAGATGGCAGTTCCTGACCTCCCCTCGTAGTTGAGGGATAATTTTTTGTTTTCTCGTCTTTCAGGTTCTTCATAGTGACCAGCAGATATAAATCCCAAGTGACTCAAAGAATAGAGCTATGCTCCCCGGCATGGCCTTGGAAAATAGTCTTGATAATCCACAAGTATAGGGGATCGCAGCAACTTTCGAGGGTAGAGTATTCAACCCAAATTTATTGATTCAACAAAAGGGGAGCCAAAGAATATTCTCAAGTATTAGCAGCTGAGTTGTCAATTCAACCACACCTGGATAACTTAATATCTGCAGCAAAGTATTTAGTAGCAAAGTAGTATGGAAGTAACGGTAACGGTAGCAAAAGTGATATTTTGGGTTTTGTAGTGATTGTAACAGTAGCAACGGAAAAGTAAATAAGCTAAGAACAATATGTGAAAAGCTCGTAGGCATTGGATCGGTGATGGAGAATTATGCCGGATGCGGTTCATCATGTAACAGTCATAACATAGGGTGACACAGAACTAGCTCCAATTCATCAATGTAATGTAGGCATGTATTCCGAATATAGTCATATGTGCTAATGGAAAAGAACTTGCATGACATCTTTTGTCCTAGCCTCCCGTGGCAGCGGGGTCCTAGCGGAAACTAAGGGATATTAAGGCCTCCTTTTAATAGAGTACCAGACCAGAGCATTAACACATAGTGAATACATGAACTCCTCAAACTACGGTCATCATCGGGAGTGGTCCCGATTATTGTCACTTCGGGGTTGCCGGATCATAACTCATAGTAGGTGACTATAGACTTGCAATATAGGATCAAGAACTCACATATATTCATGAAAACATAATAGGTTCAGATATGACATCATGGCACTTGGGCCCTAGTGACAAGCATTAAGCATAGCAAAGTCATAGCAACATCAATCTCAGAACATAGTGGATACTAGGGATCAAACCCTAACAAAACTAACTCGATTACATGATAAATCTCATCCAACCCATCACCGTCCAGCAAGCCTACGATGGAATTACTCACGCACGGCGGTGAGCATCATGAAATTGGTGATGGAGGATGGCTGATGATGACGATGGCGACAGATTCCCCTCTCCGGAGCCCCGAATGGACTCCAGATCAGCTCTCCCAAGAGAGTTCAGGTGTCACAGCCCTAGAGCTTGCTTGTAACTAGTGGCAATGCATCTGAGACCCTTGATGAACTTGACCGTTGATCCGGCTGGGATGGTGCGGATAACTTCTACCTCCGCCCATTTGGTGAACTTATCGATGGCAACGTAGAGGTAGCGGTAGCCCCCAGGCGATCGAGGGAATGGGCCTAGGATATCCAGCTCCCAAACCGTGAATGGCCACGAGAGCGGGATGGTCTGGAGGCCCTGAGCTGGCTAATGGATCATCTTGGCGTGGAATTGGCAGGCCTCACAGGACTTCACCAGCTTGGTCGCATCGTTGAGTGCCGTAGGCCAGTAGAACCCGCTGCAGAACGCCTTGCCGACGAGGGTTCGAGAAGATGAGTGGTGCCCGCAGTCTCCGCCGTGTGTCAGCTAGCAATTCGTTTCCCTGTTCCCTGGAGATGCATCATACGAAAACATCATTTGGCTGCTTCCTGTATAGCTCACCGCCCTGGATGCAGTATGCCGTAGCCTGTCGGGCCACGCGCTCCGCATCCTCCTCTTTCTCTGGCAGCGTTGAGTGTTGGGGAGACTATCATTTGAAGCACAAGAGCAAGGAGTTCATCATCAACACACCATATATTACCTTTTGGAGAGTGGTGTCTCCTAGATTGGTTAGGTGTCACTTGGGAGCCTCTGTCAAGATTGCGGAGTTGAACCAAGGAGTTTGTACGGGCAAGGAGATCGCCTACTTCGTGAAGATCTACCCTAGTGAGGCAAGTCCTTCCTGGGCAATGGCCATGGTGGGATAGACAAGGTTGCTTCTTCGTGGACCCTTCATGGGTGGAGCCCTCCGTGGACTCGCGCAACCGTTACCCTTTGTGGGTTGAAGTCTCAATCAACGTGGATGTACGATTGCACCACCTATCAAAACCACGCCAAAAATCTCCATGTCTACATTCGGTTTGTTCCCTCCAAGCTCCTCCCTTTACCTTCATGTGCAATGTTTTACATTCCGCTGCTATACTCTTAAACTTGCATGTGTAGGTTGGTTGCTTGACTAGTGCTAGGTTGCTAAAATCTGCCTGGACTTAAAATTGGGAAAAGGGCTAGATTTTTATTTGGTCAAGTAGTCTAATCACCCCCCCTCTAGACATACTTTCGATCCTACAAGTGGTACCAGAGCTTTGTTCTCCATTTGCCTTGATTTCCATAGCTTTTGGTGATCATAGCCTTGATTTCACGACCTAGGAGAGTATGGCGTCTTGCGAGGGAAATTTCCACCGTAGAGGTCCTTACTTTGATGGTACAAATTTTGCTAGTTGGAAGCATAAGATGAAAATGCATATTATTGGACATAACCCCGCCGTTTGGGCTATTTTGTGTATTGGCTTGCACGGTAAATTCTTTGATGGGAGAGAACCGAACCATGAAGCTACCGCGGAAGAGTTGAAGATGCTGCAATGCAATGCTCAAGCTTGTGATATTCTCTTCAACGGATTGTGCCCCGAAGAATTCAACAAAATCAGCCGT
Organism: Aegilops bicornis; assembly: GCA_021605145.1. NCBI lineage: Eukaryota > Viridiplantae > Streptophyta > Magnoliopsida > Poales > Poaceae > Aegilops > Aegilops bicornis. Next base: position 252,457,253 of record CM038671.1, read on the forward strand.
CTTGAGAATGCAAAGGAACTTTAGGATACTTTGATTGATGTGCACAAAGGTACCGACTCCGTCAAGGAATCCAAATTGGATGTGCTTCAAAGTCAACTTGACAAGTTAAAAATGAAGGATGGTGAAGGTGTCGCTGAAATTTACTCTAGGCTTGCTCTCATCACAAATGAGATTGCCGGCTTAGGAAGTGAAGAGATGACTGATAGATTCATCATCAAGAAGATCCTAAGAGCATTGTATGGAAAATATGATACCGTGTGCACATTGATCCAAATGATGCCCAATTACAAAGATCTCAAGCCTACGGAAGTCATTGGAAGAATTGTTGCTCATGAGATGTCACTCAAGGATAAGGAAGAGCTTCACAACAAGTCAAGTGGTGCTTACAAAGCCTAATATGATGCCCCCACATCATCAAGTGAGAAACAAACCTTCAATGAATAATTGAGCCTAATGGTGAAGAATTTCAACAAGTTCTACAAGAGTAGAAGCAAGGAAAAAAGTTCCAAGTCAAGGTCCTACAATGACAAAAGATCTTAAAGACGTGAACGAAATTGCTACAATTGTGGAAGACCCGGACACTACTCCAATGAGTGCACGGCTCCCTACAAAAGAAGAGAAGATTCTCCTAAAAGAAGAAGTAGAAGAGAAGAATCACCACCAAGAGAGAGAATGAGTAGAGATGATTGTTACGAACGTAGAACCTCTAGGAGAAGCAATGATTCGGAAAGGAAGGACAAATCATAAAAGAGCTACACTAAGCAAAGACATCAAGCTAATGTTGGTGAATGGGTATCCGGCTCCGACTCCGACCATCACTCCGAAATAAGTTATCACTCCGACTCCGAATATACTCAAGATGAAGGTGTTGCCGGTCTAGCACTTGTGTCAACCAACTCCTACGACATATTTGACTCACCAAATGAAGGAATTGGAAGATGCTTCATGGCTAAAGGCCCAAAGGTATCACACCTTGAGTATGTTGATTTTAATAGTGATGAAGATGATTTTCTAGGAGATGATGATTTACTCGTTGATAACTCTAGTTATGAAAACTATGATGAACTTGCTATTAATCACGCTAATCAAGATAAAATGAATGACGATGATAAGGAGGAGATTGAGCGTCTAACTAAAGAACTAAACACTCTTAAATTTGCTCATGAAACTACCTTGGAAGATCATTGACAACTTTTAAAGACTCATGAGAAGCTACGCTTTGAAAATCTCAACCTTGAGCAAGAGCATGAGTTCTTAAAAGCAATCAATGATGATCTTCGCAAGAAAAGTTCTTCTTACATTGCCAAGCGTTTACTCTTGTCTACTTACATGCCACAAGTAAAATCTAGCAACAAGAGTAAGAAAGATTATTCATCTAGTAGTAACAATATTCATGCTAAATCCAATGTTGTTGCTTCTAGTAGTTCTCTTGATTCCACTAATGATTCTCTTAGCCAAGTTACACTTGAGCAAGAAAATAGCTTATTGAAAGGAATTATAGAGAAGGGTGTTTACAAGAGCCTTGCCGGAAGTAAGCAATTTGAGGAAATTGTATGCAAGCAAGGAAGACACCGGAAGAATGAAGGTGTTGGTTTTGAACGAAAGTTCAATGCCAATGGAGTTGAGTGGGAAGAAGATCAATACCCCAAGACGAAGTTTGTTCCTCAACAAGAGAAGTATGATCCTACTTTCCAAGGAACACAAGCTCAAGATGATCTTCCACCACAAGACCACAAGAAAAAAAGGCAAGTACAAGCTTCAAGAGTAGATTGATGCATTTGAAGAAGCTCCCAAGGCCTTGGTCAAGTGGGTTCCCAAGACTACATCAAGTTCTATTACATCAAGTACGACTACAACTCCACGGATTCACATCAAGATGGTGTGGATCCCAAAGAAGAAGACCTAAAGAGTTCTTGAGGGTGACTCTGCCAACATACTTCACTCATATCTTTTGGCAAGGACATGTGTAAACAACTTCCACATCTTGCACTAGTTCAACGAGTCACAAACCCTCTTGTTGGTAAGACAAGGGACAAGGTAACCTAATGCTTTCATGGACATCATCTATGTGTACATCACTCTATGTCTATGGATATCCTTGTTTGTTCCTTGTGGGACTAACCCGTGTAGGTATTGAAAGTGCAACTCACTCCAATGGATTGCTCCAAAAGATCTACATCAACATTGAGCATCCACATCTTCGACACCTACATGAAGTAATCATCGACAAAACCCAAGGTTAGTTCATCCCTCTTAGGGTGATATCACATCTAGGGGGAGCTTTACTCAAATCAATTGAGCTAAAGCAACTCTAATGATGTGAACACAACAATGCTTTATGTAAAAGTGGTAACCCCACTTGTGCTTAAACGATGAGTATGACCAATGATCAAATGTTCTCATTTGACTCCTAAGTCAATATACTCATATATATATGACCTAGTCATCGCCAATTGCTTGGTAGATGCTAGAGTGTTTGTGCATGCTTTGTCACATATTTCATTTGCCATTTTATTGTGTGAGCATGTTGGTTGCATATTTTAGTCATTCAAGGACATTCATTTGTTATTTTGTATGTTTGGCTTTTTCTCTTTTGCCAAATGGATGGACAAGAATGCCTAAGAACTTCCTCTAGCTATCTATGCTTTTCTCGTCTCAAACTCTATTCATGCTACATCACAAAGTTTGATCAAGTCAGATTCTAACCACTCTGTGTGAGGAGCACTCGGAGTCCCCGATTCGTCATAGACTTAAACTTCCAAAACCTCTTTGTGCATTTCGGTATGACCGAGTCATCCACTTCGGTCACACCGAGTTCACTAAGTTGATCTAGGTTTTCAATCTCGGTGCAACCAATTTGAACCTTTCGGTCACATCGAGTTGCATTAACCGCTTGCGATTCTGCATCTCGGTGCCACCGGGTTGTTCCACTCGGTCACATCGACAGGGTCGGGATATATAAACCCACGGGTGAGATTTTGGAAATTTCTTCAAACTCCTCAGCCCGCGCGCGTGTCCTGCTCTGCCTCCTCGGGTCTTCGGATCATCTCCTCGCCACCAGCGACCTCTCGCCACTGGTTTCCATCACCGTCAATGGAAATCTGCTCCGCCGTTGCCGCCGTAGCGAACTCCCACCGAACTAGGGTACAAGTTCGACTCTATGTGCTAATTCCTTAACTCTGATTCATAGCACATTGCTTTGCCATGATCTTTACCACGTATGCAAATGATCTATCCATAGAGAACATCCTTTAGGTTAGATTTGATTTGAAAATTTAGGGTTAGGTCTCCGCCGAACTCATCTCGGACCGACCGAGTTGGAGAAATCGGTCTCACCGATTTGGCTTACGCCATTGCACATGCGTTTTTGGTCTGACCAAAAACTGCAAATCGGTGCGACCGAATTCGAGTCGCTGTGAAACCCTAGCAATCTCGGTGCCACCGAACTGTGACTCGATCTGACCGAGTTCACTAGTTTAGGCTCCGAAAATTGCTTCGGTATCACCGAGTTTATCAAATCGGTAGCTCCGAAATGTTTTTTTGGAGAACTAAAACTAAGTTTTTGAACCATCTGTTTTGCAAAAACTCTGCACTTTGTGATGCTCATCCTCTCTACCTCATCTACATCTATTCACAGGGTCTGCTGTCAGTGAGATTGCCAAGATGTCTGGCCAGAGTGACAGTCAGAACAGATCTAAGGAAAAAGTGCAATTGAGTGAGGGTTCAGATCCCTCAAGCAGCTATGATGAGGGCAGTAGGAGCACACCTAGTAACTTGCCCAAGGCAGCCACTAGAGCAAGGAAGAAGAGAACCTCGGACTCTAAGGATGAGGAGTATGTGGCTGTTGAGGATGAGGCCACCTCAAGGAAGAAAGTCTAGAAGAAGGAGTATAGCACAGCTGCTGCAACAAAGCCAGGTTTGAACAAGAAGGCACCTGCCAAGAGAATCGCAATGTCAAAGCCAAGGAAGGTTGCAATAGGAGAGACAATGAAATTCACCATAGAATCAGATGATGGTGAAGCAGCAGGAGATGACAAGAAAAAGAAGAGGGCAAGAACCACAACTGCAAAATGTAACATCCCAAATTTTCAATTTGGAATGTCATACATAGGTCATCCATGCATATCATATTTTATTGCATCTTCGTTCCGCAATCCTCGAAATCCTAAGCAACTCAAGGACCCTCGGAGAGATTTGGGGATTTTCCAGTTTTCATATTTTGATTTCTATCAAATACTGAGAACGAGGATTTTTGATTTTAATTATTTTTCTCTCCCAAAAAATATTTTCCAGTTTTCATATTTTGATTTCTATCAATTACTTTTCCTATAGCCAATGTCACTTGGGACCAGTTTCAGCAAGCTTTTCGCACGACCCATGTCTCAACTGGAGCCATGCAGATGAAGAAGCGTGAGTTTCGCAACTCACGCCAGGGGAACCGCATCTTGTAGCTCGATGCGTGGATGATTTTAGTAAGTTATCACGCTATGCCCCTGATGATGTGGCCACAGATGCCGCGAAGCAGGAGGAGTTCAACAACTACAAGGAGTTGGTAGATAAGGCCCTTATGATTGAAGGAAAACAGCAGCAGATTGAGAGCCATAAGAGGAAGTATGGACAAGGGAAGTATAATTCAGGAGCTCAACAGAAGCCCCGCTTAACCCCGAACTCGGGAGGACTTGTTCATAACCATGGAGGTCACAACCATACTGGAGGAGGATCGCATAACCACAATGGTGCGAAGAATGGCAATGGGAACAGAGTTAATAACAATAAGAACCGCTCCAACCCATCTACAGCCGCCAAAAGAGACATAAGTCAAGTTACTTGCTATAAGTGCGGGAAGACTGGGCACTATGCTAATGACTGCCCTGGAGGAAGGAATGGAAACGGAAATGGGAGCGTTGGGAAGAAGGCCAATCCATTCAACAAAGGACAAGTAAACCACGTTAACGTGGAGGAGGTTGAAGAGCAGCCGGACGCGGTAATAGGTAAGTTTTTGGTTAAGTCATTTACCACTCTTGTTCTTTTCGATACTGGTGCATCGCATTCATACATATCAAGGGGATTTGTGGATAAGTTTAAGTTACCAACCCAAACCCTTAGGACCCCTCTATTAGTGAGCTCGCCTGGAGCAGAGTACATGGCTAGCCGATGGTGCACCCAGATACCCCTAACCATTGGGGCACATGTTTTTCCGTCTGACCTAATTATCTTGGAGTCACAAGGATTGGATGTGATATTAGGTATGGACTGGATGTCAAAGTATGGAGGAAGCATTGACTGTGCTAGCAAATCAATTTATCTTACCACCTCGGAGGGAAAAAGGATTAAGTATGTATCTAGGCATGTGCCTAGGAGGAGCCAAGTGAATGCCCTCACCGGAGTTGTGCAGGAGGAAGTGCCTGTAGTAAAGGATTACCCAGATGTTTTCCTAGAGGAGTTACCAGGCATGCCCCCGGATCGAGACATCGAGTTTTTTATAGAGCTATTGCCAGGTACAGGGCCAATATCCAAGAGACCCTATCGGATGCCCGCAAATGATCTGGAGGAAATTAAGAAACAGATCAAGGAGTTATTGGAGAAAGGTTATATTCGCAGGAGTTCATCACCTTGGGCAGCACTAGTACTTTTGGTCGAGAAGAAGGATAAATCCCGGAGGATGGTCGTTGATTAACGAGCCTTGAATGAAGTAACAATAAAGAACAAGTATCCATTACCGATGATCAATGATCTGTTTGATCAGTTGCAAGGAGCTAAGGTGTTTTCGAAGATCGATCTACGATCAGGATACCATCAGTTGAAGATTCGAGAGAAGGATATACCAAAGACAACGTTCACCACGCGGTATGGATTATATGAGTATACGGTCATGTCATTTGGACTGACTAACGCCCCTGCCTATTTCATGAGTATGATGAACAAGGTGTTCATGGAGTATTTGGACTAGTTTGTTGTGGTGTTCATTGATGATATTATGGTATACTCGAAGAACGAGGAGCAGCACAAGGAGCATTTGCGTTTAGTTCTTGAGAAACTCAGGGAACACCAGTTATACGCTAAATTCAGCAAGTGCGAGTTTTGGTTGAAGGAAGTTGGATTTCTTGGGCATGTTATATCAGGAGAGGGTATAGCAGTGGACCCCAGTAAGGTTCAGTCAGTCACTGAATGGTTGGCACCCACTTGATTAGCGAGATCCATGATTTCCTTGGACTCATGGGATACTATCGGAGATTCATTGAGACTTTTTCCAAGATTGCTAAGCCAATGACTGAATTGCTGAAGAAGGATACTAAGTTTAAATGGACAGAACATTGCGAGGCAAGTTTTCAGGAGTTGAAGAAACGATTGACTACAGCCCCAGTATTAAGACTGTCAGATATACATAAGGAGTTTCAAGTGTATTGTGACGCCTCACGCTTGGGACTTGGATATGTGCTTATGCAGGACGGAAAGGTTGTTTCGTATGCCTCACGACAACTGAAGCCCCATGAGTTGAACTATGCCACGCATGATTTGGAGCTAGCAGCCGTAGTGCATGCATTGAAGACTTGGAGACATTATCTTATTGGAAATCGTTGTGATGTGTACACGAATCATAAGAGTTTGAAGTACATTTTCACCCAGAAGGAGTTGAACCTTAGACAAAGGAGATGGCTGGAGCTTATAAAGGATTACGATATGAAGCTGCACTATCATCCAGGAAAGGCCAATGTCGTAGCAGACGCTTTGAGCCGGAAAAGTTACGCTAATATCCTTGAAAGTAAGGGATTGCCAAAGGAGTTAGCTGAGGATATCATGGAACTTCGGTTGGAGATTGTTCCAAGAGGTTTCATTGCAACAATGGAGGTTCAGTCTACATTGTTGGACAAGATTTGAGAAGCTCAGAAGAATGACAAAGAGATTGCCGAGATAAAGGAGAAGATGAGCAAAGGAAAGGCCAAAGGTTTTCGCGAGGATGAGCACGATACCTTATGGTTTGAGGACCGAGTTTATGTGCCCAATGACCCAGAGATCAGAAAGTTAATACTTCAGGAGGCCCATGACTCAACATACTCGATACACCCCGGAAACACAAAGATGTATTTGGATTTGAAAGAGCGTTTTTGGTGGATAGGTATGAAGAAGGATATTGCCGAGTATGTAGCCGTATGTGATGTATGTCAGAGAGTGAAGGCAGAGCATCAGAAGCCAGCAGGACTGTTACAGCCTATGCCGATACCCGAATGGAAGTGGGATAAACTTGGCATGGATTTTATCACCGGATTGCCCAGAACCAAAGCAGGATATGACTCAATATGGGTAGTAGTGGATCACTTGACCAAAGTGGCTCACTTCATCCCAGTGAAAACCACGTATACAAGTGCGAAGTTAGCCAAGATATATATGTCCAGGATCGTATGTTTGCATGGAGTTTCGAGGACCATCGTATCATATAGAGGAACACAGTTTACTTCAAAGTTTTGGCATCATTACACGGACTTTGGGAACAAGATTGGAGTTCAAGATACAACATTCCACCCGTGAGATGATGGATGAAGAGAGAGTCAACCAGATTTTGGAGGACATGTTGAGAGCTTGTGCGCTAGACTATGGGTCTAGTTGGGATGACAATTTGCCTTACGCAGAGTTCTCATACAACAATAGCTACCAAGCTAGTTTGAAGATGGCACCGCTCAAGCTCTGTATGGACGCAGATGTAGAACACCTCGATGTGGGATGAGGTAGGAGACCGTCAGTTGTTTGGACCAGATTTGATCAAAGAGTCGAGGAGAAGGTTAAACTGATCCGAGACAGATTGAAGATTGCTCGATCCAGGCGTAAGAGTTATGCAGATTCAAAACGCAAGGAAGTAACTTATGAAATTGGAGATGAGTCTATCTGCGAATATCACCCTTGCGAGTGAAACGTTTTGGAGTTAAGGAAAGTTAGCTCCAAGATTTGTAGGACCGCACCGTGTTTTGGAGCGGATGGGGGAAGTTGCCTACAATTTGGAGTTACACGAAGGATTGTCGAGTTCACGATGTGTTCCACGTATCACAGTTGAAGAAGTGTCATCTTTGAGATGGCCGATATACCGTTAAGAGATACAGTGCCCCTGGAGGCGATTCAGTTGGACAGTAATTTGACCTATGAAGAGAAGCCAGTGAAGATTCTTGACTTTGACAACCGAGTCACGCGCAACAAGGTTATCAAGTTTTGCAAGGTTCAGTGGAGCCACGATACCGAGGAGGAAGCCACCTGGGAACGAGAAGATGATATTCGAAAGGACCACCCGCACCTATTTTCTAGCCAACCCAAATCTCGAGGACGAGATCATCTTAAGGGGGGTAGGTTTGTAACATCCCAGATTTTCAATTTGGAATGTTATACATAGTGAGTCATGCTTATAATATTTTATTGCATCTTCGTTCCGCAATCCTCGAAATCCTAAGCAACTGAAGGACCCTCGGAGAGAGTTGGGGATTTTCCGGTTTTCATATTTTGATTTCTATCAAATACTAAGAATGAGGATTTTTTATTTTAATTATTTTTCTCTCCGGAAAAATATTTGATATTAAAAATATATGAGAGGAGATAATATGACTTATCCAAAATAATTTAAATATTGGAGAAAAAATGTTAGAATCATTATTTGGATTTTATTTGAGTTTATTTTGAATTTTATTTGCATTAGAAAAATTTGCATGTTTTTGAAAATTGCATTTTAGAGCCAAGAAAATGTTCAACTCGTTCTAAATATTTCATTTAGACGGTGAAAATTTGTTTGGGCATTTTTAGATTTTTATTTTATTTTATAGGAATTTTTACGTCGTGAACTATTTAAAAAATCACATCAAGACCCGACTGGCTGAAGCCAGCCAGCCGGCCCAAGCCGCCGCCTTCCTCCGCGCTGTCGCCGCCAAGCAGAGTCCGGCTCGGACTCTGTCGCCGCCCCTTCCCAAGGCACCGCACCTCCTTTAAATACCACTGCCCCCTCTAGCCATCACCACCGCCACCGACGCCTTCCGCCGGGAGCCAAGCCGCCTTCCGCCTCGGGAGCCGAGCCCGCTTAAGCCGCCTTCCGCCTGGGAGCCGAGCCTCGCTTGCCGCCGCCGCCCGAGCCCGCCCGAGCCGTAGCCGCCGCCCGTAGCCGCCGCCGCCGCCTCCCGCCGCCACCCCTCCGTCGAGCCCGAGCCCCGCCGGAGCTGAGCGAGGTAGCCGCCCCGCCGCCCGGTTTTCCGAAGAAAACCGTTTCGTTTTTTTTAAAACCTAGTTTTCGTTTTTTAAATAGATCGGTTTTTCTCCGGTTTATTTATTTACCGAGCGTTCGCTCGTTCGTTCGTTTTAGCGAACGCGTTCTTCGTTTAGGTTCAGATAACGAACGTTCGTTCGTTAAGCTGTTCGTCGCTTTTCTTATCCCGGATTTATTCCGTGATTTTTCTGATCGCGATTTCTGATCCGATGTTCGATCTAGTATAACTTTTCGCTCGTTTATCAGAATTAGGCGATTCAAGCGCCTAGAGTTTCGTCTAGAAACATTCTTTCCGAATAATCAACTCAAACAAGTTTTTGCCTCTGTAAAATTTGACCTTAGTTCAGATTAGTAAACGGATCTTATTTCTTTCGCCGTTTGAGTTTTGTTGCTTCGTTTGGTTTGATTCTTTTTGCGAACCTGAGTTCTTAAGTTGAACTTTCTGGTCAACCTCTTTTAGTTGAGTTTTACCTGTGCGTCTTTGCTTGTTGCTTATGTATGTTATTGTTTGCTTGCGATAGAATTCCCGGAGTGCGAAGCGTGTTACTACGAGTCTCTAGGATTCACGGATCGTCCGCAAGGCAAGTAACACATTGATCATACTCTTTTCATACCCAATTTTTATGCTTTAGTTTCAATCTTCAAACATTGCATGATTAGGATGTCATTAATTTTTGGGTTGGGAAGTAGTAGTTGAGGTAGAACCTATTTCCCTGTTACTATCAAACCCTTGGGAGTTACTTCTACGTGTTGTTATTATTGCCATGCTATGCTCGTAGACGTGGATTGGGTTTGAGTGCATCCATGACAGATGTGAGATTATTAATTAATGGTTTACTTTAAGGTGGCAACTTTAATACACATCTGGATGGATTGAGGCACTGGGGAACCCAAAGTGTTGTCTATTTTATTTTGGAAATCCGGGGTACCAGTGTGATCTTCCTATGGACCACCACCCAGGCTCAAAGGGAACTGAGATTATTCATGCTAGAAACTTCCGTGTGCAACCACAAGCTACTATGGGCTCTAGCATATTTGAGTAAGTTAAGTGAAGCTCTTGAAGAGGTAGATCAACAGGTAGTGGGTTTTGTAGGTTTGGTATGGTCTACCCGGAGTAGATAGTTAATGTTTCTGAAATACTATGTCTCGGTCATCGGTTTCTCAAACACCATGTAGTGCGAGAAATCAACGGAGGCGATCGAGTCTTGTGGGGAAAAGTGCGCAAACCTCTGCAGAGTGTACAATCTAATCATAGTTAGCCGTGTCCCCGGTTATGGACAAATTTTGAGTATCTAGTATCTGAGTATTCACATGTATCTGATCACTCTTAAATTAATATTGTTGGGATGTTAACTACTTTAATTGGGATTGAGAATGCTGTCAACCATTCTCAATGTTTAACAACCACCATGATAGTTAAATAAAATCTATTCCTTTGTTGTAGGTAAAAATTGGCTTTTCGCAAAACTATAACCATAGAGCTTTCCACCAGACAGATATGCATGTAGTGATAGCATTATTCTGTTCTTGCTCTACTGTGTTATATTGCCAGCATATTCCATGTGCTGACCCATTTTTGGGCTGCAACGTATTATGTTGCAGACTTTTCAGACGAGGAGTAAGGATCGTTAGGTCGTTGCCGTGCAGCTCAGCTATGCCGTTGGAGTTGATGGACTCACTTTATCTTCCAAGCCTTCCATTTGTTATCGCATTAGATGGCCTTAAGCCATATTATTGTAATAAGTTCTCTTTGAGACAATCGATGTAATAAGTGTGTGATTGCTACTCTGTTATAAATCCTTCGAGTACTGTGTGTGTCAGCATTACTGATCCAGGGATGACACTGAAACACAGAGACTTGACCATCTGAGGTCGGGTCGCTACACAAAAGTTCTTGGAAAATCAACTATGGTAAGAGAGTCAGAAGAGGAAGAGGAAGAGGAAGAGGATGCTGCACCAGCACCCAAAGCTCAGAAGCTTATGGGAGATGCCATCAAGTCAGAGGCTGCTCCATCAAAGCCCAAGACTGCTCCCAAAGCTCAAGCCCAGAAGCCCAGTAAGCCCAATAGGAACACCAGGAACATTCCTGCAGAAGAGAAGAACAAGGCCCAGTGCCTCAAGCTGAAGAAGAGGATGATGTGTCTCTTGTTTTGAGAAAGCTGAAACCCAAGATTCCAAACCACAATGATGCTCATCCAGTGGCTGAGAGATGCATAGCACTATGCATTTTTGAACTTTTTGATAACTTGTTGCCAAAGGGGGAGAAATGTATAGATCGTAGGCTTTGAGAGAGAGTGTTTTGCTTCCTTTTCTCTCTTGCTTTTGGTTGAACTTTTTGTGTGCTTTCTTGATATTCTATGCCTGTGTGAGATACTTGTTTGATCTTATGCTACTTTAACGCTTGCTTGGATGATATTATCTCTTATATATCTCATATGATCATTCACTTTGCTTCGTGATGAGTGCATGCTTTTAATTTTCTATCATTTTGAGCGCTCCACCAAGATGTATGTGACATGGGAGAGTGACCCATGATCCTAATCGATTGTGAATTTGCATTCAAACACAAATCTTAATAATGCAGAAATTTAGGGGGAGCTCTTGCTTATCACATACCTCTCAGAGCGACGATGTATTTCAATCTTATTATTATTTGTCGAAGCTTTGATCTATATGTTGTCATCAATTACCAAAAAGGGGGAGACTGAAAGTGCAACTATCCCTGGGTGGTTTTGGTAATTATTAACAACATATAACTCATTGAGCTAATGCTATTTCAAGATAAATATTTCAGGAAAGCTCGATGATTGGCATGTCGTGGATTAGGAATGTGGACCACTCAAAATGCTAAGAAAAAAGGATTGGCTCAAGCTCTAAAGCTCAAGACTCTACATTTTACTTTTAGTGATCCAAGATCACATTGAGTCCATAGGAAAAGCCAATACTATTAAAAGGGGATGAAGTGTTGCTTAATGGCTTGCTTGCTCAAAATGCTTAGTGATATGCTCCAAAACCCTCAACCACTTTGTCATATCCACATATGTCCCAAACCAAAAGTCAAACTCGGCCCCACCGAAACTTTCTATCCGGCGCCACCGAGTTCATTTGACATAGCCACTGCCACAAAACCATAGTCACTTCGGTCTTACCGATAGGGATCTCGGTCTCACCGAGATGGGATTGCAAATTCTCTGTTTCCCTTCGTAACATTCCGGTCCAACTGAGATGAGTGATCGGTCCCACCGAGTTCGCAATGCAAACTCTTTGTTTCCCTTTCGTAACGTTTCTGTCTTACCGAGATGAGCGAATCTGTCCCATCGAGTTTGCCTGACCTACTCTCTGTTAGCTTTTTACCAAAATCGGTCTCACCGAGTTTGTGTAATCGGTCTCACCGAGATTACATTATGCCCTAACCCTATTGAAATCGGCCCCACCGAGTTGACATATTGGTCCCACCGAAAATCCTAAGGTTCACATTTCAAACTAAATCGGCCTGACCGAGTTTTATTATTCGGTTCCACCGAGTTTGGTGATTTGTGTGTAACGGTTAGAATTTGTGTGGAGGCTATATATACCCCTCCACCCGCTCTTCATTTGGAGAGAGAGCCATCAGAACATGCCTACACTTCCAACATACATTTTCTGAGAGAGAACCACCTACTCAAGTGTTGAGGTCAAGATATTCCATTCCAACCATATGAATCTTGATCTCTAGCCTTCTCCAAGTTGCTTTCCACTTAAATCATCTTTCCACCAAATCCAAATCTTTGAGAGAGAGCTGAGTGTTGGGGAGACTATCATTTGAAGCACAAGAGCAAGGAGTTCATCATCAACACACCATTTATTACCTTTTAGAGAGTGGCGTCTCCTAGATTGGTTAGGTGTCATTTGGGAGCCTCCGTCAAGATTGTGGAGTTGAACCAAGGAGTTTGTACGGGCAAGGAGATTGCCTACTTCGTGAAGGTATACCCTAGTGAGGCAAGTCCTTCATGGGCAATGGCCATGGTGGGATAGGCAAGGTTGCTTCTTCATGGACCCTTCATGGGTGGAGCCCTCCGTGGACTCGCGCAACCGTTACCCTTCATGGGTTGATGTCTCCATCAACGTGGATTTACGATAGCATCACAAATCGGAACCACGCCAAAAATCTCTGTGTCTACATTGCATTTGTTCCCTCCAAACTCCACCCTTTACCTTCATGTGCATTGTTTTACATTCCGTTGCTATACTCTTAGACTTTCATGTGTAGGTTGGTTGCTTGACTAGTGCTAGGTTGCTAAAATCTGTTAAGACTTAAAATTGCCTAAAGGGCTAGATTTTTATTTTCTCAAGTAGTCTAATCACCCCCCTCTCGACATACTTTCGATCCTACAATGGCGTCCTGCTGTGTCTCATCAAACGCCAGGACTCGCGCGGAGCGATGCTTGACCTCATGAGGGAGGACCGCTTCTGCTCCATAGACGAGGAAGAACGGGGTCTCGCCTGTTGGCTTGGTGGCGGTGGTGCAGATGGACCACAACACAGACTGGAGCTCGTCGTGCCAGCCCCTGCCGCAGGCCTCGAGCTTCTTATTGACGGTCCTGGTCTTGAGGCCTCTCAAGACTTCCGCGTTGGTGTGTTCGGCCTGGCCATTGCTCCTGGGGTGCGCCACCGAAGCGTAGCAGATCTGCGTTCCAAGGTTAGCACAATATGTCTTGAAGAAATTACTAGTGAACTGCGAGCCGTTGTCGGTGATGATGCGGTTGGGGACCCCGAACCGGCTCACTAGACCCTTGATGAACTTGAACGTCGATCCGGCCGGGATGGTGCGGACAGCTTCTACCTCCGCCCATTTGGTGAACTTGTCGATGGCGACGTAGATGTAGCGGTAGCCCCCAGGCGCTCGAGGGAACAGACCTAGGATATCCAGCCCCCAGACCGTGAATGGCCACGAGAGCGGGATGGTCTGGAGGCCCTGAGCTGGCTGATGGATCTGCTTGGCGTGGAATTGGCAGGCCTCGCTGGACTTCACCAGCTCGGTCGGCGTCCTTTGAGTGTCAGAGGCCAAGAGAACCTGGCCATGAACGCCTTGCCGATGAGGGTTCGTGACGATGAGTGGTGTTGGATGTGGGGTTCCGGCAAACCCTTAAGGTTCGAACACTTGGGTGCGCGCGAATTCTTTCCCTCCTACCGATCTACGCACTAGCTCGCTAAGATCTCACTGACGAACTCACAACACAGAAAGACACGAGATTTATACTAGTTCGGGCTACCGTTGTGGTGTAATACCCTACTCTAGTGTGGTGGTGGGGGATTGCCTCTAGGGATGGTGAAGAACAGTACAAAGGGAAGAACAGCCTCCTGAGGTTGAGGTGTTCTTGTGGTTAGGGTAGGCTCTCGATCATATTGGATCAAGCTAAGATGATATGCCCCTACTATGGTGGCTAGCTCTACTTATATAGGACCTGGTCCTCTCCCCAAATATTGAGCGGGAAGGGAGCCAACAACGGCGGGCGAATTTTAAGGGGGACAGCTAGTACAAGCTATCCTGACAAAAGTGGTCTTCGTCTGCAAAGGCTCTGGTGGTGACGCCTTCTTGGGCTCCACGATGACCTCCTTCTTGCCGTCCTTCTGGTCTTGGTCTCGTTGCACCGCTATGGCAACCTTTGCCTGATGCCTCGGTGCTCTTCGCCTGCGCTGGCCTCCTTAGCACCAAAGAGGAAACAAGGACGCTGCACGCGCTGGCACCCGCCTGGCGCCGGTCGTCATGGCTCACGTCACGAGAGCCTCGTGAGGTTTGCCCCGCCTTGATATCTCTGCTCCTCGTGAGCCTGCCTGACTAGGCCACTCCTGAGGAGGTCTTGCATCGTCCGCCTCATGAGGCTTGGCCCCTCGCGAGGGTCTTGGGTGTCCTGTTGATGAAGATGGGCCACACGGCCTGCTGGCTTAGCCGCGCCGTGGGCTGCAGTGAAACAAGTCAGGGGACCCCGTTCTCGAACGCCGACAGGTAGCCCCGGGCCCAAAGGTGCGCTCGGGCTTGGCCGTGGCGAAGCCAAGGGTCCAGTCTGGGCGCCGCCGGCCCCAAAAGCCTGCGGCCTCGGTCGACGCGTGGCGGTTGATTGGACGTGGGCGTCTTCGCTTCCCCACGCTGCCTCGGCAACTGCTCGACTTGACAACTCCTTGCGACATGCAATGAAAACCATCATTACCTGCGATCGTGGGATGCACCGGTTGGCCTTCTCTTGCTATAAATGGGGAGGGGGCGGAGCCCCCGTTTCCCATCTCTTCCTCGCTTGCTTGCTTCTTCCTCCTCGCTCCATTACTAGCAGTGCCCCCAATGGCGCCATGAAGGAAGTTCTCTGCCGCCGAGAAGGGGAAGGCCCCTCGCGAGGGACCCGGCTCCCCGACGCCCAAGCGCGGACGCGGCCGTCCGCGCAAGCATGCCGCGACCCCGGCCGTGGCCCATTGTCGTGGCGGCGCCGCGACACGCGGAGGGGGTTGTCCCAGCCACGGCGGTCCAATTGACGAAGGGAGGCGTGCCATGGTGGCGTGGCCTCCCCATCCGCGCTTCCATTCAGCGGAAGCGTCACCGGAGTTCGTCGTCTGGTCGGAGAACCCGGCCGACAACATGCTCCAGCTTCCGCGTTTCTTCGTCAGCGAACTGCCGGCCTCTGGTCCAGGCGGGCTCTGGTTGCAGGCGCATGGTTGCTACAGCAAGGCCTCTTGGGTCGTGGTCGAGACTTCCGCCGCGGGCAACATAGCCCTGGCCCGCGGCTGGCAGACGTTCGCCCGCGCGCGCGGCCTGGGCAGGCGGTGCACCCTCCATTTCAAGTTCGATGGCGACGCGACCCTCTACGTGAGGGTGTTCGGGGAAGACGGTCGCCGCGCCGGATGCTGCCCCGAGGCGAACGACGGCGAGGAGGTGCTCGGCCTTTGCGACGGTCGTGACAAGGATGAGGGCGAGCCCGCCCCTGGCGGCGACCGTGCCTCGCCCAGCTACAGCGGCTCTTCCTTCGGCAACAGCTCCAGCAGTGGTGGCTATGACCAGCCGCCGCGCCCGCTCTGAAGGAGGCAGCGGGTCATCTCATCACCGCGCCTCCGTGAAGCGCGAGGAGGGATCTAGCTAGGCTCGGGATGTCGCTAGGCGCCTGCCTCTGTGGATCACCATAACACCGCTTTTGTTTTGCTCTTTTTCCTGCACCAAGAACGAAACCAGTATGGGCCCAGGGGGGCATGTACCGAACTATGGTTCCTTGGTTATTGCATTACGCGTGTCGCTCCCGTGACGTGTCATTATTTTGCGCAAAGATAACTTAACCTGATATATTCAGGATGCCCTCTTCCTCACGAGGTGTTTGTTTCCTCGTGTCCATCTTGCCTTGGTGGCCTGCATTTGCTTAGGAACTACAAAATTTCGTTAGGAAGTGCGTTAAAAGGCTTTCCGTTCACCCAAGCCTTGACCTGATGCGTTGTATCGCGGTACCCGAGGGGCACGGACCAGGAGGGATGCGCCAACTTTTGGGCTTGAACGAGGGTGGCTCGCGAGAAGGCAGAGAGGAGAAAAACACTCACGAGGGCACCTGCCAAGCCCCCTCGCGAGGTATGCGAGAGAGAGAATACGAGCAAACCAGAGCTGGAAAATGCGGTAAGAGGTGAGGGAATCGAATCATCAAGGAACACCGAAAGCAAACTTCGATTTAAGGAAAAGCGAGCCAACTACGGAAAGCAAATGAAAAGCCGCATCCGACACCTAATCTAGTCTTCAAGTCTTCTCACCAGCGTGGAGCTAAGTGCTGCCACTAGGCATGGGCGGGAGCCCCAGGGCCTGAGGCCGGCGCTCCTGAGACTCCGGGGCGTGTACAACCCCAACTCATTATTACATGAGAGTGTCACGGGCGGCGATTCTTCACAGGCACCAGGCCTTCTTCACAGGCTCCGGGCCTTTCTTCACAGGCTCTGGGCCTTGCTTCATGGGTAGAACTTCCGAAGGTGCTGGATGTTCCAGGAGTTTTGGATAGGTATCCCGTCTTGTGTCTCCAGGCGCACGGCGCCAGGCCTGGAGATGTGGACGACCTTGAACGGGCCCTCCCACATGGGTGAAAGCTTATGCAGCCCTTCCCTGGAGCGTCCTGGAGCGAATGTTGCGGCAGTGGTATCACCGCAGCGCTTGCTGGTACCTTGCCGCCCTCAGTGCAGCTTCGCGACGACGTTCCTCCCCCAGCACGAGATCCATCCCCGTGTGGCGCCCTCTGCTGCGTTTCCGAACGCCGGGACTCTGCAAGGCGGAGCGATGCTTGACCTGTGAGGAAGGATTGCTTCCGCTCCATAGACGAGGAAGAATGGAGTCTCGCCCGTTGGCTTGGTAGCGGTGGTGCGGATGGACCACAGCACGGAGTGGAGCTCATCGTGCCAACCCCTGCCGCAGGCCTCCAGCTTCTTCTTGAAGGTCCTGGTCTTGAGGCTCCTCAGGACCTCCGCGCTGGCGCGTTCAACCTGACCATTGCTCCTGGGGTGGGCCACTGAAGCGTAGCAGGTCTGCGTTCCAAGGTTAGCACAGTAGCTTTTGAAGGGGTTACTAGTAAACTGCGAGCCGTTATCTGTGATGATGCGGTTGGGGACCCCGAAGTGGCTCACGAGGCCCTTGATGAACTTGACAACAGAGCCGGACGGGATGGTACGGACGGCTTCCACTTCCACTCACTTGGTCAACTTGTCGATGACGACGTAGAGATAGCGGTAGCCCCCTTGCGCCCGAGTGAACAGGCCTAAGATGTCCAGCCCCCAGACCGCAAACGGCCATGTGAGCGTGTAACGCCCCGGATTCGATGCGCCAGGTGTCCGCCAATTATTCGCCGTTGTTGCCATGTCATTTGCTTGCGTGTTGCATTTTGCCATGTCATCATGTGCATCTCATTTTGCATACGTGTTCGTCTCATGCATCCGAGCATTTTCCCCGTTGTCCATTTTGCAATCCGGCACTCCTATGTCATCCGGCGTTCCCCTTTTGTCTCTCATTGTGAGCGGGTTAAATTTTCTCGGAATGGCCCGAGGTTTGCCAAGCGGCCTTGGTATAGCACCGGTAGACCGCCTGTCAAGTTTCGTGCCATTTGGAGGTCGTTTGATACTCCAGCAGTTAACGGGTAACCGCAAAGGCCTCTTTTGTGTGCAGCCCAACACCCCTCCAAAGTGGCCCAAAACCCATCCAAACCCCCTCCATGCTCTCGGTCGTTCGAACACGATCGCGTGGCCGAAAACCGCACTCCATTTGGAGTCTCCTAGCTCCCTATGCCTATATAAACACATTCTCCCCCGAAATTCGCGGATGATTTCCACCCTAACCCTAGTCTCCTCCTTCCTCCCGCCGCCGGACACGTCCACCCCGCGCCCGGACATGTCCGCCCGCCGCCCCCGACGAATCGCAGGCCGCCACATCGCCGCCGCCGGCCCCCTCTCTCTCCTCCGCCGCTAGGGCCCGCGGGGCCCGATGCCCGCCGCCAGCGGCCCGAGCAGCGCCTCCAACCTCCGGCCTTGCGCCTTGAGTGCCCGCCGACCTCGGGCGTTTGCCTCCGCCGCCGCCCGCCGGCGTGCGCCGCTGCCGCCCAGCGCGGTGCGTGCCTCCTCTGGCGGCGCCGACCTCGCCGCCCGTTAAGCCCCTCCGTCGCCCGGCCCTTGACCCGCCATGGCCAGCCGAGCTGGAGCTCCGCCGCCGCCTCGACCCCCAACGCCGGCCGCCGGATCCGGCCTCCCCGGCCCCGGATCCGCGCGCTGCGCCCTGCCGGCTCCTTCCTCTTCTTCTCCGGCCGCCGTCTACCTCATCTCCGACGACCCATATCCGGCAAACCTCGTCAACCGTGCCCCGTATCTGGATCTGGAAACCCCAAGGTTGACCCCGAAAATATCCCAAGTCCCTAAGTTTTCAGCATTTTGTGCGCCTGTTCATCGCATCATAACTCTGCATCTGTAGCTCCGTTTTATGCATATAATATGTCAAAATGTTCATTGTGAGATGATCTACATTTCATTCCATTGCATCATGTCCATTTGAGTTCATCTTGATGCCTCAATCTTCATTGCAAGAGTGCTATATGATGTTAATCTGCTGAAGCTGTTATAACTTGATGATTTGTCATTTTTGTTACATTTTGTGTGTGCATCTTATGAGCTTGATGTCTACATGAGTGCCATCCATGTATTTTTGGGAATCTTGTACTGAGTGAATCAAGCTTGTTAAGTAGGGTACTTGCTGTTGCTGTTTTGCTAGGCTGTTTCTGCTATATCCTGATGCTATGAGAACCTGCTGCTACAAGTCATTCTATGCATAATTTGGAGATGTTCACTAAAGGTGTTTTATTCTACATGTTATGCTCTATCCACCCATACCCCTGGTTGCATTTATAGCTTGATGTAGATTGTTAATATCTTGCTCCAAAATGGCTAAATGATGTTGCTGTCAGCCTGTTAACATTATGTGCAGTTGTTGCCATGTGTTTTGCTAGTGATCCATGCACTCTATGAACTTGCTCTTGCCATTCTTAGATTTATAAACATGTCTTATTACTGTTGGTAACCTTGCCATGCCATGTTTTGCTCTGTGGTGAGTGGTACAAGCTCACCAACATGCCTACTTATCATTGTTCCTGCCATGTATGAATCTGTCATATAACTTGCTATGTTTACATGGGTGCCACCATATCTTATGATCCTTTTTGGCTCATGGTTAGTAAGGGACTTTTGTTCTATGCATTTAGTAGATTCATGCCATGCCTTTGTTTGCCATTATAAGTTCCTGTAACATGTTGTTTGATAGCTCTAAACATTGCAACATGATGTTATTTCCTGATAAGTCTGAAACTGTTATTATTTGCAATCTTGCCATGTGTGTTTGAGCATGTTCTAGGGATTTCTGGAGTTAGCTCAGTGTTCATGTTTTGTTATGCTTTACCTGTACATCATGCAAATGCCTTTTGTTCTCATGTTAAGATGCTGTAGCTTGTTGTTTAGGTGCTTGCAATATGCCTAGTTGTTGTTTTGGACAGCTTGTCATTTAAACTTGTATAGAGCGTATGTGTTGAACCGTTGCTCCGTTTTGAGTGTGCTCTATATGAAACTTGCTTGATTTTGCATCCATGTTTTGAGGGGTTTGCTTAATGTTTGTATTTTGCATCAATGCCATGCTTAACTTGTTTTGCTCATATCTTCTAGGCCGTAGCTCCGAATTAAATGAACTCTATATGTATCTTGACTAGAATCTCGTGTAGATCATCTTGGTGCATATTAACTTGCTGTTTAACAAATTGAACATAAGGTTTATCCAGATCTGGACCAATTTCGAAATTTGCATATGAGGACTTACCGGAATTGTTATGTGTTGTTCCCGGCCTCATTTAAACTTGCCTTGATGTGTTGTTCTTGTTTGCATCATCTCTTGCCATGAGTAGCTTCATGTAGTCTTGTCCCGCATCATGCTTGTTTGTGCATCATGTCTTGTATATGTGTGGTGTGTTTACCATGTTGTGTGCTTCTTTTCGATAGTTCCTGTTTCGTTGCGATCGTGAGGATTCGTTCGTCTACGCTTGGTTCGTTTTCGTGGCTTCATCTTCTTCATGGACTCGTTCTTCTTCCTTGCGGGATTTCAGGCAAGATGACCGCGACCCTGGATCTCACTACTATCATTGCTATGCTAGTTGCTTCGTTCTATCGCTATGCTGCTTTACCTACCACTTGCTGCTCAAGCCTCCCAAATTGCCATGAACCCCTAACTTTTGTCACCCTTCCTAGCAAACCGTTGTTTGGCTTGTTACCGCTTTGCTCAGCCCCTCTTATAACGTTGTTAGTTGCAGGTGAAGATGAAGATTGCTCCATGTTGGATTACGTTTATGTTGGGATATCACAATATCTCTTATATTATTAATGCATCTATATACTTGGTAAAGGGTGGAAGGCTCGGCCTTATGCCTGGTGTTTTGTTCCACTCTTGCCGCCCTAGTTTCCATCATATCGGTATTATGTTCCTGGATTTTGCGTCCCTAACGTGGTTGGGTGATTTATGGGACCCCCTTGACAGTTTGCTTTGAATAAGACTCCTCCAGCAAGGCCCAACCTTGGTTTTACATTTGCCTCACGTAGCCTTTTTTCCCTTGGGAGTCGCGCTCTCGAGGGTCATCTTATTTTACCCCCGGGCGGTGCTTCGTCGTGAGTGCTGGTCCAAACCGTCGACCGCCGGTGGCTACCAGGGCAACTCTGGTTCGCCTATTGGAAGTTTGGACAATTGATTGTGCCCCGAGACCGAGATATGTGCAGCTCCTATCAGGATTTGTCGGCACATCCGGGCGGCTTTGCTGGTCTTGTTTTATTCTTGTCGAAATGTCTTGTAGCCGGATTCCGAGACTGATCGGGTCTTCCGGGAGAAGGAATATCCTTCGTTGATCGCGAGAGCTTATCATGGGCTAAGTTGGGACACCCCAGGGTATAAACTTTTCGAGAGCCGTGCCATGTTATGTGGCAGATGGGAATTTGTTAATATCCGGTTGTAGTAAACTTGAAGTGAACTATTCTAAAATACACCATCCGTGTGCGTAACCGTGAGTGTCTCTTTTCGGGGTTGATCGAGAGGAGAACACGGTTTCTGGGTTATGTCTGACGTAAGTAGGAGTTCAGGATCACTTCTTGATCATTACTAGTTGACGACCGTTCCTTTGTTTCTCTTCTCGCTCTCATTTGCGTATGTTAGCCACCACATATGCTTAGCCGCTGCTGCAACCTCACCACTTTACCCCCCTTCCTTTCCCATTAAGATTTGCTAGTCTTGATACCCATGGTAATGGGATTGCTGAGTCCTCGTGGCTCACAGATTACTACACCAACAGTTGCAGGTACAGGTTTCGCGATGATCATGACGTGAGAGTGATGTTTGCTTGTTTTGGAGTTCTTCTTCTGCTTCTTCGATCAGGGGATAGGCTCCAGGTCGGCAGCCTGGGCTAGCAGGGTGGATGTCGTTTGAGTTTCTGTTTGTGATTCATCCGTAGTCGGATGTTGATCTTGTATGTTGCATTGTTGTATTCACGTGACATTGTATGTCTTGGTTGTATCCCTATGTATTATGTAATGTTGATGTAATGATATCCACCTTGCAAAAGCGTTTCAATATGCGGGTCTATCCTTGGTGGGACATTCGAGTTCCTTTTGGATAGGTCGCATATTGGGCGTGACAGAGCGGGATGGCTTGGAGGCCCTGAGCTGGCTGATGGATTTGCTTGGCATGGAATTGGCAAGCTTCGCAGGACTTCACTAGTTCGGCTGCATTGTTGAGTGTTGTTGGCCAGTAGAATCCACTACGAAACACCTTGCCGACAAGGGTTCGTGACGACGAGTGGTGTCCGCAGTCCCCGCCGTGTATGTCAATCAACAACTCCCTTCCTTGATCACTAGAGATGCAACGCAGCGTGACATCGTTCGGTCGTTTCCTGTACAACTCGCCGTCTTGGATACAATACGTCGTGGCTTGTCGGGGCACGCGCTCCGCGTCCTCTTCCTTCTCCGGCAGCGTCCCGTGTGTCAGGTACTCCTTGAATTCCTTGGTCCAGCAGTCCTCTTGGGACTCGAGCGCCATGAGCAGCCGAGCTCCTGAGGTCGGACCATAGGCCGGGGCTCCCGTGGCAGGAGGTTGTGGGAGCTCCTCCCGAGGCTGAGTCGTGCTTGAAAGGGGTGGTGTAGCTGATGGCTTGAAGAGCCGCTCCTCAAAGACACCGGGCTCTTGTGGTTGCCGCTTGGATGCTCTCCTGGGGATGTCGTCGGCTTCCTTGTTGGTGCCCCGGGGCACGTGCTGCAGCTCCAGGCCCGAGAACTATTTTTCCATCTTCGCACCTCCGCGAGGTAGGCCTCCATATGCTCGTCCTTCGGCTCATACACCTTGTTGGAGAAGTTGACGAGGAGTTGCGAGTCACCTCTGACGGTAAGGCGCTTCACCCATAGGGCCGCCGCAGCCTTCAGGCCAGCTATGAGGCCTTCGTATTCCGCGATATTGTTGCAGACCTTCTCGCGGTGCTGGAAGTAGAGTTGCACGGCGTAGTAGAGCTTGTCCTGGGCGGGCGAGATGAGCACTGCTCCTGCCCCCGCGCCCTGGTGCGCGAAGGCACCATCCAAATACATGACCCAGCCGTCTGGAGCCTCGCTCCTTGGGGAGGTGGACTAGTCTTTGCCTTCCTCAAGTGTCGGGGCATCCGTCCATTCTGCCACAAAGTCAGCGAGCGCGGCCCCCTTGTTAACCCTGGTAGTGTTGAACTCCAACTGGAATGCTTGCAGCTCGATGTTCCACTCAGCGACCCTTCCAGCTGAGTTAGGGCTCCTGAGCACCCTCTACAATGGGTAGGCTGAGACGACCTTGATGGAGTGCCCGTGGAAGTAGTGTCGCAGCTTGCGTGAGGCCACCAAGAGTGCGAGCAAGAGCTTTTGAGGCATGGGGTAGCATACCCTCGCGTCTCGCAGCACGGTGCTGCCGAAGTACACCGGGTGTTCGACGAGGGCTGGCACACTGTCGGGGCTCGAGTCATGCGGAGATTGGGGCATCTCCTGAGGTGGAGGGGTTCCTGAGAATTGACTGTCCTCAGGAGCTTCTGCGACATTGTCCTGCTGAGCTTGGTCTTCCACCGCTGATGTCTTTGTTGCGCCTTCCTGACTCTGCGTCGCTTCAGCTCCGGCTTGGCACAATGCACCCTTGGCTTGGCGGTCCTCCCGAACCGCCACCGGTACCGCTCTGGAGGAGTACGGGGTGGCGGCAAGGTAGAGTACCAGGGGCTCGAGAGGCTGTGGTGCCACCATAACCGGAGGGCTGGTAAGGTATTTCTTGAGGTCTTGGAAGGCCTGATCGGCCTCCGGGGTCCATTCGAACGGGCCCTTCTTCTTCATGAGCTTGAAGAAGGGCCCGGCGTTCTCTCCCTGTTTGGAGATGAAACGCCCTAATGCGGTCACCCGCCCTGCTAGCTTCTGCATCTCTTTGAGGGTCTGTGGTGGGCTCATGTCCTCGATGGCCTTGATATTCTTCGGGTTCGCCTCGATCCCTCTGTGGGATACGAGGAGTCCCAACAGCTTGCCAGAGGGGACGCCGAACATGCACTTCTCTGGGTTAAGCCTCAAGTTCACTTGGCGTAGGCTCTCGAAGGTCTCCTCCAAGTCTCGGATCAATGTCCTCGCCTCGCGAGACTTTACCACTATGTCGTCGACGTAGGCCTGTGTGTTTTTCCCAAGCTGCCGCCCCAAGGCGATGTGCATCAGTCGCTGAAAAGTCACGCCCGCGTTGTGCAGCCCGAAGGGCATGCAGGTGTAGCAGTACACCCTACATGGTGTCAGGAAGGTTGTCTTCTCCACGTCTTCTATCGCCATTTTGATCTGATGATACCCGGAGAATGCGTCCAGGAAGCACAGCAGGTCGCACTCGGCTGTGGAGTCGACTATCTGGTCGATGCGCGGGAGCGGGAATGGATTTTGGGGGCAGGCTTTGTTAAGGTTGGTGAAGTCGACGCACATCCGTTCCTTCCTGCCTTTCTTTCGCACTACGACGGGGTTCGTCAGCCATTCGGGATATCGAACTTCGTGAATGGCACCTGCCGCCTCCAGCTTGCGTGTCTCCTGGATGATGAAGGCCTACTTCTCAATGGACTGCTGATACGTCCATTTTGCATCATGCTTTTATATCGATATTTATCGCATTATGGGTTGTTATTTCACATTATTTCACAATACTTATGGCTATTCTCTTTTATTTTACAAGGTTTACATGAAGAGGGAGAATGCCGCAATCGGAATTTGGGTGGAAAAGGAGCAAATATTGGAGACCTATTCTGCGCAACTCCAAAAGTCCTGAAACTCCACGGAATATCTTAAAATAAATAAAGAAAAATCGTCGCCAAAGATGAAGGCCAGGGGGCCCACACCCTGCTCACGAGGGTGCCCCCCCGGGGCACGCCCCCTACCTCGTGGGCCCCCTGGTTGCTCTCCGACGCCCATCTTCTCCTGTATGAAGTCTTTCGATGAAAAAAAATAGCAAGGAACCTTTCGGGACGAAACTCCACCGCCACGAGGCGGAACCTTGGCGAAACAAATCTAGGGCTCCGGCAGAGCTGTTCTGCCAGGGACACTTCCCTCCGGGAGGGGGAAATCATCGTCATCATCATCACCAACACTCCTCTCATCGGGAGAGGGCAATCTCCATCAACATCTTCACCAGCACCATCTCATCTCCAAACCCTAGTTCATCTCTTGTATCCAATTCTTTTCTCCAAGTCCGGGATTGGTGCTAGTAGGTTGCTAGTAGTGTTGATTACTCCTTGTAGTTGATGCTAGTTGGTTTATTTGGTGGAAGATCATATGTTCAGGTCCTTTATGAATATTATTACCCCTCTGATTATGAACATGAATATGCTTTGTGAGTAGTTACGTTTGTTCCTGAGGACAAGGGAGAAGTCTTGCTATTAGTAGTCATGTGAATTTGGTATTAGATTCGATATTTTGATGAGATGTATGTTGTCTAGCCTCTAGTGGTGTTATGTGAACGTCGACTACATAACACTTCACCATTATTTGGGCCTAGAGGAAGGCATTGGGAAGTAATAAGTAGATGATGGGTTGCTAGAGTGATGAAGCTTAAACCCTTGTTTATGCGTTGCCGTAAAGGGGCTGATTTGGATCCATATGTTTCATGCTATGGTTAGGTTTACCTTAATACTTTTGTTGTAGTTGCGGATGCTTGCAATAGAGGTTAATCATAAGTGGGATGCTTGTTCAATTAAGAACAACACCCAAGCACCGGTCCACCCACATATCAAATTATCAAAGTACCGAACGCGAATCATAGGAACGTGATGAAAACTAGCTTGACGATATTCCCATGTGTCCTCCGGAGCGCTTTTCCTATTATAAGAGTATGTCCAGGCTTGTCCTTTGCTACAAAAAGGATTGGTCCACCTTGCTGCACTTTATTTACTCTTGTTACTTGTTGCTCGTTACAATTTATCTTATCACAAAACTATCTGTTACCACTTATTTCAAGATTTGCAGAGAATACCTTGCTGAAAACTGCTTATCATTTCCTTCTGCTCCTCGTTGGGTTCGACACTCTTACTTATCGAAAGGACTACGATAGATCCCCTATACTTGTGGGTCATCAAGACTCTTTTCTGGCGCCGTTGCCTGGGAGTGTAGCGCCTTTGGTAGGTGGAATTTGGTAAGGAAAAATTTATATAGTGTGCTGAAATTTACTGTCACTTGTTACTATGTAAAGTAATTCTCTGAGGGGCTTGTTCGGGGTATCTTCACCCCGTCCAATAGAGCAAAGAGTTGCTCCTCAACCTACTGAACCTATTGAAAATGAAACTCCTTTTGAATTTCCTTCTGGTATGATGGAAAAACTGCTAGCTAATACTTTTACAGGAGATGGAACAAAGCATCCTGATGAACATCCCTTTATCTTTGAAGGGAGACGCATTGACATGGTATAGGCTATGTGATGATATGAGATCATGGAACTATAAAAGATTGAAATTGGAATTTCATCAAAAATATTACCCTATGCATCTTGTTCATCGTGATCGCAATTATATATATAATTTTTGGCCTCGCGAAGGAGAAAGCATCGCTCAAGCTTGGGGGAGGCTTAAAATAATGTTATATTCATGCCCCAATCATGAGCTCTCAAGAGTGACAATTCTTCAGAATTTTTATGCTCGGCTTTCTGAAAGCAATCGCACCATGCTCGATACTTCTTGTACTGGCTCTTTTATGATAAAGACTATTGAATTTAAATGGAATTTATTGGATAGAATTAAACGCAACTCTGAAGATTGGGACCTCGACGAAGGTAAGGAGTCAGGTATGGCACCTAAGTTTGATTGTGTTAAATCTTTTATGGATACCGATATTTTCCATAGGTTTAACACTAAATATGGACTTGACTCTGAGATAGTAGCTTCTTTATGTGAATTTTTTCTACTGATGTTGATCTCCCCAAGGAGAAGTGGTTTAAATATCATCCTCCCATAGAAGTAAAAGTAGCTGCACCTATTAAAGTTGAAAAAAAGACTGTCACTTATAATGATCCTATTGTTCCTACTTCTTATGTTGACAGACCACCTTTCCCTGTTAGAATAAAGGATCATGCTAAAACTTCAACTGTTGTTCGTAAAAGCAATATTAGAACTTATACACCTCCTGAGCAAGTTAAAGTAGAACCTAATATTGCTATTATTAAAGATCTCTTGTCTGATAATATTGATGGGCATGTTATTCAGTTCTGCGGTGAAACTGCTAGAATTGCTAAACCGTGGGCTAAAGATAAACATATACTTGTGGTAGGCGTGCCTGTTATTTCTGTTAAAATAGGAGATCATTGTTATGATGGATTATGTGATATGGGTGCTAGTGCTAGTGTTATACCTTATGATTTATATAAAGAAATTAAGCATGAAATTTCACCTGTTGAGTTCGAAGATAATGATGTTACAATTAAACTTGCCAATAGAGATACTATATCTGCAATGGGAATTGTTAGAGATGTTGAAGTCTTGTGTGGGAAAACTAAATATCCTGCTGATTTTCTTGTTCTTATTCTCCATAAGATAGCTTTTGTCCCATTATATTTGCTAGACCCTTCTTGAACACTGTTAATGCTAAGATAGACTGCAAAAAGAATGTTGTTACTATTAGCTTGGATGATATGGTTCATGAGTTTGATTTCTCTAAATTTAGTAAACAACATCATGAGGAAGAATTTCCTAGTAAGGATGAAATTATTGGTCTTGCTTCTATTGCCGTACCTCCTAGTGATCCTTTAGAACACTATTTGCTAGACCATGAAAATGATATGTTCATGAATGAAAGAAAGGAAATAGATGAAGTATTCTTTAAACATGAACCTATTCTGCAACACAATTTGCCTGTTGAAATCCTAGGGATCCCCTCCACCCAAGGGTGATCCCGTGTTTGAGCTTAAACCGTTGCCTGATAATCTTAAATATGCTTATCTTGATGAAAAGAAGATATATCCTGTTATTATTAGAGATAACCTTTCAGAGCATAAAGAAGAAAGATTATTGAAAACTCTGAAGAAGCACCGTGCAGCTATTGGATATACTCTTGATGATCTTAAGGGCATTAGTCCCACTCTATGTCAACATAAAATAAATTTGGAAGCAGATGCTAAACCAGTTCGTGATCCTCAACAACGTTTGAATCCTAAAATGAAAGAAGTGGTAAGAAAGGAAATACTCAAGCTTCTGGAGGCATGTATAATTTATCCCATTGCTGATAGTCAGTGGGTAAGTCCTGTCCATTGTGTCCCTAAGAAGGGAGGTATCACTGTTGTCCCTAATGATAAAGATGAATTGACCCCGCAAAGAATTATCACAGGTTATAGGATGGTAATTGATCAAATGCTAGAAAGATTATGCAAACATACACAGTATTGCTTTCTAGATGGTTATTCTGGTTTCTCTCAAATACCTGTGTCGGCTAAAGATCAATCAAAGACTACTTTTACTTGCCCTTTTAGTACTTTTGCTTATAGACGTATGCCTTTTGGTTTATGTAATGCACCTTCTACCTTTCAAAGATGTATGATGGCTATATTCTCTGATTTTTGTGAAAAAATTTGTGAGGTCTTCATGGATGATTTTTCCGTCTATGGTTCCTCTTTTGATGATTGCTTGAGCAATCTTGATTGAGTTTTGCAGAGATCTGAAGAAAGTAATCTTGTCTTGAATTGGGAAAAGTGCCACTTTATGGTTAATGAAGGCATTGTCTTGGGGCACAAGGTTTCTGAAAGAGGTATTGAAGTTGATAAAGCCAAGGTTGATGCTATTGAAAAGATGCCATGTCCCAAGGACATCAAAGGTATAAGAAGTTTCCTTGGTCACGCCGGATTTTATAGGAGGTTCATTAAGGACTTCTCAAAATTTCTCAGCCTCGACTAATTTATTACAAAAAGATGTACCATTTTGTCTTTGATGATGATTGTGTAGAAGCATTTGAAATACTTAAGAAAGCATTAGTCTCAGCACTTTTGTTGTTCAGCCACCGATTGGAATTTACCCTTTGAAATTATGTGTGATGCCATTGATTATCTGTAGGTGTTGTTCTAGGGCAAAGAGTTGATAAGAAATTAAATGTTATCCATTATGCTAGTAAGACTCTAAACAATGCTCAAAGAAATTATGCTACTACCGAAAAGGAACTTTTAGCAGTTGTATTTGCTTGTGATAAATTCAGACCCTATATTGTTGATTCTAAAGTAACTATTCACACCGATCATGCTGCTATTAAATATCTTATGGAAAAGAAAGATGCTAAACCTAGACTTATTAGATGGGTTCTCTTGCTGCAAGAATTTGATTTGCATATTGTTGATAGAAAAGGAGCTGAGAACCCCGTTGCAGATAACTTATCTAGGTTAGAGAATGTTCTTGATGACCCACTACCTATTGATGATAGCTTTCCTGATGAACCACTAAATGTCATAAGCACTTCTGATAGCACTCCATGGTATGCTGATTATGCTAATTATATTGTTGCTAAATTTATACCACCTAGCTTTGCATACCAACAAAATAAAAAGTTTTTCTATGATTTGCGACATTACTTTTGGGATGACCCACATCTTTATAAAGAAGGAATAGATGGTGTTATTAGACGTTGTGTACCTGAGCATGAACAGGAACAGATCCTATGCAAGTGTCATTTCGAAGCTTATGGAGGACACCACGCTGGAGACAGAACTGCACATAAGGTATTACAATCTGGTTTTTATTTGCCTACTCTCTTCAAGGATGCCCGTAAGTTTGTCTTATCTTGTGATGAATGTCAAAGAATTGGTAATATTAGTAGACGTCAAGAAATGCCTATGAATTATTCACTTGTTATTGAACCATTTGATGTTTGGGGATTTGATTATATGGGACCTTTTCCTGCCTCTAATGGATATACACATATTTTGGGTGCTATTGATTACGTTACTAAGTGGGTAGAAGCTATTCCAACTAGTAGTGCTGATCATAACACTTCTATTAAAATGCTTAAGGAAGTTATTTTTCCGAGGTTTGGAGTCCCTATATAATTAATTACCGATTGTGGTTAAAACTTTATTAATTGTGCTTTAGTAAGATGCTTGCTAAATATGATGTTAATAATAGAATTGCATCTCCTTATCACCCATGATCTAGTGGTCAAGTAGAATTGAGTAATAGAGAGCTCAAATTAATTTTGCAAAAGACATTAATAGGTCTAGAAAGAATTGGTCCAAGAAACTTGATGATGCATTATGGGCCTATAGAACTGCATATAAGAATCCTATGGGTATGTCTCCGTATAAAATGGTTTATGGAAAAGCATGTCACTTACCTCTCAAACTATAACATAAGGCATATTGGGCTATTAAAGAGCTCAACTATGATTTCAAATTTGCCGGTGAGAAGAGGTTATTTGATATTAGCTCACTTGATGAATGGAGAACCCAAGCTTATGAAAATGCTAAGTTGTTTAAAGAAAAAGTTAAAATATGGCATGGCAAAAGGATACAAAAGCGTGAGTTTAATGTAGGTGATTATGTATTGCTATACAACTCTTGTTTAAGATTTTTTGCAGGAAAACTTCTCTCTAAATGGGAAGGTCCCTACGTTATCGAGGAGGTCTATCGCTCCGTGCCATAAAATCAACAACTTCAAGGCACAAATCCTACGTTGGTAAACGGTCAAAGAATCAAACATTATATCTCAGGTAATCCCATAAATGTTGAAACCAATATTATTGAAACCGTAACCCCGGAGGAATACATAAGGGACACTTTCCAGACCGTTTCAGACTCCGAAAAGGAATATGTATGTGGTACGGTAAGTAGACCGACTCCAATACAATTTTTAAGGCAATATTTCTCCGTTTTGGAATATTTAGAAAAATAGAAAAATAAGTAGCAGTCCGGGAAGGACATGAGGGCCCCACGAGGGTGGTGGGCGCGCCCCCCTACCTCGTGAGCACCTCGTGTGCCCTCCGGACTCCGTTTTCTTGCACGATACGTATTTTGGTCGGTAAAAATTCATTATATATTCTCCCGAAGGTTTTGACTCCCGTATCGCGTAAATCTCCTCTGTTTTTGTTTTGAGCTGTTGCTGCAGCAGAATTAGAGCAACATGTCTTCTCAAGAGTCAGTTGGGGAGAGCCGGGTATCTAATCCGGCACCGGAACCAAGGGCAAACAGCGACGCTGACCACTTTGGGCCAGCAATGGAGGAAGAGATGGAGGCCGACTTGATGAGGGTAGATGCCATGGAGGATCAAGAGGTCACCTCTCGCCTCCGAGCTGGGTTTACGATGGGGGAACTATAGAGCTCAGCTATTCCAAACTTGGTTATCCCTTCCAATGTTAGATTTCTTTCTTATGAAAACATGAGGAGGAGTGTCTCTTGTTCTCCTCAAGAGCCATGCAACACCCTTGGGTGGAAGGAGATTTAGCCGTCATAGGAAAGCTTCGCAAGGAAATAATGGACCTCAAGCAGCAAGTCAATAAGCTCGAGGAGGAGAATCCTATCTTGAGGGGAATCATCGCCAAGAATATTACACCAACAACAAAGAAGGAGACATAATCACATGGGTATGGGCACTCCCCTTGGCAACTGCCAAGCTTGGGGGAGGTGCCCCGGTATCGTATCACCATCACAACTCCTATCTTTATCGTTTTTCTTAGTTCGATCCTTTTAGTAGTATCTTGATCAAGTAGAATAAAGTTATGGCATGATCTAGTTTTGAGTTTTGCTTTATGATCTCTCTATGTATTCGAGTCCGTGAGCTGTATATATAATAAAGTTAGTTGAGTCAAGGGCTTGATTATCTTGCCATGATCTTGGGTGAATAAAAGAATAGAAAGAAGAAAAAGAATAAAAAGAAACAAAGAGTTCATATTGATCTTATTGAGAGTAATGACTTCACATAGAAAGAGTATGATGATTAAAAGTTATTGGGAGTTGGCAAATATAGCTTTGGTCATCGTTGCAATTAATAGGAAGTAATAAGGAAAGAGAGGTTTCACATATAGATATATTATCATTGACATCTTTTATGATTGGGAGCACTCATTAAAATATAACATGCTAAAGAGTTGACATTGGACAAGGAAGACAACGTGATGAGTTATGTTCTCTTATGTCTGAGATAAAGTATGTTGTCATGGATCCTCTAACATGTTGAGCTTGCCTTTCCCCCTCATGCTAGCCAAATTCTCAAAGCACCAAGTAGAGATACTACTTGTGCTTCCAAATACCCTTAAACCAGTTTTGCCATGAGAGTCCACCTTATCTACCTATGGATTGAGTAAGATCCTTCAAGTAAGTTGTCATTGGTGCAAAGCAATAAAAATTGCTCTAAACATGTACGATTGATTGGTGTGGGAGAAATAAGCTTTATACGATCTTGTGATGTGGAAGTAATAAAAGTGACGGACTGCATAATAAAGGTTCATATCACAAGGGGCAAATATAAAGTGACGTTCTTTCACATTGAGACTTTGTACATCCAACCATAAAAGCGCATGGCAACCTCTGCTTCCCTCTGCGAAGGGCCTATCTTTTATTATTATTCTCTACCTTATGCAAGAGTCACGGTGATCTTCACCTTTCCTTTTTCATTTTATCCTTTGTCAAGCCCAGCATGTTGGAAAGAACATGATATATATATATCTAATTGGATGTAGGGGAGCATGAATTATTATTGTTGACATTACCCTTGAGGTAAAAGGTTGTGGGGCAAAACTATAAGCCCCTATCTTTCTCATGTCCGATTAAAACTCCGTAACCACAAGTATTGCGTGAGTGTTAGCAATTATGAAGGACTAAATGATAGTTCAGTATGTGGACTTGCTTTTAAGCTCGACATAGACTCTTTCCGATGTTATGATAAATTGCAATTGCTTCAATGATCGAGGTTATAATTTGTTGGTGCTCAATAAGGTTTACGATTCATACTTTTGCATTGTGAAAAGATCATCACTTGAACATAAGTAATCATATGACAAAATCTATATATGTTGCTGTTATGAGAATAATCATGATGCCTTCATGTCCGTATTTTATTGTTATCGACGCCTCTACCTCTAAACATGAGGACATATTTATTGTTATCGTCTTTTCGCTTGAGGACAAGCGAGGTCTACGCTTGGGGGAGTTGATACGTCCATTTTGCATCACACTTTTATATCGATATTTATCGCATTATGGGCTGTTATTTCACATTATGTCACAATACTTATGGTTATTCTCTTTTATTTTACAAGGTTTACATGAAGAGGGAGAATGCCAGCAGCAGGAATTCTGGGCTGGAAAAGGAGCAAATATTGGAGACCTATTCTGCGCAATTCCAAAAGTCCTGAAACTACATGGAATATCTTAAAATAAATAAAGAAAAATCATCGCCAAAGATGAAGGCCACGGGGCCCACACCCTGCTCACGAGGGTGGGGGCGCCCCCCTGGGGCACGCCCCCCTACCTCGTGGGCCCCGTGGTGGCTCTCCGACGCCCATCTTCTCCTATATGAAGTCTTTCGATGAAAAAAAAAATAGCAAGGAACCTTTCGGGACGAAACTCCGCCGCCATGAGGCGGAACCTTGGCAGAACCAATCTAGGGCTCCGGCAGAGCTGTTCTACCGGGGACACTTCCCTCCGGGAGGGGGAAATCATCGTCATCGTCATCACCAACGCTCCTCTCATCGGGAGAGGGCAATCTCCATCAACATCTTCACCAACACCATCTCATCTCAAAACCCTAGTTCATCTCTTGTATCCAATTCTTGTCTCCAAGTCCGGGATTGGTCTTTGGTATGTTGCTAGTAGTGTTGATTACTCCTTGTAGTTGATGCTAGTTTGTTTATTTGGTGGAAGATCATATGTTCAGATCCTTTATGAATATTATTACCCCTCTGATTATGAACATGAATATGCTTTGTGAGTAGTTACGTTTGTTCCTGAGGACAAGGGAGAAGTCTTGCTATTAGTAGTCATGTGAATTTGGTATTCGTTCGATATTTTGATGAGATGTATGTTGTCTATCCTCTAGTGGTGTTATGTGAACGTCGAATACATAACACTTCACCATTATTTGGGCCTAGAGGAAGGCATTGGGAAGTAATAAGTAGATGATGGGTTGCTAGAGTGACAGAAGCTTAAACCCTAGTTTATGCGTTGCTTCGTAAGGGGCTGATTTGGATCCATATGTTTCATGCTATGGTTAGGTTTACCTTAATACTTTTGTTGTAGTTGCAGATGCTTGTTCAAGTAAGAACAGCACCCAAGCACCGGTCCACCCACATATCAAATTATCAAAGTACCGAACGCGAATCATAGGAACCTGATGAAAACTAGCTTGACGATATTCCCATGTGTCCTCGGGAGCGCTTTTCCTATTATAAGAGTTTGTCCAGGCTTTTCCTTTGCTACAAAAAGGATTGGGCCACCTGGCTGCACTTTATTTACTCTTGTTACTTGTTGCTCGTTACAATTTATCTTATCACAAAACTATCTGTTGCCACTTATTTCAGATTACTGCAGAGAATACCTTGCTGAAAACCGCTTATCATTTCCTTCTGCTCCTCGTTGGGTTCGACACTCTTACTTATCGAAAGGACTACGATTGATCCCCTATACTTGTGGGTCATCAGCTACCATCTCGCCCGATGCTTCACGGGGCGTATGTTGGGGCATACCCTCAGATGATGCTGAATCACATCTCTCGGGACCCCTACCAGCTGATTAGGCTCCCACGCGAATATCGCCTTGTTCGCACGCAAGAACCTCACCAAGGCCTCTTATTGACCCGGGTCAAGGCCGGCGCCTATGGTAAAGATGGCTCTCGAAGGCTCGTCCTCGTTGACCGGCACCTGCTTGGTTTCTGCCTTGTCTTGGGTGAACAACTGTTTCTTCTTGGTAGGTGCGGCCTCCCCGACCTCGGGGGTACTGGCGCCGGCGGTCTGTGCTGCTGCCGCGGTCTTGAAGGCGAGCCTGAGTGCCATCACGGCCTCCTTAGTGTCCCCCTTGATGGTGAGGATGCCCTTGCTCCCTGGCATCTTCATGAGGTTGTAGGCCGGGTGAGTCGCCGCCATGAACAGAGCGAGAGCTGGG
This sequence comes from Aegilops bicornis, assembly GCA_021605145.1. Taxonomy (NCBI): domain Eukaryota; kingdom Viridiplantae; phylum Streptophyta; class Magnoliopsida; order Poales; family Poaceae; genus Aegilops; species Aegilops bicornis. Next base: position 252,492,610 of record CM038671.1, read on the forward strand.
TATCCGAGGATGGCGTTGTACGGGAGACCGACGCGGGCGATGTCGAAGTCCACCAGCTCGGTGCGGTAGTTATCGCGCATGCCAAAGGTGACAGGGAGGCGGATCTGGCCCAGAGAGTGGGCAGCTCCACCACCCACTCCCGAGAAGGGCTTGCTGAGGCTAAGCCGCTCGACCGGCACGTGAAGAAGGCTGAAGGCTTCTACGGAGAGCAAGTTGAGTCCGGCACCGCCGTCGATGAGGGTCTTGGTAACAGCCACGTTGCATATGTTGGGCGTGCAGAGCATTGGGAGCATGCCGGAGCCGGTGGTGGAGTCGGGGTGGTCTTCTGAGCCAATGGTGAGGTCGGCCTCCGGCGCGGCCCAACCCGGCGGAGCCTGATACGTCTCCAACGTATCTATAATTTTTTATTGTTCCATGCTATTATATTATCTGTTTTGGATGTTTATGGGCTTTATTATACACTTTTATATTATTTTTGGGACTAACCTATTAACTCGGAGCCCAGTGCCAGTTCCTGTTTTTTCCCTTGTTTGATGTTTCAGAAAAGGGATATCAAACAGAGTCCAAACGGAATGAAACCTTCTGGAGAGTTATTTTTGGAACTGAAGCAATCCAGAAGACTTGGGGTGTACGTAAGGAAGCAACAAGGAAGGAACGAGGCAGGGGGCGCGGCCACCCCCCTAGGCGCGCCCTCCACCCTCGTGGGCCCCTCGTGGCTCCCCTGACGTACTTCTTCTGCCTATATATATCCATATACCCTAAAACCTTCGGGGAACAGAATAGATCGGGAGTTCCGCCGCCGCAAGCCTCTGTATCCACCAAAAACCAAGTGGGACCTGTTAGGCACCTGCCGGAGGGGGATCCCTCACCGTGGCCATCTTCATCATCCGGCAATCTCCATGACGAGGAGGGAGTAGTTCACCCCTGAGCCGAGGGTATGTACCAAGTAGCTACGTGTTTGATCTCTCTCTCTCTCTCTCTCTCTCTCTCTCTCTCTCTCTCGTGTTCTTGAGGTGATACGATCTTGATGTATCACGAGCTTCGCTATTATAGTTGGATCTTATGTTGCTTCTCCCCCTCTACCTCTTGTAATGTATTGAGTTTTCCCTTTGAAGTAATCTTATCAGATTGAGTCTTTAATGATCTGAGAACACTTGATGTGTGTCTTGCCGTGCATATCTGTGGTGACAATGGGATATCACGTGATTCACTTGATGTATGTTTTGGTGATCAACTTGCGGGTTCCGCCCATGAACCTATGCATAGGGGTTACTTTGCGTTTTCGTCTTGACTCTCCGGTAGAAACTTTGGGGCACTCTTCGAAGTACTTTGTGTTGGACTGAATAAATGAATCTGAGATTGTGTGATGCATATCGTATAATCATACCCACGGATACTTGAGGTGACATTGGAGTATCTAGGTGACATTAGGGTTTGGTTGATGTGTGTCTTAAGGTGTTATTTTACTACGAACTCTAGGGCTGTTTGTGACACTTATAGGAATAGCCCAATGGATTGATCGGAAAGAATAACTTTGAGGTGGTTTCGTACCCTGCCATAATCTCTTCGTTGGTTCTCCAGTATTAGTGACTTTGGGGTGACTCTTTGTTGCATGATGAGGGATAGTTATATGATCCAATTATGTTATTATTGTTGAGAGAACTTGCACTAGTGAAAGTATGAACCCTAGGCCTTGTTTCCTAGCATTGCAACACCGTTTACGCTCAGTTTTATCATTAGTTACCTTGCTGTTTTTATATTTTCAGATTACAAAAACCAATATCTACTATCCATATTGCACTTGTATCACCATCTCTTCGCCGAACTAGTGCACCTATACAATTTACCATTGTATTGGGTGTGTTGGGGACACAAGAGACTCTTTGCTATTTGGTTGCAGGGTTGCTTGAGAGAGACCATCTTCAACCTATGCCTCCCACGGATTGATAAACGTTAGGTCATCCACTTGAGGGAAATTTGCTACTGTCCTACAAACCTCTGCACTTGGAGGCCCAACAACGTCTACAAGAAGAAGGTTGCGTAGTAGACATCAAGCAGTTTATGGGGCCGTTGCCGGGGAGGTGAGTGCTTGAAGGTATATCTTTAGATCTTGCAATCGAATCTTTTTGTTTCTTGTTTTATCACTAGTTTAGTCTATAAAAGAAAATTACAAAAAAATGGAATTGATTTTACCTCATACGCTTCATCTTTTTAATATCTTTCGTGAGTATGATGGGAAGGAAAATTGTGCCAAAGTGTTAGAAGAAGAATGCATTAAAATGTTGGCACTAAATCTTTGAATGATGAGCATGATTGCAATGTTGTTAGTATGAATTCCTTGAATATCCATGATGCTAATGATATTCAAAGCCACAAGCTTGGGGAAGCTATGTTGTATGAAGATGATAATTTTTGTCCCCCAAGCTTTGATGAGCAAATTTACTATGATGATAGCATGCCTCCTATCTATGATGATTATTGTAATGACACGTATGCTTTAAATAATAATGATAACCATGAAACTTGTCATCTTGATCTTAATTCTCAATCATATGATAGTTATTTTTTTGAGTTTGCTCCCACTACTATTCATGAGAATAAATTTGCTTATGTGGAGAGTAATAAAAATTCTATTCTTGTAGATCATGAAAATAATGCTTTAGGTTCCGGTTATATTGTTGAATTCATTCATGATGCTACTAAAAGTTATTATGAGGGAGGAATATATGCTTGTAGCAATTGCAATAATATCAAGTTTCCTCTCTATGTGCTTAAAGTTTTGAAGTTATGCTTGTTTTGCCTTCCTATGCTAGTTGATTCTTGTTCCCATAAGTTGTTTGGTCACAGAATCCCTATGCATAGGAAGTGGGTTAGACTTAAATGTGCCAGTCATATTCTTCATGATGCTCTCTTTATGTTTCAATTCTTATCTTTTATGCCTAGCTAGGAGCGTTAAACGTTAGCGCTTGTTGGGAGGCAACCCAACTTTATTTTACTTTCTTGCTTTTTGGTTCTGTTTAGGAATAAATAATCCATCTAGCTTCTGTTTAGATGTGGTTTTGTGTTTTAATTAGTGTTTGTGCCAAGTAGAACCTTTGGGAAGACTTGGGTGAAGTCTTTATGATCATGCTGTAAAAACAGAAACTTTAGCGCTCACGATATTAGCTTCAACCTTTTACTGGAGAGTGATATTTAGTTGATTCTTTTTGCATGTGATTACTAGACAAATTACTCAGGTCCACCAATTTATTTTAGAATTTTTGGAGTTCCAGAAGTTTGCGTTAGTTACATATTACTACAGACTGTTCTTTTTTTGACAGATTCTGTTTTTCGTGTGTTGTTTGCTTATTTTGATGACTCTATGGCTAGTAAAATAGTTTATAAACCATAGAGAAGTAGTAATACAGTAGGTTTAACACCAATATAAATGAATAATGAGTTCATTACAGTACCTTGAAGTGGTGTTTTGGTTTATTTCGCTAACAGAGCTTACGAGTTTTCTGTTGAGTTTTGTGTTGTGAAGTTTTCAAGTTTTGGGTAAAGATTCGATGGACTATGGAATAAGGAGTGGCAAGAGCCTAAGCTTGGGGATGCCCAAGGCACCCCAAGGTAATATTCAAGGACAACCAAGGGCCTAAGCTTGGGTATGCCTCGGATGGCATCCCCTCTTTCGTCTTCGTTCATCGGTAACTTTACTTGGAGCTATATTTTTATTCACCACATGATATGTGTTTTCTTGGAGCGTCATTTTATTTTGTTTAGCTTTGCTTGCTGCTTGAATAAAATGCCAAGATCTGAAATTCTTAAATGTTAGAGAGTCTTCACATAGTTGCATAATTATTTGACTACTCATTGATCTTCACTTATATCTTTCGGAGTAGTTTGTTGTTTGCTCTAGTGCTCCACTTATATTTTTTAGAGCACGGTGATGGATTTGTTTCATAGAAACTATTGTTCTCTCATGCTTCACTTATATTATTTTGAGAGTCTTTAATAGCATGGTAATTTGCTTAAATAATCCTAATATGCTAGGTATTCAAGATAAGTAAAAAACTTTCTTATGAGTGTTTTGAATACTAAGAGAAGTTTGATACTTGATGATTGTTTTGAGATATGGAGGTAGTGATATTAAAGTTGTGCTAGTTGAGTAGTTGTGAATTTGAGAAATACTTGTGTTGAAGTTTGCAAGTCCCGTAGCATGCACGTATGGTAAACGTTATGTAACAAATTTGAAATATGAGGTGTTCTTTGATTGTCCTCCTTATGAGTGGCGGTCGGGGACGAGCGATGGTCTTTTCCTACCAATCTATCTGTCGGATGGTAGGCGCAACATATGCCAACGGGTGGCTTATCATTGTGGGAGCCAATAAGACATCGCCGGTGCCTGGAAACGGGATAAGGCGAAGACATGCACGCTGGCGGATCTTACCCAGCTTTGGAGCTCTCCGGAGAGATAATACTCCTACTGCTGCTCTGCGGGGTCTCCGCATGATCACTAGATCAACAAGTAGCTACAAGAGGCTCCTTGAGCTCTTCGGTGAGAGGAAGAAGAAGGGCAAGGCTAGCTCTCTTCTCCCCTCAATGTGGTGTCTAAAACTATCAGAGATCAACCCTTTGCATGGGTGCCCTGTGGGGTTTATATAGGCCTACCCCCCAGGGGTACAATGGTAATCCGTATGGGTGCGGGCCCTAGCCGTCAGTTTCTATGTTCGCCGTCTTCTCCGCCGGTCGCTGGGGCCCGCCGACTGGTGGGTCCCGCCGGTTGCCGGCCTCCGGGTCGACAGGCAGGTCCCACCGCTTGGGGGTCTTGTCGGGGGCTAGTTACTGTTGCCTCACTCCTGATGACGAGGGCTTTGTCGAGCTAAGCATGGCTATAGTGCCGCCGCCTGGCGGGCTCTCACTGTAGCCTTACTTTGTCTTGTCTCCTTAATAAGGCGCCTCCTTCGAGGGAGGAAGCAAGCCGGCTATCGGGAGCCGGCCACATCCCAGGCCGACTGGGGGAGGCCTGGCCGCCTTCGGGCGTCTCTCTGAGTGAAGGGGCCCGCTGCCCGCGGGCCATACTGACAGCTTGTCGTGGGTGACGTCATGGTCAACATGGAAACAGTGTCGCGCCGGACGGGTGATGGCCGCCCCGTATGGCGCACTGTGGCCATGCGTGCTCCGGGATTCAGGGGTGGCAGGCTTCACTGTTGCCACGCCCCTTCTCATCACCGTTATGTGGGTGCAGACTTTGAGGGTACGATCTTGGCACTTCTGGGGCGGCTTGAGTCGGCCTTCTCGTGGCCGGCTTCTTGGAGTCGGCCCTCTCGTGGCTTTCTTCATGAGGGTTTAGGGCCGGGCCGCCTCCCGGTAGTCGCCCTGAGAGAAAGCCGGCCAGGGGAAGGCGGCCCCACGGCTTGAATGCTTGAAGGCTCGATCGGCCTGTAATTTTTCTGAAGAGCCAGGGGGAGCCGGCTAGGCTACCCGTGGTCATTTACTCCGACAGTAGTCCCCGAAGCTGGTTGGGCTTCGAGGCTGAAGAGAGGACGAGAAGCTTAATCGACTTCCTATCTTGAGGAAGCGTGCAGCTAGGAGTCGCTTTCTTTGATTAGGTGCGCCTGCCGTCTCGGAGGCTTTGAAGCTTGAAGGCGGGAACCAGGTGGCCTTGAGCCAGCTGCAAGGCTGGCCGCTCGCCGCTTCGCAGCGCCACATGGCACCTTTTGGCTGGAAGGGCACCTTAGCCCATGCGCTGCTGACGGGACGTCCGCCCTTGCAGACCGAGCTTCGCCACATCTAGGCCTCGGCCCAAGTGTGGATCTTCTATAGCCCGAACGGGCCGCTCGCCTTCCCACGGCAGTTTCCGCACGCCGTTAGGGCGCTATAATCGCGGGACGTGGGGGAGTGGGCGCAGTTAATCCCACGTCCCCCCACGCCTCGCCTCCTCGGCTTTGCCGCACGAGGCTATAAGTAGGGGGAGGAGGGGGGCGGCAGGCGCTCGCACGCTCGCCCTCGCTCTGCCATTTTCTTATTCTTCTCTTCTCTCCGTCGCCACAGCTCCTCGCCGCCATGCTGCCCTTCTGCCAATCCTCTTGGTGCGTCGTAGCTTTGCCGCAGCTGAAATGCGCGCCCTCCGCCGCCGCGCCCTTCCCGTCGCCTCTCCATCCTCATGGCGCTATCCAGCTCCTGGGATGGCTCCAACGTCCACGAGTACCATGTCGATTTCCTCCGCAAGACACGGCGGTTGTCGGGCACGGATTATGTGCGGGTCCATCTCACGCCGGAGAAGGAGATCTCGCCGGCGCCGGAGGAGGACGAGCGGGTAATCTTTCGCTCGCACTGCCTGCGCGGCTTTGGCCTGCCGGCGAGCGGATTCTTCCGCGCCTTTCTTGAGTTCTATCATCTCTAGCCGCACCACCTTACTCCAAACACGGTGATGCTGCTGTCGGCCTTCGTCACTCTGTGCGAAGGCTTCCTTGGCGTCCTCCCCATCCTCGAACTCTGGGGGAAATTCTTCCAGTGCAAGCTCAACACCGTTGTCGCGGGCGTTCCCGCCCCATGCGGTGCCATCATCGCCATGCGGAGATCGGGTGACAACAATCCGTTTCCGCCCATCCCGTTGATCCAGTCGATGAAGCTCTAGCAGAAATCTTACTTCTACATGAAGAACGTCGCTCCGCAAGGCGACTTTGTCAATATGCCGGCTTACGTAGTCGGCCCGCCGGCTGGGAGGCAGCCTTCATGGTCCTACCGAGCTAGGTCGCTGTATCCGGCTGGGGCCGCCGCCGTCGCATGGCTCCGGGTGATGGTCCAGTCGGAAGGCCTGATCGGGGCCGACCTGCTAGCCGCCTTCGTGGAGCGCCAGGTGCTCCCACTCCAAGGCCGGCCTCACATGATTTGCCAGATGAGCGGTCGTTTCGACCCAAGTCGGCTAAGCACCAAAGAGATGCCTCATGACGAGGTATCTTACATGGTGAATTATATCGCCAACTGCAAGCTCACCGAGGAGTGGCGGTACGGCAAGGAGCCGTACTCTCGCTCCAATCCTCCGCCTTCGGTAAGCTTCCCTTCTTTTCTCTTCTCTTGTTGTCGAGTTCATAATGGCCGACTCTTGATTAGTCGGCTTGTTTTTAGCAGAGCCCCCTTCTTCGACCGGCGACCGGAGCCGCGAGGGTGGAGCACCAGTTCGTCCTCGACTGCTGGAAATATGCCCTAGAGGCAATAATAAAATGATTATTATATTTCCTTGTTCATGATAATTGTCTATTATTCATGCTATAATTGTGTTATCCGGAAATCGTAATACATGTGTGAATACATAGACCACAACATGTCCCTAGTGAGCCTCTAGTTGACTAGCTCATTTATCAATAGATGGTCACGGTTTCCTGACCATTGACATTGGATGTCATTGATAACGGGATCACATCATTGGGAGAATGATGTGATGGACAAGACCCAATCCTAAGCATAGCACAAGATCGTGTAGTTCGTTTGCTAGAGCTTTTCCAATGTCAAGTATCATTTCCTTAAACCATGAGATCAAGTAACTCCCGGATGCCGTAGGAGTGCTTTGGGTGTACCAAACATCACAACGTAACTGGGTGACTATAAAGGTATACTACAGGTATCTCCGAAAGTGTCTGTTGGGTTGACACGGATCGAGACTGGGATTTGTCACTCCGTATGACGGAGAGGTATCTCTGGGCCCACTCGGTAATGCATCATCATAATGAGCTCAAAGTGACTAAGTGGTTGGTCACGGGATCATGCATTATTGTACGAGTAAAGTGACTTGCCGGTAACGAGATTGAACGAGCTATTGGGATACCGATGATCAAATCTTGGGCAAGTAACGTACCGATTGACAAAGAGAATTGTATACGGGATTACTTGAATCCTTGACATCGTGGTTCATTCGATGAGATCATCGTGGAACATGTGGGAGCCGACATGGGTATCCAGATCCGCTTGTTGGTTATTGGCGGAGAGTCGTCTCGATCATATGCGCATGTCTCCCGAATCCGTAGGGTCTACACACTTAAGGTTCGGTGGACGCTAGGGTTGTAGAGATATTAGTATCTTGGTAACTTCGAAAGTTGTTCGAGTCCGTATGAGATCTCGGACGTCATGAGGAGTTCGGAATGGTCCGGAGGTGAAGAATGGTATATAGGAAGTCCAGTTTGACCCGCAGGGAATGTTTCGGGGTCACCAAAGATATCTGGACCACCGGAAGGGTCCTGGGGTCCATCGGGTGGGGCCACCTATCCGAAGGGCCCCTTGGGCTGAAGTGGGAAGGAACCAGCCTGGTGGGCTGGTGAGCCCCTATGGGCATCCTCACGCCTAGGGTTGGAAACCCTAGGGGTAGGGGGCGCCCTTGACTTGGGGGCAAGTCCCCCTGGCCGCCCCTTGAGATGGGATCTCTAGGGGCGGCACCCAGCCCCTACATAAAGAAGGGGGGAGGGAGGGCAGCCACACCCTAGTCCCTGGCGCCTCCCTCTCCCCTCGCAACACCTCTCCCTCTCGTAGAGCTTGGCGAAGCCCTGCCGAGATCACAGCTACTTCCACCACCACGCCGCCGTGCTGCTGGATCTCCATCAACCTCTCCCTTCACCTTGCTGGATCAAGAAGGAGGAGACGTCTTCCCCAACCGTACGTGTGTTGAACGCGGAGGTGCCGTCCGTTCGGCACTAGGATCATCGGTGATTTGGATCACGACGAGTACGACTCCCTCAACCCCGTTCTCTGGAACGCTTCCGCTCGCGATCTACAAGGGTATTTAGATGCAATCCTCTCTCTCATTGCTAGATTACTCCATAGATTGATCTTGGTGAAGCGTAGAATTTTTTTATTTTCTACAACGTTCCCCAACAGTTTCATCATGAGCTAGGTCTATGCGTAGTTTCTATGCACGAGTAGAACACAAACTTGTTCTGGGCGTAGATGTTGTCAATTTTCTTGCCACTACTAGTATTATCTTGTTTCGGCCGCATCGTGGGATGAAGCGGCCCGGACCGACCTTACACATACGCTTACGTGAGACAGGTTCCACCGACTGACATGCACTAGTTGCATAAGGTGGCTAGCAGGTGTCTATCTCTCCCACTTTAGTCGGATCGGATTCGATGAAAAGGGTCCTTGTGAAGGGTAAATAGAAATTGGCATATCACCTTGTGGTTTTTAATTAGGTAAGAAAAGTTCTTGCTAGAAACCTATAGAAGCCACGTAAAAACATGCAACAACAATTAGAGGACGTCCAACTTGTTTTTGCAGCATATGCCTTGTGATGTGATATGGCTAAAAGGATGTGATGAATATATGTGATGTATGAGATTGATCATGTTCTTGTAATAGGAATCACGACTTGCATGTCGATGAGTATGACAACCGGCAGGAGCCATAGGAGTTGTCTTTATTTTTTGTATGACATGTGTGTCATTGAATAACGCCATGTAAATTACTTTACTTTATTGCTAAACACGTTAGCCATAGAAGTAGAAGTAATCGTTGGCGTGACAACTTCATGAAGACACGATGATGGAGATCATGATGATGGAGATCATGGTGTCATGCCAGTGACGAAGATGATCATGGCACCCCGAAGATGGAGATCAAAGGAGCAATATGATAATGGCCATATCTGCCGGCGTTAAGGAGCAGGGGGTACCCAGACTTGCACTGCGGCTGCGGCGTGGCTCAAGGGGTGGCCCGGCACGGCCCATCTTCATCAACACAAGCTCAAGACCCTCGCGAGGGGCCAAGCCTCGCGGGGCGGACGACATGAAACTTCCTCAGGCGCGGCCTCGTCAGGCTGGCTCGCGAGGAGGCGGAGAGATCAAGGCGGGGTACCTCACGAGGTGCCCATGACGCAAGCCATGATGACCAAGGGCGCCCGGTGAGCGCCCGACAAGCCTTGATGTCCTAGTTTCCTCTTTGGTGCAAAGGGGCAAAGCGCAGGCGAGCATCAAGCAAAGGCATCCATTTCGATTGCAACAAGACCAAGACCGTCATAGCGGCGGAAGCAAGTCATTGTGGAGCCCAAGCCGGCGTCACCACGGAACCTTTGACGATGAGGACCAACTTTAGTCAGGATAAGTGTACCAGATGTTCCCCTTCAAAATGGCCAATTGTTGGCGCCCTTCCCGCTCAATATTTGGGAAGAGGCCCACGGCCTTTGCCTATAAATAGGACTAGCCACCCACAGGGTAGGGACATCCGGAGCTTGATCACATCAAGAGATCAACCGCAGAGAGAGAGAAGCGACTGAACTCGCCCTAGCAGTTCATCGCACCAGCCAAGAACAGAACCTCATGAGGCTGTTCTTCCTTATATGGTTATCGGAGTAATGGGCCACGGGTAGGCAAACCCAAGCCCTGGACCTTTCAAAACATCGGGGTGGCTGCGCCCTCAAGACCCCAAGGCGAGGAGCCGAGAGTCGGCGACGGAGTCGCCAGCCGCCATTCCTGTGCGAGTCCCAGAGGCGACCTCAAGACAAGCCGACTCCAAGCGGTGACTTCGATGAAGCCCGGCTCACGGGAGTCGGCCGCAACTCCCTCCACCTCCTGCCCTTTGAGTGACTACTGAGCGGGATGGGATAAAGCCGCCTCGCCGCCATCCTGCCCGCTCATAAAAAGCGAGCATGGCCCTGAGTGCCGCGTCTGCAAGCCGGAGATCTCCGTCCCCGGCAACATGCTGTTGCCACCACCTGACAGCGTCGGCCCGTGGGCAGATTCCTGTACCCACGATGGCATGTTTGTATGACCCGAAGACGGCGGGGCCCGCCTATCGGCGGGAGTGCAGAAGACGGCGAGAGCGCCCCAAAGACGGACCCGTTGGAGTCGGCCTCCGAGAGTCGGCCGGCCCCTCCCACGGGCTCCGTGCGCCATTAACCAGACAAAGGCGAGAATGGCAGCGGTGATCGCCCGCCCGGCGGCGGCACTGTTGTGCCATGACCCCGACCAAGCTCGCGTCATTAGAAGAGCGGCTACAGTAACCCGCAGCCGGCAAGACCCTCCCGCGGCGGACGCGGGCTGTCGGCCCCATGCTGGACCGTCGGCGGGGCCCACTAGACGGCGGGCCCTAGAAGTCGGCGGAGAAGACGACATCTTAAGAGACTGACGGCTGGGACCCGCGCCCAGCCGGATTACCATTGTACCCCCGGGGGTAGGCCTATATAAACCCCCCGGGCCACCCATGCAAAGGGTTGGAAGGTAGTAGTTTGACACACACACATAGAGGGAAGATAAGAGCTAGCCGTGCCCTTCCCCTTCCTCACCCCGAACAGCTCAAGGAGCAATTTGTACTCACCTTGCCATAGTGATCATGTGGAGACCCAGCAGGCGGCGGTAGGGTGTTATCTCCTCGGAGAGCCACGAAGGCTGGGTAAGATTCGCGGCGTGCATGTCTTCGCCTCATCCTGTTTCGAGGCACCGGCTGACGTTCTACTCGCCCCCTCCATGATAAGCCATCCTTTGGCATATGTCGCACCCTTCCCCCAACCTTGGGCGGCCACCGTGGGGCGAGGTGCACCGTCGTACGGAGACCTGCTCTGGACGGGAACCCTCTTCCTCCCCGGCGAAGCCAGCCTGACACGCCAGGCTGGAGTTCATGACGCGCCTGCATGGCGCCGAGGTCGCTAGCTGGACGAGCTGCCTCACGAACTTGTCGGTGAGGTTCGCCTCTCGACGAAACCTCGCCTCGACGCAGTAGCACGGACGGCTCCCGAAAACCTCCTCGGGCCTCCTCGGCGGCTCCACGTCGCCGCCGAGCCCGCAACCGACACAAGGGTCCGTAGGCTCCACCGACCCGATCTTTGGTCGACTCCACACCGTCGCTCGACGCTGCGTTCCCCTACCAACGCGTGGTGGTATCTGACAAGCCGCTCCCTCGCGTGGAGAGCGGCGGAACCACGATCACGGAGGTGCTCATCATCGCCGGTCCTGGCCGAGCCTTCCGTGAGGGGCTTCGTGACCCTCTCAGCAGTTACGCAAGACCTGACCGCCCCCATTCCGGGAAAACGCCCGGCTGGGGGGCCGGAAGCGCGCCGCCTCCAGCTCCTCGTGGGTGCACGAATTTGGCAAGCATGAGGCGCTTGTCGAGAGCCTACAGCCTTGAGATGGATCGCGCCGTGGGCTGCTTCGCCCGGCTCCGGCGGGCCTAGCCGCCTAAGCGCGGTCCCAGCAGGTCGCAGTGTAATATCGCCCGATCTGTTTGGGGCCAATGTCGCCCATATGCGCCATGCCCGCGGAGAACATCCACGCCGCCCAGGCAGCGGTAGACGAGCTGGATAACTTCGAGGGCGAGGAACGCCGCCTGATAACGGAGCGAGTCCAGTAGCTCCTCGACGCGGCTGCTGCGCAAGACGAAGCCATTTAAGCGCCGCTGCAGTGGCGCCGCATGACGACAACACGGCGACTTGCCTCCCGCCGAGATCAAGCGCGCGATGTCTCCGACGCCCGTTGGCGGCGTCCATGGAAAAAAAACAAGGATCCGGCTGTCGACCATGGCAGGACTCACATCTCCATCGGCGTGGCGAAAGAGCGGCCGTCCGAGAAGCGGTGGAGCGGCGGGGCGACTATCTGCCTCCTCCTCCCCGCAGAGAAAGGCGAGTCTCTCCGCCACCCGTTGAGCATCCGACTCTCGGCGACCGCCTTGGCCGCCGAGAGGGAGTCGGAGAAAACGACGCCCGCCACCGGATCGAGTGACTTCACCGATCCCTGGCGCTGGAAGAAGAACACGAGTTGGGCCCGCCCTGTTTCAGACCTCGCATCCGAGACGAGCCCTTCCCCAGAGGATTCACACTCCCCCGAGACACTCAAATACACCGGCTCCGTGAAGCCAGAGGACTGGCTGGTGGACTACTCCACGGCCGTCAGCATAGCGAACGGCAACAAGCGTGTTGCCGTAAAGTATGTTCCCCTCATGCTCTGTGGCACGGCGGACATGGTTGAACGAGTTGAAGCCCGCAGCATCAACAGCTGGGTCGACTTCACCGAGGGCCTTCGTCCGCAACTTCACGAAAGCACGTACAAGTGACCTCCCAAGCCTCGCCCGACTTTCCTTGTGCGTGCAAGGCCCCAACGAGTCTACTCGCGACTACCTCACGCGCTAGGCCGAGCTCCGGAACTCTGCGAGGAGTGCATGAGAGTGCGAGCAATCGAGTACTTCACCGCCCGGGTGCGAAGAAGACACCCTCCTCAAGCACAAGCTCCTTTGCGGCGAGCGGAGACCCTCGATGAGCTGCTGATCATAGCGGAACAAATGCATACACCGACTCCTCCATGAAGTCGGAGATCGAAGTCGGTCTGGCCAGCAAGGTGGCTCCTCGAGCTCCCGAGAACTCCGGTGGCGACGACGCCCGATCGGCGACAATGGATAGAATGATCCTGGCGCAAGGCCCCGCAGCCGGCTTCCAACAGCCGGCAGTGGCGACGGTCGAACCAGCAGCCGGAGGGCAGCCTCCTGCCTTAAGCGGCGAGAAAGGCGCTTGCGTCCGTGGTTCTTGCGGCCTTCTCTTCTGGCAGAACTCTGGATGGACCACCGCAGAGTTGCATATCAGCAGCAAGCCGTCGAATCCACACCACCCGGAAGTGCCACTGGCTCACCAGGATCGCCAAGGGAGACGGTCTTGTCCCTCCTCCGCCAGCTGGGCCGCCGCCGCCACCACCGCTGACAGCCGGTTTGTCGGGCGATCGGCGTGGTACAAAACGAAGTACCCGGAAGAGCATGGTGCCTATGTAGTGTTCACCGGTGTGGCCGATCGCTGCAGAAAGCGGCAGCAACATCAAGAAGTGAATGCAATAGCATCGGATACTCCGAATTCATGCCTTGGTCAGAAAACCTATCAGTTGGAGCCGGGTCCGATAACCGGAGGTGATGCTTGAATCCGGGCTCCTATGCCTGGTCTTAGGAGCCACCCTTGCAGCGGATATGGGCCGGGCTCGCTTCTCGCGAGTGTTGATGAAGATGAGGCAGCGGCATCAACATCACTGTACAAGGATACCATGGAGAGATTAGGAATCAAGCAAAAGGCGACTTCGACCGGATTTGTGGTTCCACGGAATTGTAAGCGGCGCTTTCCTGCTCACCGATTGGCAAGATTACGATGAAGACGTCCTCTTTGGGGACACAAAGATCACTTCGCCGAGAGCGGTCACGGTTCGAAGTTGTGGACCTCGAAGCCCTTACCATGCCACCTTGGCCGACCTGCTCTGGCCAAGTTAATGAGTGGTCCCCATTACACCTACCTCAAGATGAAGATGCAGTACCAAGGGGATTCTGACCGTGGCCGGCGACCTCTGAAGAAAGTCGTCCGCTTTGTCTGAAAGCGATCGGTCAGCATTGAATCCTGAGTGATCATTCGAGAAGCGGCTCCTTGATCGGGTTGTGGCAATGGCCGGCCAGCAACGGAAGATGTGGCCCGACCCCAAAGGAGTCGGAAGCTGAGGCTTTCGTTCTGCCGGCCAAAGAGACCAAGAAGATACCCTTGGACCCGGAGCACCCAGGAGAGATCTGTTGTCGTGGGGTGCAAACCTCGGCTGACAAATAGGAAGGCGAGCTCGTCGATTTCCTCCATGAGAATCGGGACATTTTTGCATGGTCCCCCAAAGACATGCCGGAGTGTACCAGAAGCGGAGATTCGCCGAGCACAAGTTACATGTCCGATCTGATGTGAAGCCCGTCGGGTAGCCCTTCTTGCGCTTGCTGTCGGAAGAAAAAGAAGAGTTGTTGGAGAAGAGATAACCCGGGCTCCTCGCGGCCGGTTTCATCATGGAAGTGTTCTTCCCAGTGGTTAGCGAACCCGGTCTTGGTACTAAGAAGAACAAGCGATTGGCGGATGTGTATTGACTACGAGCCTCAACAAAGCCTTTGCCCCAAGGACCCGTTAAGCTGTCGAGGATTGATCAGGTGATGGACTCCATAGCGGATGCGAGTTGTTGAGCTTCTTAGATGCATATTCAGGATATCACCCGAGATCAAGCTGAACCCGCCGACAGATTGAAGACCGCCTTCATCACACCATTTGGAGCCTTACGCTGCGACCATGGCGTTGGGCGAGGGAATGCGGCGCCACCTTTCAGCATTGCATGCGAAGTGCCTCCTCAAGCAGCTTGGCGTAAACGCATGTTTACGTGGACGACATGGTGGTAAAGACGGAGAAGCGAGGAACGCTGTTGGAAGACCTCAAGGAGACCTTTGAAAATCTGCGCCGATTCCAGATCAAGCTCAACCCAGAGAAATGCGTCTTCGGAGTACCCGTCGGCCAGCTCCAGAAGTCACCAGCCCCAGTGCAAGCGGCTCCGACTCCAAAGGAGCCCATGCTCCTGTATATTGCCGCCACCAGCAGGGTAGTCAACACAGTTATCATAGTTGAACGCAAGGAGGAAGGCAAGGCGCTACCTGTCGAACTGTTGTGTTTATTATCTGGCGAAATGCGTCGACCTCCAAGAGAACTACCCCACTACGAAGATGTGTTACGGCGTGCACTTTGCCGCCAAGAAGTTGAAGCCTTACTTTCAAGAGCAGCCAATCATCGTGGTTTGCACGGCCCCACTAGCGAGATCATCGGCCGAGATGCTACGGCGAGGTGGCCAAATAGGCCATAGAGTTGGCCCCTACACCATCTATTACCAGCCCGCACCGCCATCAAGTCACAAGCAGCCGAGCTTCCTCGTTCATTGGGCGAGACCGGTACCTGCCCATGACACCGACTCCACCCATTGGCGGATGCACTTTGATGGCTCCAAGATGCTTGACGACTTGGGAGCAGCCTGGTCCTCACTTCCCCAAGGGCGACAAGCTCAAGTGCACTGCAGATCCATTCGCCGCCTCCAACAACATCGCCGAATATGGCGCTCATTCTGAGACTCCGGCTTGCAAAGACCTTGGCATTAGCGGATCCCGTGCTATAGCGACTCGGACTTGGTGGTCGGCCGGTCATCAAGAATTTGGGGCGCCAAAAGATGCAAATATGGCGAGCTACCGTCTCTGATGCAGCAGCTGAGTGGATATTTTGAGGTGCGAGTTCCTCCATGTGCCAAGAAAGCGACAACGACCAAGCGGATACCCTAGCAAGAATCGGCTCCACCCGCGAACAATACCGTCGGCGTCGCCCTTGAGCGCCTCCTCAAGCCATCTGTCAAGCCGTCACGAGTGAGACTCCATTTTGTGCGGCTCCCCTGAAAGTCGGATCCGACTCCAAAGCCCAATGACGGCACAAGAATGCTTGCGAGCGCCCCCAAACGCGGCGATCGAAGCGGTAGCGGGGACTTCGAACGGTCCGGGGGCTGGCGACCATCACCGAACTCGATTACTCGGCTCGGGGGTGTGCCCGGTCGGCGGGGACTTCTTCAACCAACAAGCTGCTGCGGACTCCAACCCGCCGCCTCATTGACGCCCTCGTCCAAGTGGCGATCTTGGCGATCGAAGAAATAGCGACACCCTCATGGGCCCAGCCATCTGAAGTTCTTAGTGGCGGAGAGCTACCAACCGATGAGACCTTGGCTCGGCAAAGTGCAACGCCGAGCAGCAGCCTACACTATAGTCAATAGAGGCTGGTGGTAGCAGCGTCACGGTGTCTACGGTAGCTGCGTCGAGTCGAAGCAAGGCCAAGCAATTCTCGAAGACATCCATCGAGGCTAGTACCTCGCGGCCATCATGCGGCCTCAAGAGCACTTTCGTCGCCAAAGCCTTCCGACCACGGTTTCTTACGGCCGTGCCCTAGAAGAGGCCAAGGAATTAGTTAAAAAATGCAAGGGGTGCGGTGTTCGCTCCAAGCCGCTTTAAGCCACGCACTCAAGACTATCCCCATCGCTTTGGCCCTTTGCTGTTTGGGGCTGGACATGGTGGGACCATTCAAAAGCGGCACGAGGTGGCTAACTCACTTACTTGTCGCGGTGGACAAGTTCACCAAGTGGATAGAAGCAAAACCCATCAAAGTTGAATGGTCCCTCTGCTGACTTTCATCGCCGACATCACGACTGATGCGGCGTACCACACAACATCATCACCGACAACGGCACAAATTTTGGCAAAGGCGCCCTGGCCCGTTTTAGCAGCGACATAAAGGCATCCGGCTGGATTTAGCGTTCGTTTCCCATCCATGATCAAGCGGCCGGTGGAAGCTAATGACGGCCTCATCTGTGCGGCATCAAGCCTCATTCGATTCGAACCATTGGGCGTTCGGCCCGGCTGGCTTGAGAGTTGCCCGGCCGTCCTCTGAGTCTGCGCGACTCCAAACAAGTCAACGGCTTCACACCCTTCTTCCTCGTCTACGGTGCGAAGCCGTCATCCCAACGGATATAGAGTTCGACTCCCGCGAGTCACCATGTACCACCGAAGAGAGCGGAAGAAGCACGTCAAGGCGGCGTCGATCTCTTTGGAAGAGGCCATTTGTTGGCACTCGGCCGGTCGGCATCTACCCGGCGAGCTGCACCGCTACTACAACAAGAAGGTCAAGCCAAGATCATTCCTAGAGGCGACCTTGTGCTCCGGCTGATCAATGAGCAGCCGGCACAACTGGTATCGGCGCCAGAAAGAACCCATTCATCATCACAAAGTCTTTGAAAGCAACTCCTACTACGATCGATGCTCGAAGCCCGAGCACATAAGAAGGACGACTCACGGCAAAAGGCAGGCGGCCATGGAATCTGAATCTCCTCAAGAAAGATTTTCTGATTGATGCGGTATATGCAGCAGCTACCCTTTGTGTTTAAAGTACCAAGACTCCGGGCCCCGAGGGCAGGCTCGGGGACTGCCCTCTTTGTTATCTGTATGATAAGAGTTATGCCTTTGAGTATGTTACTCTTTGTTATGCTATTTGGCACCGAGGGCTCCGACTAGTCGGCCCGGGGACTCACATATACTGGGCTATAAATGCTTCTGCGATCAGGACAAGTAGCAGCGGTGCCTAAGCCGTCTCTGTCGGAAGCTGCAGCTTTCACAGGCTTATTTGTTTAGTGGGTAGGAAGTAAGGAAGAAGCAGCCCACACAAAAAAATGGCTAAGGACTGAGGCATAAACATAGTTTAAATCGGCTTCCAGCCCGTTTACGTAAAACCGACTCTTAAGTAGTTGGCTTGCCGCTTTCTACCCAACTTGTAATGACTCTAAAAAATGGCCAAATGCTTGCCTTCTCAAAGTAGCCAAGCACGACCTGAGCAGCGATCCATAAGCGGTTGCCCGATGGGCAAGCGGCATCTAAGGGAAAGCGACAAAGGAAAAAAGCCACAAGAGCAATAAGCAAGTAAAGATAAAATTAGAATAATAATTTACATAAGCTTAGGCCCTTGGCGGATCTTGAAGACGAGAGATCGAGAATACACCCGAGGTGGAATTGTGCGAATTAATGAGTTCTTTCAAAGACTAGCAAAAGAGATAAAATAAAAAGCGAGGCAGCGTGACCTGAAGCGGCAGATGGGGTTGGAAGGCGGAGGCGGCGGCGTCGAGCGCCTTGAGGCGGCTGGGCGATCTCGGCTTGATCGTCTCGGCGGCAAACGGCTGACGGCGGCTGCGTTCTTTGGAAGCCTTGGTCGGCTGAGGCTGGTCGCCCGCTCCGTCTTGTGGCGCCTCCATGTCGTCTCCTTCCTCCGCCTCGTCTTCCTCCTCGGCGCTGGAGTCGATCACCTCCGCCGAGTCCTCGTCGTAGTCCGGGTTCATCCCAAACCACTCCGGCGGTGCCTCCCGTCCTCGCCCGCTCGAGGGGCGAAGTGCACTGGTGTCCGTGTAATCGTGCAATCGCCGCCCATGCTCGACAAAGGCGTCCTCGACGGCCGACAACTCCGCTGCGCCTCGGCGGAAGCAGCGGCCAGCGGTCGAATCCAGCCACGGATACCACGCCTTGGCGAACTCCGAGGGCTCGGCGGCTCCGGCCAGCCGCGGAACCCTTCGAGCCTCAAGGCGGCCAGCCGCGACCTCCGGCCCGGTCGGCGGTCCGGGAGTCTGTGAACAAGCATGTCTGGCCATGAAGCGGCGTCGTCGGGCACCGACGGCGAAAACGGCGCAGCAACATCCGATGGGCGGCCGCAGAGCGAGCCTCAATGCTTTCGGAGCTGCTCGTCAAGGGTCCGGGCGTTAGCTGCGATCTCAGCACCACCGCGCCAGCGCCTGTGATCAGCCTCGATGGCTTGATTGGCGCTGCGTGTGACCCGGGGAAGAAGTCTGCCAAGAAGAAGAAGCAAGTCGAGAAAAAAAAGCGAGTCGGCTGACCAATAGTCGTGACCCAATGGAAGAAGTAAAAGCAAACTCACCATCGGCGATGTCCTCGATTTCGTGGAAGCCGGAGGTCGGTGGCGCTTCCACTGTCGGTCTAGGAGGCGCTCAAGCTCTCAAATTTGGCTAGGAGGCGGCCTCTTTCTTCTCACGCCTCTTCCTGCGCCGCCTTGAGCAGCTCCCTCTGCTCCCTAGCCAGGTGCGTAGCAGTGGCCTTCTGCCGAGCTTGCCGCCTCCTCCTCTTTGGTGCGCCATAAGCGGTGTTGGCCGTACCAGCTGCCCGAAGAGTGGCGCTGGCCTCTGAAGAATAAAAAAGAAGAAGGGCCTTGAAGTCGTCGGCTCTGAAGGTCGCCGGGAAGATCGGGCCCGGCTGCGGCGATGCAACCGAATCTCGAGGACTACAGCCCATGAGTCATGGCGCCTTCCATGAAAAAACTCACCTTGGCTCCTCGCCAGAGTCGGCGATCCGCTTGCTCGGCTCCTCAACGTTGCGGTTGAAGAAGCAGTGGCGCGGAGGTTGTGTCTCCTATGACAGAGTTTTAGACAAAAGGTAAAAGCTTGGAGAATGCATAAATAGAGTTCGAGCACTTTGCTTTCGGCTGACGGCCCGAAACTCGAGGGACTACACCGAGTGGGTGTTGGCGCGCCCATAGAAAAAAGCAAGAAAAAGTTCAAAAGAAGAAACATACCCGCCTGGCCGGATCGCGATGCAGTGCGCCTTGGAGATTGGATGGCGTCGCCCTCAGCTCGCGGCACGCTGGGCGTCCGGAAGCGCCCGTGTTCAGCGGGCCGTGCGCCTCTCGCACCACCAATAGACTGGCGGCGCTTATGCGCCTCGTCGAGAATAACGGTGGCGGCGCCCGGTCTCCAAGGGCGGCGTAATCGCCTTCTCAAAACGGCGTTGCGCTGGCGGCGACTTGTAAAGCAGCTGCGCCACGACCTCGTCGTCGATCGGCGGCAGGCGGAATCGCCCGGCTGTTTGCCTGGCAGCTCTCGGACAGCGGTGGAAGCGGCGAGGTGGCGGCCGTGCCCGATAGAGAAGGCCTCGCCGCCTTCCTTCTGCGGCGAGACTTCACCGCCGACTCCCTCCGATCCCGTGAACTCCGGCGGTGGTGGCTGAAAGCTCAGCGGGGTGACAGCGGCGCCAGGCCAGTGACCTCCTCGGCTTCGCCTCTTGGCGCGGCGGCCGACCTCCTCCGGCTTCTTCTGGCGGAAGCCACCGCCTTCTCGGCCTCCGCCTTCTCAGGCAGGCGGCCTCCTCCTCGTCGCGCTTCTCCTGCGCATTCCGCTGTCGCCTCCCGGGCCGACGCAGAGATCAACCCGCCCGGTATTGGCGGGCGTCTCCGCCGACCCCATGGCGGAGGCGGCAACAGCCCTCTCATGGGTGAGGAGCCACGATGAAAAAAGACATGTAAAGACTTGGACAAGAGCGGACGAGAAGAAAACAAGACAAAATAAAAAGTACTTCTGCAAAGACCAGCGCGGCTTCTTCACTTCCTTGCAGGCGGTTAGCCTTCAGCGACCGCCTCTTCATGTTGGAGTCGTGGCCGTCCCCTAAATTTCTTGGCCCGGCACTTTGGCAGACTTCGGCGGCCCGGCGGCGCTTCTTGGCGCCACCTCGACCACCCAAATGGCGTGAAGAACTTCGCGCTGGATGGCCGGCTTTTGGCTGGCGGGGAGACGACTTTTCCTTCTCCTCATGCGATACGTCGGGCCAATGGCCGAAGGTTGCTTAGAAACCCCCTAAAAGTCGTCGACCCCTCCTCCTCCGGCGTGGCGTCCCGGTCTCCATCTGTACCGCGCCACCCCCAAGTCAGGATGGTCGTGGAGGTACGTCGCTCTCGCCCGGTCGGGGCGGAGATTCCACGAAACCCGGCCTTGACAAGTGCCGGCCGAGGGCTGCATGAGGGAGTTCCAGAATCGGAAAAGACCAAGGAAAAGTTAGAGCGGATTAATTTGAAGAAGAAGCTTGAGAAGCAAGAGATGACTTACCACATCTCGGGGGTTGGCTGGCGATGATGCGGCTCTTTGCGCGAGCTGCACATTCCTCCGTGAGACGCTTGATTCGCCGGAGAAGTTCACCGTGTCCACCCACCTCCGTGCTGAGAGGAGCATGTCTTTGGAGCTTACGGCCGGTAAATTTGAGATCTCGGTGACCGCTCATCAGCCAGTCAGATGAGGTCGGCCTTGAAGAGGAAGGACTTCGACGCGCGCCATGAAGGTATAGCCAGCCAGTCACGCCCATCAAGCCCCTCCGTGCGTCATCACCGCGGAGCAGCCTTGACAATGGCGTTACTCGCGGGGAGTCAGGCGTCCGGGCCCGATGGGACCAGGTTGAAGTCGCCCGCCAACTCTTCGCCAGCGAAAAGGCGGCAAGTTGACCCGATTAAGCGCCCTCGGGGCTGACGTTCGTTCTTAACGATGAATCATGTCTTGTCTGTTGCCACATCCTTGACGACTTGATGAGGGATGGCAGGGAAGGGTTCTCCGAGGGCACCGGCCTCCTCATGGCGATATGGGCAGCGTTACGCCTGAGCAGCAGCGAAGCGGCAACGTGAGTTCGACAGCTTGGCGGAAGAATTCCCCCACGGCTCGATGGTGGGGAGAAACGCCAGAAAGCTACGCATAAGGATCTGGCGGCCGTAGCGTGACACCACCATGTTGGGGGTGAGGTGGATGCTTGGTGAGCCGTAGAACTCGAGCATGAAGAAGCATCGCCCGTAAACAGCCCTAAGCAACGCCATGAGAGTGCGGCGGAATATGACCGCTTGCCCTCCTCCGATCTTCGTGCGTTACTTCGCCCTCGGCCTTGTGGCGAGTCACGCACTAGGTGGCTGCTTTTAGGGGAAAGCTTGCTGTTTGGCGGAAAAACTTCGATGATGTAAATGCGTCGATGATGGAAGCCGATCCCTACCTGCAGCCCGGGCAGCTTGGTGGGGAGAAACACGGTGGCGGAAGGACCTCATCTCCATGGCCTTGGCCGAAGTTGGCCTGTGGCGGAAAGGAAAGATGAAGCGGAGGAAGAAAGATGGCTTAAGCAAGAGAAGGCGGGGAAAAGTTGGAGTGCTGGCGTGCGTCGCCGCCCCCTCCTCCAAAGCGCCTGCTTATAAGCGCTCCTAGGCTGAAGGCCGAGGCGGCGTGGATGGGATTCGCCATACGTCCCCACGCCGCGATTTAACCCACGGCGATTACTACTACGATAACGGCGTAGGGAACTAACACTTGCCCACGTGTGGCCGAGATCCATATACGCCCGAGTCAGGTCGCGGTGGTGGCGGAGCCCGCTTTGACCAGACCCCTGTCTTGTCACTTGGCGTGGGGGTGTGCATTTGCTGAGCCTGCTGCGTGGCGATAATCGCGTGGTAGCCCGCATAATGGCAGCGTGCCTAGAAGCTTATCCAGACGCCTTGCCTTGCCGGATCATGGCTGACCTTGAGGAAACCTTTGAGAACGAAGGCGGCCTCTGCATAGTGCAGGCTCGACAGTAATCGGCTGCAACGATAGTAGGCAGCTGAGCCGAGCCAGATTCTACCATTGAAGGGATGGCCGGTGAGGCTCCTCGACATGTAAGCCATCGGCGCCTCACCCGGCTCCGGGGACTCTTGCCGAGTAATGTGGGCCGCGGGTAGGCAAACCGAGCCCTGGACCTTTCAAAACATCCAGGCCGGTAGCGCCCTCGAAGACCCCAAGGCGAAGAGCACGCCTTGAAGGAGTCGTGACGGAGTTGCCAGTGCCATTCGGCCAGTACCGAGGCGACCTCAAGACAATGCCGACTCCAAGCCCGGCGACTTCCGATGAAGCCGGCTATAGGGGAGTCGACCGCCTTCCTCCACCTCCACCTTTGATGACTACGAGGCGGGATGGGACTAAAGCTCTGGCCCTCGCCCGGCCGAGTCCCTGCCAGCTCATAAGAAAGCGAGCCATAGGAAATCCTGCTGTCCGTCGTGAGAATCTGTCCGTGGCAACCTTGTTACCTTGTGACCACAGCGTCGGCCAAGTGAATATCATTCTTAGCCACCCGATTACTGTCTGTCTGACCGAAGGCAATGAGGGCACTTCTCGTCGTGGAAAGTCACGAAAACGAGCGCCCAAAAGATGGACCCGTTAGAGTCAGCCTCCGAGTCGCCCGGCCCCTCCACACGGGCTCCGTGCGCCATTAACAGGACAAGGCAGGGAATGGCAGCACAGTGATCGCCTTGCTTGAGGCGCGGCAGGCACTGTTGCACCATGACCCCGCTGATCAAGCTCAGCGTCATTAGAAAAGCGGCATCTGATAACCCGCATGGCCAGGCAAGAACTTACTTGCATGGCGGCGGACCACGGAGCTGTTATTGGCCCCATCTTTGGACCGTCGTAGAGCCGGGGCCCACTGGGCAATGGGCCCCGGAAGTCGGCGGATATGGCGGCAACTTAAGGCCCGGCAGAGTGGGACCACGCGTAGCGGATTACCATTTAGCCAGTAGTGCGGCCTACTCTCGGCCCGGGGCACCCATACTAAAGGGTTGCAGAAGCTAGTAGTTTGACACACACACATAGAGGGAAGAGAAAAGAGCTAGTGGTGCCCTTCTCCTTCCTCACCCCAGGAACAGCTCAAGGAAGCAATCTTGTACTCCACCTTGCCACCAAGTGATCATCACGGAGACCCAGCAGGAGCAGCGATAAGTGTTATCTCCTCGGAGAGCCACCTGGCTGGTAGATTGCGGCGTGCATCGTCTTCGCCTCATCCAGGTTTCGAGGCACGGCGGCGTTCTACCCGCCCCCTCCATGACCAGCCATCCTTTGGCATATATCGCACTTTTAACCCAAAACAATGGTTCATCACTCAGCTCGAACAGCTCAGCAGATCCACTTGAAAGGCTGGCTGCAGGCCGTGAGGCGACTCCCATGCCCCGAGGCAGCTCCACCCCGGTCCGCATGGTAGCTGGCGGAGACATGAGGCGGCCTTGAAGACGGCCGATGACAGCTCTCACTTTGCTTGGCGAGGCATAGTCGTGGCGAGGAGCCTCCAATCACCCGCCACGGCCACGGCGCAGTATACCCGTCGATGGGGCAGGCGGGAACTCAAGGGCCGCACTCACGGTGGCACGAGAGCTCTTGCAATGCGAGGCTATTTGGAAGAAGCCCAGTCGCTGACTGTCTTTCTTTGGAGATGAGTGAAAGCTGAGCTCACCAGGCCTTCGTCACCTCGGGGCTCCCCATACTGCACCCAACTCCCACCTCAGGTCACAAGGGAAGGCCCCACGCTTGAAGGCTCCCACGCCTTGCGCCCGCGCAGCTCAAAGCGAGACTCAAAGGCCAACCCATGGCCAGAGGCCCGTCGGCACCAGCGAGCCAGCAATGGCCCAGCCTTGCCCTCCGCCCCCGGCCATTGGCGAAAGGACTTCGCCACGATCCACGGCCCTAGTGGGCCTGCGCGCGCTTACCACCCCGGTGGGCGCCTCAAGCAGCCCATGTGGCACCCGCTGCACAGACTGTGGCACAACCGGGATGGCGGCCCCGGAAGAAATGCGTGCCCCACTTGATGGATCAAGAGACGCAGCGGGAGGAAGAACATGGCTAAGCTCCTTGGCCCCAATGCACGGGGGCCGAGGCACCCCGGAAGGTGAGGCTCTTCCAGGGAGGGCCCGGCAAAGCCCGTCGACGCCTTTGGAAGCAACGATTGCTCAGTCACAGCTAATTCCCTCGGGAGGCCAGGCACCACGCTAACCATGGATCCACCGGGAGAGGTGCAAGGTCGCATCCTAGCCAGACCGTGACGGGCTGCCCACTCCCATTGTTTCCTACCCCTCCAGGGAGGGAGGCCGGAGGAAATGTAGGAGAGGGCAGAGATCCGGCATCACCACCATGGCGTTCGGGAACAAGGCGTCCTCGGGAGGTAGGCCCTCTCTTGAGGAGGTGCCTCCGGGGCACTGCCTGGCGAGAGAGACCCGTGGTGCGTCGGGGAACCGCTGGCGGCTGCTCTACCCCACTCAGCCCGGCGTCCTGGTTTCCGGTCGTGTCGGTGGCACTAGAAGTGTGGGCGCAAGGCGGGGGCCCTCGTCTGTCGACATAAACAAGGCGGTGCACACGTGAAGAAGGCCGGTGCACTGTGAAGCTTCGCCGCCCGTGACACTCTCACGTAATGAGTAGAGTGGTGCTGCATCCCGAGTCTCGAGGGGTGCCGGCCTCGGGAACTTGGGGCTCCCTCCCACTTGATGGCACGCACTTAGCTCCTTGTTGGTGAGAAGGCGTCCAAAGACTAGACTAGGTGCTTGGACTGCCTTGACTTTTCTGCTTTCCTTGCTTTTCCCCTTGGTTGCAGTTTTCACCTATTGGATTTAAGTTGGATTTGAGCTTGCTGATTTGCGTGTGTTTAGGGAAGGGTGTTTAGCTCTCATTCGAGAACAATCTCTCAGCGTTCTCGTTACCACTTTGCCTCGAGATGCCTCTCCTCGTATGAGCCCCTCGCGGGCAGGGCCGAACGAGCCTAGCTGCGTGGAGCCCAATTTGCCGTCACCACGTCCTCTCGGGGAGGTTTTCATTACTGAGTTCAATGGGCTC